>OZ016471.1:9327971-10527971 GCA_963966625.1 Caenorhabditis zanzibari
CCAAGCTCTGCAAAAGGTAAAAACATCAAGGAATGGCTCAATCCGATTCGCGTCAAAGCGATGAAAATCGCTCGTAATGAAGATGTAGCTGCGGCGTTCGTATCGTTTAACAGACCTCCTGATGTTAGAAGAGCACTTCAAAAAGACGGACAATTTTTGGGAGGATTCAAGATTGGAATCGAGAAGGTACATTCATTTTAAGTGTGAATATTTAACAGAAAGTTTCAGATTGAGACAGCGGAACCTGAAAAAGAAGAAGTTGAAGAGTATGGAGCAGCTTTGGAAAGCAGAGAGAAAGAGGAAGAGACTGTTCGCGAGAAGATATTAGAAACTGGACGACTTTTCCTTCGGAACTTACCTTATGCCACAAAAGAAGACGATCTACAGTATCTGTTCAAAAAATACGGTGAAGTTTCGGAAATCCAGGTGGTTATCGATAAGAGAACCGGAAGCTGTAAAGGATTTGCAATCGTAGAATTCGTTTTCCCTGAATCTGCGGTAGCTGCTTATGCTGCTCTTGATGGATACGTGTTCAAAGGAAGAATGATGCATATTCTTGCCGGAGAAGAGAAACGTGAGAAGCCATCTGAAGAGGATACAGAAGCTGTTCCTGACGATCCAGATAATCCAATGAAGGCTGAGACCAAGAAGGAGAAGAAAAAGAAGACGTTCAAGGAAGATAAAGAAGAACAGAAAAAAGCTAATGCTTCGAAAACTGCACACTCATGGAATTCTCTGTTCCTGGGTGCTAATGCTATCGCAGATACATTAGCTCAACGCCTGAATGTCAAGAAATCTGACCTTCTTAATAGCGATCAAGGTGAGATAGTAATATCGATTGATAAAAAATTTTATTTTCCAATTCAGGAGAGTCAGCTGGTGTTCGTCTTGCATTGGCTGAAACGCGTCTCGTCCGGGAAACTCGAGATTTCTTCCTCGAGAACGGTGTTAAGTTGGATGCCTTCTCAAAGCCTGCTGAAAAACGTAGTGACACGGTTATGCTGGCCAAGAATTTGCCAGCTGGTGTCGAGACTGAAGAGCTTCAGAGAATGTTCGAAAAGTTTGGAGATTGTCAGAAAGTACTGATGCCTGCCGAGGGAGGTGTGAGTGCACTCGTTATTATGGGAAACCCAGTTGATGCTAAAAAGGCGTTCCGAGCATTGGCTTATTCGCGCTTTAGAAGTCAACCTTTGTATCTTGAATGGGCGCCTTACGACGTGATGGGAGCTACCGAACCACCAGTTGAAAGAGAAGAGAAGGAGGAAGATTCCACGAAACCAAAGAAGTCCAAACGGGAAATGACATATGAAGAGAAAAAGAAGGAAAGGAAAAATAGACAACAAGGAATCACAGAGGTGAAGGACGAGGCAGAATCGGATGAAGAGGCAGTCGAGGAACCTGAAACACCAAAACCGTCCGAAAAGAAACAAAAGAAGGCTGAGAAATTGCCGGAGAGAGAAATCGAATCGGGAAGTACGATTTTCGTCAAAAATCTCGCTTTCGACACTACTGACAATAATTTGGAATCTTTGTTCAGGTACGATAACATTTTTAATGTCGATTAAAAAAAATAGAAATGTTTTCCCTTTATAGAAAGCGTTACGGAGATTTGGTCAAGTCTGCCCAGATCTCGAAAAAGCTCAATCCTGCCGAGCCAACAAAACCTTTATCAATGGGCTTTGGTTTCGTACAATTCTACACTGCCAATGATGCTAAAACGGCATTGAAAGAAATGCAAGGAGAGCTCCTCGATGGACATTCGTTAGAACTCAAAATTTCGCATAGAGAGGTTTTTGGTTCAATTTGATCGGTGTTCATGTTATATTTTACAGAACATCGACAAAGGAGCACTTAAACGCAAGGATGTTCGTCAAAAAGACCAAGGAGAATGTACAAAACTTCTTGTTAGAAATCTTCCATTTGAAGCATCAGTTAAAGAAGTGGAATCACTTTTTGAGACATTCGGAGCAGTCAAAATCATCAGAATTCCTCGTAAACCAGGACAGAAACTGCAACATCGTGGTTTTGGATTTGTTGATTTTATTTCGGCGGACGAAGCTCGACGAGCATTCGATGCACTCGTTCATTCAACTCATTTGTACGGAAGACGGTTGGTTTTGGAATGGGCGAAAGAAGATGAAACGGTTGAGCAGTTGCGAGAGAAAACCGCTGAGAAGTTTGCCGGAAACAAGAAAGGAACAAAGAAGTCGAAGGCTCAAAACGAAGAATTCCAGCAACAGTTACAGATCGCCGATGATGAGAAGGATTGATTTTTATTTCAAAGTTTCGTTGTTATTTTTTGTGTTACCTTTCCAGTTATTTGTTATTCATTTTTTTGTTGTTGTCCAATTTTTATAAAAATGTTTCGAACTTTATTTCTTCTGAACTGCACAAGAAACAGGAACAGAGCGAAGTGGTCATTTTTTAAATAAATGTTCTTTGTTAGTACAAGTACAAAAATATGTAATTTGATAATTGATTCTTCCCGCATTTCTGATTGAGATTCTTTTTGTTTGGCGTCTTAATTAAAGATGTTTTGAGATTATATACATGCGCCGTTTTTGACCAAAATGTTGTCAATGGCAATCGATTTGGGCTCCATTGCATTATTGTAGAACAAAACGAATATCTGAAAAAAACTCACAAATGAAGATGTATTCTTCTAGAATAAAGTAACCTTTTCAGTACTCTGAACTTTGATTCTGGCCGAAATT
Source organism: Caenorhabditis zanzibari (assembly GCA_963966625.1). NCBI lineage: Eukaryota > Metazoa > Nematoda > Chromadorea > Rhabditida > Rhabditidae > Caenorhabditis > Caenorhabditis zanzibari. The sequence goes on from OZ016471.1 coordinate 9,330,686, forward strand.
CTGTTCCATGAACGAGGAGCAATTGTCTGTGTCTGACACTTCCTCAGATTCTGAACACAGATTCTGACATCGATTTCATGTGATGGATAAACGTCGATGGACATTTGAATCGGACCAATTAGGGAGGCTTTATAGAGAAGACCCGAATAGGATTTTGAATCCAGACGAGATATTCCATAACGGTTTTCTGAAAAATTGATTTCAATAAAAAATCGAGAATTGAAAAACGAACCATCTCCTCTTTTCATGGCAACACTAATATTATTGAAATGTCTGCTCAACATTCTTAAATCAGCCCATCCACATTTCGTGTCTTTCTCGAAATTACAATTCGTCTCTTCACATTTTAAGGATTTTCTTGGTTTTTCTAAAACAACCACTTTCGCTGTATCCTCTGTTTTTTCATCGTTTTGAATGTCCATCATCACGAATTTTGTAGTCGTTGAAGGCATTTCTGTTACTGTTGTTGTGGACGGAGGGAAGTTTGTCTGGAAATTTCAATTATTAATTTATTTGTTTAGAATATTTTTTAGATTCCTACCATTGAAGTGACATCATCAGCTAACACTCGATTCATTTCAACTTCTCGAGATACCGTAGTCGGTTGTTCGATTACTCCACCTTCAATTCGTTTCACCGGGGATCTTCTAACATGACAAATACACTTTTTGATCAAGGGGTTCTCCCGTTGACGGAGACATTTTGCAGATGATCTGAAAGGACAATAAGTAAGTTATTCCATGTAAAAATCACTCACTCAGACGCATCAAGAGCTCTACACTTTTGTCTACAGTATGCCAGTCCGGGTCTTCCGACGCACATTTTGGCTGTTGAAGAAGAGTGGAAGACTGAGTGATGAGGTTTGTGTTCACATTCTCCTTAAAGTTTCAAATTCATCAGAAATTATTATCAAAAAGTGTTACCGTCTTGACACATTCGATGTTGCACCATACGAGGATCTCCTTTTATTAAATTTATTGGGAGACCACCCGATTTCAGAGGTATTGTGCTGACATTTGTCTGGAAAAGTTAGTAATTAGAAAAAGGACGGAATTCACTTCCGTACCGAATGAATTGTCGGTGACAAGTTTTTGATTTTCTTTTGACATGGTTGATAGTTGATGGAAAGATCATCCAGGAGAATCATCTCTCCAGCGGTGACATTTGAGAAACGAAGCATTATCTGAATGAAACTTTTGGTTGGTAGAAAATTTATAACTTGAACTGACTTGAAAATAGTTGGTTTCTGGCATAATTTCATTGATGAGATGTCCGTTTGAAGCATGAACAGGAGCACACATGGTTGTTTCTTTTTCTCTGAAAATTTCAAAGTTTTTCATGTCTGATGAGTTAGCTACAAACTTGAAGCATAATTCAACAATAACAGTCGGTGGTCTCCAAACTCTCGCTGTCAAATTAACAGAAGTCGTTGAGCACAATGCATCGCAAGTTGATATGGTGGCCCATGTGGCACCTTGTTGGCTTGTTCCCGCAACGAATTCGTTTTCTGAAAATCAGAATTCTCTACTAATATCACAAGAAAAAGACGCACCAGGAGATTCTCTCGGTCGTGCCAAGCCATTAGGACGTCCAGAATACCACTCGAATTCTCGAGAGTATTGCCACATGCTACAAACGGATGGATCCCGACAGGAAAGTGATGCTGGCTAGAATAGGGATCGATAAATAAAACTATTTATGATGAGGTCCTACCGTAGGAGATTCGCAGTTAGGTGGTCGCTGTTGGATTGGAGTCAGATGAGAATGTTGCTGAACGACTAGTGTGTGATATGGATGGACAGCGAATTGTGGGTTGGCACAAGCAATTGGGGATAAATGACATGTACAAACAAAAGAACGAATTCCGAAAAACGAGAGAAGTTGACCTGGAAAAAATAAAATTATTATATAAATTTCAAATTTCAGATTGACCAGTTTGTCTTGTTCGACATCCACTACCGATCCTCATCGGATACAGTTGACCACACCTTGTATCGCATTCTGCATCATATCCTTCCCGTTGAGGACAAATGTCTTCTTCTATGTCTGAAAATCAATTATCATTTTTGCCTGGTGTCTATAGAAGGCTTTCATTCTTTCTATGTTCAGATTTGATGTGAATTTGCATTCTTTGAAACTCAATTCACGTTTCAACACCTTTCTCCTCTTCACTAGATCCAATCAAAATTCAGAACAGTTCCCTCATTTTCACTCTTTTTGTTCCCAGCATGACTCTTCTTCTCTCAATTCACTTGCATTCTAAAAATGCATGCTAATCTGAGATTAAATTGAGAACAAGAAGGAGATGTCTCTACGATCCTTCAAACATTCGAAAACTCTTCCTTTCAAAAAAAAGCATAACAATTCCATATTTATGCAACAACACATACGCAAGATCTCGACGCGTCTCAATGAAAATCCCGGTTTTTTTCCGTCCATTTGACACATTGGCATCATAATAATATGTCGCAAAGAAAAATGTGTCGGACGATTCATAATTTATGCTGTTATCTCTTTTTTTTTCCTTTCAAGAAGCGGTTAGCCAAAAAAAGATGCATAATAGCAGGGATTGACTAGCCGCTAATTTGCGGAAGGATGATTGATGAATGGAGAAATGGAGAAGAGAGATTCTTTACTTCTAAAGTATTGAAAAATAACTTGTTGGAAAGCGAGAGGTGGAACTGATACTACTTCATTGTTATCAGATTGTAGTAGTTTTAAATCTCCAAGACAAAGAAAATATGCACTTTGATTGTTAACAGCATAATCTGAAACGTCCCATCGTTTTATTGGAAATTGGCTGGAAATTGCTGGAAATTACACTACAAGAATGAAGATAAGAACGCATCTTTCAAGTTTCAGACATATATTATTTTCAGCCAACACTTCTAACAACTCTCATTTACTCTCAGAAGTTCCGATTTTTCTGTAGCTCTCTATTTCTCTTCTCTTTCCAGTTTCGCATTCAAAACTTATAGCCTTGCTGACCCATATTACTTTTCCTTATTTTCCTCTTTCTACACTGTCAGGTTCAAATACCACCAAAGCCCACCATCAAGTTCATAATAAAACGGCGGCGATTCGACGGACAACAACGAGTAGGCAGGAAGTCAGTCCAGAACGAAACGAACAGTCAAACTAACCACAAAATTAGCGAAAAGCGAAAGTGATCTCCCTCTCGTCGGAGTGGGGATTCTCTCCGCTTTTTTCTGGTTGTCATGTACTTGTTATTGAATATACATACATATGTTACATTCAAGATTTTCTGGAGAAAAAAAACGTTTGTGTTTAGTTTGAAACACTTTTGAAACATTCGGATATTCTGAAATGTACACAAACTCATACCGGTTGAAATGGATACTAAAAATTAGGAAGGAAAAGTAGTGGAGAATACTAAAAAATAAATTCAGTTCTGAACGATTTAAATTGCTTTGTGGTGTTAAGATCTATAGTTGCAGTACCCTTTCTAAAAAATGTTCTCCTACACTAATAAAAGAAGCTGAGCAATACAATATGTAAGAATACATGAAAATGAACATAAAGAAGATAAGCACAGAATTTCAAATAGCACGTTTAAGACTTTAGAGAGCTTGAAGACGTGAGACTAACCTCTGAGACAAACTTGTAGCTGTTGTGGTTGTTGTGGTTGACAGAATCCCAATTTTCCAAATAAAAGTACCGTATTCCAAAGGAGAATCCAACGCTTCATGGCGTCGGAAGTCTGAAATAAAGCCAAAGTAAAAACTAGAAGATAACCATGAAGAATTGGGTGAAAATATGGCGAAAAGAAGCATAAAAGCCATTTCATCTTTTTCATTCTTCCCGTGACAATCCTCGAGACGGCTAACCATCTCCTCTTCCCTCCCTTCTTCTGACTCCGCCCACTTTTTTTGTGATTCTCGCCGATGACCTCGATGAAGAAGAAGAAGAAGGAGGAGAAGCAGAGGGAAAACCGAAGAAAACGAGGAGAAACGAAAAGTAAAACGGCAAAAAGTGCACGGATGACGGAAAATTTCACCGGGTGAAAGGGGTGAAATGGACGGTGCTTTAATCGGACTGGCTTATCGGATTTGAAGGGTTCGGGTGTGATGAAAAAGTTGAGGAAAAGTGAATGAAAAAAGTAAGAAATTGAAAAGAGGAGGATATGGATCTGGTGGAGAAATTCAAGGATTAGTGAAAACGGTATTTAGAAATTAGAGAGAAATGGAATTTCATTGTGTGAATAGTTGAAATTCTTCTGAATTTGATTTGATTGAATTAATTAAACGCATTGCCTCTTTATTGGAGCTATTCCAAAGCATCTCTTCTTCGTATTGATACCGTAACCGATTTCAGTTGCACAACAAAACAAGTATCAACTTTAGAACTCCTACACTTTGTTACGTTTCTCTCGATGACCTAATTTAACGCAATCAAAAAAAAAAGGGAAACTCGGTCGTCATGGCTCGTTACTCTTGCGTCATCTTTTTTCGTGTACCTCTTCCATTTTCTCAGATAGTCTTTAGGCCGCATCTAGAAGTCAAAAACAAATAGGAAAATAAATTTATCGACAGTTCTGCAAGACCTTGGCGAAATACAGAAAACCTTGTATTAGAAGAGTCCCTGGAATATAAGAGGCACTATATTGGAAGAGCCTCAGACAACCCTCAGACAGACCCCGCAGGCTTCCTGAGCGGTACTTTGAAAAAACATTGGCAGCAGCGATAGAAAGGACACTCAAATAAAAGGGCTTTCCAGAATGGATATTAACTAATTGGTGAAAACTCGGTCGGGACTCATAAACCCCTCATGCAGGACTGTCACGATGCCTTTTGACGGCGACGACGAGGAATTGATCAAGGAAACCATCAGAGTTTCTTACAAAAATTTAAAGTAACAATTCTTTCTCGGAGGGGAGTTTTCGTGACTTCGAAACAAGCATCTGCAGATATACAGCGTCTGATTCTTTCAGTTCAAATCTAAGAGCTATATAACGATCCATGAATCAAAAGCATCGTCTTCGCCACCCCCACCGCTTTCCACGGTTTTGTTTGAGTCGAAGAAAACTACAAAAGTTTTTTTTACTTTGAATACAAGTTCAGAAATGTCGGTCAAAAAATTGAAGAAACGCAGTTGCAGTTGAATTCGGATTACAAACTCTCAACAACTATTCGTTCATCATCAAATGTAATCGTCAAAATGAGATTGAAATACCACGTTCGAAATAGAGAGACGAATGTAAGAAAGCGAAGCTATACTCTTGAATATGATAGAATTATTTCAGTTTGCTGTGAAGAAAGAGTAATTTTTGCAGTGTCGATCATTGATTTGATTTATTGGATTATTACAATTGCCCGACAATCTTCTTGGTGTAAGTAATCCACAGATGCTCTCCCAATTAAACTGTTTTCAGATCTAAACGATTTTCAATTAAGTACTAATGTACTGTTCAAACGGTACACTTTGTGTCTCCCGGCCACCGTAATCCGTTGTTTGTGCATTCTAACAGCATTCTTCCGTTTCCTTCATCAATAAAAGACCGCAGCAGTGGCATCGAGAGTGAGGTTGGTGGGGGACGAGAAACAGTAGTAATCTGTCCGTGTAATACAAAAAATACACATAGAATTCGATACAAACATAGATGTAGATGCTCCTCATCAAATGAAAGAAATGCATTATTCTTCTTCTTTTTCGTCATTTCCCCCTACTGTAATTGCATCAAAAATGACCTCCCAGAAAGTGAGAAAGAAGAAGATGAGTCAATTTAGAGACGGCAATCCTTTTAGTTCCAAATTATTTTTATGTGAGAAAAGCTCTTTGACTCTGTTCTCACTTTTTGAGCGGCTCATTTTCGAACTTGCATTCATTCTCCCTTTGACCCATCTTTTTCGAACCGCCCATTTCGGATAGTACAGTTCCATCTGACCTTTCCCTTCGTTGAAAAAAAAATCTCAGGTTACCTGTGTCAATTGAAAAGAATCTGCGGAATAGAGCTCATTGCTCCGTGAGCATCTTTTCAAACATACAGTGCATCTTCATTTTGTCTTGCTCCTTATTCTTCTTCTACAGCTTGTTCACACACACAAGTACATACGTACACATAAAAATAAATACCCGAGTGGGTAGAGGGAAATGGTTGCGCATCTCTCTCCCACTCCAAATTGTATTGTTTCAATTTTCACCCTTCACTTTTTTAAAAACTATCTAGCGCTTTGTCACGAAAACCGTTTCTGATACACTTCGAAAATCTTTCAGCACATCTAGAAACGTCGAGTTGAAACTCCAGCGATGGCGTCGCAAGTTGGAGCCATCAACTCGGTGAATGCGCTCATTTCGAGGGTGTTCGTTCAGCCGAAAGGTGATTTGGTGAGTTTTTTTCTTGGAGGTTGAACTAAAGTAATCCTCAACAATACAAATCGGTTGGGTACACAAAAAGGAACGTGTGTCCAGGGACAGAATAGACACACCCACTTAGGGAGCATCCGGAAGTTGTATCTCCTAACAGCCCTTTTTTATGTCCCGACCTTTTTCTTCGATGCACGAATCAATTTCTGATACCGCTAGTAAATCTAGTGTTTTTCAATACAAACTTCAACTACAATAGCTTAGTGAATCCAAATTTTTACAGATTTAATATCTTCCCATTTTCTGATTGAAAATATTTCCAGGCCGATCGTCTCAACTCTAGAATCACAGTAGTTATTCTCGCGGTCTCATCTGGACTTCTCCTCTCTTCACATTTCATTGGAGATCCAATCACCTGCTGGACACCAGCTCAATTCACAAAACAATGGTAATTGAAGTGGAGCTTTTCATCGATGTATTTTCTATTTCAGGGTCGACTTTGTGAATCAATATTGTTTCGTGCATGGAACATATTTTGTTCCGATGGACGAACAACTTTCATTTGATGAAGAAGAAAGGTATGGGAAAGAGAGGAGAGATAAATTGGAGACACATCTAAATTTCAGAAAGAAAGTAACAATCCAGTATTACCAGTGGGTGCCATATGTCTTTGCTCTTCAAGCCTTTTTGTTTTATATTCCACGATTCATCTGGAAGTCTCTCATTGCCTTCAGTGGTAAGTTTCTGGATTCTAAGGGGTTTCCTATCAATAATTTGTATTCAGGTTACGATTTGGCTGCTGCTGTGAAATACGTGGATCGTTTCTGGGATTCAATTCGAGACAGAGATGACACTTTCAAGTCTCGTCTTGCAGTTTTTGAGGGACGTCCATCTGTATATATTTGGGATGGTATTCGGTTGGCTCGAAAGAAGAGAAGTCGAAATATGGCTCTTTTTTATACTCTCTCGACCGTTTGGCAAGCTATTAATGCCTGGATTCAATTCTATATTCTAACACAACTTCTCGACTCAACTCTTTATTCTTTATGGGGACCATCAATTCTCGGTGATTTACTTCATGGAAATGACTGGCAGACGACCGGACACTTCCCAAGAGTTGTTCATTGCGACTTCAATAGAAGACGACCAGCTAGTGTTCAGGTAGATAGATTATTTGCATTCCATAGAGTATTTTAAAATTGAATAATTTCAGATGGACACAGTCCTTTGCGTTCTGACTCTCAACATTTACTATGAGAAGCTTTTCATTTTCCTCTGGTTCTGGCTTGTTTTCGTTGCCATCGTTTCCACAATAAACTCAATGAAATGGGTTTATTACTTGTGCAACTCTTCGAAAGTAAGTTTATTCTCGAAACTTTAATTTTATCCACCTGAGTTTATTTTCAGGCTCAAAAGACGATTCGTAATTATCTTGCAACTGCTCCAGTCAAATCTCCAATCTCCGATGATCAGTTTTTCGATGCTCTCGGTCCAGATGGACTTTTTATTATGGATCAGATGGCTCTTAACTTGGGAGATATCCCAGCCAGGTAATCAAAATCTCGAAGTTCTTCAATACAAATTAATTTCAGTTACCTAACAATTTCGATGCGAAACATATGTCACGATTTCTTGGAATCTGACGACTTCAATGACGACGAACGCACACCTTTCGTAAAAACGATCAAACACAACTAACTCATAGACTCTGTTTTTACCTCAAATCGTTCCCCGAGCCCAAAAGTAAGACAATGAAAACAAAAGAAAACCGATGATTGCTCCCTGAAATATTTTTGAAATTGTGCCTTTCATTTTACGAACTCTTTGCTTTCTGCTATTTTCAATAAATTGTGCCATTGCTGTTCGATTTCACGAAGCTCAACATAGTGGAGAATTCCGAATATTTTTCGTTGCGGAATAAAACCCATCCCAGACAATACTCAAAACCAAACATTTTCCATGACAATTTCTCTCATAAGAATCCGAGTACGTCAGTTCTGTGCACATGTCTTGAGATGACATTCTGATGACTTCCTTCCTCTTTTTGTCTTCTGAAAGAATCCGAAAGAATTCATTCTTTCGACGGAACCAGGACTTCTGGGATTTCACGTCATCATAAATCTTGACACGACGGAGGCGTTTAAATGAAAAAACAAGTGTGAATTCTGAATTCTCTGGAGGCTTTTTGGAGGTTCTTGGTCAGACTTTTTATTCCATTCTTGAGTAGGAGGATTGGATTGAGAAAAGGAAGAAGTTTGAGTTTTGATTGGAATGTCAAATGATTTGAGTAAAAATGTCAAATTGAAAAACATATCATGAATTTGGATTAAAAGACTTTATTGATCGAAAATAATTTTTACTCAAGTTCCGTGTTATCACAAATCCCACAAGAATAATCCTTCAACCAACAAGTGAAGTCAACGTCATCATACTACAGACATACATTTTTCTGCAATTTCAAAATGTCAGACATCTTTGAAGAAAACTGTGAAAAATGAGCACGAAAATGACTTCTTGAATAATAGGGTACATCTTATTTATGACCACTGGAAGAGGGCATTTTTGTGTTTTGGGTTTCCTTTTAAAATTTATTCTCGATACTCCTTCATTTATTTCTCAGAATATTGAATTTTGGCATTCGGGACCCAGAAATTTTTCAAATTACTCGTCACCTCTTTTTAATCCAAATGGTTAACCAATGGTTCTGCCTCGAGCACTTTTTGGTACATTTTCACAAGATTAAAATAGATAAAAACATGACTTTTTGGTCAATTGACGTTGAGATCAACATCTTGTGATTTTGAAAAAATTAAAGATTTGCGTAAGTTCTAAAATGATCATTTAGAATAGATCATAAACAACCTGAACAGATCTAATGATCAGAAAATATTGAAATCAAATTCGAAAATCTCAAGACTCTGAATAATTCAAACGTTGAGGGTGTTTCAGTTGAATTATTTAGTTTATATTTTACTTGAAGATTTTCGAAATTCTATATGTCTACCAATCGAAAGAGTTTCACGTATTCCCATTGATAACTGGAAAACGACTGGCTGGGAACACAGCAATCAGTATCAAATTCTTCGAAAACACCCACACATATTATTAATACACCTTTTCCATATTTGCTAGGACCCGAAAATTTCCCAATTCTAACAAACCAATTTTCGAGTTCCAATATTGGTTAGTATCACTTGATACACATATCAATCATGAATAAGATTATGATGAAAAACAAGAAATTCATTTGATTTCTAATCGGTTCCAGTTACCAGACAAAGAAAAATGAACACTCTTTTTTTTAACAGATAATCCTTATGTTCCCTGACTCATTACAACCTATTCATCACACATTTTTTGAATAAGTTTTGAAGTCTGTTTTGGTCGAAAATATGATGAATTCGAGGATAACTAACCGAGACCTCTACCATTTGTCTGGTATGATAAATTGTAATTCCCAGTTCAGTTTTACTTTCAAATTATTCAGGAGCGGAAGTATGCTAATGAAAAAACCGACGAATGCGAAACAAATAAATGAATGTGTGTAAAAACTCTCAATACTCTCTCAATACTCTCAACCAATACTCTCTTTCACTGACGTCCTTTGGGCTATTCTGAATGTGTCCCGATACACACGAAATCAAAAAATGTTAGCGCCGAGTTGAAAGATTCCCGAAGATGTTTCATTTTCATACCGTGAATAATTCATTTTAAATATTCGGGAGGACGCACGAAATGCCTTTCATCTTTTTACTCACATTCAATTTCCATATGACTTTTGGCCTCAAAAGAAGAAAATAAATCTTAATCTTTATGTTTTGTTCTCCGTTTTAATCCGAATACTATCAGGATCCATTCTGAAATGATTGACGCACAAGTAACACATTTTATTGCATATCAACATGAAAACTTGATTTAGCAAGTTCTCAGGTTACCAAAAGAATGAAGAGAATGAATTCAGTTCGTGGGAGGGGGCCAGAAGTCTAGAAATCGATTGAAAAGAGAAGGGGAAGAATGAGCAGAAGTAGAAATCAAAAAGATCAGAAGACGTGGGAAAGAAGAAGGGAAAACATTCGTCTACTTTCTTCCGAATCGCACGAATGATGGCTTTCTCTTGTCCATACGCAATTCCTCGTTTTCGATTATCAGCGGGTATCCAGAGCGTTTTCCGAAACGGACGAACGACGGCTTCCGCTTTTCCATTTGCTGGACCGGCTCCTGAGAATGTAATGAGTTAGGCTATGTCCGATGTTTCAGAATTTAAAGCTCAAAATGAAACGTTCACAAACCTGATTAAGTTCCATTGCGTGTTGAGTTGCGAGTTGTGCGATTTGTTCACAGTACTTCCGGTTTGATTCCTTTCCACAGAACTCGGCCAGGGCATCCAAATCGGGCTCCTGAAAATGTGAAATGTGTATATACTTCTAGTATTTCCCGTTGAATCAAAGTAATTCCTATTCCCGCGTACGTGTGGACAATCAGTGTCTCAAATCTGCACACCCATAAAAACTAATGAGATTTTTGTGTTTGAATCTCGCGCCTAGAGAGCCAGGAGTAGTACTCTCCGTCTACGGTTTGTTTATTGAATCCACGTGATAACTTTTAGTGACGTCACATTAAAAAGAAGCCTCAATCAGCTCGAAGACTGAAAACTTTTTGTACGAAAGAGGAAGACTCTAAATTTGATTTTGAACGGTAGAGTGAGCAGGAGAAAAAGAAGCAAGGAAAGAAATTTGAAAAAAGAGTAAATCAAAATATAGTGACGAATAGAAAAAGAAAAGGTGTCTGTGTAATCCTTGTGCTCATTAGTGCTCCACCCTCAAATACATTTGAGTATTAAAACGAAACGGAAATTTCTTGAAAAAACGCGGGTTCTGAAGTTCGAAGGTTTTCATATCATAGTCACGTCTAATAATCAGAACTTTGAGATGTTTCGGAAATAAGTTTCATCTGAAATAGTTCAACAGGAAATGTGGATAGGGAAGTGTTTCTAATTTCAAGAATCAAAGAAGCTCACTTTCAGAAATCCTTGTAAACGGAGCTAGCAGGTGGAAATGCAAAAGGTTTTGAGGTAATAAATCAGTTACAAACATTGACAATTTTCATTTAAAAAACTTGTCATTTTCAGTGTTACTCTATCTCCGATTCTGCCTCGAACTTTTAGTTATCATTCATTTACCCAAATTTCCTTTGAACTATTCTCTACTCCTCGCATTTTCTCAAAACAAAAATAAGAACTATTCGAATTTCCCGGAGAAAAGAAAAACTAGTATTATAGGTCGGTTTCTTTTGCAAAATTGGCTTCATTTTTACTGTGAATCACTATTTTTCATTCTACAGCTTTGCTCCTTAGCCTCATTCATTTTTCCTTTTTCCAGAAATTCACACCTATTCATTCTTTCCACATCATGGAATTTGGAAGCAATAAAGAGAAAACCGGACGACAAAAAATTTGGAGCCCTTATTTTTTTCATTGCAGAAATGAAAAATAGAAATTGTTCATAATAACCCTATTCTTCCTTATTCAAAAAGCCAAATAAATAAGAACCAACCTGGAAAGCCGATGCGACATTGGCGATGCATACGATCAGCAGAAGTGCATAGAGTTGGCTCATTTCTTCAATCGAAGTGACGATTGGGTTTTCTCTGGAAACGAGACCAGAAAAAGAAGTGAGGCAAAAGATGGGCGGAGTCTTTGCGTCAAGTGAAGAAGAAGGGAGAAAAAAGTGGGCGGAGCCTAGGCTTGGAGCACTCGAGGTGACGTGAAGACGTCAGGGGGCACTTTGGATTTTGGGTGATAATGATGGGTTTGAGGCAGAGTGTGGGGTAAGTAGAATAGGAAATCATAAAAATTTATGGGAGAGTATAGAGATAATTGACGGAAAATACGTAGGAGCCAATTGAGAATGAGGTACGGTTGATGGGATTTCAAATTCAGGAAGCCCTTCTTCGTGAGATAACTGCTATCAAATGAGTTAGATCTAATTCGAATTAAAATCAGAAGAGAAAACCTGATTCGATCAATAAATGTAATTCTTCATTTAAAAATTTACCATGAATGAAAAATTCATCGAAATTTCTTCTCATGGAATCCTCGCAACCTAATCAAATAGTATCAAAGTGAACCCGATTATCCAACTCACAAAGGCTCGAAGTTGGAAGGGCCTTGACCGAGATTCGTATTTGGCCTCTGGTAACGATTCTTGTCAATTTAAGAAAAAATGCCTTATAGCTGTTTTTTCATACTTCACAATTATATGAAGACACGAAATTTGATATAAAATTGGCTTGTTTGCTAGTCTTGAGACACAGAAGCTCCTAATGACATCAGAAGTTTACTACTCGGAAACTTTTTTCTTCAATAACAAAGTTTGATTTCTATTCAATGGGAGTACTTTCCAAGAGTTCTCGTTCAATTGTCTGATAACTTCTAGTTCCTGGTACAAAACTCTCCAAGGAATCCTAATCAGTAGACTATTGACGATCGCTTAGATTTTTGAGATTTGAAGAGAAGAGACACCAAAATTAAGCAGGAATCTTGGTTCTAATGAATTTTGTCTGCAAAAAAACCAAAAAAAACAATGCATTCTGGGAGAAGCAAAAAGAAAAGCGATGTTTCTTGTGTCCAAAAGAAAACCCCATAAAATGAATGACAAAGTGACTTCACTTTTCACTTTGAACTCCTCTTTTCTGGTCTTTCCGTACTAATTTTGGACAAAAAAGGCCCGAAATATAAGTTATGTGTGAGACGACAAAAAGAGAATAGAATGGGTTGAATATTGTTTTTTGCTAGGATTATTTTCCATCCGATTCTTTTAGAGGGGACCTCCCTTTGATGAGATGGGTAAAAAGTCATTGATGATGTCAATGATAGTTCAGAATTCTATTTGAAGAAGAAAAAAACATCAATCATTTCTTTCCATCTTCCAGAAAACATTTTTCCTTCTCATCATTCCCCGATTTTTCTCATTTTTCACTTCTCAATATTTTGATGAGCCTTCTGTCTCCAACTGATTTCTGATGACTTTGTTTTTGTGAAATGAGGACCTTTTCTTATGGGAATTTTTGTGTTCTAAGAATGTTATTTTTGGGCAAGATAGTCTGGTATCTAAATTATATGGTGGGTGGAGGAGGTGACCCGAATGACGAGATAAGTGGTCGGAGGGAGCAAGTAAAAGGTTTCAATGGATATTATGGACTCGAGACTTGATTTATACTAAAAAAAAACTTTTGAAGACTGCAACGCCTTCGCGTATAACAAATTTCAGAACTCATCTTTGAATTCTAGAAGAGTCGAATCGTTGTTGAGCACGGACCTTGAAAATCTCATTTCCGTCATGATGAATCATCCCGAATACTGCACTCTCGGATCTCGTGATTAGAGGAGATTTCATTATTCTGCTTCACAACTTTTTGTCTTGAAACAATGGTTCTGGGCCATCTTTTTAGGAGAAAACTTTCGATAATGGAAGGCAAAGAAAGTCTGTGGACACTGTTTCTCATTTTATAATGATACACCGACTAATTCCGAGTTTGGTTGAGAATTCGAAAATTGAAACTGTTTCAAACTTTTGGTGATAGAGGAAAATGATAGTTTCACGAATTGCTGGAGTAGCAACAGGTAGTAACGCAAAAACAAAAGGAGTTTAGCCATGAACTGTATGCGAGAAACATTCTGAATCAACATCAGAACACATTTCAATACGAACCTCATCTCTGGATCTTCCCGAGAGAAAGAATTTTGATCTCCGTGTTCTCGCTCTCTTTCTATCTCTTTGTTGAAGTCCAAAGTTTTTTGATCTACCGTAACCTACACGTCATCTGTTCAGTGCTCGGCGAGCACTAAACAAAAAGAGGGGCTAGCCCCAATTTCGGCGAGAAAATCTCATTTTGAAGCGCGCGAAGAAAAGAATCTCATTCTTTTTTCGAGGTGAAACTTTTTTCAAGATTCTTCTGTTGTCACATTAGATAAAAGCATCGACAACCTTTGAAAATAGTATGAAAATCGATGGATACCCAGATAGAAACGAGGCTCAAATCAAATTGCGTGCCCAAAAAGAAGGGAAAAGGCGAGAAAAGAGAAGAAGAATGGATTGGAGATAGAAGAAGAAACCAGAGATTTATTCGTTGTTCCACAATCATTTGTTCGACCAAAAAATGCAAAAAATAAGAAAGAATCAAGGAGGGACACTGAAAATAAATATCTATGTTAAATATCCTGTTGACATCTCATGCTCAATTTCTTCCCGAGCTCTTTGTGTTCTGGGATCAAAACAAATGATCTTCAAGAATGAACTGTCAGGGAACCAAACTACATGTTTAAAGTTATCGAGGGAATTCTACCATAGGATGCAAGTTTCATCCGGTTTTCATTACACAGTTTAAAATTGTAAAAGATCTAAATAAGTTTGAAAACAATGCTCTCAATTTTTACTTTAACAATCGGTTCGTGGAATCCTGTCTAAACTGTCCTGTGAAATTCCAAAATTACCGTAATCTTGTAGTTTTCTCGGTGCGCACTTTTAAAATACTTTCGAGTTCTCGGTATGTACTGATGCTCACGGCACGGTCTACAAAAATGGAAACGGACTTTCATTTTTTGGTATTTCTGTCCTTAATTGCGGCTGACAAATTCAAAATCTTCAGAACAAGGAAGCAAATTATTTCAGAGGAATCCGAAAACTGCCAATTGTGGCAAATGATCACAATTTGAATCCAAACGTGTTGATCTTCCAAACTTAACCATTTTATACGCTGACCTATTGCAAAGTAGATATTACTAAAACGGCTTCTCCTACACGTCATGTTTCCAGAATATGCTGAACCTTCGATCTTTCTGCTTTACTGAATGATTTAACTAAAACTAAAAACTTCAATAGCCAGCTTCATATCAGCGTTCCAAGAAATCTCCTGGGACTGTATAATATAGGTGTCTTCAATAATAAATAACCATTTTCCGAGTAACCGCATGATTTTAATTCAAAAACAACCTAAATAACTGCTTACCGTCAATTATAAAGTAGGTATGAGGAAATTTATGAAGAAAAGGGGTTTTGCCTTATAATGTTTGCAATTAGTTCTGTAAAATACTATCAAATTTGATGGGTCAATCTGAGTTTTTCCAAGTTATGTCATTCAGGAAATATGAACTTGATTCACTCTCTGCATTTACTCTTCTGCAGAACAACAATGAAAATGGATGTAATCAAGTTGAGAGGGTTCGAATCACTATTCTTATGTGTATTTCGTACATCATTTTTTCTGTGCATAAATGTTTATGTGGAGAGAAAAGGAGATGTGAACAAACGGAATGGAAGAATACTCGAATTCTGGGAAACACGTGACTTTCAGAACTGAGGATCTGGAAAATAAAACAGTGAACAGGCTAGGTGGACTTAATGTGAGTAACAAGGCTTAAAAATAGGCGGTCTGAATGGTCAATTAGTAAAATTTGAAACCAAAAGTTTGACAGTTGTATGAACAACAACGTAGTCCAATGAGCATCCAAGAGATAGAATTACGATGTTGCTCATTATTCATTTCAGATCACTGACCGTATTCTAAAAATATCACAACAATTGTTTTCAGGAAATGGGAAAAATGGGATTTCTGAATTTATGGATCACGAAGAAACTTGCAAAATAACTGAGACTGAAGAAGATGCTGGTCGTTTCAATAATTATTGGCATTATCAGAATTGGAACTGATTGTTAACAAGGAGATTCTGAAAGATTTTGTATTGTCATTCATCATTATGAAACTGTCTTTTTAAAGTTACAGAATAGTACGTAATAGGAATAGTATCAAAATAATAGTATCACAAAGAGTTTTTTCACTGGTTCAACTGGATACTGATGATGCGGGAAAATGGTGCACAGATTCGTCAAAACGCCAAAAATTTACAGATATATAAAGCCTGAAATCCCTTGAATCCAGAAAAAATGTAGCAACTACAAATACCGTAAAATATGTATCAGACGGGCCCCTATAATAAAAGGGAACCTCTAATAAAAGGGCACTTTTTATAGAAGGGCACCCAGATGAGCTCAAAATAAGCACAGTTTTGAAATCGAAACGGATTGAAATTAGATTTATCAGAAGTTTCGTAAAAAGTAGATTAGACAAAAATTTTACAAAGTTTCTTTCGAACCTCTTCTCCAACAGATGTATGATCCATTTTGAGATCCATTTTGAGAATTCAGAAATGTATCTTTAGATGATGGAAAAATTGCCCTTCTAAAACAGATTTTACGGTGTCTCAAAATATTTACTAGTACTCCCGAAATAATTTCTTCTCATTGGTCAATCAAATTTGAAAAATTTGAATTATTGATCTGTCGACTAACTTTGTGTCAAAACTGTCCTTAACCTAGAATTTCTTGAAGTGAATATGATTCTTTTAATAGTAATAAACGTCACTCGGAACACAGTTGGTCCTTCCAATAATTTCATAACTCATTCGACATTTTCTGTGACATCATTCTCTTCTTTTCTTCTCCTTTTTCCCCAAATCGCAACACTTTTCCATCAGCTTCGAACGACGTTAATCGAATCAAGTGAGCTGCGATTCTCGTGCATTTTTCTTTATTTTTGGTCATTTTTTCTGTTTTGTGCGAGCATCACGGAAACGTAAAATGCTCCCAAAACTGACAAGCTCTTAATATCCTTTTTGGCAGAAGTATCGAATTCTATTTGCTCAAAATCTCATATTCAGTCGAGAAGCCAAGACTAGCAACCATTTTTCATTTTTCATCTGTCGCTCTTCCCCTTGAATCGTTGTTTCACCTGACAAATTTGACTCGTTTGTCTTTTTTCTTTCTTCATTCCACTCTTTTTAATTGAAAATACATCTCCAATTGGGGTCCGTCCAATTGATTTATGTATGAAATTTGTCCCCCGTTTTCTTGTTCTCATTTCATTTTGATGGGTCAGAATTAATTTATTTCGTTCCGAATAGTGCTTTATTTGTTTTTTCCTCATCCATTCTACCCATAGTGACCTTTTTCGAATCGGCCATTTTTCTTTTTTCTCGACATATCCAGATGCTCTGCGCATACGGGTTTTTGGAAGCTCAGTATTTTTGGATACGTCGTTTAGGACCGCCTAGTTTTGCATCTTCTTCCATCTTCCGATCTTCTAATCTCCAGTTTTCAAGAGTTATACTGCCAATTACAATTGTGAAGTTCGGCTGATCCTAGAAAACCCAATTAGATAGTTGTCGAACCTGTAAAATATTGGAACGACAGTACATTTTTTATTTTTTGATACGGTGGGCTCGAGCCGTTTCATTGTTAATTTTACCGGTACCAGTTTCACGGTTTTGATTTTTTAGATATTGCTCAAAATTAAATCAGCTTCAAAAGCTAGCCTCAACCCCTTCGTCTACTCCAAACTCTGATATCCGAATTCTCCATAAGTTCCACATTTGTTCTCTTTTTTCCAAAACTTTTGACTGACTTATTCTCCTATTTTTAATGTTCTGTGTGGTTTTTTTGCATTTTTGAACGATGTAAGCGGCTCAAAAACTTTGAATTTCTGGCACATCTTATGTCTCTGGAGACTGAAGAAGCCGTGGCCCTCACACCCATATTCGGGGACGAAGACAAATGAAGAAGCGCTCGAAGCAAGACAGCTCATTCTTTTTTTTGTTTCTGTTGCTGTAGATACATTTCGTCTCGTTTCCGTTTTCATGGATGAAAAAGAAAATGGAGAGGGGGACGAAAGAAGGAGAAAAAAACGAAATGATCATCAAGTGAAGAGCACAAAAACTGCTTCTCCTTCTTCCTATACGGCAATCAGCTAGAATGAGAAGTCAACGGTGCGCAAAATTGTTTTACAACAATCGGAAAGACGGAAGAAAATAAAGTAGCATCTCTCTGAAAGAAAAAAAAAGAAAAGCTGTTTGAGCAACACACCGTTTTAGCTCATAAATAATCAAACGACCCGACACATTTCGTCGTTTTTTTTTCAAGAGTTACTGACGATCCAGTCAGATAATTGGTTGTGCTCGTTGCTCATCAGATGATCTGGAGTTTTCCCAGCTTTCTGTAGCCAGAAGTAGAAATGTATTTCAAAATGACAACTCCTATTTGATAATTTGGATTGACGATTTCATGTTAGTAAATGGAGCATAGAAGTGAATGAGCCTTCTCGAGTTGAGCCGTCAGATCAAATCTTGAAAGCCTCGAATTTGTTTTCTTTTGATTTTTGGAGTCTTATGGCTTTTGAAAATCATTGAGCCGGAGCTTCTTAATTATTAGATTCTTGATCGCCACTGTATCGGTATCGTCTATTATCCATCTTTTTCCAAATATATAGGTTCTTCCACCGAAATTACAGCGGTTCACGTAGAAAAACATATTCTAGGGACCACAAAAGGAGAACCCTAAAAGTTTTTTTCCAAAAAAGCGTGCTGAATAAATCAAAAATAATTGCGGGTATGTCGATGTGTGGTGTATAGTTTGGAAGATCCTTCGTTTCTTATCCCAAAAATCGGATTTTCCAGAAAACGGAGTATCCGATTTTTAAAGCTGGGAAAAGCGATCTAAAACGAGCTCTCTTTGTGAGATTGAGATGTTCTGGGGTAAGATAATAAAGGAGAACATAAGATGGAAGAATTCTGAAATAAGTACGGGTTTTCTTTTCAAAACTGGAAGAAGATGAAGTACATCCATAAATTTAGTGTGCATGGACCACGGCAACCGTCAATCATCCACCGAGTTCTGTGGGAATCTCCTTGGAAATCCCAGAGCCATTCTTTTTTTTCAACTTCAGTCTCAGCTATAGTCGTACTAAATCTTACTTGTTTTCCAAACAAATCAAATTTCCCACCTACAAGATTCTTGACTCCATAACACGGTAATAAGATTATCCGCAAGGAACAGAATACGAAAATATCCGTATAAACTTCATTTCCATCCCCACCTTCGCATTTTATGATATCACTTTTAGTGAGGTTTCCGAACTTTCAAAGTGGCAAGTTTTGGGTCTTCCGTTTTTCAGTGCAAGTTCCTTTGCTAAAATTTCTTGATATTCTGGAAAAAATCTGTAGATGTATCCATGAATGTTCAGAGATCAATCAGGTTCCTAGCTCCCAATTTCTAGCCCAAGTACAGATGGTTCAATTAGATTTGTCGCTCCACAAGAATTTGGTTTGCTGTTTGAGAGATTATTGGAACTATGAATCTCAGTTGTAATCTCAAAGTCCAAAATATCTATTTGGAATGTTTGTTGTCTTGAAATCCCAAAAATATAATGTATTTTGTGTTTCCGGAAGCATCTTCTCATCATCTCTTTGCATATCCGGTTCTCGTCTTCTTTCTTCTCCATTCTCATTTTTTCCCTTCTTCTTTTCTTCTTCTTCAGTGTAGCATTAGCCTCTTCCAGAACGAGAAGCCTCCCGGAGTCGTCCGTCTACTGCTCCCTTTCCTTTCTTCTCTTCGCCTCTCCGTTTCCACGTCTGCGTGTCGTAGTGTGTGCCCTAATTCAGCGTGATGTCGTTGCCGCCGGCCTATTGATCTTCGCACCGCTTCTGGTGTGCCCCCATGTGTCCTCTGCGTCTCTTATGGGCTCCTCTAATGCATGTATTTTCTAGTGGGGTCCCTTCTTTTCCCGCGAGCGCGCTTCAACCAATTCGCGCCACTGACTCACTGCTTCTCCATGACCCCTGACGATTGTTTTCAGTAAATGAAACACTTTTGTCTCTTTCTCTTCTCTCTTTCTCCACTTTCTTTTCTCCCGAAATTAGCATTCTTCTCCAAAACTTATCACCCTTCCAATGCACTTTTCTCTTCATATCCTTCTTCTTCCAGAATGCGTCACTTTTCGCACACATCAAAATATTATATATTCCAAAAAAACGTTTTTCCATTTTCATTCTTTTTTCGTTTTTGCCGGAATTGCGCGCGTTCGTCTCTCCGCTTTTCGTCCCTTTCTTCTTATACTTTTTTCGGAGTTTCGCCAATTTTTCCTCTCTTTCTGTCTTTATTTCTATTTTTACGATGACTCCGACCGAAAATAATAGATTTTCTTGAAAATTATATCATTGAAATGTGTAATTTGGATGTTGTGACCATATGCCACCCACCCAAGGCTATAATCATGGAGTGAGAGCAGAAAAAGAGAAAGAATATTCAATTTTGGTGCATTTCTAATGACATAAAGTATTCAGAAATATTTGCAATTTGTCGTCTCTATCTCCATTTTTTCTCGTTGTTTCATCCACCCACAAATGGCATTTCGAGATTGACGAAAATGTGTTTTGGATTTTGGATTTTGTTTCGTTTCTACATACTATTGCAAAGTTTCTATTCTCGACTTTTCGAATTATTCGAATGGTGTTTATGCTCAAAAAAATGATGAAATATATTGTCACAAAGTACTATTTTCAATTTTTCTTAATCCGAGAAGCGAAATTTCTTACGAATCCTTCTGTTCAGAATATTTGCACTTTTATCATTCCATGGGGATTTCAAAAACCTATATGAATGTCTATGAATTTTTCTGTTTTTTTTTTTGTTTCTGCTTGAGTAACCAGCTTTGAAAATTCTATAAATTTTTTGTGACAGTTAATCACTTTCGAAATTCAGATTCTTTAGAAACTTCGTCTATGGTTCTCCCTATCAAAAACCGAATTGAGTTTTCCTAGTTATCAGATCAAAAACAAGTGACTCACCTGATCAACCAAATCTCCATTTCTGGATTTTCCACCGATTCCTTCTTCTTCCTTTTTTTCTCCAAAAACTGACATCATCTGAACTATTTATTTACTCTCTTCCAAATGAAACAGACACCTTCTTCCTCCGATTCTTCTTCCATTTTTTCATCAAATTTTGGTTCGTTTTTTTCTCTCACTTATCCATGAGACACTACATATCGGTTTGCCATAATCCGAGTGACTTCTTCTCTTCCTTCTTTTCCTTTTTGGCTCCTCGTTTGTTATTCTTTTTCCAACTGGTCGCCTCTCTTTTTTCTCCCGGATTCCCATTTCGTTCATCCGTTCTTTTTTCTCATTTCGTCTCTTTCTCTCGTTTTTCTTTTTTATCCTAGTTTATATTATGCATTATTTTCTCATTGTCGTTCGTTCGGTTCGTCCATTCCACGTTGTTCCCAATTCAATTTTTGACTCTACTATCTTTTCCTTTGTTTACTCGTTTTTTCTTGCAGTCAGTCATCAGTGGAACATGTTAGGAGCAAGTAGTAGTGAAGAAGAAGATGACGACTTTCAGGATGATCACGATCAAGTGAGTTTTCTGAAAAAAACTACTATTATCCCAAAAAATCGCGTCTGAAAATTTCTAATTTCGGGTTCAAAAACTTTTGATCTCCAAGATTTTGAGAAATTAGTATGTTGGAAAAATTCGAATCTTCAAATTTTGTTTCTGAAGACCTACGCGAAAAGATATTCCAAAATAGGGTAGTCACAAACAAATCCTTGTTATTCCAATTTCAAAATATCTCTATCTGTTTGTTTGTCAAAAAATCAAAAAGAATAGATATTGGGACCCATAAGGACCCTTGTTCGGTGCCAGTGTCAAAATTGCAAAAAGCCGTCAAAACACAAACATCTCCATTCTAAAAAGAGAAAAAACGAATCGAATGGGATTTCCCGCTCTTCAACAATTGTGTCTCTCCCCGCTAAACAACAAATAATATATTTATTTTTTCACTTTCAGCTGCCCCTTGCGCAGGTCAAAAAACGATCATTGCTGTCGGGAGCGATGACACCAAGGAGCAGTTCTCCAGCACCATCGGATTCTGTTTCTCAGACGAACTCCTTGAAAAGGAATAATTCGAGTTCACAGGGAAGGAGGAAAGATTCTGTACACAGTCAGACACCAGCTAGATCGGTTAGTCAGATTTCGAGAGGAGCAAAACTAAACAAAAATGACAAGCAGGAAATGAAACTGAATATTGAAATAGATTCATCAGATATTATAGATGAAAGTAAATCGATTAAATCAAAACTAATGTTTTCTGGAGATTCGGGTATAAATATCTTCCAAACAGGAGAGCTCAAACCCATCGTAAAATAGCTATTAGCGATATTTTATATGTTACCCTCGCGAACTTGCCTGAAACTGGACATTCTAGAATTCCCGCTAGCTCTTTTCCCCTTGAAATCAATTCGAATAAACTGATTTTTATTAACTTTGGGATCTCCAGTTGATCTCAATGAATAGCGGGCAAGCGGGAATTCTCGAATGTCCAGTTTTAGGGAAGTTCGCAATGGAGCGCGTTGTAACTTGGAAAATATCGCCAATAGTTTTCGAAATGAGCAAAGCCGTAGCTAACAAAGTTCCGAGTGACTAAAATCACCCTCGCTTTTTGAAAAGTGATTGTAACTATGGATATTGCGTGGACCGAAAAGCTAGCCCATCAGGAAAGAGAGAGAGAGTAGGAAAATCGAAAACTTCAAATTTAAACTAGTGCTGGTAGAGTCATTTAAGAGCTAAAATCTTCACCTGTCATTTGGATATTCCCAAAGGCAACGGTCCCCACTTATAAGATAAATAAAGTTCCAAACAACATTGATTAGTTTAGCCAATGAAAATGAATGCACCGTCTCCAATGCCACAGGTAAGTGAAGAATATAAAAATAGTGTGTACATCTAGAGTGTCTTCTCACAAGCAATACTTCTAACCACTTCTCCAACTTCTTCTTCTCCTAACATCTCTATTCTAACTCTTCTATTTCTCTTTTCGTGTGCAACCATATCATTATCTTTCTTCTTGTTTTTCATTATAATTTTTGTGCTCGAAAACCAACTTGCTTGCATACACATACACATACACAAACACTTCGTCGTATTCCACTGAAATTCGAGACCACTTTTTCACACTTCGAAAAAAGAGGAAAGCGGTTGTCACCGAATTATTCACGAGCTCTTTTTTGGAAACAAGAGGATGAGAGAAAGGAAACGAATTGGCATCGTTTAAACACGTTTTGAATAATATCTGAGCACTTAAAGTATATATGTTAAAATGTGGAATGGAGATATATCATTTTGTATACATTTGTTTGCAAATCGAAAAGATAAGTGTAGTTGTTTAGTTCGAAAACTGAAATTATTCTTCATTTCGTGATATCAGTGGAGCATGTTCAAAGTGCTCCATCTGGGTAACCAACTTCTCCAACTGATTCTGTGTATTCATGTGTATGATTAAGTAAAATTGATGTCTCTTATACTAACATTTCAGTATTTTAACTTTCGAGCATGTAT
This sequence comes from Caenorhabditis zanzibari, assembly GCA_963966625.1. Taxonomy (NCBI): domain Eukaryota; kingdom Metazoa; phylum Nematoda; class Chromadorea; order Rhabditida; family Rhabditidae; genus Caenorhabditis; species Caenorhabditis zanzibari. The sequence goes on from OZ016471.1 coordinate 9,354,232, forward strand.
CACATCAGCCTTTTTTTTGTTTTCAAACCAAACTTGATCATTTCAGGCAAGAACAATGTCCAACGTTTCGCGGCCGGTTATGCAGAATTCTCAAGAACTGGAAGGAGAAGAAGAGGAAGAAGGAGAAGGTACAAATACAGTAGTAGCTAGTGAGGATGGATGTGGACCTTCTCTGAGTAAAGAAGAACAAGAGAGGATCAAGTGAGTTGAGTTCGAGATTTTCGAGCTTTTAAACTTTCATTTTCAGAGCTGAGAAAGAAGAGGAAGAGCATAAGAAGAATCTTCAAATGTACGTGTTTCTCGCCAGATGCGTAGCATATCCATTCAATGGACAGCAGACGGGTGATATGGCACGAAGGCAAATGAAAGTGAATAAACAAGAGTTGGCTAGAATTCGAGAACGATTCGGACAATTTCTGAAAGGAGAAACTAATATAGCAGCAGATGAAGCATTCACGAAAGCGATTCAAAGCTACTTCGAAGTGTTTCTCAAATCCGAAAGAGTACAGAAAGTAGTACATGCTGGTGGTTTTTCTCAACACGATTTTCGTGAAGTATTCCGATTAAACATCGAGAAAAGGATAAGGAGTCTACCGGATATTGAAGGTCTTTCAAAGGATACTGTATTAAATTCTTGGTTAGCTAAATTTGACGCAATTATTAAAGGAGACGAGACGGATCAAAATAGGAATGCAAGGTTGGTTTTGGTTTTTTAAAGAAAACGAGTTATTGATTTTCAGAGGTCGATCTCGAAATCCACAAAATGCAATGTCCGCTGATGCAGTTCTGGGGAAAGAACAACTGTACGACGTATTCCAACAAATTCTTGGTGTGAAGAAGTTTGAACATCAAATTATTTTCAATGCTCTTCAACTGGATAATCCTGATGAACAGGCGGCGGCTATTCGAAGGGAATTTGCAACGAGAGAAGAAGCATTGAAAGATCCTGTCAAGGTGAGAATCATCTGAAGCTGAAACATTCCAGAACGCATGATTTCAGATGAAACGATTGACTCCGAAGTTCGTCGTGAAAGACATGGAAACCTTATATATGGATGAAGTTCGAATGTCTATCAACACTCTGATAGGCAATCTTGAAACAGTTCCCGTAACAACGCGTGGACAGACAGTAGGGAAAAGGAAAGATAAAAGTCGGTGAGTAGGAGTATTATCATATCGAAAACCATTTTATTCCTGTTATTTCCACTCCACAAGCACTAATTTCGGTTCAAGATTTTTCCCCATTGAAATGATATATCTCATTGTCCATTCGTCTTATTCAGTCCCTCGTTTATTTTCAGAACTCAAACCAAAAACAAACGGTATGTGTCTAATTGAATAAGTATTTATATATTCACACTTCTTTGATTATTTTTCAATTCAAGCAAGCAAGTCACTTCAAAACGGGCATTTTGAGCACACAAATGAGCAAGAGAGCCCGTTCACGTGTCATGCCGGATAGAGCGCACTTACTAACTTCTACCGTTCTGTGTCTGTGTTATTCAAACCTTTCCTAACTTTCTCTTCTAATCCTTTTTTTCGTTTGAAACAAGAGTGTATCTCACTCTCGGTGATTAGTTATTTTCTACTTCTACATCTACTGCTTCTTCTACTTCTACTTCTTTCTCTCCTAGAATTTAATTCAGTTCAGAAACCTAATCTCTCACTAAGTTCTTGTCAATCACGTCACAAGTCCTTCGTCTTTTTCGTCTCGTCCGACTGACTGATTCCATCACCAAATCCACCAAATCTCACCTGTATGAATGCTGCCACGTGTCTCTCTAATACTCTCTTTCATCTAATTTTCTCTTTTTTAGATCCCGCAGTATTGAGGATTTGTCGCTCTTCAACAGGTCTGTTTCCGAATATCAACCACACACAAACACCATCCAAAAAACCCTCTGAATCCCTCTTTTTTGCCTCCGATTCATCTTGATTCTTTATTCTTTTCTTCACACTTTTTGCTTTCCTATTTTTTGCTGCTTTCCCTGTCTTGAATCCGTCACTAACTCTTTCCTTGTTGGCCACTAAACCGATCCAACTTTTCCGTGCACGACAAAAAAGATAAGGAATTCTTTTTCTATCCCGCTGAATGCTCAAATTGCGCTGCGATATCTATGCTCTTTCTCTGCTGAAAATGGCTGAAAATGGCTGAAAATGAAAGAAAAAATGAGCATGAAGCTTCTGGAAAGACTTCCAAAATCTATTCGCTTTCTATTTCAAATCTCAAATCGCAATCTAAAAAAAGCTAAATGTGAAAAAATGTGTTCTGATCAGCTGCTTTTTTCATGAAAATGTGTTTGTTTCTCTCGGTTAAACGGCTCGTTTTGCACTCCAATCGCTTGTTGATTTCAGCTTAAAGCGAAGGACAAGTTCTGGAAGTTTGAACAAAGGAGACAGCGACGATGGTGATGTTACACTTACAAAATCAGATGTATCCCTTGCATTGAGCATGGAAGTACTGTACATCAGAAGATGATGCATGAATATTCGAATTATTTCAGGTCGTTGTAATGGAAGTACAAGGTTTAAAATCAATTCAACCGAATAAAATAGTTTATTGTGTAATGGAAGTGGATGGTCATAAGCTGGCAACTGATCATGCTGAAGCATCGAAACCGAAATGGGATACTCAAGGAGACTTCACAACGAAAAGTCCGCTGCCTGTAGTCAAAGTGAAACTATATACAGAAGTGAAGAGTTTAGTGTCTTTTGATGATAAAGAATTAGGAAAGGTTGGTTTCAACATCTCTCGTTTTCTTCTATCCTTGATTTTCCAGGTCGTAATCCAGCCAACTCCAAATTGTTCGAGGAATCCAGAATGGTACACAATGGTATTGCCAAAGAACAGTCAAGATCCTGCTCTGAAAATAAAAATAGCAATTCGAGTCGAAAAACCGCCGAATCTGAAATACTGTGGACATTGCTGGTGTATCGGAAGGAATGCTTGGAAAAAGTGGAAAAAGAGGTTCTTCTGTCTTGTTCAAGTATCCCAATATGCTTTCGCTGTGTGCAGTTTTCGAGAAAAGAAAGCAGATCCGACGGAATTTATTCAATTGGATGGATTCACGATAGATTATATGCCAGAGCCGGATCCAGGTGGGAATCTTAATATTTAGTTTTCCGGAACTTTTAAGAATTGTTTTTCTTCAACATCGCCCCCTTGCACAGTCTCAATTTTCACCTCCAGCCAGACATGTTACGGGCCGGGCTGAATTCAGAAAATCAGTTGACCCGGGTTTTGGAGTCAAAAGTTTTAAAAATTACAAAAAATTTCACAAATTGTGAAAAATGTTTTTTTTTAATTTGCCTGTTTTTCCCTACCCGGGCCGGCCCGGGATTTGCCAGTTGGTCTACCTCCACGCTTCTCCCAAATTGAGTCATGAAAAGTGGGCGGAGCCTCCTCACATACAAAACATACTGTACGGCGGAGACCGCGAGGTGTCCGTACATCGACTGAATGACCTCTCCGATTGTAGCCACCCTAGCTAACTCTGGTTCCTCTGCATTTGACCGTGAAAATCTTTCGCCTTTTACTAAAGATTTCCGTGCAAAGGAGCAATTCCTGAGTATTATTACCAATTTTTGGAGTCCCCTCGAAAGAGCGGGACAAAAATAGAGAGTGATTAAAAATGGGATTGCCCAGGCTGGACATGTATGAAAAATGGGATGATATCGATGATAGCACCGCGGCAACAGACACTAAATCAATCCTTTCAGAACTGTCTGCTCAAGGTGGAAAACACTTCTTCACTGCCATCAAAGAGGGAGACGAACTCAAGTTCGCCACAGATGATGAAAATGAGAGACATCTTTGGGTTCAAGCATTATACCGAGCTACTGGTCAAGCCTATAAACCAGTCCCACCGAAACAATCAACAATAGCTCCAAGGGCACAAGGATTCCAAGATAAAGCTAGCAAACATGGAATGGATGCATTGATTCAAGCAGATTCGATCAACTTCGACCATGATCATCTTTATTCGGATATCCAGAGACTCACTTTGAATTTTCGAATCAACGAACCGATCTGTTCCTTGGTGAGAAACTGGCTTCCGATCTTCATTATTATTGTTTTTTTAGGGTTGGTTTTCTCCCGGACAAGCGTTTGTTCTGGAAGAATATTCCGCACGGTACATGGTCCGTGGATGTTTCCGTCACGTCACACTTCTATCGAATCTTCTCGATAAAGCAGATGACGGACTACTTATTGATCCAGCACTTATCCACTATTCATTTGCATTCTGTGCTTCTCACGTCCATGGAAACAGATGTATGCCTGATAGACAAGGACCAGAAGGTGTTGGAACAGTGACATTGGAAGAAAAAGAAAAGTTTCAAGAAATAAAAGAACGATTGAGAGTTCTTCTTGAGAAACAAATCACCAATTTCCGATACTGTTTCCCATTCGGAAGACCAGAAGGTGCTCTCAAAGGAACTTTGGGTCTTTTGGAGAGAGTTTTAATGAAAGATGTCGTGTCCCCAGTTCCACCAGAAGAAGTTAGAGCAGTTATTAGAAAATGTTTGGAAGATGCTGCACTAGTGAATTATACCAGAATTTGCAACGAGGCGAAAATTGAACGTAAGTCAATGAAAACCAACTCAAATAATTCTTTGTCTGTTCCAGAGAGAATGGGAAACGATGTGTCTCCAGCTCAACGTATCGAGGATATGGTTCGAGTGACGGAATTCTGTATAGATTTATTGAAAGAAAATGAGGAGCACCATGGAGAGGTGAGTGAAAATTTCCAAAGAATCGGAATGTCTGATAATGAACGCATATCTATCCTATCCTTCTTTTATCGAGAACGACTCTAACTATATATTTTAGCAACTACGAGGGGTATGTTCTACATCATTCGACCTCTTCTATCCGTTTGTTTCCCTGTTTTGTGTTTATCTTTTTTCAATCTTCTCCAATTCCTTTATTTCGCTTTCAGTTTCATTTTTTTACCTTACTATTTCAGCTGATTTCCAATTTTTGCTGTGTTCTGTTTAACCAATTTTCAGTTCAGTTTTCAAAATTTTTTTTCATTTATTTTTAAAGAACCAGCAACAGAAAAGCTTTCAAAAATTCACATAGTCAAAAAATTATTTTATTGAATATTTCGAAAAAAGTAGCATCTCCAATGTTAGCAGTGATTTTATTAGAAAAGTGCCGTTTTCAGCGTGCCTCCCTTATTTCATTGATGGGCTTCAAAGTTAGATTCATTCGTTCTCTTACGTTCGATTTTCAGGCATTCGCATGGTTCTCTGATCTACTTTCGGACCATTCGGAAATATTCTGGTCACTTTATTCAGTGGATTTGGATTCAGCATTGGAAGTTCAACCACATGATAGTTGGGATTCTTTCCCGTTATTCCAGATGCTCAACGACTTTTTGCTATCTGAACGTGAGCCAATATCCTTGAATTCGTAAAATGAGAAATTGTTTCAGCTAATCTAAAGGGAGGTATTTTCCATAACAAACTCGTCCAACAATTCCAACCTCTAGTTGTACGATACATTGATTTGATGGAGCATTCGATTGCACAAGCAATTGACAAAGGTTTCTCCAAGGAAAAATGGGAATCTAGAAAGTAAGTTTTGATTTTTTTTAGACTTTAAACTGTTTCGTTTCAGAGAAGGATGTGCAACTTCTGAAGATATCTACTGGAAACTCGACGCTCTTCACACATTCGTCATCGATTTGAATTGGCCAGAAGAGGATTTCCGAAAATATTTGCAGACAAAAATGAAGAGTCTCACTTCTGATATGATCTCGAAAGTTTCAGATTGGTATGACTCGGAACTGAAACGATTCATTCCAGCTTTTATTTTCAGTACATTCACCGCCTTTGACAGTTGGATGCAAAAAGCGAAAAAGTCGACAGACTACATGCTTCCATCAGAAGTTTGTGTTCAAATCAATGTGATGTTTAGTTCAAAAAGTCGAGCAGTTCGGGTTACTGTAGATTCTGGGGAGTACAAATATCAATCGAAACTCGATGAAACTCTAGAGACGATGCTGAAAACTATGGAGTCCTGTATTCAAGAAAAACTAATTGGTGTTCTTGAATCAGTTCTTTCCCGTCTCGCCCGTTATGATGAGGGTAATCCGATAGGAGCGATTCTGAATATTGCGCCAAAGCCTGCTTCAATTTTTAATAAATTGAAGACAATGGCAGGTGACACCTCTGCTCAGGCAACGACTACTGCGGTAATTCAGATTGGAACTTGATAAATCACAAAGAAAATTTCAGAGACAGCCTCTAACAGCTCAACAGTCATCTGGACAGATTGGTAACTCCTATGTGACATTCTTCCATGGATGCACGGAACTTCTTCGACAAGTTATTATTGATGAAATTTGGGTGAACGGACTATTCGAGCACTGGTAGGTTCATTGACACGCTTCTCTGTTACAGTACTTTTATCAGGTACGATAACCAAATGAAAGCAATCAACGACTGGCTGACTGAACGTCTCCAACAGTCTCTCAGTGCCACTCAATACATTTCCCTGTCTAACATTGTCAAAAAAGTTTATCAAGACTTTGCAATGCAAGGAATCGATGAAGAACGATTGAACAGTAAAACGTATCAATCGATTAGTCGTCGACTGCAACTTGAAGAATCGAATTCTCATATTCAAGAAGGTATACGACGACTTAAGATCATTTGATTTCCTTAGTTGTTGTTATTGTGATGTGTTTTTGATTTTGGAATGAATTCAACCTCTTTTTGATTTGCTCGTACCTTTAGACGTTTACCGCTTTGAAACATTTATACAATTCATGTTAGAAGTTGTCATCCGCCTCCACAGTATTCATCTTCCCGCAGTTAAAGAAAGAGGGCGGAGTCTGTTTGCATGGAAAATATAGTGAACGGCGGAGACCGCGAGGTGTCGGTACACGAGCTGAATGACCTCTCAGGTTCTTTTCACATAAACTAACTCTGGTTCCTCTGCATTTGACCGTGAAAATCTTTCGCCTTTTACTAAAGATTTCCGTGCAAAGGAGCAATTCCTGAGTATTATTACCAATTTTTGGAGTCCCCTCGAAAGAGCGGGACAAAAATAACTGATTTGAGAGTGCATTCATTTAGGAGAATGTGGTAATGGTATCATTTTATTTCTGTGCAAATTGTCTATGCTTCCAAATACTTTTCTCTTCTTCCATTTTCCACTATCTTTTCGTTTCAGCAGCCGCCAATGGATCCGCCCAAGGATCCGTCTTTCCGACTTCTCTCGGTAATGCAACTGCCGCCGTTTCGAATATGTCGAGCATGGTGGAAGGAGCAGGAGCCAAAATGTTTTCACTTTTCAAATAGATACTGTTTTTCTCCTTTTTTGCATGCTATTTTCTCTCTTCCTAGTTTGTTTTCGAATCTTCTTATTACGTGTTTCAATTAACTTATGAAAAGATTATACTTCTATTAGCTATCGCTTCTTCTTCTAGCCCATTTAAATTTTTTCTGGTGATTCAATGATCAAACTCCTTCTTTTTTTCTTCATTTTTTCTGCCCCTGTCTTTCGGAATTTCTCACCAAAGGACCTTGTCTAGCCCGTTGTTCCCTCCGTTCCAACTCACGCCTTCCGGGTTTATTATTTATTTGAAGTTGAGATTTTTTAGCTTTTCATGTCAATTATCTGCGAATTTCACTTATAATCAGCTTTCAGCAGAACCAAAATTTTTCAGAATCTGAAAAGATAGGTTTCATTTTTGAATTGGTTTCGTTTTACAGATTTCTATTTTATGAAGTTTTTTCATGGGAATCTATGTTTTCAGAAAATAGCAAATGATGAAGTGTGTACAAGATCAAAAATGACAAAAGAAGAAGAAAGATATCGTAAATTTTGTAAATCTTCCTATTGCAGAATTTATCAAACACTGAAAGTTATTCTAATTTGATGGATCAGTTTTACTCAACAGATAGAGAAACGTTTTTGCACAAAAATTTTCCATTTTATCGATTTTTCGATTTCTAACCAAAACTCATCGAAATCTCGTTAAAAACTGCATTGCAACATCAGTTTTTGATCATTCTCTTTTGCCCCTATTGCGATAATCTTGAAATGTGTGTGAACTTTCGATTAGAGTTTTGCCAACCCACTGAATTCGAATCAGTTAATCCGATGGGGATTTGGCCACATCGGGACAACTGTCCGACCTCCACCAAAAACCGCGCATTCAGTTAGTTTTGAACATGAGAGGTTACTCGCTCTTTACTATTGCCTTTATCGTTCTCAACACTGTCCATCAAGTGGGAACTCAACAAGCGTTTGGTGTAAGTAACTGATTTACTCAATAAAAGGAAGTTGTTAATTTCAGTCCATTTCTTATCCAGCCATCGCAAGAATCATTCCACATGCAACAAATGCCAATTGCTTTGCGGTATTTCTGAATTCTAAATCAATTCAATCAATTCATAAATTCAGCTTGCTCAAGGACTCAACCAAAACACCGGAAAGTATGCTGCTCAGAGAACTCTTGTCAATCAATTTTTCACTCAAAACAAGGCAGGAAAACCAAATCCAAAAACTCTTTCTCTTTATGATAACTCTACCTACAGTCGGCAGAAACTCATTGCTTTGGTGAACAATGTTAGTATTCGAGAGAAGATAATGAAATAACTATTGGAAATATTTCAGAGACAAGCGATCACAAATTGGTGGACTCAAGATTTGACACCAGGATTCACCAAGATCAGTAATGCGGCAACGGCAACTATGGTATGTTGAAGAAAAGATTAGCCGGTTGAAAAAAACCACGAAACAAAAACCAACCATTCGAAACAGTTTTAATCCGACTGAGTGTCAGTCGCGCCCAAAAACAGAAAAGTTCTAGATTCCCCATGATTCTGAAATCATGGAGATCTGAAAAAAAGCGAAATTTCAGTACAAGAACCTGTACGCCTACTTCGACAATCGCTACATCAACAGCTTCTCGTACACTGTGGTCTATTGGATGCTCACCGTTCTCATGAAAGTATGCATTCTTCTTCCTTTCAAAAAAAAAAGTCGTATTGATATTCAGAACATGTGGGATGAAGCTGTCTACAATAAGACTTCTGATTTGATTATTGATACATTGACAACTCAAGCGGAAAAGTCACCCACTATTGCTTTTGAGATCTACACAGAAGCGTTCGAGGCCAATCACAATCAGACATACATGAAAGGAAAGTGGTAGATTGATCAGTAATTCGGTTCTTATGACGTCGTCTTTTTCTATGAAATAAAGTTATTCTTTGCGTTGATTCTTTTTTCCGGAATGATAAAACAATACTTAAAGACACGCAGAAGGTCTTTTATGTTTCCGCTACCTAAACAATCGAATCTTTTTATGAGTACTTAAATTCGAGTCAAAACTGTGCTCCTCTTCGATACACCATACAGGCAATTAGACATCATTATTTGTAATAATAAACTTTTCAGTTTTTGGAGCATCAAACTCCTCATGATCTGGTTGCAACAGGTCAAACTCTATTTCTCACTTTCGGAATCCGGTTACTTTTTGTTCAAGTTCTAAAATAATTCATTGTGTGACAGGTTTCTCAATTTATCAAATCACACATCTAGATCACTCGAAAAGGTGTGAAAAAAGGAATAACTGATAATAGTACATCTCCTGATTTCATTCTGTTTCTTACACCTGATGCCAGTTATTTCATCACTTTCTTTGGTGCCACGATAATTGTCTTACTTTTGATTACAATTATTTTTTTTCTAGAAAAAATGTCACTCAAAAAGGAAAACAGATTTCCGTTAAATCAGTTCGATGTTTGGAAGCTTTGACTTGTACAAAAATTTGAAGTTTGAATATGCTGAACTTTTTCAGATGAACATCCAGGCGATAGTTTGCAGTTTCATTTTGGCCATCGGCCTTGTTCTAATTTGTACATCCACCAATACGTAAGTTATCTCAAGCTGATCCTCCAATTTTAATTTTTTTTCAGAGCTGATGAGGATTCAGACTTCACCAAGAGAACATATACAGTACTTTTGATCATTGGATGTATAATGACGTTTGTTGGAGGTCTCGGTTACCTTTACACAATTTATGAAGTTCTAATGAGAGCTCATCAAAAGTTTAGAGCCCGACAATTACGGAAGTTGGAGCAGCAAGTAGTGAGAAGAAGGACGGAGACGATGGCGAGAACTCGGACGATTGCGTTGACGATGGAAAGGGAAAAAGCAATGTCTATGAATGGAGGAGGAGGAGGGCCTCCGGTTTAACTTTTTTTGCGTGATTATTTTTAACGATTAGATCAAGATGGATGATTTCGTCGACAATTATGAAGCATACTTTTGTATTTTTTAATATTCTGAAGTTTCGCCGGATTACTTTAAAAAATAAGCGGAGAATTTGCATTGCAATCTTCTTGAAAGTTCAATTTTTGTTCAAAAGTAATTGTGAAATATCTAATACACCATTTCTAAAGAATTGATTTTCAATTCAACCACTGATTTTTCGATTCCTGAATTTCATACTCATTTTCTATTTTCAGATTCTTCCCTTTATTTCGTTTGTTCCGGTATCTAAAAATTCTCATACTCAACAAAAAACTCTTATCCGAGATGTCCAGAAAACACATTCCCATTGTTTCCCTCCTCCCCGTGTTCCTTTATTTTTCGGTCTCTGATAATAAAATATTTGTAAGAATGTGTGTTCAAGACTCTCGAATACAGACCCAGCGGTGAGAAGAGACGGCAAGAAACAGTTTGATAAGCGATTCGTCATCGGCGTGCGCTCTTTTATCGATTCGTTTTCCTGTGTTTTGGTTGGATTCATTCATTCTTTTACCCGACATTTTCAGATGACCACATCGGCTAAAATCACACAACAAAGGAATAGTGGGTTGGTGAATTCTTTGTTTTCTGAAAAGGGTTATTAGTAGTTCAGAAGGAGGAATCGTTGCTGTGAGAGATGCAAAGATGAGTTCGAATTGGATGAGCCTTACTTTCTACTGGGAAGTGCTTCGTGGCATATGAGATGTTTTCTGTGAGTTCCATCTTGGCTTACTGGTTTTCCAGGTAAACCAAATTTTGATTTCAGATGTGCTCAATGCATGGAGCCCTTGGTAGGCACTACTTACTTTCAGTTTGAAGGACGCATTTACTGTGAGCACGATTTCAACAGACTGTATGCTCCAGTTTGTGCCAAATGCAGTAAGTTCTACATTCCTTATAGCCTTTCCTCAACATTTTACAGACAAATTCGTGATTGGACAAGTAGTGCACTCCTCTAACTATTCATTTCATCTTGCTTGCTTCACTTGTGGTGAATGTGATACTCAATTGAACGCCAATGGATCATACCTATATCATGGCAAAGTTTTGTGTTTTTCCTGTAATCAGACTATGCCTAAATTGAAAATCTACAATTGCACCAAGTGTGAGATTCTGCGTAAAAATCCCGAAGGAGTTGAACTATTTTCAGGTAGACAGCGAGTAGAAGATGAGGATCTTCTGATGTATCAACATGAACCGTATCATGCATATCATTTCAAATGTACCAGTTGTCAGAAAGTATTGGAGACTGACGCAAGAACAGTAAAGGATGAATTGTTCTGTCCCAGATGCTTCGATTTCAAATGTGAAGTGTGCTTTGATTGTAAAAAAGTCATTGATCCCCAAATTGAGCAGAGTTTGTTCTCAATGAATAAACACTGGCACATTCATGTACGACTTCTGAGTCTGAACGTCTTCTGAGATTTCCTGTTTCAGCACTTCCGTTGTTTCACTTGTGGACGCCCATTCAACGGTCACGAACATTATGAGAAAAATGGAAAAGCATATTGTCGAGATGACTTTCTGAAACTAATCGGTCATCGTTGTTTCATTTGTGACAAAAATGTGACAGGAGCCGTCGTTGACTGCTTCGGAAAATCATTCTGTCCGACGTGCTACAGATGCCGAGGATGTGATAAGATACTTCATTACAAGTGAGCATAAATAGTTTGGATAATTAAAAAGTTCATTTTGCAGGGACAAAGTTATGGAGCTGGATATGATGCCGTTGTGCAAGAAATGTATAGGTCAGAAGATATTCCAAAAGGCGTTGAAGTACAAGAGCCAGGAGACTATTTCCGCATAATTAAATATTTAATTTTCCATGATGATGATTTCAAAATGTTAGCACTGTTTTTAAAGGGTTTCACTTGTTAATTAAATTTAAAAAAAAGAAAGATTCACACTCATCCATCTTCATCAACATCAGATAAGATTTCGATCAAATTAACTCATTATTCCACGAACACAAGACATGTCCCGGCCCAGTCGGCCCCGGTTTCGAGACCAAAATTTTCCGAAGAATTTTTGGAAAAAAAATCCGATTTTCGACTGTTTTCTGTTCAATTCTAAGATGTTTCATACTTTTAGCACTTTCATGATTTTTCATGCGTTTAGAAACTTTTTCACGAAAAATTCATTTTTTTTGAAAATTTTCGACGGAACTTTCCTACCCGGGCCGACCGGGCCGAATTTGAACATGAATGACGAACACCACTATTCAATTGTAGAATACGCCACAAAGTTTATAATCAGCTCCAGTTATATTCTTTCGAGGTCGTTTCCTTATTTTTCCATATTGTGACGGCCTAATTGAAGGAGTGTCGTCGCAAAGCCTCTGGCGCGATGCCAGGTAATTGTTGGAAGGTGTCCTTGGACCGGTGGGTGACTTGGCGGGACGACACCTCAAACAACGATGAACCGTCCACTTGATTTTCTTTCGAATGTCCTTGTTTTGCATCGACTTTTTTTGCCTCTCCCTCTCTCCCAATTTTATCTGTTTCTGTTCCACCACATTTCATTTCTTCGTTTGATTCGCGTTCTGGTTTCAATTATAGTTCCAAATGACTTATTCCGTTATTCTTCCCAAAACAATTGTTTGTTTCGTGTCGACAAACCGTTTACCCTTTTTCTCCTCCGTCCAGATCGGATTACCCCTCGCACGCTGGGAGAGATGAAGAACATCGCTTCACCTCAAACCAATTTATGGCATTACATGCCGCCGCCCCATGTGAATTATTCATTCTTCATTCACTTTCCGTCAGCTTCATTTGTTCACCTCGTTAAGAAAAACTGAGTGCTTCTGCTTCTTCCGTATGCATCTACTTGATCCGCTCTTCAGATTATGTTCTGACTAACAGAAACACAAACCACTAATTAGTTGGAATATCCCGTTTTGTTTCTGCTTCTCGATCTTTTCACTTTTTCTGAAAATCTCATTGCTCATTTGCCACGAATTTCAGTTCTCAGAATTAGCAGAAACTACTGTAAACTCGACTTTACATAAAAAAAGGTGAATCGAGATAGAAAGATTTGTCGAAATTTCATATGTTCTTATTCTGAAATGATAAGTTCAAAGAAAACTGAACATAAAAGTTAAAAATCCAGATGTCTCGTCAAGATTCAGAAAAATTTTGGAATAGCCCATCCTGATCTTAATGATCATTAGCTGATCCTCGTTTCCTCATCCAATTCATCATATTGTTTCATATCCATGTCAAAAATGACCTTGTTACCTGTCATCCAGATTTGCTTTTCTCTTGTATGTGCCTCCTCAACAAGTCCTTAGGCAAAGGACAAAAGGCGTCCGTCCATTCTTTGTCCCTCTCTTTTTCTCTTCCCATGTTCACTTCCCAAAACTTTAATTGGTAGGTGTTGACCATGTTCAGTGACCTATGAATTCCACTGCTTCCTCCCTGCTTTCTCACTCACTCATATTCTTATTACTATGATTCTTCGTTTTGGAAATTATTGTTTTCGAGACCTGGATACATCTCGTTTTTGTTCTCATTTTTCCTCTTTTGGTTCTTCGCACGATTCAATTTCGAAGGCCGCAATTGAGTCTTCTTAAGTAAATCTTTCTATTTCTCCGTCAAGTGCCTTTTTTCCGAGCGATTTCTATTGCTTTCATATCAAAAACCGTTCGCTTTCTTATTTTCTTATTTTGGCAACAAGAAAAATATTGGTTATCTATAAATTACACCTTACAACGGTTGTCGTTTATACTTGGATCTCTAAGTAGTAAGGTTTTTTTCTCGCACATTTTTTCTGCAAATTTCCAAAAATTAGGAGTAATTTCTAGAATAGTCTTGAACCTGTTCGAACCATCAATCAACTTCACAGTTTTTGCAACATGATCAAAACCGGAACCAGAATGACTCAGGTCGTTACGAAATGTTTCATTTTCCAAAAGAACACATTCCGGTCTTTACGAGTGCCCTTTCGTTCAGCGGCTTTTTTCTTTTGAACTGTATCTTTATCATAAATTAGCATTGTCCTTCACCCTATTCTTCGCCAGCTCCCCAACACCATCACAAGATAGTATGCCACCCAGAGAGGCGCAGATCATTTGACTCGTTTATCTTCCTGTCGTTGAACAAAGCCATCCTTCGATGTTTCACCAATTTGCACTTCACTTATTTCTTCCCCAAACCCACAACGAGTTCTATATAAACTCTTTCTTTTTTTTGCTATTCGGGAAGGGCGTGGGAAAGGTAGGGAACATCAAAAGAACGAGAGAAGGGAGTTCAGGCGAAACGATTCCCTTTTTTGGCGGCTTGTATAGTTCTGAATAGAAACGAGTCAATGTATTCGATTGACTGATTCTGATTTGTATTCCATTCAGATCTGTGTAGAATACCGTAATCATTTGGAATCAAAGAGGTGGGAACCTCATCTCGATCTAGAGAGCTGCTCAAATCAAGAGTTCTAAAATTTCTGTCATAGCTCTAAACATTTGTATCCATCTAATTAAAAACCAAAAAATTTAAATGCTTCATTTTTTTTTTTTGGGGGTTTCTCCAATTCAAATTAAACTCGTTTCATCCCCAATTCCCATCTACAAATAAATTACTATTCCTACTATAACTTCCCATGCCTCTACAAAACAAACTGTAAACAAAACCATCATCACCAAGAATATTACCTTGTTTACCACAAGACCTCCCTTCCTCCCCAACTTTACAATCTTCATCAAAACTTTACCATAACTTTTATTACAATCCAAGACCTCTTCCAACAACATTATCCAATTACATTCGCTCCACCGATTCAGCTTCTTCTCTTCTGATTTCACACGAACTTAACACATATTAAGTTTAATCATATTTGTGACACTGAGAATTCAGTCTTTTAACACTTTCAAGAATCCAGTCATTTCCATTTTTTTTGGTCGCGAAATGAAATATCTGTTATCATTATGATTATGCTAATAACCGCCCACGTCTTCTTCTTTTTGCGCCGTCCATCTCCGTCCGATTCTTTTTTTGATACCAGCATGTTTATTTTACATAGATTTGAGATTTTTTCGTTTTCCTGCTTTTCAACTGTTTATTTTTCTTTTATTTTGACGACTGATATGACGTTTCACCTTTTTTATGATTTTCGCAACACATTCTGACTAGGGAATGGTTAGTAGTCGATATGGAGTTATATGTCGCGACCTATTTCATTGGAAAGCTGAACTCTTGAAACTTCGTTTGGTGCATTTTGTTTTTGCCAACTCGATCTGTGAGCCAAGATATGCGTGTTTTAAGGTCAACCCTTAGTTCATTTTTCAGTTGAATTTAGCACTGGATTTTGAACTTTCAAAAATAAAAAACAGTTGACGTGAAATATAGGGAAATATAGAGAAAACCCAGTGCTAGATTCAACTGAAAATGAACAGAGGGTTGACCTTAAAACACGCATATCTTGGCTCACAGATCGAGTTGGCAAAACCAAAATGCACCAAACGAAGTTTCAAGAGTTAAGCTTTCCAATGATATAGATCGCGACATATAACTCCATATCGACTACTAACCATTCCCTAGTGAGGCGGGAATAGGGGGAAACTAACGGAGGAAATATGAAAAATAGCGTAAGCTCATCTAACAAATAATTCGGAGAGGGTCTCGTGGCTTAACTATCGGTATAAGGTCAACGGAAAGTTTCGAAACAAACGGAATAGTGTGAGAACACTTCTTCTTTCAAGTTTTTCTAGTGTTCTCATTTTCCCGCCACCTTTTCCCAATCAACTGGAGCAAATCGAAAGTCAGCAGAAGATGAAAAAGAAAGAAGCAAGACGTAATTCGTTCTCCTTTTTTCATTTCTTCTCGTCATAGCAACGCCTTCTGAGAGGTGTTATTTGGCTCCATTTCTCATTCCTTTATTCTCAGTTTTTCTACTCTTGACACCTTTAGATGACTGTCTTCTATACTTCAGATCTCATTAGTATTCCATCGTCGCCACCCATCAAAACATCACGCCTTCTTATTCAGGCCCCCTTCAAATCATCCCCTTCTAATTTATACATCTTCTTGCCTTTTTATGACCGCCTTTTCTCTTACAGTCTTGCATCCACCATTTGCAATCAGCTGGCCCTATTCAGATTTATTCCTATTTCCATTCAAGTGACGTGCACCATGATAGTCCCATTTCGGTTGCAAAAGTGATGAAAAGACTGGATTAGTGAGAAGAAAAGAAAGCAAATGGTGTTCACTTTTTATCAGCTGTTATGTCATCATGACAAGTCAACAACTTCTCTCTATAATTACATTTTTTTTGAAATCCAGATGTTTCGAATTTAGTGATCCAAAGTTTGGAATTGTCATAGCAACCAATGATACATGTTTCTGTTAAGTTTTTGTCTAGGGTACTAAATGGTATCAGGGTTTCACCTTGGGAAATTACTTCCATGAAATAACTTTCTCTGTTCAGTGTCTCTCATGTTACGTTGTCGACAATAAATTCAAAATCGTAACTCCTCCATAACCCCTCCTTCATAATTGGCCTAATCTGTTCCCAGAGGCTAGTCTCCTTTAAAAAAGTTTAGTCATAGATTAAGTGACTTATCCTCCTTCACTCACTTGTCACTTTCTCTAACTCGATACGATCTTTTTTTCCATCTTCAAATCGTTCAACAGTCGGATGTATTTTCAAAACTTTTCGCCTTTTCCGCCATTATTCGTAATTACGTCAGGAGAGGGTGCGATGCGTCATTATGTGCTACCCGTGTCGCTTTTTAATCCACCAAACCACTTCTTCTTCACTTTTACTTCCACATTTCCCACAGAATAATTTCAGAAACTACTCTACCCCTAATATGTTTTTATTTTCTCCAGGAGTTGGTATTTCCTTTGTGTTTGCTTTGACATAATATCTTTGTCAGAGAGTATTCTATCATTTGGTTCGTCTTGCATCTTTAGATTGATGTACCAGATAGAGAGGCGGTGCCTTCTCTCCATGTATTCTGGTATTAACCCATTCTTACGTCTTCTGATCACTATCTCTCAATGTCCTAACACCGATACCCGATTTTAATGCTCCTTCCTCGCCTTCCACATTTCTTTGCTTCTGTTTCTCTTACCATTATCCCACGAAGCATATGTTCACCCAATTTAATTGCTGCGATGCTTATGAATGCGTAAATTTGAAAATACACATGTTTTTTTCTTCGCCGTCGAAAACGTTCGCTCGATTCTAAATCGTAATTTGAATCGGTTGGAAAGTGTCGTTCGACGAGAACCTGTGTGGTGATTTATATTATTTTTTCTATTAGGCTTATTTTTTAGTTTATGCGAAAAAGTCAATAAAAATTTCAAGCCAACTTGAAAATTCTTCCGAAAAAGAACGAAATTCAATCGAATTTGAGGTTTTTTGCGCGGTGCTCTCTTTTGTTTTTCATTTTCGTGTTAGGACCTTTTCAATGAAATGTGTAATGCGCCTTTAAATGTATTACGGTAGCTATTTTATTCTTCCAGTTTCTGAAATGTTTTTCTCTCAAAAGTTCGCCGCTGTTTTCCTTCGATTATTCTGTTCACTGAAATTTTTTCGAAATTTACAAAAAAATTGATTTTCCAGAAACTGCTTCATAATCTGGAATGCGATAAAAATAACGTATGGGCGAGCCAAACAGGATAGCGACGCCTTCAAAGCGGCCGAAAGCTATAATTCGGCTTCTCGATTCACAACAAATTGAGGTAAAAATGGTTTTTCAACACACAGAAATTTAAAAGTTCTTTCAGATAATTCTTCATTCTCGTTTATCTGTCGACGATGTGCTTCATCTCATAGCTGAAAAACTCGATGTCTCGTTTTCGGATTCACAATTTTTTTGTTTAGGATTCTCGGATAATTAGTGAGTTTTTAGTGTTCAGTAAAAGTCTGCGACAATTGAAAAAAATATTCTGAAAATTTAGAAAAAAATATATTGGTTATTTTTTCAGCAATAACTTTCACTGGCTGGATGGCTCCGTCATTTTATACGACTTGGTTGCATCAACTTCAAATCCAAACGGCACACTGACCTTGTCACATCATGTCAGGTAAAAAAGAAAAGAAAGAACAACGTCGGGAAATTGATGAATGCTTGTAGATTCTTTGTGGAGACGATTTACGAGGTTCAGTGCGCATCAACCGCAAAACTATTCTTCTTCGACATTCATAATCAGCTGGCAAGGGTATGCAACGTATTCAATTTCGAAAACTCAAACCTGACTTGTTATTTCAGCACGAATTGCTTGTGGCTAGTGAAGACTACTTTGAACTGGTTGCAATTCTGGTGTCCGTCTTTGTTCCCGACTGCCAGTGAGTGCTTATTTCTTCAGCTTTTGAATCCACATCGATCCGGTCTTGTTACTTGAGGTCTTTTTGTTATTACGAAACGAAAATCTGAATCCACTTAAAAGTGTGGTTTTTGTTCAATTATAAGTCAATTCGACCCCACTTTTCTCCGATTCGCTTACATTATTTTCTTTCGATTTCCTCTTTTCGGTTTGTCCGAATTTATTCTCCCATGATTTCTACTCGAAGGTCGCCTAACACTATTCTCTCACCGCACACCCACACCTGATAATTTACAACTGTTCTTCAAATGACATCCTTTTTTCAATTCTCGTGTATTGCAGAGAACATACGACTGCAGAGGCGATTTCTCGAATCATGCCGATGTCTCATCCACCCTATATTCTTCTGAAAACAGATCAAAGTGATGTGGAGCGAAAAGTTTACGAGAAGTTTCGATATTACAGGCGGTTACCTGTTGGAACAGGCATGATAAGGTGAGATCCTGAAACTTCTTGATTTTCTTAAAATTATATGTAGAAATCATGCTTGGAAACGAAATAAACCATTTTTTCAGCTTCATCAAATTGGCCGAAAAAAGCGAATCGTACGGTTATCGGATGTACGAGGCTCTCAATGAAAAAAACGACAAATGTATACTTTCAATTGGATACAAAGGAATATACATTTATCGACGAAGTCGCCATCAGAATTTAATTACTCCATATCTGGCATATCCATGGAGAGTTATCGATAACTTGTATTATCGAGATAAGAAATTTTCGATCGAAATTCGAGAACCAAAAAAGTAAGTTTTATTCAAATTCTGAAGTCGAATCGTTTTTCCCACGCCCTCTTTGTTTTCAGAAACGAAAGTAACGAGAATGTATCAGATGATGTGATCCTGATCAATGACAGGCAGCTGTCGGAAGCATTCAGCCACCCGACTACCCAGTAAGTCCCCTCTCCTCTTATTAACCTCCTTTTTTGAATCGTTTGTCTAAACATCATCAGGACTGCACCTTTATGTACTCATTGTGTCAACGCAACAGAAGCTCTGAGTTGCGTCAACTCGAAAAGTTTCTTTTTCAAGACACCGCTGCTGGTAGAAAGACAATGAGCTAGTCCTAGTACGCAGACTGTTTTGATTATCTAACCAATGGGTGTATTCAATGAACTTCGTAACAGGTCATCTGGTAGCAAGACCTTTTCTTTCAAATTTTTCATACCTAAACAGTCATTTGTCATCCGTGTGCCAATTCGAAAAATGATCAAAGCGGCTCAAATGGGATGTGACAGAAAAGACATGGACGCGAGCGGACACTGGCGCGAATAAATAATTAATGAGACTGTTTGTATGGTCATTTGTGGACGCTGCTTGTTTCGACATGAAATACGATTCAAATTGGTGCGCAACGACCAATTTGTGAGCGAGAAATGAAAAAGCGACCGTCTTGATGTAATTTGTGGGAAAAATTTTAACAAAAAGGTGTTCTGAGCTATATCAATCTTCTTAGTACAAAAAGAAACAAAGCTAGAAAAAATGAGAAGGAATTTTAAGCAAAAAATAACTCATTCTCTAAACTTATTCAATCGTCGGTATCGCTATTTTAATTTTGACTAATTTGAATTTTTCTCAAATGAAAATTTTTCAGAGTATCGTGTGGACGTCGTCGTTCGAACAACCAACAACCTCGAGTGCTCCTGTTTCCATTCACTTGCCAAACTTCTCTGGTCTGCCGAACTGTTTGGATGTCAGCGATCGCTCAACATCGATTTTTTCTGGAACGGAAAGAACTGAAAAAGGTGAGTGGATGTATATCCTTTCATTTCCTCCACTTTTCAATTCTCCTTTCTCCTCTCTACTTTTTTACTCGTTCTTTCTGTTGCGCAGAAGGCGTGACAAATTTCCATGGATGATGTCTTTGAAGGTGGTCACAAAACAGGCGGTGGTATTTCGACGGCAAAAGTTGCCTCAAGCTATACGAAAATGAAACTTTTTGTATTTTCGAATGCTGAAATACGAATTTGAAAACTTTAAAATTCTTCTTCACTTTTCTTTTTGCTGCTCGATGATTCAGCCGTTGACAAACAAAAAATTCCACTCGAAGATTTGCTTTTTGTTTTGTTTTCCTTTCGATTTGTTGTTACTTCTTGTGATACGAATTGTCTCTTCCAACGATTTCTCATCTTGCCAGTTGCCAGAATCTCGGATATTTTTACTTTGTCAAATTGGACGACTTTTCTCCGTTTTCCCAAAAAGTTGTTGGGTAACTTTATTACATTCTAATCAAATTCATCGACAGAGACAAACATTTTTCCTCGTCAATTTTCTTGCCCATGGCTCTAAAAGTCAGAAGTAACATGACACTGGTGTATCTTAGCAACGGCTTCCACTTCTTTTTCTCAACCTCACGTCATCATTCATTTCGTCACATCTCACTCTTCTTTTTTTTTCTCGAACTCATCATCTTGTTGCCCTGGAGACGTCGTAGGTTGATGTAGGGAGTAGCACTCTTTTCTCTTTTTTCCCCTTTCCATTCTGCTTTCCACTCCCGTTCGTTATTTATTATTAGTGTGCAACAAATCATTACGCAACCGCTCAATCGGGATACTGTTGAGCGACTTTTGAAGTGGACCGAAGACGTTGCGTGAGCAGATTAAGAGAGATCTAATTGATTGAGTCATCAAATAGAGAAGTGTGAATATGAGAGACTATCCAGATATATGAGCCAAGAAGAAGGAAATAAACTTTTCAGATTTAGGAATCTAAAAAAAAGGTCATCAACTGGGTCGTTCGGCGGATAATTGTTCGAATTCCTAGTATTCCTCACTACGATCGCTGACAGTCGTCACTGATGGTTGTTGTTCTGCTTTGTTTGGATGACTCACATCTCACACTTCTTTCTCCGCTTTTATCAACGAGGCACTCCATTTCATTCTCCTTCAATTCGTGTTTTCTTATTCCTCACAATTCAAAATTCCCTTTGATTTTGTTGCACTTTGTTTGGTTTTTCGAAATACTTCGAAGTCATCACAAAAACTGCCACTGTTTCTGTGAGAGCAGCCGCGCCCGTCTGCGTCTCTTCGTCTTACGAACTATTTCTCGTTTCTATTGTGACAAACGATCGTGTGGCGATCACAAAAATTTGCATTCGCCGTGTCTCCGTTCACCAGTTCAATTGTCTTCCTCGTCTTCTTCTGAATATTTGTACATTATTTCGATTGGGAGTGGTAGTTTGTCCCGGCTTCTGGTCAAAACGAAACGGTTGATGAAAAATATATGACCACAGAGGTCCGCAGTTCTTTCTCGCTCTCTCGCTGCAGAAACAGCAGTGGGGCACTTGTCACTGGACATTTTACACACTCAAACTCGGAAACTGGGACTCAAACTCTTTTTTGCGTGGTGGTGCTCTCTGAGATCTCAATTTTGTTTCCATCATCTGTCACTCATTTAGTCATTGTTTTGGTCCACAACTGACATTGACTTCCCCTCTCCCATAATGATTCGTTGACCAACACCTATGTGTTGTGTTGATATCCTCGTTTGCATATGAATACCATTAGAGCTATATATGTGCCACGTTTCATCCATTTTCTCTACTTTTGAACACTATTTTTTGAAATTTAACGCATCGATGCTTTATTTGTTCAACAGTCAGTCCCGGACGCATTTTTTTTGTCGTCGGCGCCTGTGTTATTGTAGTGAATGTGTGCGTGTGTCATCAACCAAGACCCAACCTTCTAATTTTGAATTCCGTTTTTGTACGAGAAGAAAAGATAGAGAGATGAGTTTCTCTAGATCTCTGCTCGTTCTCGAGATCTGATCATGTGGCTACTTGTAGTTTGACTGTTTGCGGCACAGTTACCTTTCTCAAAAATCTCCTACCATGTCTTTAGTGAATAATATTGATGAATAGGGTTGTCTTTCTTTTTGGACAGATTCAGTTTTTAGTTTTCCAAATATTCCGATCACTTAACCGTCTTAACGCCTGTCTCATAAAATACATTCCTGAAGTATTTCTTTATCCATCGTGAATTATCTTGAATCCATTCTGGTGCTTATAATACATTTCTTTTTAATTACTTCCATGAACCATAGTCGTATTTCATCCCCCTAGCGCCTGACCGATGATTTAAATCACTCGAAAAATGTGGCCGCTTGGCCACTTCAAGTTGTGAGCACATTCATCCCCATCGCGCAAAAGCACACACATTTAACAAAATGGATGAATGGGTGGTGGCAATCTGAGACTTCAAACTCTCCCCATCACCATCATCATCAACATCAAAACATTTCGTTTGTTTTCTGTCAATGTTGCGTAGTACTTGCTACCCATTGTGGTAGAGACCACTTACCCCGATTCCTGATCATCTCTCTCGGAAGAAATTAACGAGAGAGTTGTTAAGCGGATTGTCTCATTTTTCGACCATAGGACAAATACAGTACAGAAATACGAATTACGGTGGAGAAAATGTGAAATTTTCTACAAAAAGAAAGATCCTCCTCATTCAAAATTGAATCCTTCGAGATGGTAGAGCAGAAGAAAAAGCGCACTCCAGCGGGTGAGATGACCTTTATAACTCGAGTGTCGGAAAATGGCGAACAATGGAACAATCAAGGAATACAAAGTAGTTAGAATGCGGCAAAAACTTTGTACAGGCTAATTGGCGAGATGGAACGAACGTTTGTGCGACGACGCATTCCGATTCAATTATGAATTGTGTTGCTGCTGTTGCTGCTGTGTTTTATAATAGCGACTATATCCGGTGACGAGTCTCATATCTACAGGATGAAAAGGGCGTGTAGATGTAAAGAGACAAGGCCGTCTAACCTTCTCGGAAAGTACGCGCGAGCGCATTTATTTCCTCGGATCAGCGATTGTTTCTCCGGCTGCGTCTCCAGCAATTCGTTCCCTTCTCTTCATGGAGAACCATCTCCATCTTCGTCCTCACACTTCTACCTGTGTTTTCCGAGAGTTTGCTGCTATATCCGAGTTTTGCCGCTTCTCTGCGAATCGTCAACTTGTTGCTATTTCCTGTTCTCTTTCTCCTGAAGGTGGTAGTGGTGCACAAGAAGGGCGGTAAACACTGAACATTGAGAGGAGCGCAGTGCGCGAGACTCGAAGTGAATTTCGGAAGGAATCGGTGGGAAAGAAGAAAGAATTGTGCTCTCAGTGTGTCTCTGTGGATGCTTATTATTCAGTACATCAGTTGTCTTTCCAACCATTCATTCAATGCACACGGACGATGATGTGCCAGTTGTGCAGAAACCTGCGTATCGGCATAGATATTTACAGGTATGTTCAGATTCTAAGATTCTGTTGGGACCTGATCCATGCACCAATATCCAATTTGCCATCACCGGTTTTTCATCAGCTGTTTCGTTCTTTTCATGACCTCTTTTCATCCGAACGAGCTGTTATCTTCGTCATCCTCTTGGCTCTCATTTGACCTCTGATGGTCCCTGTTCTTCACGTGTTTCCTTCATCACCAACATGTGCTCTTCTTCTTTTTTCATCTTCTCTCAATTCTTGACTCTTTTTCTCATTTGTTCTCCTCATCCCTTCAATTATTTGGTCTCATTTTGATTCTGCTAGTTTTCTAGATTTCTAATGTTTCACTTTTTCAAAAAACGAATATGAAATTGAGACGCACAGGAAAAGCGTGTTTTTTGTTTAAATTTCTGATGAGCCTGGCGGTTTCACGCTTGACAAGAAGCATCACTCATCCAAACGTCTCGACTTCTCTTTTCGAACCCGAATTCATAAAGGATTTTGTCTCCGTTTCCACACTTTCTTCCGAATTTCAATTCTGTTGCGATCTGGTTCTTGATTGTGTCAACGTCCTTCACTGATCCGATTCACCCTCCCCGGTCGCATGTAAATTATCAGCTAATCCAAGCACTTATCTCAATCTTTCGATTTCTTCTAATTAGTTCTATTCGATTTCCGTGTTTTCACCTCGTCTTAATAAAACAGTATCGTGTGTCCAGTTAATGATTGAAAAGAAAGTGAGCCATCATCACAACATTCAACTGCACCCCTCTTGACTTTCTTGAATTATACAGTACACAAGAGACACTGCGCTAAACCCCAAGTAAACACGAAGAATGAGAAGGTTTCCGAGAGAGAAAGATGTAGTAGTAAACCCATTTCAATATTTATTCCTATGCGAATAGTACTATAATCGGACGAAAGTAGGTTTTGATGTTTCTAGTGGTCCTTTTCCCTTCACTCTTCTCTTCCGAATTCCGACGAGTCCGGAAATGACATTAACGCTCTTACCGCCAATACTTTTTCTTTTCTTTTTCCCCTTTCTTTCTGGCGAGGCCTTGCAAAACCTTCACACTATCAAGTTGTTCCTTAGAATTGTGCTATTAATTTTGCTCTATAAATAGCTATTCTTGAATTCCATGTTCCTCGCTACCTATATGTGCTTTCCTTGCTGAAATAGGCCTCTTGAAATTCAATTTTCGCAAATCTCTCTCCACACTCACTTCCTTTTCTCACAGAGAACTTCTGTCCATATTCGATGTATATCACTCGTAAGCGATACTCATGACGATTTGAATGCGATCATTTTTGTTTTAAATAATGCAAAATGTGCTATTTTGTTTTATTCAGCTTCTCTTGATCTCATTTTCTGGGAGGCTGGAGCAAAGTGTATAATCGGGTCACAAGTACATCGATATCAAATTACCACAAAGTGCCAAGCGGCGCTCCATTTTTACTTCTGCGCATCCCATTTCACGTGTTTTACGCTCGAAAACAATAAGCTGACTTGCCTGAACGGGAAGTTTTCATATCAAAACCGATGGTTATCTACCATCGTTTCCTCTCTCTCTTTCGATTTCCCTCTCCGTTCCATTATATTCGAGATAGAATATATACACACACTTCTGTCTTCATTCATCTTCTCCATGTCCCCTCTTCTGAATCTTTGGTCCACTCATATCATTTTTTTTCGAAACCCGTTTCTTTTTGAGGAGATCAGTTACTTTTTTCCTTCTTTCCCAAAAAAAAGAAACGAGACGCTGCTCCGTTGGCAGTTAGTGTCCACTGCGAGTTTCGTGGCTCCCATGGGAAGAGACTAGTACGGAGATATTATGCCAGTCTCCGTCAATGTCAGTCCTGGCCGAATTTCCCCGATTTTTTGGCTGCGATATCTCGGCACGAAAAAGCTACAGTAATCTGTTAAAATTTAAAGGAACACATCCTGATTTTCAAGTCAGTATTTTGATTTGTCATGTTTTTCGAACGATTTTCAATGAATTTTGAAGCGAAATGTTATTTTTTGCTCCGAAAATTACATTTCACTCCGAAATTTGTTGAAAAAACATGACAAATTAAAAAATTGGCCTGAAAATCAGGGTATGTTCCTTCAAATTTTAATAGATTACTGTAGCATTTTCGTGCCGAGATATCGCGGCCGAAAAATCCGGAAAACTCGGCCAGGACTGACATTGACGTAGACTGCCATAATAGAGTGTTAGCGTTGACTTGGACGTAGTCAACACGTTTTTGTCGGCGACAATCGGTATCTGAAATGGGATTCAGAAAGGAGAGACTCTCGAAAGAGAGAGGCAGAGAAAAATGGAGACGTTCTTGGGTTTGGACCAAAAATAGAACTCTAGAGTTTCGTGTTCGAAGAAATTTGTCTTACTGTATTCATATACATAAATATTATATTCTTTTCACTTTAAGACTACAACCACAATGTTCTTCGCCAAGATGTGTTTTCCTGAGTTTTATCTGTTTTTTTTTCTCAAACGATCGGCATGTGTGCTGAAGATTAATGTGATTTTGAATGGGATTCTCACTGTCTATGTTTCTCTTCTCTGTTCCTCACAATACGTAAACTACCGAAATACTATGCGTCATGATAGACTTCTAAGATTTTCAAAATATTGATATTGTTCCTTCCATCCACCCATCTGACCGCCATTCTGTGCTCCTATAAATTTAGTGGATCTCTTTGTCTTCAGTCGGGAAACGCATATTTTATTGTCAAGCTCCACCACGGGAATGCAATATGGCCACCCAGCCGGGGCGTTCGTATCTTCATCTGTCGCTGTAGACTAGTATCAAATGACTGCCGGTGTCTCTTTGGTAGTTTGCGGTCTCCCGCTAGGAGTTTACGATCCTCAAAAAGCTATCATCCCCGCTACAAAACCATGTTCGAATATACGTTCCAGGTCACATGTGTTCACTACGCAATCGCTTACTCATTATTCTTGTTTATGCTAATTATAGCTGTGTTTTCATCGATGAAGGGTGATTGCGTGTGAAAACAGAGGTGCTTCACCTCTCGCTGATCCCTTATTAGCTCACATTTGACCGTTCAAGCTAATCATCTCGAGCTATTAGAATCAGAGCTACACGCAACTCTTCTCAATCATGAGAATCCCCTTCCCAATTTCATTCTCGTCCAATTTGAATGTAGATGTCCACCTGTTGTCTTGTGACCTGTCGGGTCCTGTTAATCGCCATGTCACTGAGCTGTTTTTTTCAGGAGACAGGTGTAATTATATCCGAAACCGCAGAAATCGAGGGTGTGGCTGGTAAATGATTCAGAATGATAAAAGAGGTCAACTGTTTTTCGCCGTACTCTAATTCAATCAGTTCTCTCTTCTTTTTTTTTTCTCGATAACACATCATCCTGTTTTTTTCTCGTTTTTCTCCTCCACATTCTATGGCTTCTATTTATTTTGTTAACCATGTCGTGGCTTGCGCTAAATCTGTGATGCTACCACCTGCCAGCAGTCTTCGCCTTTAGTAGTTCTTGGCACTCGTCTGTCCGTAAGCTCTTTCATAATTTGAATATACAAGAAGAGTCCCTCCCTTTTCGTGTGAAACTCACACCTGTCGCGACAGTACACATAGGAAGCGAAGACAGCACGGAAGAGCTCATCTCGCTAATCCCTCCATCCAATCATTTCTCCAGCTTCAGCCGTTATTACTAGAGGAGCCACCTAGAGGAAGGAGAAAATAAGGAATTCAAATTTGAATCTTGCTATGTTTCTTGTTATGGTTAGCAGCGCCCAGAATGTTTTGTTTCGGGTTGTGGCATGACCACCTTTTGTTTCCAACCGCACTTTTCAAATGAGAAAAGTTTGTTTTTCAAACTACTGTCACTCAAAAGAACGTACATCTGTATCTGAACAGAGGAACACTTTAGTGACTTTCGATAAACAGTGTATAGTGCAAACAAACATGATAAATAGTGTTCTTCATCTATTTTACTGATTTTTGCATTACTTTATCCCTACGATCAGAAAACTGTTCAGTCTTGGATCTCCGTATAAAAACAGAAAAAAGGGACCTCACCCAAATATATCTCTAATTGGCCACGCCCCTCTTCCTTTCTTGAGCTCTTCGCCTCGTCCTTTGACCACCTATTAGCCACGCCCACTTTTCCACCATACCGCCTTCCACATCTTTCATTCATAAGCAATTGAACCACTAATCATGTCCATCCGAATGCATGCTTTCAAGCAAACTATCTTGGACTTATTCATTGACACCTATTCTCTACAGAAAGGGCATCATTCGCGAAACGCTGTGATCGATCATCAAGAGCTGACTGAGAAGCTGAATCGACTGACAAGCAGCAGCTCGTTGGGATCCAGCCTGCCCTCATTAAGGTTTGCAATCTTTTAAAGTTTCTCTAACAGATCGTTTTTTTTTTCAGTTCCCTACACTCAACATCGTCGATCGGCACGATGCCGTCGGCGAAGATCGGCGATGGAAGCACATCGAGTCTTCCACCTGTCATCTCTCCCAACAAGCCAATTTTGACGCAAACTTCGGAACCTGCGCCTACAGTACCCGAAGTTCCAGATTTGAATGATTCCCTTCATAGTAAGCTAAAGTTTTGGGTTTTTTTATATCTTAATTTTTTTCAGACAAGTCAGCCGACGAGTTTCAAAGAGATCTAGAAAAGTGCGAAATGTTGAAAGCGCGAAAAGCGGATCTTGAAATGAGGCTCCGTCAGAAAATGCAGGAATTAAAAGATGTGTGCATTGAAGAAGGTGATATTACTGGAGAAATGCCGATTGAAATCAACGATGTTGTACTCCCGGGAGACGACTTCCCTCGGCTAAAACGACGCGTTGGAACCGCATACTCCATTCCAGATGAACTGATTAAAGCAGATAAAGTGAGTATTTTCATTTATTCAAGCTGATAGTGCTGCATAAAGAGGATTAGCTCTCGCCACATCGTTAGCATTTGGATCTTCCACATAGGTTCCAGTGAAACGAACAACGATCAAAAAGTTGAGCATGATTAGAATCACACCGACGACATGAGTAAATGAAGAATTTGAGCTGGCTCCCGGTCCGTCTTCAATCAGGTCGTAGATCATACACTGAAGGGCTACGATAGCATTGACACTGCACAAGAAAAGAGAGAAAGACGATCCAAACGAAATTCCGTCTAAAACATACATTTTTTAAAGTTTCGAAAACATTCAAACTAACCAGTCATAAGTAGCATACTTAGAGAAACCACAGCAGCGCTTCCAACACTGACTCCAACAAATGCTTTTCTGTTGTTGTCGAAACTACTTCCAATGACCTAAAACTGGTCAATGGAAACTGTTTTTGGCGGTAGCTTCTTACGTGAGCTGTGAGGCCAACAATGACTGGGAAAAAGTAGTTTGGTGGTCCATAATCAGCGAGCGAGTAGTGAATGTTAGAGATCATCGAGAATATTCCACACAAGAACGACCAAATTATCATGGTCACTCGATACTCGTAAACTGTCAGTTTTTCTTTCTTGAATAGAACAGCAATGTTGGCACCCACGAGTGGAAGAAACAAGTATGTGAACATGAAAACTATGAACCGTCCGAAAACTTCACGAATCGGATAGTAGAGAATTGAGAGTCCTCCTGTTCGAATTCCCAATGTGAAACAGGCGAAGAGAATAGTTCGAGCTACATAGAGTCTGAAAAAGGTAGTGAGATATAGACAAGACTGGCGATAATACTCCATGAGAAGGTTTCGTGGAAAGTTGGCTGGAAGAGGTCTCGTATCGAACACTCTGAGCATAATCTTCTCACATTCTGCCCAAATAATAGCTCCAATCGATTTTGGCTGCTCTTTCTCTCTGTAGATGATATGATCTTATTACGGTATTGTACTATTAAAACTCACTCGACACGTTTGACAGTTGTAGTCATTCTTTCTTGGATTGTATCGAATAAAACGAAATAAAACAACTTTTTGAAAAGTGAACTCATGAAATAAGATTAGTATTCCTAGTACAATAACTGAGAATTTTATCCAAACACGTGAAAGTTTTCAGGCTGACAAAATGAGCCAAATGGAAACTGATGTTGAGCTGCATCGAAGGATAGTTGCTGCAGCATCCCGGTTGGCTACTGACAAAAACACGAATAAATCTGTGCGAAAGAAGAGGCAAAAGGATTTACAAGCTGCAAGACAAAGACTAAACCGGCTGGAACAAGGACTCCAACAAATGAGGCATTCAGCTAGTAAACCGGACATCAGTAGTCTTAATAGCGATAGCAGCAGTACGTTATGATCTCTAGAATTCTTTGTTCATGTTCAAATTTTCAGATTCGTGGTCTGCTTCAAATTCAAGTGGACCAATGCTGACTATGGCGATGACTAAAAGTTGTCCAACAACTCCTCGGGGGTCTGTTCCCGATTTGAGAAACGATTTGGACGATGATAAAGATGAGTTTGATGAAAATGTTGATGAACGAGTCTCAAGGAGAGCACCAAGGTATGTTCTCCCATTATGAGAAGTCGTGGGACAAAAAACTCCTGAACGTGTGATTCTACCCTCGAAATTTAAATTCCTTTTTACCTGCTGACTATTCTTACTTCTCTCTGATCTCTCACCCAATATTTTCCCTTTTCCAGTGCGATTTCCCGCCATTCCCTCTCCCAACGATACTCTGGAGTGTCTTCCTCGTCCACAAGTTCTGGATCTGATTCAATGGGTCTCGGATTGCCACCTCGACCCACATCCCGAAAATCACAACAGCAACAAACGACGCCGTTCGATGATCAACTCGACAATCCGATTCTCTGTGATGTGATTCCTCAAACGAATCCACTGTTAGTAACTAATCCTAAACACTGCACAATGTATCACGTTTCAAAACATCAACTAACGGGTGTCGCTTTTTGACATGATATCATACAGTTCTCACAGAAAAAAACAGGACTAATAATTGAATGTTGTCAGCTTCTTGTATTACCATTGTTCCTTTGTTTCTAGTTGAATATGCAGATTTAGATAGAAACATTTTAATAAAAATTGCCATCACTTCCACAATAGCTCGGATTAGTGCTTTTGTGTGCTTTAATATTCATTGTTTCAAAAAAATTGGAAATAAGAAATAGCTTACCCGATTGTTTGGAGAATTTCAAGAAATCTTGAAGCACAGTGATGTTGAAAAAATGTGCTTTCTTGCTGTGAAGAAGACGTATACTAATCATTTTTGTTTCAAGGTTTCTTGTAGATTCCGCTAACTGTAACCCAGCACTCCACATAGTTACCGAAATCCTCTAACTTTCTGAATTGTTTTTTTTTTCAGCTACGAAAATGTCGGATATCGGTCCACATCATATCGAAGCAGTTACCGTCAAGCACATTATCCAACAATCCAAGATGAACACACTCAACGCAAACGAGCGCAATCTGCACACTCGATAAGTACGGATAACGGTGCGAATGGAAGGACATCAACCTACTCTGTTCCGTTAAATGATGCGGCTCAGAAATTCCGAGATTACGATTATGAGGATGAAGAAGATTCAACACCAACTATGGATCTTCCAGGACACCTTGTTAATGTTCGGCGTCTGACATCATCGATTTCCTGTCAAGCTGGATTTGCCACCGCAAGTTTGGATCGTCGATATGCCAAAACCAACGGGGGAAGGGTGTCCAGTGGATGTTCTGATGATATCATGAGGCAGAATGTAACCACTCGAATCACAACGTTCCCTGTTGCAACACCAGCGGCTACCGTGATGTTGTCTGGGTGAGTGTTTTGGTTTTCAGTTTTTTGTTGTCACAATCTTTCGCCTTCTGAATCATCATTGTATAAACTATCATGGTTAACACGGCCGAAGAATGTCTTAAAGAAGATAAATTGATAAACTGATAATAGATAACTAGGATGAGACTTTGACCCCCATAAATAACTCTTTCGAATGTTGTCTTTCAGAAAACCGTACTCGGCATCCGAACTTCCTCGTTTCCAACCTCCTCCACCTGTTGCCCGTGTCACACACATGCCCCGTGGATCTCTTCCACCGTACTCGTCAACCATTCAATCTCCATTGACAAACGGAATGACTCCTCCAAATGGGAAACTATCGACGAACCCACAAATGGAAGCATTATTATCTTACTACAAACAGCAACAGCATCAGTCACAGCCTCGTACCGCGACACAACAACAACCGAAAACAGCGACGATTGTCTAGAATAGAATTGATAATTTAAATTTTGTATTTTACTTTGTTCTATGTACCATTGCTCTCTACTTTTTAAAAATCTCCATCTCATATTACCCAAATTCTATGGTCATGTTTTCTCTGTGAATTTCCATTATCCGGTGTGACGACCCTTTTATTCTCTTTAGTTTTTCTCTTCTTACTTTTTTAATGTTTCTTGCATCCAGAATGTGATAATTCCGTTTCACTTATGCCCACTTTCTCGTTAAGTAACGAGTTACAACGGGTCTTTTGAAAATCCCTCTCATGCGATTTTAGTTCACTCCGTTACCATAATCTCTTACAATAAGAGAGTTTCAGTTCTTGAACCATATTGAGAAAGTATCTATATCTGTAAATGTATGATTTGTGAACTTCTCGAGTCAAATGAAGTGCGTTTGTTATTTTCTCATACTCAATGCAGATGTACAAGTTCCTTTTCAGATACCTAAATGGTCATTGGCGACACCTAATAACCGGTTTTTGTTTATTGGTTACCGCATAGATTGACGTTTTCTTTGTTGTGTTCTCTCCAACCACTGAAAACCCCTGACTTCAGAATTCGTTTAGTCCTTTTGCCCATATTAAACTGAAGGCGCCAAAAGCAGCTTCAAAAAAGTGGATGTCCTTTCTAGGGCAGGTATGTTTTTCGGGAAGACTTCCAATGGAAAAAAAGATGTCGAAGCTATCTGAAACTCGAAATCGGAGAAAAATCTGACGTTATCTCAAAAAATCGGTAGATCGGATCAGCGCGCTTTCTAACTGTCCGTCGTTTCACCGCTCGCGCGCGCCGGCGCAGAAAACATTTTCTTTTCTCAGCCGTTTTGAATTGTCTAACCGAAAGCAGACACTCAGTTGTCTCTCTTCTTTTCTTCAAAGTCAGTTGTGTTCTGTTGCGAGCACCTTCTCATATATTCTCTCTTTGAAAGTAACAGAAAACGAGCCTTATTTATTTCATTCGAAGTTCTTGTGTTTCGAATTTGATCATAGCAATTGGCTCATGAATAAATTTGATTCCCAGCTGGGCCCAGTTTATTGTTCGGAAACCTTTTTCCAAGCAAAAAAAATTGTGAATACGGTATGCGCTAGATTCTTTGTCTGCAGTTTGGCGTCTAGGTGTTGCACCACTCATTTTCATTTTCCGCGAAAAAAAAAACGATTTTTCAAAATTTCTCATTGGATTTATGTCAGTTCGTGAAGTTTTCTCACGAGTAAAATCCGCAAACGTTCCTAGGGATCTTCTAGTTCATTCATTCATCTTCCTCTTTTCTTCTAAAATAGTGTGAGAATCTTGCGAAATTCTATGCACTCATGACTTATTATTCGGTTGTGAAATAGTGGGACTCTCGTGACTCGAAGACGTTTTTCTCCTTCGATCACATAGAAAATGAGCCCATATTCCAATTTTGTTTACACCTAAAAAGTGCTCGCCGAGGAAATCCTACTATTCCATATAAACCCACAATTAAGGCAGAGTCCGGTGCCATCTGCCGTTTGCTTGCCTCTTTTCTCTCCTCAATCTCACTAAATGTCTCCTTCTCAATCTCCGTATATCTCTTCATCTTTGTGAATGGATTTTTTTCAAAATTTTCCTTTATTTGAGCGCTTTCCTCTTCTCTTTTTTTCGTCTCTCTCAAAATGACGAATTCATGCTCTTTTTCTTTCAATGTCTCTCACTCGTTTTGTTATTCAATTAGTTATTCGTGAGCCCTTCTATTCTTGCCATGCGGATCGAATCAAAGTTTGTTTCTATGAATTGTACTATTTTGGAAAATTTCTTGTTGATACTAGGAGTTGCATTTTGATTGCTAGTTTCCAACTATCTTTTTATACAACACCAATTCAAAGGCAACATTAGTCCGTTACTGAATATCGATTTTTGTAAATCCAATAGTCCAATGGAAGAATATTGATTTTTCGTGGGTCTCATGGCTCTTTTGAGTACACATCCAATAGAAATTCAAAAATCATGTAGTATCTAAGCTCTCAAATGACGTGTGTAATTTCTCTTGTAGTTCTACTCCAATAACTTTTCTCTTTTTTCGCCCACCAAGTTCGTGGCTGCTGCAGAGTAAAGTGTGCTTGTTACACGGCTGCCCCTGGCAGCTGCTCAAATGCTCACTGGTTTCACTTCACCCTCTCTTGCCCATCCCATAATAATAGTTTAGGGGGGGGGGGGGGGGGGGGTTTTTTGCGCCCGGCGCCGCTTCAGTTTCTCGCACATGCCAGTCTGCGAGGAGGAGCGACCGACGACCTGGCCGAACCGTCCGATCACCCCATTCTAAATTCCAGTGGGCGTATCGAATTCACGACGACCGCCGTCAGTTTACCCTTTCTAAAATCATACTTTTGCTCATCATTACTTCCCCACCTCCTCCCTTTTCTCTGCGTTTCTTGTCGCCGACCCCATTTTCGGTCTTTCATCTACTGATCGAATATTTGGGTGCACCAGGACAATTTATCAGCTTGTTTCCTTTGCGATCCCTCATAACATACTCCGCAACTTGTAGTTGTACAGCAATAACGGAACTCCTCCTGAGACATACACCATCAATTCAGTATAGCCAAAAAATGAGAGAAATGCCTTGTTTCCGATTCCGACCTCAATCCTTTTTAGTTGGGCGCGAAGACAACATGACGAATCGAGAGAGCGAGGCGACACCCGCAATACTTTTCCGCCGGTGAATCATTCACCCCATACTTCTCTGCGACTCTTCTCTCTCGTCTTTGATTTTTTTATCTATTTTTTTGTAAAGTTTCTATCAAACATTTCACAATATTCCAGCATATTTTTTTCCACCGCAACAACTTATCCCACTCGAACTAATACCGACACCACGTTGATACTACTTGTTTTCTTCTGAATTCGATTGTTCTTCATTCTGTTCATCTGAGGACGACGTCGTCTCGTCATCAGTCTTTGATCACTAGGCAGTCATTTTCCTAACAAACAATCAGAAAGTTCAAAGAAAAATAGATCAATCAATAAGCTAGTGTTGAAGTTATTGCTGGTTATTGAAAGTGAAGAAAAACACCTGACGAGAATTTTCGTGACTCGACATGCTCACTTTTTCCCTCATCTTTTGTTTAAATTAGTGATAAGTATTTCATGGCGATTTCATCTTCTTTGTGTAATTGTTTGTTCTCGATTTTTGGTAACTGTTCAGCGAACAATACAAATAATTCGATAGATTTCTTAGTTTCTGCAGTTTGAATATAGTTGAATATTGTGGTGGTAAAATGCAGCTGGACCTGCGCCACTGCACTCCAGTGGAAAAATCACCATGGTGGGACCGGGGTTTTACCGCCACAATATAGTCGAAAAATCACCCAAATCAAATCGGTTCCTCCATTTTTTCTTAGTTTTCTTCACATCTCCTTGACGCTTCAGTCAACACAATCTGTGTTTATGTAACATAAAGTTTTCCTTTCTTCCCCATTCTCACGCAATTCCTTTTGATAAAATATTTCTATGAATTTGTGTTGCACTCTCAAAATCTCAATCCGAACATCTTCTTGTCCTCCCAACGGACCTTCAGTCCAAACTACAGAAATGTTTCTTCCCAAGCTGAGTTTAGCTTCTGCGTCTCTTTGTCCCTTCTCGGATGTCCTAAAGCTCTAACCCCACCTCCTTTTTTCCCTATTCTTCATCTCTTCATCGTCGTTCACATTGTAAAATGTATCCCCTTTCTAGCCGGACGAGCACAAAAATGGCGGAGGCACTGACGACGAGGTGGCAGGCGGGGTTAAACCGTATTGAATCGGCACCATTCCATTTATTCACAGTCGACAATAACTCGGATGTCGGAGTCCCAAGTGAGTTTTGATTCTTGGTTTCAAAAATGTATTGAATCTCGTTCAGGTGCTGTTGGTGCTGAACTTGAAGCTCCTTCTTACTGGGGATTCGTCAACTCAATCTTCCTTCCGACCGTCGTTTTTTACACAATGCTCTGGTTTGCCGTTTATGCATGTGTGCAATACAATTGCTGGCTGAGTTGGCAGGAGGGAATCAAGAGGAAGCGTCTTCTCAATTTGACCACTTCTCTCATTCATTCGACGGTAAGTTTTTGTGTTCTTCTTCTTCTTATGTTTCTGCTTTCCGAGGTTTAGATTTACTTGACTTTTCTCTCATTAATTTTTGAGCAGCAATGAGAGCACGAGAAACTTTTGAAAGTAATGTGAAATCTGAGAAAGCTTTCATGAGACTTGTCTGTGAAAAATAGACATAGGAAGACAACAATCCAATGAAACAGCGCGACGTTGTGGTTGAGAACCCGATGCATGTTCATTTATATGTTAATTTGAAAACGAAAAGAGAAAAACAGAAATACAAAGAAAATGGGATTCTCTGAAATGTGAAAAGAGCAGAATAGAGTATTAATCAAATGGATGAAATAATGATGATGAAATTCCAGATCTCCGGACTCTATCTATTCGCCTTCTTTTGCTACAACACTAAACTGATGTTCGCAGCACCACTTCATTACTACTCTTACCTCGACTCACAGATAATCACTCTCTCAATTGGATACTTTTTCTATGACGGAATCGATCTCGTGTTGAACGATAAGTGAGTGAATTTTGTGAGATCCATCAGTCTAAAACCCTTTTTTTCAGGCTTTCAATTTCCACGGGTGTCCTTCTTTTCCATCACGTTGCTTCCATCTATGTACTTTCAACCGCTGTTCTTTCCAAGAAATTCCTCTTGTACGCCTACTGGGCAATGCTTATGGAAGTTTCTTCCATCTTCCTGCACACCAGGTCGATTCTTCACATCTCCAAATTGTCAACGACTTCCATGATTGGATTCTCGAAAGTTATATCGTACCTGAACCTCTTCAGTTTCATTATCTTCCGTGGATTCGTTCAATTCTTCCTCTTCGGATGGGCCTGGGTGAACTACGATCACATTCACTTGTGAGTTTATTCGATTGCCCTCAATGGTCCATCTCTAATTCTTGCACTTTTTCAGCGTGTACAAGTGCATCGCTTTCGGAGGAGGATTCTGTTTCGCCGTCATCAACGTCAGCTTGCTTCTCCGAATTTTGCACTCTGATGGTTTCCTTCTTTCTTCGGTTGTATCACAAGGTAAGATATTTCAGGATTCTGATTCAGGCTAGGAAAAATACATTAAATGAAATCCTAATAAGATTTTGATACCTATTAAAAATGATACAACCTCAGCTCTTAAGATTCAAAATTTAGATCGTCTGGATGCGCTTCTCGAGGACAACGAGTACAGCAACTCGTCTGAAAGTGTGGCAAAATCAGAGAAAAAGGAGCTTCTTGATGTTTAGATCTTTAATTTATGATATGCCTCACCTCGTCGCCAACTAATTCTTCATTCTTTGCCATATTCCGGGTCGTTTCGTGTGTCCGTTCCGTACTCTCTATGATCAACAATTTTTTCCTTTAAAAATGCTCATCAATATCTTCGCGAAACGTTTTTATCCGTTTTTTTTTGTCCCATTTCCCCGCTCATATCACAAGGCTTTACAATATTTGTACAAGCAACACAATTCTATGTTTTCCCACTCTTTCCTCCTTCATATTCTTCCTAGAACATAATGATATCTTTACATGATAATCAAGTATATGTGATATTTGAAACTTAGTTTGTCTCTTCTGTTACGGTCAAATCAATAAAAAATCATTCGAACTTTTCAACCTATCTTTTTTTCGTTTCTCTGTTATTTTTTGAAGGTATCCCTAGATTCTCTTCAATCAACACAATCTTTTCTACTCGATACACAAACAGCATTCAATTTGAGATGCGCCACCCGACGACCCCGAGAGAAAAAAGAAGAAAAATTCCGGTTTTCGAGTTTTTTTTGGTCTCGCGCTCTCGTCAATTGTCGTCCTTTTACTCGTTTTCTCGATTGGTTCGGTACTATGCTCATCGTTTCCTTGAATTCAAATTTCCGGGTCGTTAAATTGGCGGTAGTGCAATTCCAAGAAGTCAACGGATGTGGTTTTCTGAAATGATTCGAATGGATGATGCCGATGAAAAAGAAAGAAAGAAAGGGATATTCAGTGTGATTCAAAGTTTCTTAACGACTAACATAAAACTCTGTTCCTCTTCAGAATCTTTCGTTTTTTCGCTGACGTCTACTCTTATTGTTTTTTCTCTTCGTTTTCTCTTCCGATCCAAACGACATTTTGAATTTTGTTGCCACGTCATGACTGAAATCGAAAGAAAACTAGAAGAAGTAATGTCCCCTTCAAGATTTTTTTCCATTTTATCCTCTTCCTGCTTTCATTTTTTCCGTTGGATGTGAGACTCATCTCGGAGAAGAAATTAATTCAGGATGTTATTTCTTTCTGATGCGAATGTCTGGATTTATGGATACATGATTTCAGTTTTCAATTTTTTTTCTATAAGATCAAGTATCTTTTCCTACTACTCTTCCTATTCTTTATTAATTTTTTTCTGAAGATTACCCCTGGATTCCTAAATTTTCAAAAACCAAGTAAATTAACTCATTCAGTTGCGGACTTTTAAGACTTAAAAGTCCCTAATTCCCAATTGTTGGAAAACATTACAAAAAATATGTCTCTTATCAAAAATTCTGACCTCTAATTAGGCTGATAAAGAAATTTAGTGGCTGTCAATTAAAAAGTCACATGTTCTTCCAGAAATAGTTTCATGAATCTATAACTCCAGAATCGATTTCAGTTATGACTCAACGAGATTTGAATCGAAGTTTTTCCAAAACTATCTCGTGAATTGAATGAGTCAATGTTGACCTGAAAACTTCTTATCATTATTTCCCTATCGGGTTTTTTCCATTTCCTCCCCTTAAAAACAGATACAAAATGGAAATTCTCTCTCTCGTGTTGATTTTGAGTGCACTTTGATGAGAAAGATGCTCTTCCAATTAGTTTGTCAAGAGAGACTGAGAGTACCTTCTGTTTCTTCTTTTCTTCTTTTACTCCTTTCATCTCTATTTCTCTCTATTCCTTCCGATATTTTCCCCAATTTTCTTCTGCTCCGATCGAAATTATAAATTGGCTTCATTTCGTTTCGAAAAGGTCCATTTCGCACCCTTTTCATGTTCTTCATGTTTAAAAATTATTGATGAAAAAAGACAGAAAGAAACAGGGAAATTGGTCAATTTTGACGATGTCTCTTTTTTTCTTTCGAATACTGTCTATTTGTGTAGCGTTTATCGATGTAAAGTGGCTTCGAATGTATGACCTTTGGGCAAGTGGACGGTCCAATTGTACGAATAACTTTTCTTTTAGCTGCAGTGATTGTAAAACCTAATTTTTTAAACTCTGAACATTTTGGGTTTTCGAATTTTTAATCTGTAACAAGGACCAGAAATACAGAAACTAGGAGTGTTCTTTTACTAATTGTACCAGATGAATCAGCGAAAAAATCTGATCCAAGAAAAAAGAAAAGCTAGATCCAAATAAATACAAAGAATTCAATTTTGTAGTCCCAACTATCCGAATAAAAAGTGGAAATTTGTATAATCCGAGAACGACCGGCTCACATAATCTAAAAAAATGTCTTCTGGTATAGGTTTTCGAATTGAAGTTCTGAAGTCTGGAAGTTCAAGTTGCGACTAGTTTCCATGAAGTAATTCAACTTATTTTGGGGAATCCTTTGTAAAATTTTCAGAGAATCTGTTTTATTTACTTTTCCAAGTTAAAAGAGACATATTACTGTAGTCTGACCTTCAAAATCTAAATGATCTCAGCTTTCACTTTTCATCCAAATGACCTCTTCCTAGACTAATTCATCTGTCTACCGTA
The DNA here is from genome assembly GCA_963966625.1 of Caenorhabditis zanzibari. Lineage (NCBI taxonomy): Eukaryota > Metazoa > Nematoda > Chromadorea > Rhabditida > Rhabditidae > Caenorhabditis > Caenorhabditis zanzibari. The sequence goes on from OZ016471.1 coordinate 9,394,011, forward strand.
ACCTTGATATCATAAGACACAACATAACATCTTCCAAAATGTTACTTTAGTTCTGTTTTTTCCGAAACTTTCCAACAATTTCTTCTTGTGATTCATGTCTCACGAAATTTTCGTCTTCTTTTTCTTCCTCGTGTTTTCTTGTTATTCGTCACTTCCAAAGAAACATTGTTCGAGACTTTTCATCTTCTGATTTCATCAACCTCATACGTCAGTAACAAGATTGAATCATACTAGAGCATGGAGGAACTGAAAACTAATAAACGAGTTCCCATCAAAACACCTGTAACAACAAACAACAACTGATTTTTCGTACTGCTTTGTCATCCCACACATACAAAAAAAAAACAAAACAAAACAGTGTACCTTCCTCTGGGGACTCTCTGACATGTCTCTCTTTCTCAGTTTCCCATCTATCCGTTTTTGTTATGTCCCAGTTTCTTTCTCTTGTCTAAACGACTCTTCTTCTGTTCATTTCTTCTCATACAATATCAGTTTCGTCGTTTCGTGTCGCTTCCAAAAATGTTTCATTCATTTTTTCTTTTTTTCTTGCAGCCAGATAGCCTTCGAAAAAAGGAGAAGCGGTGCCCGTAGGAGAGTCTGCGTCTCGACGTCTTCCTTCTCCAGACACAGCTTCTTTCTCCCCGTTTGTGCTCATTTCATTTTCTTCGTTTTGCTCGACTGACCCACAAGTCGGTGGCCGTGGCGGGCCTCCCGCACTAAATAGCTCGCAGGAACGCCAAAAACGAGTAACGGAGGAGCCTAAGCGATTCGCCGAATGGCGTATTCGCGCATCGCCAGATGCATTGCCACTTTAACTAATCTCATATTTCTATCTGTAGCTGTTTCTCTTCTTTTTATTACTCTTTTATCCGCATTCAATGCACCGAAAGCTGTCGTTTCTCCAGAAAGAGTCAGTGAATATCCACAGGTAAGGACTATAGAAACGATTCAATATTTTTTAAACATTATATTTCAGTTCATCGTAACACTTCTTCTCCTCGGATGCTATTCAACATTCCTTTTTGTTTTGTCACTTCTTGGACTCGTTTCATTATGTTTTCTCAACTCCATTCTTCTTTTTGTGGTAAGTATTCTAGTGATTTTTGAAGACTATATTGTTCTATTTAATATTCTAAAATAGCTCGCTTGGTTCCCAAAAGAAGTCATTCTGTATCAAAACTGAGAAATCTCGTCCATTCATAACTCCAATTTATTTCCAGTTCATTCTCGGCCAAGTCGCAATGATGTTCATCGTTGGAATCTCATTTGCCTTCACATTAACAGTACGGAAACGAGTAAGATATTAATTGATTATCTCCATCTTTACAACCTTTTTTTCAGTTACACACGAAACTAGAAGACATTTGGAAGAACAAACCAAACTGTTTGGAGGGACAACCTTGTGTACCTTTGGAAACATTCAGGAGTTCAGAGAATCTCCTCATTTTTCTCCTGCTCATTTTCTTTGTTATTCAGGTAAACATATTTTACATTCATAGGAGACTAATCTTAAATTTACAGTTGATTCAATTCATCGCCAGTTGGTACCTCTGTGAACGAAGATCCAGTCAAGAGAAGTACAAATTGCAGTTACAAAAAGCGGATGAAGACGATGAGTAACTCTGGAGTCCTTTTCTTGAAAGTACAACTCATTCGATAACTCATTTTTAGTTATTAGTTTCTTGTTTGTTTTAGTTGTTTTGTGCCAATCTGCCATCTTCTTAACCGGGTCTTCATCCCTGTTTCCATCCAACTTCCATCAATGTCTTCCGGGATCAAACTCATTCGTTCACTTTCCCTTCTCCCTATCAACCTCTAAACTCATAATACGAAATGATCCATAATACTTAACGATTTTCAAGCATTTTCCACCCGATCCTGCCTTCTAATTTTCGACGTGCCTTGTTTAGACCGATTTTCGAATTCCGATTCTTACGCGTTTCTAATGAATTAACGGTTTATAGAATTTTCAAAATATGTTGTTTTTTTAATGAATGATGAATGTACATTGATTTTTGACAACTTGAAACTTCAAAATCGCCATTGTCAGTCCGATTTAAAGGCGCATGCAATTATTTCGAATGATTCTCGCCGCGAATAACTTTGACAGTAAAAATCTTTGCTTGAAATTCTGAAAACAAGTCGGAAGGGATAAAAGACAATTAGTTTTCTACGAACTCGAAGAAACCCTAAAATAAACGCTAAACGCTACAAAAGATGGACACTGCATGTACATGAATCAGCATGTACATGGGGACCCAGTTGGCCTAGTGGCTATGTTCATAGTCATGGACTGTAATGTAAATCGGGCGAATAGCCCCTGGGAAAAACGAACCTTGTACCATAGTTTTTTTGGAATTCAACCATGGATGAATTCCAAAAAAACTGGTGCTGTGAATCTTTCTCAAGCTTGTTGGCGGGCTCCGAGCCGCCTCCCTGCGCCCCTCTGCGCGGCGCCAGACCCCCAACCCCCAACCATGGTCAACGATGGTCATGGTACGATGGACATGGTTGAACAAATGAAAATTTTGAAAATTTTTCGAAAACCGGCCCCCCGGAGCTTGAAAAATGCCCGGTTACTGCAGCTCCGGGGTATCGACTTCCTCGCACTCAAGCGGGGTGGCTACTTTCGCGAGATTTCACCACCCACAGGTCCCTCAGCCACCGGGTACCTACTCAGCATCCCCGGGGGGTGCCTTCCTCATACCTGAATGGTCGTTAGAACATCGACACTTGTGCGGGCACACGAGAATGCGACGTCCATTATATAGGGTCGGTCTGGAGAGCGGTCGTCACCTCACGGGTTCCGCCGTCCTCTATGTATTGCGTGTGTTTTTTTTCTCTGCCCACACTATTTCGCAGTCAGACAAAAATGGCTGCGCATTGCAAATGCATTGTCCATTGTTCTCAATGATTTTTTCTCGATTTTCCATATTTCTGGCTAGTTTTTTTTCGCCGTTTATTTTCAGTCCGGTTTAAAGGCGCATGCAATTATTTTGAATGAGTCTCACCGCGAATGACTTCGACAGTAATCAAAAATGCACTGCGCGGGGATACTGTCGAAGTTATTCGCGGCGAGAATCATTCGAAATAATTGTATGCGCCTTTAAATCGAACTGACAAAAAGCGGCGAATGTTTTTTTCGGCCAAAATTTTCGCAAAATTTTGTGAAAATGCCGGATTTTCTAGTGAAATTCAAACTCGCCGCCTTTTTTGAACAGTTGAGCGAATTTGCACTTCTAATTTTTTCACAATTTTTTTTTCACTTATCGATGTTTCGTTTTTGTTTTCAGGAAAAAAGAGGAGTTTTCCGAAAGAAATACCCATATTTTCCGTTGTGTCATAAAGAAAAAAAATTCGCTCCGCCTTATATTATTCAATTTTTGCCGAGTTTTTCCTCTGTCTGCACCAAGAAACCATTACATTTTAAGGATGTGTTCAATTTTTCAATGTTCTCGAAAAGTTTCTGTCTAGTTTTCCATTTACGGGATTTTTGGCTGCCCTTAAATGTTTGCAGATCCTTCGTGGCATTGAATGTCTGCTACTCCATACTTCTGTGTCTTTCTCTCTTTTCCGTCTCTTTCAAAATGTGAACTTGCTCACCACTCTCTCCTCTCGTCCCTCTTCTTTACCGATTTCCACGTTTTAAAAGTAACATTCGGCTTTGTAACAGATTCATGTCATTTTTTAACTGTTCCTTTGGTGTTTTTTCCTGCCTCTTCTCTTTTTGTCCCAAATCTTCCGATTTATCTTGAAGCCAATGAAGGCGGTATTCTAAAAACAGGAATAGACGGAGAGAGACACTCACTACAGTTTCCGATTCTTCTTCCCTCTTCATTTTGTTCTTTACAGACCGTTTTTAAATTTGTTTTTCAGGATCCAAACGGGTCGGAGTAGGATGGGTAAAAATGACGACGATCTTCACCCGCTGCTCCACACGACGCCCGAGAGTTCGGTTAAAATCCCGGTAAGTTGGTCCGAAATAGGTTACAAAATATGTCCGATAAATTATTGATACTAATTCATTAGTTTCTTCAAAATTGTTGAACACTCTTTTGCCAATCTAAATAACCAGAATTCGAATTCCGCAAAACTTGCCACTAGTCTGAAAAGCGTACCTCGTCAGTAGGAACAAGGCTTTCTTCGAATTTCGCGTCGGTCGGCGTCCCTCAGACGATAGCCATCTTCAACATCTTCAAGCCAGACGGCCGACATCCAAGACTTTTCATTCTCAAATTTTCTCCTTCTCAATTCCACTTCGAACGATTAATTTTGTTTTCCAGGTGCCTTCGGTATCGGTTGGCAGAGAGTCAACTCATACAAGAAGTGGGATGAAGACTGCGATTTTAATATGGCTCACCTTACAGAACAGTATACATACCCTATTGATCAGGTAAGTTTTACTACTCTTGCTTTTTGGAGAAAGATTGTACAAAAACTGAAAAAAAGTTCGAAACTCGTAATGTAATTTTTTCTATTTTTCAGATACTCTCGCGCTCGAGAAGTAGATGCGATGTTTGTGAGTACGGTAGCGGTTTGGTTAACAGAAGTCATCAAATGTATCATTTGCTTGTTCCTAGTAGCACAGGAAGAAACACCAAGAAGGTATAGTTTTTGTTAAAATAAGCTGTTTTTAATTATTTCTTTTTTAGATTCCTACACGCTCTAAAAACCCAAATAATCGAACAACCATATGACACTATGAAAGTTTGCATACCAGCTATGATTTACATAGTTCAAAACAATCTATTCTATGTGGCAGCTTCTCATTTGGATGCAGCAACCTTTATGGTAAGAGACGTCGCTAATTTCCTAAAAGAATCGAGGGAAACCGTTGCTTTTTCTTCCAGATAACATCACAGCTGAAGATTTTTACAGCGGCTATTTTCACTGTTATCATCTTGCGCAGATCTCTCAATAGGACACAATGGTCTATATTATCTTCTCTTCACTAATTTTCACCAACTTTCTCTCTTTCCAGGTTTGCTCTTGCAGTATTGTTTGCGGGCGTGTCGCTTGTTCAATTACAAGGAACAAAATCGAAAGAAATTGCCGGAGAGTCTCCATTTATCGGATTCGTTGCTGTCGTTGTAGCATGCTGTTTGTCAGGATTTGCAGGAATCTATTTCGAGAAAATCCTCAAAGGATCTGCTCCAGTATCACTCTGGATGAGAAATGTGCAAATGGCAGTCTTCGCAATTCCATCTTCCTTCATTGCAATTTACATGCAAGATGCTAAAACAGTCAACGAATATGGCTTACTGTATGGATTTGATTCGATTGTATGGTTAACTGTACTTTGGTACGGAATAGGAGGTAAGTCTGAGATAAACTGAACCATTAGTTTGATATTTGAAAAGTGTTCTATATTTATTTTGCTTTCATTCAATCCAATCAATCAAGCCCGAAAAAAAACAGCAAAAAATATCGAATCTCGCACGTCGCAAACTAAACATTTCGTTTCGCAGGTCTCTCCGTTGCCGTTTGCATCAAGTACGCTGACAACATTGCCAAGAACTTTGCGACTTCTGTTGCCATTGTCCTCTCCACGATAGGATCTATGTTTTTGTTCGATTTCATTCCGTCTTTAACATTCTTGCTCGGTGCCGCACTGGTGATCTTCTCCATTTTCCTCTATTCTTCCCATCAGTCAATGGTGGCAGCTCTCGGTCGATTACGAGGAGAGATTCCTTCGACGAAGGAGGCATTCTGTCTGTAGGAAACGTAGCATATTCAAAAAATCAATTTTATCGGTTTCAAAATTTCGGGGTCATTTTCTTTCACTTTTTATTAAAAGTTCTATGTAATTAAAAAATTCCATTGGATTGTTCCTTTCAAAAATTTACACCGCATTTTTTAGACTGACCTTCTCTGTTGTCAGTTTCTTTTTCATAAAATGATATCACTTATCATTGTTCACCTTTTTTTGAATCTGTGATTTGTCGTTCGTGATGTGATTTTTAATATTTCTTTTTCAGTTCTACGCAAATAAACAAACTGTCTGTTTACTTCTGTTCTGTCTGCTCTTTGCAGTATAATCCAGTTCTAACAATACTTGATTTTTTAAATTCTAATCATTAATTACACATCTTCATCAAAGTACGGCTCGTAAATGCCCTTCCCTTGACCAGCTGTGCACTTTCTTCGTGTCTCTGCGTCTCTTCGTTCCCCATTGTCTCTTTTTTCCCGCAGCTGGTCCCACAAAAACTCCACGTTTCGACCCGGACGTTTTGATTTGCGCAGCAACAATAGATTTTGATAGTATTCAAATGCAATATGGTGTATTATATATGCACTACACTTGTTTGTATTTAAGAGTGAAAAAAGTGAGATAGTGTGTGCATTGTTGGAGAGACGGAGATGATAGTGTGAGAAAACTGGGACTGGTTGTTGTATTGCATTCACTTTTTCGTAGCTCGTGCACTAAAACTGTTCTGCTTTTTCGATTTTTCTACTTTGAAATTTCATTTTTAATTATCCTTCTTCTCTTTTCTTCGAATAAAATCTTATTCAAATTTCAGAGCAAGATGGCTCCGACCAAAGGGGATACCATAAAGTACACATCACTGCTAGTTCTGGTTGTCCAGAACTGCTCACTAGTTCTCTTCATGAGATATGCTATGACCAAGGATAGACCCAAGTTTTTGAAGGTCCCCATCGATCCTAGCGAATGTGTTTCAAATTCAGCAATTTTCAGACTATCACCGTATTCTTCGGAGAGATTTTCAAATGTACACTGAGTTTGTTGCTGGCTTGTGCTGAGGAGAAAAGTGTTATCAAGTAAGTTTTGAAAGGAATTTTGAATAAATAGGCTCAAATCTGTTTTTTCAGAGGTCTCCGGCGTATTCATCATGAGTTCTTTGTCAACTGGAGAGACACGCTGAAGGTTTTGGTGCCATCTGCGATATACACCGTTCAAAATTTCTTACTCTACGTGGCAGTGGATAATCTTCCAGCTGCGACTTACATGGTGACCTATCAGCTGAAAATCCTCACAACTGCTGCATTCACTGTGCTTGTTCTCCATCGGCGTCTTTCGATTCAACAATGGATTTCTCTATTCGTTCTGTTTGCCGGAGTCGTTGTCGTTCAATATGTAAGTATTTTATTGTAGAGTTTGGCTCAACAGACTATGTCTTTAGGATCAAAAAATGTCGAATGATCGTGACAAGGCAGCAGCTCTCGCCAATATTTCCTCTACTATTGCTCCATCTACAGAAGCACCTTTCTCCAATTTCACTTCCACCCTCGTCCCTCTTCTCACTACATCGGCTCCAGCGGTCACTGAAAATTCAGTTCTTGGATTCATCGCGGTTCTCATAGCATGCGTGCTCTCTGGATTCGCTGGAATATACTTCGAAAAAATTCTCAAAGGTTCCAATGTATCCATTTGGATTAGAAACATACAGCTCGCCTTCCCATCTATTTTCTTCGGATTCCTCTTCGCCTCGGTAAGACACCAGTATAAATTTATCTTGGACATGCCCAGTTTTTCAGGTAAAAGATAATTCGAGTCTCTATGGTGATGGTTTGAATCCGGCAGTCATCTTCCGAAATATGTTGCAAGGATTCGATTGGGCAGTTTGGGTAACCGTTGCTATCAACGCTTTCGGAGGACTGGTCGTCGCTGTTGTGATAAAGTACGCTGATAATATTCTCAAAGCCTTCGCCACATCGTTAGCCATCGTTCTCAACTGCATTGCTGCCTACTTTTTGTTCAATTTCCGTCCAACTGTTCTTTTCCTGGTCGGAGCATCGGGAGTCATTGCTGCTGTGTTTGCCTACAGTATGTACCCATACAAGTGAGTTATATTCTCAAGTTGTCCCTAGACCGTTCAAATAGTTCCAGACCTTCACACCAAGCTCTACCAACTGACGCTCCTAAAGAAACAGAGCTGCAACCATTGGAGAACAACGAAAAGGCTTGAATTCCTCAAATTCATGTCTTGCATGTTTTATATCACAAATTTCTATAGCATTCCAAAAATATATTTACATCTATGTTTATTGCATGATTAATAACCAATGTTTTTAGTCGTATTCTCTCGATTTGTTTCAATTGCTTCCGGGTTTTTATTGTTTAAAGTGATTCCATCCCTAATAAAACGAAATCCACTCTTTCTTCGACAGTTTCATCTTTCTTGTACAACGTCAGGGAAAACTGAAATTTTCGAACCCTAGACTTCAGGGAACCTCGGAAAGCCCGAGACTCCTAATAAGTTTGATGCACGTCTTCAGAGATTCTACGTCACGAGATGAAACCATAATCGGTTCTTATCCAGGTTAACCGGATGATGCGAATCCTAACTTAGAAACGGACCTCATTGCGTCTGATGATTATTACATTACTCATCTTCAAAATATGGAACATGTCTAGTTGTAGAACATAATTTTATTTTGCATTTCAAGCGTAAAGTACTCATGATTTTCTGCATAGATTCAGCAAAAGCTCAGAGTTAATTGAGAAAGCTGCCAAATGAACCGATGCTCATTTTTTGCAAGTTAAGCTAGACAGCTCTTATTTCTTACAGTTGCAGAGAAAATCGACGTTATCTTTTAGACCTTCCCAACTTTGTTCCTCTAAAATTTCTGAAACTCCTAACTAATACTTCCTTTTTTCAATACTGTCTTCTATAGACTATAGTTATCTTGATTTCCTCTCAACTAAATATACTATCTGCAAGTTAAGCCAGATCGTTCTTACATCTTGAAGTTTCAACATCCATATATATTTTAATTGTTTCAAAAAAAATATTTTATCACTTAGAAAACACATCAAAGTTGCTCACAATTAATGTCCTTGAGGCTGCAGTTTGAGCTTATTACGAAACTTCGTCCCAAGGTAACTATGCAGAGATCGACGTTATCTTCTAAGACTTTTCCAACTTTGTTTCTCTAACATGGAGCTTCCTTGAACTCTTGAGTTCAATTTTTCCTTAAACTTCGGTCCTGGAGAATAATTTCCACTCCGGAGTTCAAGGAAGCTCCTTGAAAAACTTCTGAAACTCGAAATTAACATTTCATCTGTGCAATACTGTCTTCTATTGTTGTCCTGATGTTTTCTCGACTATACGATCTGTAAGATACTTAGTCTTTCTTAATCTCTTATTCAGTTTTGTTTTGGTGGAATCTAAAACGACGTAACATATGAAAACTAATCAAACTAATGCACATCTCTAAGATAAATCTCTCTAGCTGACGCAAACAACGGATACGAAAAATACGGATACGGTCACTAAGCGGATAAGTCGACTGGGATCGAGACTCGGATCCGGAATATATCAGTCGTGAGCTGAAGCTGTCGGCAGTCGCAGTCATGCTGAAATCGACGATATTCGTTTTACTTTTCTTCAATGTTTCTATTATTCCATCGGATGCAATTGAAGAGGTTCCGGAGTTGAAAGAGAACGGCGAAAAGTCGTCGTATACCCAATTCGATTCTGGTACCAAATTGGAAGTCAACAAGGAGCATAAGAGAGTTATCAAGATTGGACATATTGGAGCAGTCGGAGTGATGCCAAACGATGCGAAAATTCTGAATATCAGCAAGGAGAGCCTCATCGAAGAAGGACTCGTGGGAGATGATATTGAATTTGAGTAGGTTTTATAGTGAATGTGAAAAAGGACAGGATGGCGATTTAGGATAGTGTCAAGACAGACTTGCAGTGAGAGTTTTGAGGGAGTTGCAGTTGCAGCAGAACTGTATCATGTACATCAGGTCAGGGCATTTATTGGACCGTACTGTGCAGCAGGTTTTCGTTTTCAAATGCTAGATCCTTATCTAATTGAATTGGATTTCAGAATTGGAGGCAGTCACGAAAATGGCGACTTTCTGGAACATTCCGATAATTTCTTATTCAAGTGTTCCTAATGCAGTTTCTGGTAATTTCAGATAGATTTAAGACAATTCAGTGTTATATTTAGATCGAAGTGTTTATAAAACCCTGGCAAGAGTATCCTCGAAAAACACGAATTCGATTGCTGAAGCCACGATTGCATTGTTTCAGCATTATAAGTGGAATAGGGTGAATATTATTATTCTTTTTTTCAGAAAAAGCGCGCTCCGCTGAACTAGGCGGCGGACTAGCGTTTGGGGAAAGCTCTTCCATCAAAAAAGCGTAAATTTGGTGGAAGAGCTTTCCCCAAACGCTAGTCCGCCGTCTAGTGCAGCGAAGCGCGCTTTTTCTGGAAAAAAAGAACCACAATAAATGAATATCTGAACGAAATTCGAGAATTTTGGATTTAGGTCGCAATTGCTACTAATACTGGAGCAACTGCATTTGAAAGAGTTTCAATCTTCGAAGAGATAATTCACAGAGTGGGAATTAGTATTGTGAAGAAAATAATGTTTGATGAGAACGCGGATGCAAATGAAATGATGAATTCTGGAATGCTCGGAGAGCTGGCCAGTAATGCTAGAAGTAAGTGAACAGCCATAAAAGTGATAGTTATCTCTGTTTTCAGTTGTTCTTTGTCTATTTTCCTCTACCAAAGAACTGTCAAAGGAATTCATGCAAGCCACGTATACAATGGGAATGAACAATGCAGAATATGCATATGTGATTCCATGGCTTCAAAGTGGAACTAAAGATGCAACTCCGTGGATTGGATCAGATGGAGAAATGCTCCAAAGAGTCAAGGATCATTATGCAAATGCTATCATTGTTGATGATGTGAATGGTTTTGATGATACAATTGTCAGTTCGTTTGTGGAGAAAATTGAGAAACACGGACTTCAGAAAGCGGATATTGATACGGTAAACTGGGAGAGACGCATGAATATAGATAACTCTTCACTTTTCAGGCAAATATAAATGGATATCTACACCTGTTTGATTCTCTGAAGTTGTATGCATTGGCAATCAGAACAGTACTGAATGAAACTGGAAACGAAGCTTTTGTGACTAATGGACAGTACATCTGGAATCGTATGAGACGGATGAGCTTTGAAGGTTTTTGAAATATTTTATGCTCTATCATACAGTGCGATTCAGGTGTTGTGAGCCGCGCGAGTTCGGAGGAAAACAAAGATGCCGGAGCAATTGGTACAGTACTCATGGATGATGTGGCAGATCGAGCTCCGATCTTCGCAGCATTTTATATATCTCCAAATCGCGATAAAGTGATGAAAATGGTGAACATGGAGAGTGAATTGATTGGAAACTGTGATGGATTGAAGAACAAGAGTGGATGTTTCCAACTGGTGAGTTAGAAATTATTATAGTTTCGAATTCCGTGTTTTCAGAAAATCAACGACATTCTTTCTGGATTTTGGCCTAGTGAAGATGGATCGATGCCATTGGATGAACCAGTTTGCGGATATCGAGGACAGAGGTAATTTATTTTTCTCGGGGGATTCTTCAATTGAGTTATTCCAGATGCAGTTACTTATTGGAAATAAGTGTTGGCTCACTCATAATTCTACTCATCATAATTTCTGTTGTTTTCTTCTTTCTCTTCCGATATTGGTTAGTTTATTCTGGATTGGATGGAAATTCCGACCTCAAAATTGCAGCGAGAATCGACAACTCGAAAAAATGCCATGGAGAGTGTTCCACGATGATCTTCAATTCATCGACGAGGAGCAAGTTCGTTCGATGATTTCCGTTGGATCTGTGACGACGAAACTGAGTAATATGCAAACCGGACAGAAACAACATGCAATCATCGGAGTCAATACACATACAACATATCACAAGTATCCTCAAAGAAGAACTATTAAGTTCGTAAAAGAGGATATGCAGTTGTTGACTCAAATGAAACAAGCAGTTCATGACAACTTGAATCCTTTTCTGGGAGTGGCATTTAATGAGAAAGAGGAGCTGTTGGTTTTGTGGAAATTCTGTAGCAGAGGAACAATTCAAGATATCATCTACAATATGAATGTGGTCCTTGATGAGAAATTCCATGGTGCTTTTGTCAGAGATATCACTTTGGTGAGTCGAAAACATTATCTAGTTTTCAGGTTTTTGAGTTTTGTGAGGTTTGTTATTAACTAAAACATCTACAACTGCAAGTTCAGAAAAATCGGTGGTTCTCAGGGTTTGGAATATCTTCATGCATCGCCAATTGGATATCACGGGTCACTGACTCCTTGGTGTTGTTTGATTGATCGAAATTGGATGGTGAAGTTGTCGGATTACGGTATTGCGAATCCATTGGAACGTTGGGAGAAGCAGGGAGCGATTACTATAAATGTTGCAAAGGATGCGGATGATAAGAGCGAAGCGGCACAGACTACATGTATTTCTTTTTTTTGGTTGTCAGAAAATGTTTGATATTTCAGCGATTCTGTACATGGCACCAGAATTACTCAAGAATCGTGAGACAAATAAGAGAAGAGGAATGGATCAGACATGGGTGAAACAGTCGATGGCAAGGAGACAAGCTGGCGATATTTATTCGTTTGGAATGGTTATGTACGAGATATTATTCCGAAGTCTACCATTCAGAGAAAATGTCAATATCAATGGTGCGAATTTTGAATTTTTTCTGTATCTCTTTTTTATTTACAGAGCTGATTGCCTACTTGGCTGACGGATCGAAAACTGTTACCCCTGAAATCCAAAATCAAATGGGTCTTCATCCGGATTTGAATGCATTGCTCAGAGATTGTTGGAGCGAGAATCCAGAAATCCGTCCATCGATTCGAAGAGTCAGATTGAATACTGAGATGGTTTTGAAAACGTCAGTTACCAAAAGTAAAAAAAGTAATACAAGCCTTAATATAATTTCAGGAAGGGAAGCTTGGTGGATCAAATGATGAAAATGATGGAACAATATGCCAATAATCTGGAGAAACTTGTCGCAGAAAGAACAGGAATGTTAGAAGAAGCCAACGTCCGAGCTGACCAACTTCTGACTCAACTGCTCCCAGCATATGTGGCGAATGAATTGAAAATGGGAAGATCTGTTCCACCGAAACTATATTCTTCTGCTACCATTATGTTTTCTGATATCGTTGGATTCACTACCATCTGTTCCGGATCGACTCCTCTCGAAGTGGTGACTATGCTTAATGGATTGTACACTGGATTTGATGAATGTATCACCAGGAACAAAAGTTACAAAGTGGAAACCATTGGTGATGCCTATATGGTTGTGTCTGGAATCCCAGAAGAAAACGGAAATGAGCATTCGAAGAATATCGCCAATACCGCACTTGACATGCGTCAGTACCTCACCGGCTACCAAATCCCGCATCGTCCAACTCATCGTGTCCGTTGTCGATGGGGATTCCATACTGGATCTGTTGCTGCTGGAGTCGTTGGATTGACATCACCTCGCTACTGTCTTTTCGGGGATACTGTCAACGTTGCATCTCGAATGGAGTCGACGGGAACACCTGGAATGATTCAAATGAGTGAAGACGCTCACAATCACATTCGTTCCTATCATCACGTATTTTCAACAACGAAAAGAGGAGACGTTCAGGTCAAAGGAAAAGGAACATGTTGTACTTTCTGGTTGGAGGATCGTGTTGGAGACAAGTCGACAACAAACTACATTAACAATGTTGAGGGAGTCTGAAACTAATATTTCAGTTTTTTGTCTATCGTATCTATCAGAAACATCACCAGTAACATACCGTATTTACTCCAATAGACCGGCACCTCTATATGTCCGGCACCCTCTAATAGACCGGCAGTCAAATGACCATTTTGAAAAATAAACCGGCACCCTCCAATTATCCGGCACCCCAAAAATTAATGAATATTGGAAGTACTATTTTTTGAGAATTTCGAGTTTTTTTCCAATGTTTTTCGCACAATTTTGGATTTTACGTAATTTCGGATGGTTTTTGCGCTTTGTAACTGTTCGAAAAGGCTTTATCATACATATTTTCTGTGAAAAAACTCAATTTTTCGTTAACTTCTCGATAAATTGACACTTTGAAAAATAGACCGGCAGCCTCTAAATGACCGGCACTCTCTAATAAACCGGCATCAAAATGAGGACCACGAAAAATAAACCGGCATGCCGGTCTATTAGAGTAAATACGGTAACCTATATTTCCGTCAACTTTGAAATAAACTTTCTCCAGATGTTTAATGTCAATGAAAATGAGCCTACTAAGTTCAAACTTTCGATTAGAAAATGCCTTTTTTCATGTCATCACCAAAATTACTAATTTTGAGTTTGTGATGAATGTGACCTTCCTTAAATGACGTCGATGGACCTTTCCGAGTTGGGCGTTTGACACGGAAAAGTCACTGATTTCCCTTATCGATCTCTTATCACACAGACTTTATAAAAAGAAATAAAAATGTCATACGAACATTATCTAAAACCGCAAGCAGAACCAGGAAACGACGATTCTTTCATTATTTTCTCATCATGCTTCTACCCGTGTCACTGGTTATTCTGGGATTTATTGGAATTTCAGATGCAGCCACTTGTAGATATCCACATGAGAAGTTTATTGGTGCCAGGTAAATATCTTGGGGGCTTCTGGTACTAGTACTTTTTAGTTGAAAGTACTTTTGTGTTTTGTAACTGAACCAATAAAAAATTTCAGATGTTATTCGTTTGTTTCAAAACGGCATCCATATGCAGCTGCTCAAGAATACTGTCACAGTCATGGGTACTCGTTAGCCACGGTTGACACTGCTATTACGGCAAACTTTTTGGCTTGTGAGTTTTCTTTTTCATACTTTATCTTGCATTTCAAGCTTTTCAGCAACTGCCGCAACTGAATTCGGATCAAACAACGGTCAATTCTGGATCGGATTGTCTAGAAAGAAGGACTATTCATTGTTCTTCTGGGATGACGGAACCAGGGTAGCCTACACAAACTTTGAAGCAGGATTCCCGAACACAAAAGATTATGTTGCTGAGAATGTGAAGAACGGAAGATGGCAGACTCTCGCGGAGCACAAGGAACTCGAATTCGTGTGCTCATATGATCCATTGGCCACAACTACTTCTGCTCCAACCACAATCAAAACTACTCCAACAACCACTACAGTCAAAAAGACTACACCAACTACGATCACAACTGTGACAACAAAAAAACCAACAACAGCGACTACAACTACAACGATTCCTCCAACTACTAAACCGAAGGGATGTCCACAAGGATTCACGCTTTTCGAACCAACTCAAAAATGCTACATTGTGGTAAGTTTTGTTCTTGATTTTTGATTGCATCTAGGTCAAATGTGCAAAGTTTTCGTTTTAATCTGATTACGTTGGTGATGGAAATGTGATGATAAGAAACGGAAAAGGTATCAGCAGTCGCCCACTCTAATTGACACGTTTCAGCTCACATATGGAAACGATTCGGATTACCCAAATGTACCGGTTAGTGAAAACGTCAGAATAAAAGAAAATAATTTGTTATAGGCTAATGCTCCGTTCTTGACAAGAGAAAATCAGAGATGTGCCAAGTACGGAGCTACTGTTGCCACGGTTCATTCGTCTGATCTGAACGATTTGTTCAGATGTGAGTTTTTTCTTTTTTTTTGAAGGAAGGAAAAATAACGACTTTTTGAAAGTAGTTGAAAAACATTTAGGAGTCCACTTCAAAATATACTGTACTTTTGAAATGTTCTCTCCAATCAGTAAAAATACAAACAATCGGTGATCATTAGTGAATATCAGAATATCTGACCATTCGAAGTGTCAAATTTGTTGATTGAAAGAAAAAACAACGATTTTTCAGCACTGATCTATGATCGTTTCAATGACACTCGATACGCTACAATTGGTCTCAGAAACTCGGATTTGAAGGTCCAAGGAGGAAAGTGGGTATGGTTTGATGGTACTTCCACGGACTATCTTAACTTTGGAAATATGTTCCCAAAAACTGGAGATTATATTGCTCAGGTACTTGTTGCATTAGAAAACCTTTGATTTAATAGTTGGGTTTTTTAGACATCATCACAAGGCTTCTGGGTAACATACACCCATACAGCTCCAAATGAAGGCGTTGTTTGCTCCGTCGATTTTTGATTTTTGAATTGTGAATGAATCCTATTTGACTACCGATTTATTTACAGATATATTTACTAGAAAACAAAACTTTATTTTAAGTCAATCATTGAGAATATCCACTGCAAACAGATGGAAGATGAGAAGTCGAATCGGAAGTTTTCCATTTGCTATTTGAAACTTGTTGAGAGGCGAGTGTCTGATGTTGGAATGGGTATCCAGGTGTCCAGTTGTTAAGTTCATTCACGTCTCCATCTGCCCAGTAGAACTTGTTATCGGCGGTATTCTTATTGAGGCCAATCCAAAACGAGCCATAAGTCATGGAAAATTTGCTGATTGCGGTAGCTAAAGCGATTATAAAATTAAAAGAAGAAATTCAAATTGACACTCTTACCGGTAACAAATTGAATTTGAGACATATTGTCGAAGACAGCAAGTGTCTTTCCAGAATTCTCGCATGCTTGTTTAGCCAAATCATACGGAAGAAGAGTTGGGTTGAAGAAGTAACATCTGACATTAGCATTGATAAGAAAATGGGTGCTTCGAAATGTTTACCTGTGTCCTAGAAGGAGTTCAGATCCGTTACAAACATTAACCGGATTATCTGAAATTCAAAAATCAGGAACTGTTCGATTTCTGAAACTTACGACTTGGTGCAGGTGTTGTCAACTGATTTCTGTTATTTCCCTTCTGGTAATAACAAATGAATGGAAGAGAGGCTGATGATTGAACAGAGACCCATTTCGTATTTGAGAGTTGGGCTCCAACGTAATCATATCCGCTGAATGGATACCCAGGTGCCCAGTTGAGGTAATCCACGTGATGCCCATCATCCCAAATCCATTCCTTATCTTCAAGATGAAGACCAATCCAGAAGTTTCCGTAGGTGGCGTGGAACTTGGAAGCGGCGGTGGCTGAAGATTGAAATTGTTCTATTTGGATAGTTTCGTAGAATAAATGTCACAATGATAGTCCTATATATGTGTGTGAGTGATGACACTTGTAATCTGTTCTTAATACGATGTCTGCATTGAAAAAACATAATTGATTTACGTCATTCTTGTAAGTTCGTCTTGCAAAATACTAAATATAGTTGGAAATACTGGCAAGCAAAAAAAAGAGAGCTTATGCGATCTTTGTAAGGATTCTAACTGAAACGCTCAAAACCAACAATTCCATAGCACTTACAAGCAAGCCATCGTCCATCAGAATCTCCTCTGAATCTCACAACGACTCCTCCGTGAGCAGCACAATATGCCTGAGCATCCGGAAACTGGAGGCGTTCATCGGCAAATGTATAGCAGCTGAAATCATACAATTAATATTCTTATGGATGCATTGGATCCAACTTACTATCCATCGTATTCTGTATCTCCATAGTTGCATGTTACTGCACTAGTCCGAGCAGAAATGAAAAAAGAGAAGAAAGAAGCAATTAGAAGTAAGCAATGCATGTTCACGAGGAACTGGAGACACGAAAACTTCTCATTTTATCAGTAAGACGAATGCTTATATACCCATCTCTCTAAACAAACGAGAGGAGGAGGTCGCTAACTTTTTTGCATTTCCAATTCGGTGACCGCTTCGGATTGGAACCGGCTGCACAAATACAACGGGTTATGGTCTGAACTGTTGACTAATACAGGAAGGAAACATTCTGAGATTGTGTAAGATTTCAGAGACATCTCGGAACTCTGGAATGTACCGATGAAAAAGGGAGCGGCTGATAAGAAACGGATGCTCCTGTGATAATTAGATTGTGTACTCAAAACTATTTCGTAGTATGAGCGATCGATTTATTTTTATTATAGTTTCTGAACAATAAGAAGCAGATGCTACTTTTGAGGTTACCGTAAAATCTGTATTAGTAGGGCACCCCGATGAACTCGAAATGAGCCCATTCTTAAAATTCAAACGGATTGAAGTTAGTCTTATTAGAATCGTCGTTAAAACTATATATGTTTCAAATCTTTTCCCCAACGGATGTTGTGATTGATTGTGTACAAAATGACATTGATGTCAACTTAATTGAAAATGTTGCACACATGTATTTCACAAATTTCATTCAACCTTTATTTCCCACAATTGTTATCTGAAAACGAGAACAAAATTTAATTGAATGGGAAGTTGTAAAAAGCAAATTGAATCAGCCAAATATTATCAACAACTGAAATTGCATCCCAAGGTTATCAAAAGTGTACCGAGAATTCCTGAAAGTATTTCATAGCTCTTTTTCATTTTTACGGGTGTGACTCTAATACGTTTGAAATTTGTAGGGGAAAAGTAAAGTACTTGTATTCAGACGACATAATCTACGCTTAGAACAAGATTTGATGATGTTCCACTGATAGAAGTGTTCATTCTTGCGAAACTCATTGCTCAACTTTGCGAAATGAATGTCATCATTTACTTGTTTTGCTTGCTAACTCAAGTATTAAAAAGTATTAAAACATCTAATCTGAATTTCGAAACTTTTCTCCAGTTTCTCGAACGTACTATTTGCTGATCGTATCGGAAAACTTCGTTGCCTTTTTTTTTCAGAAAAGTACTTAACTAATACCCGAGTTGTAACTTCTCCGTTGCCATCGGGGGATATAACTTTTGTATGGCCCTACTATTAGAAGGGTTGACAGAAAATTGACAGTGCAAAAAATTGAAAAAAAAATTGACTGTGTGCTCTCTTGCACACAGTCAAGCTTTGAAGAGCCGGCCCAGCTGAGATTTGAAAAACGCAGTGTATTTTTTGAATTTTCAGCTCTCGCCCCTTTTTCACCGGATCGAATGCAGATTTACGGACTCTCACTGTATTTTATTGGCCTAATATCAAAAATGTTACTTCCCCATAAAAGTTACAACCCACTCCATAAATTTGTACTCTCCCAAAATGTCACCCCTTGTCAAAAACTCAATTTTTACTAATAAATAAATTGTAGAAAATAAAGAAGCACCAAAAATTTCAGGACATTGTTGCGGAAATAATGGCTCTACCATTCCTTCCTCAACCTTTTTACATCTGGTAATAATGATTAAAGGAATTAATAGAGTATTTGAGCTACGTGTCGACCAAACGACGTAATCTCATCTTATCTTATCAACGATCTGGTCAATCGTCGCTATATAAGCTGGGAATATCAACGGGATAGTCAGTGTCAGTATCAACTCTACACTCTCCACTGGTTCGACGGCCAACGACGGGAGGACGCCGGAAGTCTACACTCCACTCCATCCGGGAGCTTCGAACCTTATTGAACCAATCTCTACTTGGTTAATAAACTGGTTATAAATAAAGACTCCTAGTTGTACTTCTCCTGGAATAAGCGCTCTCTTGTTCTCTGGACGGTTACGGGCTCACCCCCCAATATGCCGGTTCCAACATGGTGCATCGACCGGGAATGCCCACCGTACACTCAAATCTCTCTTCGAAGTCGTCAAGCTCATCCGGAGGCGAGTTAGAGTTTTAGTATCCTTTGTCTTGTGTCTCTTTGTCTAATAAATGGTTATACTTTGATTCCTCCAACATGGTGCATCGACCGGGAACCAACTGAATCCGTCAGTGTGGTAACGGACCCCGGTGGAACAAGAGTTGCCTTTCTAGCGAAGAAGACAACAGTCTTTAGTTCATCCGGAACTCTCGTCGTATCGGTTCGTTCGGAACCCTGGATATCAATGGCCTAGTGTGGGGTCGTCTAACGATGGGCGATGTGGCAACACACTAGAAGGACGGACAAAACGATTAAGGATGTTTGTATCTGACAAACTTAACCACCAACACTGAACCACCAACAATCGTCTCTTTGTGCTCAAGCTTTCCGAGCTCTCCTGGAACCAACCCCAACGCCTCCGATACCTCTGTCAATCGGAATGAAACGGTGAATCAACTTCGTCAAAGTCAGTTCGAAAGTGGCGGATCACCGCAACGCCAATGCCCCCACAATTCGTACAACTGGAATCGTCCAGTGTGTAATTTGAAACTGGAACCGCGTCCAGTGTTCAAAAGGAAGAAGGATCCCCACTCTGACTACCGTACTCTCAACAAGGACTGTGTATGATCATCAGGATATACCAATAGTCGTCTGGAAAGCAGGAACTGAACGAGTTGGTACCAAGGAGACTCGAATATCAAGAAGCACTATACACAGGATTGGATGGCTTGACGCCTCTGCAGTTGGCTTCGCTATCCAAGTCGTTCAAAGAAGGTTTACTCGAAACCGTAATGCCATGACACCATGCCTAAGGACCAGGCAAAGAACATCTGGTTCTGATTCTCTTTCGGAGTTTTCCGTTCCATCTCGTGTTACGAAACACAAATGGAAGGAAATAAGAAATCATGAACTTTCTACAAAGTTCATCGTTTCCGCCCCCGAGTGTTGCGGAAATAATGGCTCTACCATTCCTTCCTCAACCTTTTTACATCTGGTAATAATGATTAAAGGAATTAATAGAGTATTTGAGCTACGTGTCGACCAAACGACGTAATCTCATCTTATCTTATCAACGATCTGGTCAATCGTCGCTATATAAGCTGGGAATATCAACGGGATAGTCAGTGTCAGTATCAACTCTACACTCTCCACTGGTTCGACGGCCAACGACGGGAGGACGCCGGAAGTCTACACTCCACTCCATCCGGGAGCTTCGAACCTTATTGAACCAATCTCTACTTGGTTAATAAACTGGTTATAAATAAAGACTCCTAGTTGTACTTCTCCTGGAATAAGCGCTCTCTTGTTCTCTGGACGGTTACGGGCTCACCCCCCAATATGCCGGTTCCAACAGACATTATGAATTAACAGAAGTTATAGGTTTATCTCCAAAGCATTGTCCAAATCGCGAGGGTAACAACGGCGAGAATTCCTAAAATGTTAATTTATCGAATTTACAACAATCGAAACTCACCGTTCGAGGCAGCAGCGTTATATCGATCAAATCCGAAAGTCACGAATGCTCCAGTTGTTAAATCACCATTAACATTATACTTCACGTTGAGGGTGTCTCCAATTACGTATTGAGTTGCTCCTGGGAAGTTTTCAACGGAATAACTGAAATAAAACAGCTGTATTATAGAACAGTTCACCTAATACCTACTTGTTACTAACAACAACCTTCTGTTTGGATAAAACCTCAACTAGAAGAGTTGCTTTTCCTCTGATTGCGCTTCTTTCTACTGTGAAACTGATGTTTGAAGTTGTAGAAAATGAGTGGATGGATTCGGTGAAATCTTGGAACGTGCTATTCAAGGCGTAGTTTGGAGAAGACAAGAATCCACGACGACTGTCGCCTGCTTTTGCCCAATCAGCTGAAAAATTGGGATAAATTTCATTCGAAATTGATAAACTTACTTTTTCCCTGATCAGAAGTCACAATAACATTGGCTTGATCTTTGTTCAACACGAATGTGGTAAATCTGCTATTGATCTTTTGCGGTGTGTTCGTTTTTGAGTTGCTTGATCTGTAAGGATGAATCAAAAATTGGGAGAAATAGTTCGACAACTTACGTGTAATCCGAGAGCATATGAGCAGGAGTCACAAAGTCGGTATAAATGGAAAGAACATTGGTTTCAGGCATTGAAATGTCCTTGATGAAAAAGTAAGCAGGGTTGTATCGAATGGCGGCGGCAGTTCCAGAACGAGCATCAATGGATATCTCACATGGATCCAATACACAATAGATTGGTTTGTATGTTTTGAAGTCTTGGACATCTGGAAACAAAAATGAGGAAAATTGAACGAAATTCAAGATACCAGAATAATCTTGAAGAATAACAGTATTTTGAATAGCGGCAAAACCTGGAACCAATGACCAAAGTGTCAGATATTGGCCAGAGGATATGTATCTGCCTCCATTTGCCACAATTTGATACAAGCTGAAATACCTGGTTGTAAAAGTTTTACAAATTGTTTCTCTTACTTTCCAACATGTCTTGAATTGATCGATGGTCCATCAAAAACATGAGTGTTTCGTAGATAAGGAGTCACATCAGTAATGATCGTGGAGGGTGGGAGGGCTAGGAGATTGACTTTTGTGTCTGCTTGGATTACTGTAGAATTGTCGAAATCTCCCCCGAAAAGAGCAAGTGGAGAGGAGTTTGAGTGAACGTTGTATGTAGGTGGGAATGTTGGATTCACTGCAAAAAAGTGGTATTTTTGAGTCTACTTTTTCTAATCTAACCAGCCATGTATTGAATACGCATTCCAAACGTTCCTGCATTAACCGATTGAATAGACACAGTGAAAGAAGGGTCCATTTGGAAATATGGCTCTGATGATGCCATTTTAATTCTGAAACTGTCCTATCGTGCAAGGTTGAAGATTGACGGGCAGGTTTTATATTGAAAAAAGTGTCAATTAAGGAATTTTGAAACTATTCAAATTTTTTGATGTAAGAACAGTTTTAAAACTTTCTAATCCACTTTGAGATATTTTTCTAACATCTATTGATAACAAATATAGAATAAAAGATCTTCAAACTAGCAAATTTCGAGCTGGAAATTTTTTCAGCTGGCAAACGGGTCGGGTCAAGGTTTTCAGAAAATCGGCCCGGCCCGGCCCGTCGAAACCCTGCCATCATTCAATTTTTCTGCTAGAAATGACTCACGAAGTGATGTATCCAGTTGAATCAGTCATTGTGACAACAGAAGTATCATCTGTGACTGCTTTGATTTGAAGGAATACAAACATTCCCTTCGGAATATTGACCTGAATTCATTAAGTTAAGAAACAATAATTTCTTTTAAAGAAACGGACAATAAATGTACAGTTTTGGAGAGCTGCATATTGCGGAGCATCGTTCGAAGATTGCCAATTGGATGGATAGAAAACTGCAGTGCTGATATTTGCAGGAGGATTGATGGTTTGAGTTCCAGCACAGTCTGAAAACCAAAAGCAGTTATAAGCAAGTTTTATATGAGCTTCGTATATTCGTGCTATTAAAATAGAACTCACTGTATGGATCATCCGCGAGCAGTCCCGAGACAAACGCGATGGAAATCAATAGTTTCAACGAAAAACTCATTTTTTGACCTGTAAAAATGAAAAAAGGTTTCAGAGTCAAAAAACCAGACAAAGAATGGGGAAGCGTCTCCAATGGACACAAAATGATAAGCGACTGAAGTGGCAAAGAACATCGTTTCTATTTCAAGGCCAAGTTTTTATGGTAAACTGTTATCTGGGTAGACAGTGTGTTTGCACAGCTACGTCATGATTATTCGAAGAATCGAAAAACCAAAACGTCTGCTTTTTTTGAATGTGCAGTGAGTCAGAATAATGAGAAATATGATTCATTTAATTCAAAGTGATATGAAGCAATGAAACCAGGAACATGAGTATTGAGAAAGATTTTGAAGAAAGTTTGGTAGTTGTTTCTGGGTTCTGACTGACGGTGTATCGAGCTGTGGAAACTGAAATTTTATCCAGTCCTTTTTTTCAAAGCTTTTGTGTACCTGTTTTTGGCGTAGAAGATGATGTAACGATGTCGTTCTCTGACACAAAGCTGAAATCCATAAACATTCCAGTTGTCTTTGATCCATTGGTTTCATATTTCATCATCAAACCATTCCCGACTGCAAAGATGGACGGAGGCGGAAGTCGTGTCGATGTGTACCTAAATCATCAAAAAATAAGTCATCATTAGTTCAAAGGAATCATTATTGCCTCTTACTTTTCATTAAAAATCGAATTCCCTTCAGATGAAATGGTTACTGTCAATGTGGCATCATCAGTCAATCCGGAATTTTTCACATTCAAAGTTATATTGAAAATATTGTTGGTTCCTCCTGTAAACGTCTCCTGAACGTTCTGATCAGACGAAGAATCTCCAAAATACTTTGACGCCAAGATTCCATTTCTTCCATTCTGAATACTTGTCCAATTGGAAACCGTATTTTCACTTGTCAAATAGGGAATTCCAACATATTTGTCAAGAACGTAGGTGGTGAAAAGACCATAAAACTTCTGAGAAATATCAGAGCTTGACTTTCTGAAAAACAACATTTCAACCCAATCTGAGAGAAGAGCACTGACGTGTACTGCGCCAGCTGATGTGAAGGTGAAACATTTCCAGTGTAAACCATCAATTGCGAACCTTTGGTTATGCTAAGAGATTTCAGTAGATGTGGTGTAGGTGACATACGAATTGCTGCACTTGGGCCGACTCGAGAATCAAGTATCACTGGGCAAACATCTTCATTGAAGCAAGAAACTGCACTGTAGACTGTGAATTGTTTTACATCTGTAATAACTAATGCTAAAACAGGAGAATAAACTATAGCTATCTCACTCTGGTAGTTTTGTATAAGAGCATAACTGTCGGTTTTCATGTTTCGAATCAATGAAAACAAGGTTAAGTATTTTCCACTTGATACTACTTGATTTCCTAATTCGTAGATTTGCCACAAGCTGAAATTGAAATTGGAAGAGATATTAGTAGGCCAAAACTAACTTTCCAATCAATTTATCATCGGTGGATCGTCCATCAAAAACTACAGTATTCCTCATTTCCAGATTGATTTGTGATATCTTTTGTTGACTGTTATACGGTGGTTTAACGGAAACCAAGGAAACATTTGTACTCGAGTAAATCAAAAGTCCTTTGTCACAATCGGACGATGACTTGATAATAGGAACAATATCCGGGAGCACTGGTTCTGAGGATGGATTGAAGATTCCCACTGTAAGATAAGAGTTGAATGATAGCTTTTTATAGCTGAAAAATATGTATTTCGTAGTCACAACTAACTTTTGTTCCAAACGACTTTCATTCCAAGTACACCTGTTCCATTTTTTGTATCCAAGAGTACAGAAAATTGAGGATCGAGTAACAAATATGGTTCCTGTTCAAAATATGTGTTCACCCTGAAATCCTAATTCTATCGATGCACACAATTTGAAATCATACCAATCTTGATTTCCCACTGAATCTGTTACTGTCAAAGTAGTACTGTTCGTTGCTCCAGTTAACGTTAACATTGCATAAATTCCTTTTGGAACATTGATCTAAAACAGTAATCCAATGCTACGGTTTTAAGTATTACTGTAGTATGAACATACTTTCCAGATGCATTTCTGATTCTCCGCATACGGTAGTGGATCACTCGTCTCTTTCCATCCATCCGGATAATACCAAGCATTGTTAGTATCTGCTGGAGGATCGATTAAATGGGTTCCATCGCATCCTAAACTCTAAATAATTTTCAATAGTTCGTAAAAAGTCACACTTACTGTAGGGATCTGCAGAAATGTTTTGAAAAAAGGAAAGCGAAGTAACTAGAAAAAGAAAATACATGTACGGAGAAAACTTTCGTGATAAGAAATGAAAATATATGTAGGTTTCCCCTATTTCAGAATGGCTTAAAGTACTTTGAGTGTCCACACCCTAACTTTCATTGTTATCAATGATATCATTCGAAGATTTTCTGTTCTGGTTTATGATTATGGAGCATGTTTGATAGGAGCGTCAAACCATCCCAACATCCCAACAGATCTAGAATTTATGATGTTTTGTAGGTTTACAGAGATAATTCTCGTAATATTTTGATGTACATTAGTACACAAAGTTGGAACTATTTTTATTTCATCACCAGTATTGTGGACGTTTTTTTGAAATCAAGGTATTTAGATAAACCTTTTTAATTATTCAGAATATAAAATAAGGTACACAAAAATACAGAGAAAATTCTGTTAAACGAAGATGGTTTTGTAGTAGTTTCAACGGTTTTCTGTATCGTCGTCGTTGTCTGGTTGTTGGTTGAAGTAGATGTCGAAATAATAGTTGATGAAGATGACTGAGTTGAGGTCCTCGGAGTAGTTTGTGATGTGGAAACTCCAGCCGTCGGGCTAGTAGAGGTAGTTTGTTTCGCAGTAGTGACAAGTCTTGAAGTGGATGAACTTGTCGTTGAAGAGCCAGCTACGTATCCTGAAATGTTTTGGGTCAAATGAGAAACTCAAAGAGAAGTGTTATTACCAGACGATGTTGTCGAAAAGTCGATTCTGAACCCAGTGGTGCTGCTTCCATCGGTTTCATACTTCACGTGATAAGTGTCTCCTTGAATACTGGTAGTTGTAGCTGGAGGTAAGTTGTTTGAGTCGTAACTGAAAATAAAAAATTTTCCTTTTTTCAATCACTCTGTCAGTTCCTTACACATTATTAGAAATTTGTTGTCCATTGCTCATCACAGTTATGGTTAGAGAAGTCATAGCTCCGGTGAAATCGGAATCCCTCACTACATAATTAAAGTACAATTTAGCTTTTGAATTCGTGATAAAAGTTTCATCAGTATCCTGTTGATTACTGTAAGATCCATGATAAAATGAATGTACGAAACCTTTCCTTCCGTCGTAAACTTTATTCCAATTTGCTGAATAAATGTATAAATATCGGATAAATTAGACAATTAATTACCACTATTGGAATCCCTAGTTATTATAAATCCAGTTATAACTCCGGTATCCAAAACGTATTGCCGGATTGTATTTTTCAGTTCCATTGGTAAACGAGTCTTGTAGTTGGATTTTCTGGAAGAGAAGATTTTACATTAAAAGAAAGGCTTAATAACAAGAACTTACGTTAATTTGGTCACCAATGTTGAATCACTAATAGGTCCTTCGTAAACTTTCAGTGTTCCATCCTAAAAAAAAGAAATACTGTGGTACTTATCAATCAACTAGGTATTTTTGTTTTAATATTGAAAACGAACATCTGGAAACGTTTCAATATTCTTGATGAATTCAGAATGACTATCAGAAGTAACGAGAACAGAAGTTCCATAAACTGCATTAATCTGGAACGAACAATCAGTTCCATCCTCACAATTAACACCTCTGTACGTAAAAAAGTCGTGCTCATCTGAAATCAAAGAACAAATAAATGATCATAATTCGCATTTTGCTCACTTGTACGATCTTGCACCATGTATAGAGTGTAGTCGAATTGGTTGTTGAGACCCCATGTATACACAGTTAAAGTCTTTCCACTGCTAACTAATTCTTTCTTGGCCATCATTAACTTATAAAACGTTCCTAGAAAGGTGCCACTGGTGGAGTCTCCGTCGTATATTGCCGATTGCCGGAGAAATGGGTATTCTGAACTATTCTTGAGACCGTATGCCACGAGAGAGACTGTAGTATCAGCTGTGAATGTTGTCAGTCGTCCATTTGGAATCATTGCAGTTGGAGTTGTATCTTTGACGAGTTGAATATTGTCATGAGGGACCGATGGATCTGAATGATTGAAGAATCCAGAATAGGAACATATACTCAACTTACACTTCGACCACAAGACTTTGAATGAAAATTCTCCTGATTCTTTTGACTTGTATAAGTTAATCGTGGCTTTTGGAGATGTGAAAATATATGGGTTGAGATCATTATTGTCAATTCTAAAAACTTTAGACATATATTCAATTCATGTTTTTTGCCATACCCTACAAGATATCCATCTGGGTAGACAGCGGCAATTGAAACAGATGATGGAGCATTTTTATAGAATACCACAGATGCATAGAGTCCATCTGGAACAGAGATTTCCCAAATACAAGATTGTTGAGATGCAAACGGAATCGGAGGAAGAGAATCATTCCAGATTGAAGGCCAGTTGACAACTTGGTTCAGGTCATCCGGTGGATTTATTTTATTGGGGCCTCGACATTGATATCCACTAGAAACTGCGGATTCGATAAAGAAAAATATGATGATGAGGGAAGTCTTCATTTTAATGATAGTAATCAAGTTTCGGAGTGATTTCCAGAGTTTTATAGGCTACTTGACTGGGGGCGTCTCAACTGATAAAGAAGTTGCACTCGGAGAGTGATAATATGAAAAATGCTTTTCTGATCTGTCATCAGGAATCAACAATTTGGAAACACGAATTGTCATCAAAGTTTTTCTCTCGCTTTGCACGGAAAGTTTCCCTTTGAACTTTTATGAGTATGGATCGGATATAAACGTAGTAATAATAAAAACTTTATGCGTTGAAAATCATTCACAAGTATTGTTTTCTTTGGAGGATCATAAAAACCGGGTTCTTCACAAAATCAAAGAAATCATAAGAATAACCATGGACACGAATGAAAATTGAGTGACTCCAGATTTCGTTGTCGTTTCGTAACTTTGTGTTGTTGCTCCAGGAGCAGTTGTTTGACCAGTTGTTGAAGAACCTGTACGAAGTGTCTGAGTAGTCGTAGATGCTTTTATGCCAGTTGTGCCAATTGTTGAACTAGCTTTTGGATTAGTTGTAACGATTACCGAAGTGGCTTTAGCTTTAGTACTAGTTGTGGAAGTGACAACGGTGCTCATTGACGGACTGAGAGTGGATGGTGAAGAACTATCGTCTGAGCAATATCTTTATTTTGAAAGCAAGAGAAAAGAATAGTCTAACCATTTCTTGTAGTGAGGAGGTCAACTTCAAATCCTCTGGTATAGTTTCCGTAAGTCTGGTAGTTGACCGTCATCAAATCTCCATACACTTTGATTGTGTTTGGTGGAGGCATGTTCGCCGAGGTGAAGCTAAAAAATCCTTTCAATCAAGCCTCATATTTTGAAAGAGGCTTACCTGTCTGAATAGACGAAATTCCCATCTTTGGAAACTTTGATGGCAAGGGAAGTGGGTCCATTAATGTCGAAATACTTCACATTAAACTTGAAATACAACTTTTCGTTCCGTTGTGTTTGGAATGTCTCCATAGTATCTTGATCATAACTTGTTCTTCTATAATCAAACGAATGGATATTCACAGATCGACCATCATACACGGTGCTGTATTGGGCTGAAAATGGGACTCAATTTTGAATTAATATTGATAAAAGATACCATCGTTTGCATTGTTGGTGACTGGAATAGAAACTCTTCCGGTGTCCAAATGGTAGATTTTCAACGAGGTTTTAACCGACATGGGAAATTGTGTTTGATAATTCGATTTGCTGAAAGATTTAAATTGAAACATTTGTAATTTTTGAAATAACTCACTCAATTGTTGCAACAAGATGCTCATCGTTGATTTGTTCCTCGTAGATTTTCAATTTTGCGCCCTATAATACTAATTTTAAAACTCTGTTGATTTTCAATATTACCTACTGTTGGAAATTCAAGAAATTGTTTCAAGAAGTCCGGTTGTCTTCCAATAGTCGCGATTGCCGAGATGTTGTAGATCGAATTCAGAGTAATATAACAAGGTTTGATTGGGTTAGAAGGGCAGTTCAATCCAGTGAATTGTTGAACATCTCCAGCTGCTGAAAACTAGGAATTTCGTACTTGGGAAACCTTTTTTTTACTAGTCTTACCAAATGTGTCCATTCCCATATACATTGTATAATTAATGTTGTAATGCAATCCAAAAGTATATACGGTCAGTTTCTTGCTCTCCGAAACGATTTGTTGATATCTCGCATAATACAAGTTTCCAAGATACTTTCCATTTACGGAGTCACCGTCGTAGACAGCCGTTTGACGAAGAAGAACATCCATGTCATCTTTCAATGTGAATCCGACGAGCATAACTTTGTTCGGAGCTGAGAAAGTAGTCACACATTCGTTCGGAACTGCAGAAAGAGCTCCAGCTGTTGTCAACTGCATGTTCATTTGGCATGCTCCAGGATCTGAACATCAAAACTTTGAGATACTCAAAATATGAATGATAAAACTTACATTTTGCCCAGACAACCTTAAATGAAAATTCTCCCTGTTTATCGGAAACATGAAGATCCACTTGAAATTGCTGATGTGTGAAAATGTATGGATTCTCATCTTTGTCCTCGATACTGAATAGGATTTACGAACTGTTTCATGTCTTTGTTTCTACTTACTATGTTTGTTGTCCGTTTGGATAAGTAGCGGTAATTCCAGATTCGCTATCAGTGTTCTTGTAGAAAGTAACAATTGCATACATTCCCTCGAGAACGTTAATCTGCCAATTACAACTTTGTGATCCTGCATACTTGGCTGGTTCCATTCCCTCTCTCCATCCATCTGGGAAATAGTATGGTTCGCTTAAATCTTCGGGTGGATTGATGAGATAGCCAGCACACTTGTAGCCATCGGCAGCGGCATAAACTACAAGTGTAGTGAATAATATCAATGAAGAGAGCATGATATTTGCGCTGAATTCTCTGTGCAGACTGCGTAGTTTTTATATGAAACTGGTGTGCTATTTTTTTGGGAAATTGCTCCGCAAATAAAATAAATGCATGCTGTGTGATAAGGGAAAATGTGATGTCAGAATGGTTAGGCTCGACTCGTCGCCGACTGACAACGCCCTGATAATTTTGATCAGTTTCAGAGAAAAAGTATTGAAAGTAGGTGCAAAAAAGGAGTGACTGATCAGTTCGAAACGGTAAAGTTGAGATGAAAATGGGTTGGGCATCGACTCATTGCGGTTTTTCCAAGTATAAAAGCCCTCGCTGAGGTATTAGGAGCGGTCACATTCACGAGTGGAAAACATTCAAATCTTGATTGAAAAATTTATTTTATGATGTTCAGGGACCATTGTTTACAGCAAAGGATTATAAGGCACAAAATTTGAAAGTCGGCCACAACACTCATCTGATTATCACGGACATTGTCATTATTTAAATTCGGACTCGGGTGTCGCCGGCAACTTTAGGTCGGAAGGAACGACTACTAAAGCCGACCAAGTTGCGACAAACTTCAAATTTGAACGGGGTGGAAGTTGCAACTTCCGACCAAAAGCTGACAAGCGTGTGCGCTAAAGCCGACGAAAAGTCAACGTCTGACCAAAAGCCGACCAAGGTCCGACCCAAATCGGAACCCCTCTCAACTTCCGACCATGAGGAGTTCCCACTTTGAAGTTTTGCAGATCAAGAGTCCCAACACTGTCATAAGAAATTTCCTGTACTAAAAGACTAGAAATGGTTCATAATAAGAAAGTACCTCAAAAACATCGGAGCCAATTGTATTTTTCAAGAATGTCGTGAATTAGCTAAAACTTCCAATCTCTAAAAATAAACGTATTTTCCAATGGCTTTGCTGGTTATTCCTAGATTTCTTTCCTGATGTTGAATAGGAGACGATCTGCAGAAAATTCTTGATGCGACGAAGCGGACTATCAAAGGAAGATATTCCCTGAATTCAAGTTGACAATGTGGTTTTGAAGAAATCTTCAGAGACATCTCGATAACATCAAATAGAAATTGCTAGTTCCTGTGGCTAAAAACATTCAGAAAAAGATCCAGAGGCGTTATCTATTGAAGCTCATTACAGTTTGTTCTCGATGTAGTACTTGTCTTTTCTCCTTATATAGTTTGTAGAGCGACAGTACGATTTGTTTTCTAGTTTCCGCATTTTTATCAGTTAACTCTTCGAATAACGGGGGAGAGACGCACACCATGATGATTTTCTGTACCAACCCAAAAAAGTTCGAAGCCATCGTTCAAAGTTTAAAGCATGAAATAATGAAAACATTGAAAAGCTTGAAAGGAAGAGACAGCAGATTCCAATTAATCTTATCTAAATATGTATTTTCTACTGCGCATTTCACTTGAATCCTAAACTCCGTGATCTTTTGCATCTGATCTTTCAAAGAACAATGAAACGTGCAGATCAGAAAATCATCGCCCCTCCTATACTTTCCCTCTCACAATATCATCATTTTTTTCAGTACAAATACATTCACAAATTTTCAAGATTATCATTTCAGCATGACTCGGTTCATAACTTTTCTAGTTACTGCTTTCTGCTTTTCTGCGGTTTTCGCTGATGATAATGGTAAGGTTGTATAATTGATATAGTATATTATTAACCATCCCATTTTATAGTTTGTAACACTGGAAACGTGCTGAATAGGCCAGTAAATGGCCAACCCAAATACTGGCCAGCAACATGGAGAACCAATGAGACTGCTCCAACTCTCTCGGCTGGACAGTCCTGCAGTTGGATCGTCACAGTTCCAGCAGGATATTATGCAAAATTGATGATCAGTGGAAAAATGAATGACAACTCTTCTTTCTTCCAGACAGTTGACACAGCTGGAAATAGGATTAAGTAAGAATCTTTTTACAGACAGACTCATGTAACTACTTATTTCAGGACCGCCCACGAAAACAAGGAGCCTTACTATTTCCCATCCCCGAAATTCTCACTTTTTGTATCCAATCAAGCTGCCGCCACATTCGCTTTTAGAGTTGTTTGGGCTAAATGTACGGTTTAACCAAGTCAAAATAAGAATAAGAATAAGAATTTAAACCTCTAACTTTCAGTTCCATCAACGCTTCAATACTCTATGGGAGTCTCAGAAGACGCTCAACTCGTTAATATCACAGAGGGAGTATTTGCAGCTGATTTCAGTTCACTCACTGGACTTTCTCTTCTTGCTTTCCCAGCCGATCCAAAGAACTATCATACTCTGAGAAGTACACTTGTTTTTGAGGGAAAGGATTATAATGGAAATTATGTGTCAAAGTGAGTTTAATCTCAAGGAAATCAGTAATTGATCTACCGTAATCTTTCAGTCTCTACTTGCTTTACAAGACTCGCAATCAATGGATCTCTCTACTTGCTTTACAAGACTCGCAATCAATGGATCTGGACAGGTAATCTATGTTGTGAACTTGGAAGCTAGACATCGAGCGGATATGCTTCTGGTTCAAGACTCAGCATGTGAGTAACTTTTGAAAACCAACATCGAACAATATCGACATGTTCAGATACCAAAGATATCACAAAATATGTGGAGATGGACTGTCCAAGGAACTCAACGTGTAATGTTTCTGTGGATGGAGGAGACAAGAAAACTGCTTTCATATCCGTGGGAACCAAGACTGATGTTATTTGGGGTGCTTCGGTATTTGTTGTGAGTAAAATTATCCTAAAAACTAAATTGTATTCGTTGTTTTAGGATGCGTACTTAACTGTGTATTATGGATCTCAAAACGACCAAGGATATCAGGAGAGCATATCGGGATATGATCTTCCATCAAATCTTCCATTGACTTACAGTAGCGACATTATTCAATATGTGGTTAGCCATGGAAAGGCTTATCTCACTTATCACGTAGATCCTTGATTTGAGAAAATTACTCGGTCCAATGAAGTATTCATTCTTTTAAACTTTCCCAAACAACTTTATATAAAAATTGTGGACAAAATTGAGAAGTTAAATGAAATAGATATTTCTAGTATAGTATAAATATTCAAAGCTTAACAAAATCATTTTGGAAAGCTCTAAAGAAATGGCATCTTAATTTAGCTAAAATTAGTAATCTATTTTTCAGACCTACTTCTTTATTTGTCCCCCAAACATATTTTGATCCACCCCACCGATTTTTTTTCAATTTTTTTCCAAGCGAGAAAATAAGACCACACTATTCAAGGTACTCTCACTCTCATTTCGTCTATGTTTTGCCACGGACTGCTGCCGGTTTTTTCATCGATTTTTTTTTCAATATTTTCTCGCATTGCTCCCTCGATTTCTGGATGTTGCCTCACTCCAATTATTGGTTTTCAGGGTGACGGCCACTCCGCAGGCAACCCTCGACCAGTGGTTCGTGGGATGAGCCAATATATCAGCTTCATATTTGGAATGAATTATTTTCTGTCTGGAAATGGATGAAAAATGTTAAAGTCAAACGTTCATTCAATGTTCAAAATGTACAAAAATTCATTAAATATCACAATCAGATTCTTCCAGCTCTTGAAACATCGCGAGTGATATACATTTCGAAGAAACCAGTTCCAGTCAACGAATAAAACTTCATTTTTCCTTTCACTTCGAGAGGTAACTGCTGTTGGTAGTTGTCCCTTCTGAAAACAATAATACTACGATTGATTCTTGAAAGTTGGGCTTACGTCAAGGTTGCAATACAGTTCGTGTCGGAAATGCTGTCCTCGTAAACTTTGATGACTCCAGAAGATGGGAAAATTTGGAACGCCTTGATTATTTCAGATCCATCGTAGTCCGTAACAACTAGAGAGTTTCCAAAAGCTCCATTCAAGAAGACAGGCTGGTCTCCAGTGGACGGAATATTAATTCCTTGATAAGTGCTGTATCCTCTGGTATCCTGAGAATCCTGACCCATAAACATGGGATAGTTGACAAAGTTATCTAATCCAGATGTGAAAACGGATATTTTGTTTCCGTAAGTAGTCAAAACTTCTTTAGAATGCACTACTTGATCCAATGTTCCAATGAAGTCCGAATCAAACGAATCTCCTCCAAAAATCAAAGTTTGACGGAGAAGATGATTCATGAGAGGATCTGCCAATGTGAATGCAATCAGCGACATCATCGAGGAAGCATCTCCACGGAAAGTAGTCAAAATTCCATTTGGAGTGACGGCAACTGGTGGTTTTCCTTTTTGAATATCGATCACAGTTTTCTTTACGTCTGGGAATTTAGTCCAAACTATCTTGAAAGCAAAGTCACTGGCACCCGGTCCTGTTCTATTGCCGGTTCCTTCAACAACATTAAAAAATGGGTTTGTGAAAATGAATGGATGGTGATCATTGTTTTGGAGTCTGAAAGCTTTAATATAAATGGAAATATTGTATTTCAAAACTCACAAGATAGTCTTTTTGTTTGGGTAATAGACATATCCTCCGGGGGTTTCAGAATTCTTGAAGATCGTTACATTGGCATAGTATCCACGTGGAACATTCACTCTGACAAAACAAGATTCTTGAGCATCCATGTAGGGAACAGGTTGCTCTCCATTCCAGAATGAAGGGAAGAATGTTGGCTTGGACATATCTGACGGGGCATTTATGGTTTCTGTTCCATTCTGGCAACTGTATCCATAAATGGAAACGACAAGAGAAGCGGCAATCAGAATAGTTGACAAACTCATTTTGTATGATTTCTCGTAAAATAATTTGACTTAAATACTTTGGTGAACGATAACAGTTTGATGATATTTTAGCATTCATTATCATCGCCACACTGTTTCTGCTGCTGAAAAATGACGAAACTACAAACTATGACAGAAAGAGCACATACTAGATTAGAGAGAGGAAAATAAAAATGGGTGGGAATGATGACGATTCAGAGAAAAACCGCGAGATAAGAAGAAATTGAAAATGGTCTGGAAATGGTCTCACAAACAAAGCTCACATACCGCGGTGCACCGTTTAACATCAAAGCATAAAGACTGAGTTTTTTCTCGGGTTATACTACTTTATTGTGTTCGGTATTTTCGGGATATTACAAAAGCATTACTCCCAAAAATCAAACGGATTCAGATTTTCAGAAGAGAAAAAAGTGGGCTCTATTGTAGTTTTGGAGTCCCTTAAAATATGTAGGTTACTGTGAAAACAGTAACCTCTTCTGAAAAGAAAATGCAATTAGGGTTTCCTTCGAAACTCAAAAAAACTTAAGGGACCTTAGACATCTTTAGAAGTCATCTTTGTAATGTGAAACAATCTTAGAGAGCCTCAAAGATATATGAATCAATTGCTAGGAATCTTAGGATTCAGTAAATTGTGTTACGAGAACAAATATTTGTTGGATTTGTTGCCTTCTAAGCCGTCTAAAATAAAAATATTTTTAGATCCTCGAGATACAAAAAAAGGTTTTTCCTTAGCCACCTTTTCTACCTATTCGTTGTTTTACAAAAGACTTGATAATTTGCTGAATGTTTATTCGAAAGTTTTCAAAGAGACATATTTACAGTAAGAATTATACAAAATGTTCATTAAAGATTTCATTGTGATCAGAATTTAAACTCTTGAAGCTCTGGAAACATCACGAGTGAGAACCATTGTGTAAAGACCAGTGCCTCCGTTCAGTAAATAGTATTTCAAGGTTCCTTTGACTTCGAGTGGCAATTGTTTTTTGTAGTCCTTTTTCCTATAAATATATGCACAGTTAAATCAGTTTCGGAAATGCATAAACTCACGTCAAGGTGGCAATACAGGTTGTATTGGAAACATTGTCTTGATAAACATTCATAACTCCGTTAGGTGGGAAGGATTCGAATCCTTTGATGATTTCTGATCCATCATGTGAAGTTACAAACAAAGAGTTTGCGACAAAATCATCCAAATAGATCTCATGATTTCCAGTTGGCGGAATGTTGAATCCACTGTAACCATTGTATCCTCTGGTGTCTTGGGAATCTACACCCATAAAAAGCGGATAGTCAATTTGGTTGTTCAATCCAAATGTATAAACCGCAATCTTGTTTCCGTATGTTGTTAAAACCTGCTGAGATTTAATAACTAGATCAAGAGTTCCAATAAAATCGGAATTAAATGAATCTCCACCAAAAATCAGAGTTTGACGAAGAATAGTAGGGCCCATCTCAGGGTTTTCCACTTCAAAAGCAACCAAAGACATCATGGAAGACGGATCACCACGGAGAACTGTTAGATCTCCATTCGGTTTTAGAGCAACTGGTGTCTGGCCTTTGTGAACATCGACGAAGTTTTTGTTGACATTCGGAAATTTAGTCCATACAATTTTGAATGCGAATTCACTGACGCCCGGTCCGTTCTCATTTTCTGTTGCATCGTATACATTGAAATATGGGTCGGTGAAGATCCACGGGGCATAATCGTTGTTAAGAAGTCTTAAAAACAAAATGTAAAGAAAATACTTTGAAAGGCCACTCTTACATCCTGATTTTTCTATTTGAGTAGTAGACATAACCGCCCGGATTTTTGTTATTTTTGTAGAAGGTTACATTGGCGTAGTATCCAGATGGGACGTTGACTCTGACAAAGCATGTTTGGTTGCTATCCATGAAAGGAACAGGTTGATCTCCATTCCAGGAAGATGGGAAGAATGTTGATTTGGACATATCTGATGGAGCATTTATGGTTTCGGTTCCATTCTTGCAAGTGTATCCGTAAGTGGAAACGACAAGTGAAGAGGCAATCAGAATAGTTGATAGACTCATTTTTCAGAGAATGATTTCTGGAGAAACCATCTTCTGTTTTATACTCCCATTGGTGTGCTGATAAACTGTTGATAATCTGCCAAGTGCTTTTTCATATACGGAAAAGTGACGACAATACAAACTACATAAGAAATGAAAGCATTTCCTAGTTGAGATAATGCATGGAGAAAGTGATGACAATGTCAGACACGGCGCGAAATTCAACGACAAACAAATGAGTTCAGAAAATCATTATTTGAAGCATAAGCTTCTTTATGGATCTCTCCATTCTTTACGGACCTTTCATCATAGTCTCAACTTTTGAAGAATAAGTATTAATGTATGTCATGTGGAATTCGGAAAGTACTCAATGTACTCCACCCTTACGTGCCAAACCAGACAATCAGACTTGGTCTCTTGCTCTCAAACTTTAACAATTGTCATCTTTTTTCGTTTATGAAAAGGCGATAGATTACAAAATTGGCCGAGAGCACTTATTCGTAAATTTTTAAACAACGATGACGTCGGTAATCAAGACTCAAAAATGGAAAATCCAATGGAAGTATAATTCATCGAGTAGTTAGTAAATAAATGTTTTGGATGAACAAAGGCGTTTTGTCAATCAGGTCTTCTAGTTTTGGGTCAAAACATTCAATTGCAAATTGGATGGATAAAATCACAATTTTGAAAACTCAAGAATCTAGAATTTTAGAAAAAAAGAAGATTTTCATGAAAACGTGAAAGTGTTTTTCACGTTTTATTACAGTTCGAATTTCAAATCATAGAGACAATGACAATCAGATCAAATCCACGTTCAAATTTTGAAAAGGTCAAACATTTTCTTCGTGACCTCCCACTAATCCAATTTTTTTCTGCCACGTTTCAAAATTTGGCAGTCAAGGCAAAGTCGAAGAATCAGAAGAAATCAGTACTTGAAAAAACATCAACTTCTACTTGGAAAACCTCTGGAGAACTCTTAACATGAGTAAGTTTCCCGTTTCGCTGTTTCGACTCGAGTTTTGGACTTGACACTTTCAGGATTTGGCCACCCGAGCAGGATTCCGAATCACCCAGCCGAGGATTCCGAACAACGCTAGCCAAGGAGGATGGCCGACGGAAGGTCTACGTGGCACAATGTGATAACCGTAACTTTATTCTCAATTCTGACATCTCTCTGAAATCTCTAACTTTTCTTTTCCCATTTCCTTTCTTTCTTTTATTCTGTCCAATTTCTTCTACCTCATTCTTTAACCACACGCCTTTCCTTTTGCCACTTCCTTTTTGCAACATTCTAATGTCAGACACCCACGGATTTCCGAACAGACATACATGTTCACTAGATTCGACCAGGATAGCTGGCGGTCCGTTGACATTTGGGTGACTAGACTCCACTAATTCAGAAGAATTCTCATTCTTTTCGATGTCTTCTGAATTCCTTAAATTGTCCCTCTCGTAAAAAACATTCTGATATCAATTCCCCTCTGAATTGCCGCACAGACATACATGTGCACCTAACGTCGTGAATAGCCGACGGTTTGGAGGATGTCAGAGTGTCTAGATTCCACTAATTCAGAAGAATTCTCATTCTTTTTCATATCTTCTGAATTCCTTAAATTGTCCCTCTCGTAAAAAACATTCTGATATCAATTCCCCTCTGAATTGCCGCACAGACATACATGTGCACCTAACGTCGTGAATAGCCGACGGTTTGGAGGATGTCAGAGTGTCTAGATTCCACTAATTCAGAAGAATTCTCATTCTTTTCGATGTCTTCTGAATTCCTTAAATTGTCCCTCTCGTAAAAAACATTCTGATATCAATTCCCCTCTGAATTGCCGCACAGACATACATGTGCACCTAACGTCGTGAATAGCCGACGGTTTGGAGGATGTCAGAGTGTCTAGATTCCACTAATTCAGAAGAATTCTCATTCTTTTCGATGTCTTCTGAATTCCTTAAATTGTCCCTCTCGTAAAAAACATTCTGATATCAATTCCCCTCTGAATTGCCGCACAGACATACATGTGCACCTAACGTCGTGAATAGCCGACGGTTTGGAGGATGTCAGAGTGTCTAGATTCCACTAATTCAGAAGAATTCTCATTCTTTTTCACATCTTCTGAATTCCTTAAATTGTCCCTCTCGTAAAAAACATTCTGATATCAATTCCCCTCTGAATTGCCGCACAGACATACATGTGCACCTAACGTCGTGAATAGCCGACGGTTTGGAGGATGTCAGATTGTCTAGATTCCACTAATTCAGAAGAATTCTCATTCTTTTCGATGTCTTCTGAATTCCTTAAATTGTCCCTCTCGTAAAAAACATTCTGATATCAATTCCCCTCTGAATTGCCGCACAGACATACATGTGCACCTAACGTCGTGAATAGCCGACGGTTTGGAGGATGTCAGATTGTCTAGATTCCACTAATTCAGAAGAATTCTCATTCTTTTCGATGTCTTCTGAATTCCTTAAATTGTCCCTCTCGTAAAAAACATTCTGATATCAATTCCCCTCTGAATTGCCGCACAGACATACATGTGCACCTAACGTCGTGAATAGCCGACGGTTTGGAGGATGTCAGAGTGTCTAGATTCCACTAATTCAGAAGAATTCTCATTCTTTTTCATATCTTCTGAATTCCTTAAATTGTCCCTCTCGTAAAAAACATTCTGATATCAATTCCCCTCTGAATTGCCGCACAGACATACATGTGCACCTAACGTCGTGAATAGCCGACGGTTTGGAGGATGTCAGAGTGTCTAGATTCCACTAATTCAGAAGAATTCTCATTCTTTTTCACATCTTCTGAATTCCTTAAATTGTCCCTCTCGTAAAAAACATTCTGATATCAATTCCCCTCTGAATTGCCGCACAGACATACATGTGCACCTAACGTCGTGAATAGCCGACGGTTTGGAGGATGTCAGATTGTCTAGATTCCACTAATTCAGAAGAATTCTCATTCTTTTCGATGTCTTCTGAATTCCTTAAATTGTCCCTCTCGTAAAAAACATTCTGATATCGATTCCCCTCTGAATTGCCGCACAGACATACATGTGCACCTAACGTCGTGAATAGCCGACGGTTTGGAGGATGTCAGATTGTCTAGATTCCACTAATTCAGAAGAATTCTCATTCTTTTCGATGTCTTCTGAGTTTCGACCATGATAGCTTTACAATTCCGTTCTTTTCTGCTTCGTTGTTATTTTTCTTTTGTATATTTCTGAATTTGATGTGGAGTTTTAAATTTTTTTTTACCAAACGCGCCCAAGTCCGTAATAAACATTTCTCAGAATTCTTGGGCGCGTTTGGATGACTGTCTTCTATACTCCATAAAAGCGAGAATACAATTGCGTTCAACAGATGTTTTCAGATAGTCTACTTTGGAGCGCTACATCTCTGGAACAAATGTAGCTATCAAGAAGTGTACAACAACAAACTTCTGTATAATTTAATGCTGATCAATTTTGTAGTCGACACATTTTTAACAATTTACAAGATAATTGAGATACAGGAGTAATTTCAAAAATGAGCATAGAGCTTATGAGCTTATGAGCTTAAAATGAGCTTATTTATTCAGATTCTCTAGTTGGTGCAGTACTGTATTCGTTACCAAACGAAGTGCGTCTTATTGGAAACTTGTTGAGGGTTCCGTTTTTGGAATAAAAATACACATCTTTTGGTGCGCGATTCCACAAAAAAAACTCGAATGAAAAAAGTGCCGAATGTGAAAATATCTGGAAACATCTGGCTGAGCAAGCGGTCTGCCTGAGCACAAAAATACTTGGAAAAACGCATCGAGAGTTTCAGAAATAGTTTCGTTATTATCTCAATCAGGTAAAAATTATCATATTGTGGAATTTATGTTCATTTTTGGACACTTCGCCACTAAAAAGAACAAAAACTATGGTTTTGACTTTTGGTCCTCCGTCGTAATCTCCAAATACTGCAGTGTGACCCAAAAAGTTAGCTATCAGTTGCAGAAATCAGTCTCGTGACTCCAATCCCACGCTGATAATTACCTATTTCGTACTTGAACTACTTAATTCATTCGGAATCAATCTGATTGGTCTTTCTTATCAATCCACAGCACAAAGAGCAATTCAGTGCAGACTCAACAATTGACCGCCTTTCTCGCAACATTGTCATCGTTTCATTTCTCCCTTTCCACGATATTAGTATTCCGCTTTGGAAATGTTGCCGCTTCTAGTCTTTCTTGCCACAGCATCACTGGTATCCTCTGCTGGAAATGGTATTGACTTGAATCACTTTTGTTTCATCCTTATAACATTACAGTGTGCACTTCGAGTTCTGGAGTTGTGAATAAACCATCCAACTCTAAACCATATTATTGGCCATCAACATGGAATGAAAATAAGACGACTCCTGCTTTGGAAGGATTACAGAGATGCAGTTGGTACGTGAATATTCCGGATGGATATTATGCCAAACTGCAAATAAGCGGAAAGACCAAGGACAGTGCTTCTGAGTTCCAACTTTCGGATCCTGTTGGCAGAGCTATCATGTAATATTCGACCGGAATTGATCACTGATTTCATTCCAATATTCAGAACAACTCAAGAAGGAATGCAGCCGTACTACTTTGCGCCAAGCATGTTCGTCGTATATGTAAACGTTGTTGATCCTGCCACATTTGCATTCAAGATTCAATGGCTTCCACGTAAGATCATCATCATGATCTAAGTATTTCAATAAAGTTTCAGTTCCAACAAAACCTGGCAAAATCACTGCAATCAGTACAACTCCCACTATTATCAATGCTACCAACTCACTCTTTTATCAAGGATACAGCGCAGTGACAGGAGTCTCTTTGCTCCCGTTTCCACAAAATGTAAAAGATTATTATTCTTTGAGAAGCTCACTTGTTTTCGATGGAGAGGATCTCAACAAGAATTATGCTGGCAGGTGAAATATGTTGTTCAATTAATAATTCAAAATTATTCTTGCAGTCTTTTTGAAATTTACCAAAATGAATTACAATGGGTTTCCAATGGCCAGCATATCTTCGTTGTCAACCTTGAAGCCAGTACCAACAGAGATTTGCTTCTGATTCAAGAAGGAGGATGTAATCAATTATAGACTAATGCCATCCCAATCAACCATATTTTCAGTCGTCAGGGATATGAACTACGTGGAATTGCACCCAGTGCTCAACTCAAAATACACAGCCAATGTTGATAGTACAGTAAAGCAAACAACTCTCGTTTCTGCCACATATATCAGCCAAACGTTGACCGATGTTTCTCTGGATACTGTAAGGAAAACCTCAATTGGAGCTTTCGTCATGTTTCTTTCATTTCAGACTGGAGCTGTTGTCGCAATCATTAAAGGAACTCCAACCCCAAGCAATCGAGGCACAGAATACACGTTTGTCTCCGTTTTATATATGTAGATAGTTTTTGAATTTCAGCCAAGCACAACTGAAAAAACTTCTTCCAATTGTCTACCCAGCTGGAGTTTATCAGTTCATTGTGAGCAACGGAAAAGCTACATTTACTTTCAAAGCTTGAAGTCTCCTTTTTTCTATATAAATAAAGTTGTACATGTGAATTTGAATTCTTTTCGGCAAATTATTTCATTTTATAAGAAATTCGTTCGTTGGAAACAAAATACACAAATTATGTGCGTATACCAGTAACCTGTTCTTAAAATCGTCGAAATTTTCTCATAGTAAGGAAATGAGAATAATCAGGAACACCGTAATTGCTGACACTGAAATATCCTTAATTATTGAATAGAAACCAATAACTTTAATTACCAAAAGAGCTCGAGGATGAGGATTCACCAATCTTGAAATCAAGATAGAACCCTGTTGTATTTGTCCCATTTGTGAAGTACGAAACTGTCATATTGTTACTGTGCTCCGTGAAAACAGTTGGTGATGGAGTGGAGTTTTTTGAGAATGTATACTCTCTCTGTCCTGTTGTGTTGTCAAACGTAATTGTCAATTTTGCACCATTCGAGAGATCGACATAAGTTACATTGACTGTGTATGCAAATGTTTGGTTTGAAACTGAATTTCGTTATTTATTTTCGAATCTTTAAAAAACTTACACAATCCTCCAATCGTTTCATAAAGATCTTGATAATCACACAATGTTCCCAGCTGACGAGAAGTCATAAAACCTGCTCTTCCATTTACTGCATCATTCCATCGCGCTGAAAAACCCATTTTATCTCAAGAAAGTTTCAAAAAAACCTTACTGTAATTTGAGTCCTCCGCCAGTTCAACAAGGGCCGTTCCTTTTTCCAGATAATAAGTCATGATGTCTCCATTGAACTTTTGAGGAATGTTACTCTTCGATTCAAGTGAACTGAATGATTCAGTTTTCTGAGGATTGAAAGTGAAACTAACTTGTAGGAAGCAATAAGGTTAGTTTCATTGTTCACTCTCCTAGCACCAAGGTAGATTTTCAGCACAGCATCTGAGCTCAAATCCAATTGTTTTATAAATTCATCTCCATCGTCTAGATTCAAAGTCATTGCTGCAACTGGACCGTTGGCAGCATTAAGAGTAACTGGACATGATGACTGACTCCAACAAGTAATTCCTTTGAATCCGACCAAGTCTCGGACATCTGGGAATTCCATCTTTGTTAATGGTAACCATTCAAATAATGCAAACATACTGTAATAGTCTTGAACAACGAAATAAGACCCAACCACATAATCTTCTTGAAATGTGAAAATCGTCATTGTCGTATTCGTCGATACCATTGGTTTGTTGCAACGAAGTGCTTGGAAAAGAGTTCCGAGATACGGAGAATTCATATCTGGCCCATCGAAAACAAGAGTTAAACGAAGCAACGGAGTCAGATCAGCAATTTCAGAAGGGAATGCAACCAGACTGACCTGGATATTTGCTTTTTACATCGAAGTTTAAATGAACACTTACTTGTGTTTCAGCAGTTATTGTCACAGAGTTTTCCAAAAGCATTTCATCAAAGTAGATAGCATCACTCGTTTTGCTAATTGAATAATAGGCTGGATTTGGACTTGGGACTAAAAATGACAAACTTTTAAAAAATTCAGGGAAATGACTCACACTCAAGCCATTGAACTTTGAATCCAAAACTCGTTGCTGCTCCATTTGGACCGACAGTCAAGTCTATCAAAAACCAAGCTCCGACAAATACGTAAGGCTGTTGGTTACTTGTCATCACTCTGAAATTTGAAATATTATAGACTGTGATTTGGATAAATTTCAGAAAGTTTGACTAGAGATTTGCCATGGTTCTTCACACCTTTCTGACTTATTATTGATATCAGTAATCTTCAAAATACTATCATCTCCAATGTTCGCTTCCATTGAAAACAATGCGTATAAAGCGGCGGGCACATAAACTTTCCATTGGCATTGTTGGTTTGGTGCATATAACGGTGCCGGAGCAGTGTCATTCCATCTATCGGAATAGTATGGTTGGGTGTTTATGTCAAAGCCCACTTGATTTTCTCGGTCACAAACTTAAATTATTAAAATTTGTGCTTTGAAGGGCTTTTGAAAACAAACTGATATTCTTGCTGTCATAAGAAAATGTTTGAGTTATTGGGAAACATAGAAGAAAGAATATAAGCATTATAATTTTGAGAATGACCTAGCAATCAATGCCCTTACAGTTAGAATGACTTCATTTGTGTAGGAAAAGAATGGAAAAGTGTCATAATCCGCTGACTGATAATAAGACGGAAAGTGATGATTTCTATTTTCAATACATCATCTAGAGAGACTTCAACCCAAACATAGTTTGCCTTGAAACTCAC
Organism: Caenorhabditis zanzibari; assembly: GCA_963966625.1. NCBI lineage: Eukaryota > Metazoa > Nematoda > Chromadorea > Rhabditida > Rhabditidae > Caenorhabditis > Caenorhabditis zanzibari. Next base: position 9,438,549 of record OZ016471.1, read on the forward strand.
ATTTCAGAATGTCCGTTACAATCAGTAATATTCAAACGACTATCGACGCCAATATCAGCCTTCATCGTAAAAAGAACATATTCTCCTTGAGGAATGCTCACATTCCACTCGCATAGATGAGATGGTCTATATGTAGGAGCAGTAATGTTCTCATTCCAAAACGGTGGAAAATAGAATGTATGCGTCAGCGGTTCAGAAGTTTCGTTTACTTGCGAACTTCTGACACATGCTGAAAATTTGGCAGTTTTTTGAAACTTCTTAAAAACTAACCAACTGTTATTGGGAGATCAGCGCTAGAGGTTCTGAACAAAAACACGATAAAAAGAATCACCAGATACCGTAGCATTTTGAATTGAAAAATGTGAAATGACCCAGAAACGAAAAGATCAGAAAGTGATGGTGTTTCGAAAGTGCTTGAAAAGCTATTATAATCTGTTAAGCGGTGTGATGATAGAGAAATAGATGATGACAGGGAGCACATCTATAGATATCGCCATTTTTGGAGTGTTCTTTCCCCCAAAATTCAAGAAATACTGAAGAAGAGTTATCAAGATTTATTAAAATATGAAAGACACGATTTCTCAGTTGTTTCCGAAGAAAATCAAACTGCACAAGACAATTAAGAAAACTTTAAGACCAGGTGAAGAAGAGCTCAATTCGAAATCCAAATAATAACCGGTTGTTGGATTTCCATACGTTTGGTAGCCGACGGAAAGGGAATTTCCTCTTGCTTGAATCACAGTGTGTAGAGTTGGTTTGTTAGAAGATGTGAAACTGAAAATTTTCGAAATCAAAACCCTAATTCAAAAATACATCATACGTTTGGTCATAAGCCCTCGTTGCTCCATTATTAACAGTAACACTTAACGTTGTGTTTCCAACGAAATCAACTTCTCTGATATTGATAGAAAACGTTCGTAATTCATTGAATGGAGCAGCGATGTTATCGTATACATCGTTATCTTTCATTGGTTGTCCATATTTATAATATCTTGATGCCATGAATCCTTTTCTTCCAACCGGAGATGGACTTGTGAAATTCATTGAGTTACGAGTGAGAACTAGCTGAGCAGAGCCTCCAGTGAGCACGTAGGTTCTCATTTCACCAATAAATTCTTGTGGCAAATAGGAAGAGACGTTATACAATCTGAAAACGACTCGTTGTTTAACTTGAATTATGAAAACAAGTTTTACAAAATCACAAGAATTTAATACTCACTGATAAGATGTAATTAAATTGGCTTTTGTTATAGTTTGTCCTCCAATATACACATCCAACCTTCCTGATCCAGATACTTGTGTCAAATATTCAGCTTTTCTATCATCATTAACTGTTGAAACAGCAGAAGGTCCCTGCATTGCATCCAAGCTGACCAATCCACAAAAACTGGAGGTAACACATGCAAATCCTTGATACTCTACAATGTCTTTCGTATTCTGATATTCTTGAAATATCAACATGGCTCTTCCAGTATTATAGTAATAGGGTCTGACTGGACTGACTGTCAAGTATTGTCCAGTAGAAACGAGTTGTTTGTTACTGTTCAATACTTTCAACGCATTTCCAAGGCACGGAGAATTCAAGTCAGGTCCATCGTAAATAATCATTCGTCTAAGATTTCCTAGTTCAGTGTAATCATTTGGAGGTGTGACTACAAGAGAAACATGAGTTTCAGCTTTGATCTGGTATGCGGAATCAGTTTGTGCCCACCAAACAAGCGGTTGTGGAGCATTTAAAGTGACATTTCCAGGAGTCGGATCAAATGTTGGTACTGGAAAATATATCAGTCACACAAACAACGAAGTTTTAAAATTACTCACACTGCCACCATTTAATAGCGAATCCGAACATTATGTTTTTATCTCTCGTGTCCAATTGAATTGTTCCATTTCCAGCAACAAAGAAGAAATGTTCAGAAGATGCAGAACGAACACTAAAAATAATATAGATGTGAAAAACTGTTCAGGAGCTTGGAATCTGGATCTTTAAAATTTGTAAAACTTACACTTCTCTATTGTGATTCTGATCAAAAACCTGAACAGAGACAGAAAAATCGTGTGCATTGGTAACATTGACTGTCAGCATGACATCGGCACTCCATCCAACAGGTACATTGATCTAAATTCGTTCACTTCTCTGAGCCGTAATCCTAGTATGCTTACCTTGTAATAACAATTGAAGTCATTATTGAACATTGGGGGCTGAGTCCCAGTAAAATTATTCGGATACCACGTCCATTGGTCTGTGTCAGCGGGTCGGGTGAATGGAGCATCAGGACACACTAAAAACAATATTAGAAATGTCTTTAACTTTTTTGATACCTATATCTGCGAAAACCGAATTTGTTGTCCAGACAACCAAAAATACAAATAAAACAGGAATTATTTTAAACATGGCAAGAAACTAGACTGAAAGTTGGCGACGGCAATTTTATATGTTTGATAGTGATTCACACAAAAAAAATTCATCTGATAACGAGAAACCACAACGTCATGTTTGGTCACCAATTTGAGAAAGAACACGATCCGAACTAATTGATTGAGTCATCTTTATGCTCATCGAGCTATGTTTTTTATAACTTACAGAAAGTATACGAATCATCATAGAAGTTGACAAATTTTACTGAGAAAACACTTGAAATTAGCTTGGAAATGTTTGGAAGTTGGAACAAATATCAGCGAAAAGCAAACTGAACAAATTCTCACACCCATAAAATTAGGATGACTGAAAAAACCAACAAAAACGAGACACTTCTTGAAGATGATTCAATTTCAAATTCAGCAAAAAATCCAGAAGATTGAGCATTGTTCGAAGAGTAGACTAATGATAGCGAGTGACCGAAATGAGTGTACCATTGAGTGTCGTTAGTGAATTCCCATGCCGTCCGACTGAAAAACTTCTTAGTTTTTTTAGAGTTCAAATAACTCACTGATCGTAGTAATGAATTCTCTGTACGTTGTCCGAAACAACCACATGAACATTACTGTCTCCATCCAAATCTGCGTCCAAAATTCGATACGAAAATCTGAACTGTGTTGCATTTCTAACTTCTTCCCCAATGAAGTGAAATGAGTCCTGTTGTGTTTTCAGCAATTGATTCTCAGTTTTCCAATATTTAGAAGTGAAGAATCCACGTCTTCCTGCAAATGCCTTTTCCCAATTCGCTTTCCATTTATCTCTTGTCAGTGACAATGTGGCATTTCCAGACGACAACACATAGTATCGAAGTCGTCCTTGAAGTTTTTGTGGTAAATGAGTTTTATTGTTCTTGTTGGTGTAGGTTGCCACTTTTTTGTTCTCTGATAGTCCTTCGAAGTATACTTTCAATTCTGCTCCATTTTCCATCACAATTGACGTCAAATATTCATCAATCAGAGGGTTGTCATTGTACGTGAACACTACAGCTTTTCCTGAATTTGCGTTCATTTTCACAACTTCAACGGCTGATTCATTGACGTTCAATCCAGTGATTTGGCTGATATTTTGATACACTGCAATATAAATCCGTTTCTTGTCATTCAAGTACAGGTTACTTGATGCATCTTGAACAAACACATGATGATGAGAAACAATTGGAACAATTGAGAAGATAGTAACAGCTGATGTGGATGATATCAACTCAGATTGCGATTGACTGATCGAGTATAAACTGAAAATGAATGTTCAATCTCTGAAACTCCGACGCTTTATAACCTTCCAAGAAACGGACTATTCAAATCAGGACCATCAAACACGATGCCCGTTCTCAGATATGTATCTTCTTCCCTTTGAGTTCCCGGTAAACAAAAAATCGAAACTTTTGTTGCAGCTTTGAATACAACCGGTGTGTATGTATCCTCGTGATCCAGTACAATTGAGGAACTGCTTTTTTCGAGCGTGTAATTTTGAGATGTCATGTTTTCAGGAACTGAATAAAAAGCGATTTAATTTGAAACTGTTCAATCAAAAAACTCACATGGTTGCCAGTTCACAGTGAAGTGAATATTCCCAAATGACGAATTCCCAGAAAACCAATTGAGATTGAAGCTAGGAGCGACGAAAAGAAGAGCAACTTCTACATGAGGATCAATGAATCTGAAGTTAATGAGAAATTAGTCTTCCGAGTTTCCAATTCTCACTTTTCAGTATGGTTCGGAGACTGGGTCACTGATATATTTCCACTAAATGGAACCGATGCATTGATGTAGAGAATCACAAAATAGCCTGTTGGAATTCTCACATGCCAGGAGCAAGATTTATTTTCGACAAAAGTGGCATTGGTGTCGTTGGGGAAGGATACTGTTTTGGAACTGTTTATCGGTAGCTCTGGTTGTAATTCTTGGGTTTCCAAACAAGCTGAAACTCAATTTGGAAGCTATATGTTTGGGAATGGAAATTACCATTTACAGGAGGATTTTGAGTTGTATCATCTCCATACACAGATAAAATAAGTAGAAAGCCTAACCAGATCATGTTGAGTTGTGTTCAAATAAAATGGAGAATTCGAAATATAACATGTATATACATACAACCCGGAACAAGGTATTGACCCAAGAGACATGGGAAAAAAAGTGATAGATTTCAATGCGAATGTTCTGAAAGAAACTGATGATGTCAGCAAAATAACGATTTTCAGAATTGAATGGTTTATTGGATATGTGCTAGAGTTATTCATCAAGATGATTCATTGGCTGGAATTGAATACTAAATTTGAGATTTCCTTCGTCGGAAGGTCCCGGATACCAGAAGATGTCAAAACTTGGTGGGAAGAAGAAGCGAGTAACTTCCATGTCTTTTATGAATCTGAAAATGCTTTGATTAGGAAAAAACAACTTCAGATATCTCACTTTTCAGTCAGGTTCAACTTCGGTGTCTGAGTGATAGTGACGTGTCCTCCTTCTGGAATCGTTGCTTTCAATTGAACAATTACAGTTTGATTACACGGAATGTTGACCTAAATGCGATGATTTTTGCAAAATTTAGATATCAGAAACTCACGAGCCACGCACAAGCAGAGTTCGATGGAAATTGAGTGAACGCTTTCGTTGGAAAAGTGTAGATGGCATCGGTGTTGATGGGATATTTGGGGGTGATTGTTTGATGTTCAGGACATTCTGAATAGGATATTCAGAGATTACTTTTGAAATCAAATGTATATTACCAAACAAAGCCTTTTGGACCTTGGCCATCGTTGATCCAAGAAAAATAAGAATCAGAATACACAAATTCATATTGACTTATCAACATCAAAACTACGACGGTATTTATAAATGGAGATCAAACATTCAAGTGAAAAAAGTTTTATAAAAAATACAAAAGAATAGAATAAGCTGAATAAGAATAAGCTTGAGAAGAAACAACGTCATGTTTTTGCATGAAAATCGGAAAAAGCAAGAGAGGGGAAAAGGGGACTTAGAAAACTAAGAGGATTTATTCTGGAGCCTTCTTCTGTGCTCAGTCATGTACGAACTGTATGCAAACATACATAATTACAAGGCGGAGAAGCTCTTGTCAAGTAGTTCCGCGCATTTTCTGGTTATCTTCTTCGTTTTCTCACTCTTCTTTTGTGATTCCTTCCCATTCAAGAAGCAAAGTTGTAATACTCATTTTCTTTCAAAAGAAGAAATTAATGGTTCTTCTTTTTCCCTTTTTGTGTAGTATTCTTGACATTAAACCATCTTCTCTCGTCACTATCATTTTCTCATTTTCCTCTTTTTCGTTTCCAGCCACTTATCAAGAACATCATCCATAAATCAGGTGTTAATTACGGGACGATGAGATTTGACAAATTTGCCGCTCGTTTTAATCGAATCATATTGGTCAGTTGTATTCTCTCTTTCTGCCAGAATTCTTCTTCTTTTCTTTTTCTTTTAAACGGGTTTATCACTTTCTTTCTGTATTCTATCCAGGAGATTTTCATTTCATGAATGATATATTTTCTGTAATTTTTCCAATGTCCAGGTTTGAAACTAGTACTTGATAGTAAATAGTAAACCACAGTCCAATAATCCAATTTTTGTGTATTTCATGAAATTGAGAGAGAAATAGATGAAGAGGGAGAAACTTTATCAAAACTGGTTACAATACACACATAAAGAGAAAAAGATAGATACTTACTAAATGTGATATTATCACTCTCAAATCACGGGCGAAAATGACGAAAAAAACAATCAATCACATACTGACCGTCTTTCCTTCCAGAATAAACATTTTTACTCCGTTTTTTCCGTTCTTCTTCTTTCTTCTCCCTCCAGCATTTTTCGCTTTAATTTTGCTCGTTGGCTCACGGGAGTTCTTTTCGAATGCATGTTTTTGTAGTGTTGGGTTTGCGATGCAATGATTTGCATTTTTTGAAAACAAGTAGGGCTTTGCCTCCTTGAAAAAAAAGAGTCTACTACTTCTTCTTTTTCTTCGTGAATAGACAGCAGGAAATGTCGTTATTTTCTTTGAGGAGCCCCACCCGTGAAGATAGGAAAAATGGAACTTTCGTCGAGATAGGATGACAACTTTTCTTGTGATTCATGGAAAATATCCTGAATTTTGAGGGGAATCTTCAGAAAATGTGTTCTCCATCTCAAGGTGGAAACTTCCAATCTCATATTCCGAAAATAGTGAAAACCAGAGTTGAAATCAGAACTTCCAATCATTCCAGAATTTTGAAAAACACTCTTTCTGAAAATTGAATGATCTTACAACTTTAACTTGTTCAGCTCATTGACCACTCGAGTTTCAGGTAAACTTCTTAGTCTATTATCAAAAGATATACTGTAATCAAATTTTTGTAAAATGTCTGGTTTTATTATACACTCCCTTTCTACTCGAAGCTGCTATTTTTTTCAATTATCAGTCTTAGAAGATCACAGAGAATTCTGAGCAAATTTGTCCAAAGCAACCTTAACTCTTTCTGATTGTGAAACTTACAATATATAAAAGATAATTGAAATGTTGACCTTCATAACTTTTCTAGATTCCCCGTAGTTTCTGCTTTGGTCTTGCCCGAAGTTTCAATTTCTGTTAATTTGACTGTTTCGATACTACGACACTTGATTTGTTGCTTCCTTTCCTTCACTTTCTACCAGAATATTGTATACAGAAAATTCAGACTGAAGATCCATTCTTCGAGACAGTCATACATCAAACTTCAAAACTAACAAGAATGGTCACTTTTCATGAACTCACACCCTCTCTATTTTCATTTTAACGATTCTGCCCTACATCCGAAAATAATAACCGTTCATCTTTTTTTCTTCTCTTCCCAACAGTCCATCGGCTAATCGTGCAAGCCGATCGACGTTGTGTCGTCCAGCTGATCCTCATCTCAAAAAAGAACTTCTGTTCTCTAAATCTCCGAAATTTCAATACTATTCTCTTCATACCATCAAAAAGAACAGTCAACGGGACACTGTCTCTCTCTCTCCGTGCTTCCCCTTTCTCTCCGCCCGTATTTATATTATACATATATACATACAGTGGCTTGCCCCGGGGTCCGTTCAAGTGTCCCTTTCCGATTCTTTCTCACTCTGCGTCTCTTCCATCACTGTACATTCTCAATTCACAAATGCACGTCTCCGTTTCTGATTCTTCTTCGAAAGCGCAAAGAGAGAAACAGATAGAGAGACGACAGTTATTGTTGGTGGTCAGCGGTGACTACGTACTACAATAGAGAAAACGTACGTTTCAAAGTTTCCAGACTCTGTGTGCTCTTTTTTCGTCTCCATTCGAATTGTATAGTGAGGGAAGCGCGTCTTAGAGACCGTATAACACTGAATCAAACCTCTAGTAAACTTTTTGATTCGATCCTCGATCCAATTTCTTCTGAGGGCCTGAAAAAATTAACTCTTTTTTTAAACGTACTGTAATCCTACTATTTACTACTACCAAAAGTGAACTCTTCAATTTGTTTTTCTTTGTTTTCATACATTTTTTGAATTTTAAGCCATGAGCTGACCCTCTGAATTACTTGCTCATTTGTAACTCACTTTCCTTTTCAGCTCCCTTTCCGATGATCCGAAATGAGTGATGGACTCTTTTCTCTCCGCCAGCGTTTCTTTTTGTGCACACCCTACCCCATAAATTTTTGATTATCCATCGCTTTCTTTTTCTCCGTTTTTAACCTAGTACTAGTTGTCACGCATTGTCTGTACCCCGAATTGTCTGCAAATCCAAAAAGTGCAATTGGCCGTCCAAATTACCTTCATTTTTTTACGTCGGCACATAAGAGGGATTGGACATTGTGTTTGACTAACCTATTTAGAAGACAAAAAAGGCCTATGCAAACTGTTGTACTTGAACTCGGCATTCTCCTTCGACCATACCGTTCAAGGTTATCCGGTGGCTAAATAGAGAGCTCAGAGAGCATTTACTCATTTCTTGGCACGTCATTCTTGTTTTCACACAGAGCTGATTTATTTGAAGAAAACAGGGGACGCAAGTTCTGTGAACCTGTATTTACCGTAAACGAGACACAAATGTGTCATTTTTATTTTTGTCGGTGAAGCTAGCAGCTTGAAGAAACGGTTTACCAATATGTTCGGAATTGAGCTCAAAAAATTGGGTGTCAAAGTTTAAGAACAAATGTTAATTTTTCAAAGGAACTGATTCAATTAAATGATGTATCAAAAATGGTATTGAGAATTCGATGGTACTTTGAAATAATATTATGGTCTAGACGTTTTTGAGTAGTTTATAGTTCTAGTTGCTCCACGATTACCTCTATGAATATTTTTTGAGCCCATCCAAGACCTACTCGAACATTTCCAACACTGTGGCTTCATTTTTCAAAATTCCCATCCTAAACCATAATTATTGAAACAGAGCTTATGTTATCATTATTTTCCAGTTTTAAATTAACCTAATAAAATAAAAAGTCTACACTCCCCTCTCCCTTGTCGATATTTCCGTTTCCCGTTAGCCACCTCATTCCTCCAACCCATTCACACTTTCTTTGTCCATCTGAATAGTGTCCAGAAGATTCCCACAAATTATGGAGACCGTCATCAACACCATCATATCATTCTCTTTATGTTCTCAAAGAATCACTCTATTCCTCCCATCATCTCCATTCTTCTTCTTCACATGGCACCCACCGGCACTCCGCCTCCCCATTTTCCGTCTTCTCCCGGGGCTTTTTTGCCAACGTGGCAAATGACCCTCACCGACCATCTGGCGTCCGTGCGACGAAGAGGCTCCGCTCTTTTTAACGTCCCCTTTCCATCATCATCAGCACCTGCTTCTTAAGAAGAAGCACCTGCAACCATTCGGAATCTCTTCTCAGTTCGTTAACATCGTTTCTTTCGGATTTCTTCCCACTTTGTTTTTGGAAGAGTCCCTGGATGTGGCGATACATCGTCATCACTAATTGAACGTGACTTGTTTCTCTTCGGACCCAGTACATTCTTCTCTCAGTAACTGCAATCGTATTCTGAAGTTTCTCTTAAAATGTAGAATGCTCCGTTTTGATGTTTTTATACTTTATACATTTCTGTTGCTAGAGTGTTCACAAAAGTGCATTTAGATTACATGATCACCTGTAGTATAATTGAATTCCTGTCCTTTTTCATTTCTTGGAATCTTGTTGTTACGAGATACAGAAGAAAACATAGAAACCGTATCTGATTCCGCAACACAAAAGAACCACATTTCACGCATCGATGATGGTGGCATCCCACCAACAACTTCTTTCTCCTTTTCTTTGTCAGTGGCAATCAGAAAAAGAAAAAAATAATGAGACATATCCCCCGCCAGTCTCATAGCATCTTGGTCAAGTTGATCACATTTTGACCCGAATTCAAAAAAAGCTTCTCTTTCGAATCCTTTGTGTCTGAAGGTCTCAACCGATATTTGCATGTGTGCTCACTTGCTCCGAGAAGAGCTGTGAAAGAGAAGAGGAGCCGCGAAATGCTTGAGGCGATCTTCGTCTACTTGAGATTCTGATTAAAAATGTCTTTTTGGTTTTATTGCCCTCGATACACACAACGTGACACAGATATCGCCCCGTAAATAAGATGGCGGGAAATATAGATTGAAAGGGAAAGAGAAAAAGATGCTCCTGACTTTTACGGCTGTCCGTGAGAATTCAATTTTCTATACTGAACTACGGTAGATCGCATGCTCCTGTATTGTCTGTCTCAAGATAAATCTATAGATTATTTTCGAAAATAATTTGTGCCATGCATTTCCCTACTCCGAAAACAGATGTTGAACCGTAACCAGTTGTGATGTTCGTGATTCCACGAGCCACCAGCTGCTTTCCGTACTACTCAGAACCTATCTGTCCCAGTTCACTTTATTCTACTACGAAATTCAGCATACATGCACAAACCCGGTCCGAACCAGGTTTTGAAACCCAAATTTTACAAAGGTCAATTTTTGGGAAAAAATCCGATTTTTTGTGATTCATCATACAATTCGGAACTTTTTCATGAAAAATTAAACTTTTTAAGGAAAATTTTCGACAGACATTCTCTACCCGTGCCAACCGGGACGGGCCGGATTGGAACATGTATGAAATTAAGTGTTGATTCTATTTCTGAACCCGGAAAAATAACAGTGGTCATTTCTGTATGTTGTACTATCAATCATCGTGCCACATGATATGAATGACACATTCGCACAATGTATTTTTTTTTCACAAATCGTACAAAAGTAATGTCCAGTCATTCCAAAAATGCTGTCTCGGGGGGTGGAAAAAGAGTTCGCGGGTTTTCGTCTGTTTATTTGTCTTCTTCTTCGTTTTTGGTTTTTTCTATTTTCTACAAGTTTGCGTGACAAGGGTCCACTTCGTTTTATTGCTTTCTCACTATTCCGGGTCAAAAGCAGAGACATTCTCTTCTTCAGAAACTTCTCTGCCCCCACACAAAACATAAAAAAATAAGGGTGTCAAGAGAAACGGATGTACCTATTTCGGAATACAGAAAAGAGCAAGAATCCCCCGTGACTTTTCGTTCTTTATCCCCATTGTTGTCATGATTCGATTTTGGTTTGTGAGAGGGGCGAAGAAGGGGAGAAGTGCTCATTTCGACAGCTTCTTCTTCTCCGAAGAATTTTCAACTTTCCCCACGGGGCCATTCGTCTCCAGAACTTTGGAAAACGTCTGACACAGAGGCAACCGAAACGCTTTTGCTCAGATTTCCATCCAATACGAATCATTCAGTCAGTTGTCTCTCATTTTGTACTTGTTTGAATGTTTGATGCTTGTCATTTGAATGGGTATGGGACAATGAAGAGCACTTTTTGAAATCTGAACATTTTTATGGAGACAAGTGCTCATCAAAAACTTTATGTGGCACTTTGTATGCGACAGCTTCTGGGCCAATTTTGTTGAAATTTTCAGGCTGGAGAATGCCAGAAAGTGAAAACCTATTCACCCATCATTTTAGTACACATTTGGTAATTCTAGGTTCGTTTTTTTTTGCATTCCCGTTTGTCTCGACCATTATTGTTTTACCCATCGTTTTCTCCTCTTTCCTTCCACAGCTTCTTCTTTTTTCTCTTCCCAACAATTACGCATCCCAACACCATCAAATTCACAACAAGCAGAATTTTCCGTTTTTTTTCTTGTCTCTTAGCGTCATATTTCAACATCAGTTCTGCTCTTCTATTCCACTTTTTATGTTTCCTTTTTCGAACCCAAATGCAATCACGCATGTTGCCTCGTTATCCAAGTTCTTTGCCAAGTTCTTCTTATCTTCCGGAATCCAAAATCTTTCCAATTCTTCTCCTTTTTGTAGTTGCTCAAGAACACTTCAGTCCTTCTTCCTCTCCTCAACTGAAGTTCCGTTGGATCTCCGAACTTTCGAATTCCTCGAATATCAAGGAAATCACGCAATTCTTTTTCTGGAAACATATGTATGTCTAATAGCATTAGTTCTCTCTACATCATTCCTTGTTCGATTAAATGCTCTTTTTCCGGATGACTGGCTCCGCCCCTTTCCTTCATATTCCACTCCATTCTTCCTCGGTTTTTTGTCCGTCGTTTGCCCCACTCGACCTTCACCATCATTTTTTTCTGATGATTCGTATTCGTCGTTCATTTTTGCCACCACTCATCGAGAAAGAAACCCAATCCAGTACTATTCATTTCTCAATTCAACACTCTTCTCTAATCAGAAGTGGAACATATTTCAAGAGTCTTTACATTGACTTCTTGAATACATTATTCACTTTTAAACCCAAAAAGTATATTTTTGTTCCTTCAGTTCTACTTTGAGGAAGCCGCCTCAGTTGACAAACACTGGCGGGTTGCCTTCTAAATCATTCTTTTTTCATAACATTTCTGTTGAGAGCAATGAATACGGTATCATTGACGCATCGGTAGTTTTTTTATGGTTTCTTTTTGTTGTTTTATCATGTATCCAAAGACAGCAAACACAAAGGAGATGGACATTTTTGATATGCAAATGAGGAATGGTTTCCTGGTTTTGTATATATTTTTTCATTCGCCTATCATATTTGACAGAGTCTTAATTTCTATAGGAAGGTTAGGAATTTGTAACTGGTAGAATACAAATTCCGAGCCAAAATTAGGATAAGGCCTGAATTGAGCTACTCCCCTGCTTCAGTCATTTAAATTCAGCACATCTCACCTGTCATTTCGAATCTTAATCCTAATAGAAGCATTCGCTTGTGTCCTCTGTCATTATCGTAATTCTCTTCGGAACTCTCTGTGTCCCCTATTCCGGTGTTCATGTCCACTATTTCCTTGTGCCTAATAAATCACACCGTTCAAATAGCCGTAAATGCCGTGCCGTCTGTCCTCTCTCCCTCTCTTTTGCACCATCAGATACACTCCTTTTTTTCTTTTCCTTACCAACGTATCCTTCTTATTCGATAATAATCGCTCGGAACTTTTGTATTCTTTCTCTCTCATCAGACAGTTTCTTTTCGTCCTTTTCTGCTCGTACACGCCCAATTGACTATGACCCCGAATGCACTTTTTCGACCGCTCTTTCGTACGATCATCCACCCATTGGGGATACGCCTTTCGTTCCGAAACCACAGCCACCCAATGAATCTTTCACACTTTCTCGCTTCCCCGCTCCTTGTTTTCTTTTTTCTTTGAATTTCTAATCAACATATTTTGGAATCTTCTCCTCCTTTTTCTGGTTTACAAGTCGGATCAGTTTGTTTTTTTCGGAGGCTATCTCATAGATTTAGGCTTACAGATAATATTGAATCTTTAAAACCTAGTTGATCCCTGTCTAATTTTTCTAGTTTTACTTTTGAGTGTTCCGGATGTCTTCTATTTTCTAATTTTTCGACTAAATTGTTTTTATTTTTCTCAAATTTCCTGTGGATCCTCTGATACTCATGCGGAATTTTATATTAGAAATCAGACGGCATCTACGAAAAATTGCTGAATTTTTAATGCCCAATTTTTAATTTCTAGTCGTTTTGGTAACATTTTGCAAAACAATTTCGGATTGAGCTGAAAACCAAAAATTCGATTAACACTTTTTGGAGGTCGGATGTTTCTTTTTTTACTGTTACGTTTTCAAAAGGGTTCCCAGGCCATCTGAGTCATGTAATGTTAAAACTCTATTTCTGAAGGAATTCACAATTTTTCGATCAAATCCGATAAACCACGAGACTCTGGAAATGAAATGATATGGGTCACAAAAAATAGAGAAATTTCTTTACAGTTTCATGTTCGAAAGATTCAGATTTTGACTTCTTTCTACAATTGAAAACTGTGTTTAAAACTGGTAGATCGGCTCTGAGCTCAAATTTTAACACTGATTTTGATATATTCTGAAACCATGGTCCGTATGAAGTCTCGAAAGTTCATTTATAAGTTCAAGAAGAAAAAATCAAAAGACCTCTTTGTTTCCCCCGTATTCTTTCCAGATCATGTTACCTGTAACTGATACAAGTTGACCTCCGTCCAGTCCCACTATCTGTATCTATACCTCTTTTGGTGCCAGCTGATGCTGCTCTCGTGACAAAAGAAAAACAATAAATTGTGCATCGTAAAGCAGGAGAAACTTTAAAAGTGCATAAAAGTCTAGCTATCTTCTCTTATCAATACAACTACTACCTCTCTCTCTCTCCCTCTCTATTTGTCTACTCTCCAGACCATCTCATTTCCTTTTCCTTATTTTTTCCATGGCTCCGAGAGTCCTCTATTCTCCTCCCAAAACCACGGCCTCCTATCAATTTACCATCGTTCCCGGTTGGTACCATTCTAAAAAGTTTGTTGCTCGTTCTCTGCCTCTCTTCCTCTTTTACAATGTTTCTTCTCGCCACAACACGACATTTTTCTCACAAGTTTCTGCAAAAAAAATTGGTGGAAAAGAGAAGAAAAAGAGAAGGACTATTTCTCTTTTCCATTGCTCCGGTGTCTTCCTTCTTGCTCTTATCTTCTCCAACTTGTCCCCACGTTCGGTGTTTCCTGATAACAAACATACACGTCTTCATTCTCATTTGATCCGATTACCCTTCCAGTTACCAACTGTTTCCACTTTCTCTCTCTTTTAACCTTTTCGTCCCAATTTCAGCTATTCAAACTTGCAACGGTGTCTAGAGTAGTTCATCATGGCTGCTCTTGCCTCATTCACAAGAAACAGTCGAAGTTATGGACAACAGCCGATTGATGTAACACAACAGGTTAGATGAACTCTTAGAAGATTCGAAACTAAAAACATTTTCAGGGTCAGCGAGATCGAAGTGTAATGAGTCTAGATGCACAGGGAAGATCCGTTTCTCAGTGAGTTTTGTTACTTTTTTGAAGTTTGAGATACGAGTTATCGTCATCAGGAAAAAACGCGATTGTGAAACTAGAATCTTTTGAAGGGTTTGGGAAAATCCAGATACATTTCTGATCGAATTCAGTTTTTCGTCAGTTTTCTCCCAATTTTTCATTTGATTGGTTTTTTTACAAATTTGGAATCTTCCTTCCGTATTTTTTTATATTTATCATTAGAAGCCAACATATATATTATTCGATGAAGGTTTTTCACAATTCCAATGCCTCCAGACGATCATTTATATTCGTGAACATATTGAAACTCTTTTGCCTCCCATGTGGCTCCCATTAAACTTTACATCATTCGGGCGGTCCCTTTAGTTTCTTCTTTTTTAATCCTGTCTCATATTTAGACTCAGGTTCCCCTCTTCTTTCCCACTTCATATTTGCTGTAAAGTAATTGTTGTTCCCAATAATTTACGCTAATTAGAAAAACCGGAACATGTTTATTTTGCATCATTTTTTTTGTGGAAGAAGGGTAAATTGAGGTCAAAATAGTATAGAAAACACAGAAAGTTCAAAATATAGCAAAAAAGATTACGGTAACAATATGGTTCACTATGAGGAAAAAGAGAGGAATTCAAATTGAAAATCAGAAAATAAAACAGTTTAATCGAGAACTATTCTTTTCGAATCAAAAAAGTATTCTTCATCGGAACTTCATCTCAATGACCACTTTTCGAGTACCTCAAAAGTATATACACAAGTAGCCATTTCACCATATACAGTCAATTTCTTCTCGCTTTTTTCCTACTTTACAATTTGAAAATTGAATTAAAATTTCAAATTTCAATGCACATCAAACATGTCATTTCTCATATCTCTTGTTCTCTTTTCACGAAATGCAACAAGATGAGAGAAAGATAGTGTAAAAATGCTCGAAAGTCAATCAGTGTTCCCTCGAATGATTCGGGAGTGCCAACAAAAGAAGAAGGGGATTTTGAATCTCGCCGAGTTCAATCACGTCATTTTCTCATCCTCTTCAAGACAAACAGAAGAAAAAAAGAACTTTGACTTTAATGACTCGCTCGTCGACTTCTTTTATGTCACCCTATCCAATTTCCAAACGTCTTCTGATTGTTCTTCGGAATACACTTTTTGGACGAACTGAAAACTAGAGTCTGATTTAATCACTTCAACAAGTTGAAAAAAACTTTTAATGGTCGTTGTGAAACTTCTTTGATCGGCAACCTACTGTGTGAAACTCAGATTCAGGGAATACTCATATTGTTATAAACTCCAAAGGCATTTGAAAGGTATCATTAGGCTCTTCAGAATCTAACCACTTTCTGAGATAAACACTGTTTTGAAATCTAAATTGTGTCTGACTGATTTATAAACAAATTAGTACTTTTCACAAATCCTTTGATTAATTCTATTCTACTTCTCCCGAATCGAAGATCTTTCCGATCCTTGTCTTGGTATCAGTCTTCAACCTTTAAAAAAACCGCAACCTTCAGTTATGGGTCGTTTCCATCTGTTTAGTGTTCCCTCTCCACTTTTTATTTCTTAATTACAATCATTAATTTCGTATTTTCTTTATCTTGAGGACCTTGTGGTCGAGAAGAAGAGGCAAATAAGAATCGTAATGAAACCCCCCACGGCATAGGAAACAACTCGTAAAAAACCCGGTTTCCTCATTTTCTCTCAAAGGGATTCCCCGTTGTCTCCCAGTCGTTACGGCTGTCTTCCAACCAAACATTCTTCCGTTGTTATTACAGTTTTGTATGTACACTGATCTCCAGACACAATCAATTCACATTCTTTTATGTTTTGCTCAATTTTTCGCTTGCTGAGCTCCAGGATGAGATTTAGCCGATATTTGTACTAAAAACTACATAAAAACCGTCTGTTAATGTAGTTTCCAACACAATTCTCCTAGTCTCTTCATCTTATTTTCTCCTCCCGTCTATTTTCTAAAAACGAAGCGCCTCCTACTAAAGACGGGCTCAAGTCTCATTTCATCTGCTTCTCAAAAAAATGAAGAACTCTTTGACTGATTCTGATATTTCAACATCTTATTCAATAAAACTTCCAAAGATTCAAAGTTTTACGAGGTATGCGACGTTTAGATGGGATCGAGATAAGTGTCAAGAGAAGAGGGCAACCAGTGATTAGATCTTTAGAAATTGATGTGTAATATGAATGAGACTGTCTAGGATTCTGTATTTATATTGTTAGGAGGTTAAGTTGAGAGAATCATCCACCTGGATGTAGTTCTGAAAAGTTAGTTTATAAAAAAAGATTTACTGTAAAATCTGTAAAAAGGGCACCTCTAATAGAAGGTCATCCCAATGAGCTCAAAATGAGCACATTCTTGAAATTTAAACAAA
The DNA here is from genome assembly GCA_963966625.1 of Caenorhabditis zanzibari. Lineage (NCBI taxonomy): Eukaryota > Metazoa > Nematoda > Chromadorea > Rhabditida > Rhabditidae > Caenorhabditis > Caenorhabditis zanzibari. The sequence goes on from OZ016471.1 coordinate 9,455,605, forward strand.
TGGAAATTAGTACTATTAGAATCCTCGTCAAAACTTGACTAGACAAGTTACAAAATATGTTTCAAATCTCTTCTTCAACAGATTTCATGATCCATTTTGAGAATTCAAAAAAACATTTTTGGATGAAAAAGAAAAAATAGAAGGGTATGCCCTTCTAATACAGATTTTAAGGTATCTCGTTTCAATAGCCAAGAAGCAATCAACTTAAGATACGATGGGGGTGGAGGATGATCCATGTTAATCAGTATAAACTCATTGCTTCAGATTTTGGGCTTTTCTCAATATCCGATAAACCTTCAGTGATCATAAAACAAAAATAGTACGGATTTGTTTAATGATTATTCCAATGTTTCTTCACTTTGTCTATTAATTTATCAATTAGCAAAACAGGTGTGTTGCAAATGAATTAAAAAGTGAATTTGAAAACAGAGATTCCTAGATACCAACTGATTTTCAGTAACCCAACCAATTCCTATTTTAAAAGTACCCCTCGAATTCCTGTCGTTCAAATAGTGGCAAGATAGTTTATTACCATCGAAACTTCAAATTGACACCACTACCTGTATATATCTTTCTCCATCTGCGTCTACCTGTGTTTTCATTCAAAAGTGAATGGATGGGCGGTCTTCTTCTCCTCTTTTCTATTTCGATCGAAAGTGAAAGGCGTCGTTGACGTCGTCGGCAGGAGAGGCAACAGAAGGCAACGTACCTATTAATAAAATGGGCAATGAGGATGATGGCAATTGATTTATAGAAAAGAGAGCGAAAATGAATAGATTAGGCGGCAACCGACGTTCGGTCCCCGCGGCTTTTCCCACTCTTTTCACTTCTTTTCTTGGTTCTCTTTTGCATGGTTAATAAGGTGAAGAAAGTGAGAATGAATTAGTTGTGAGCGTGTTCACACAAATTGTGTTTCCAATTCAAATATTGACCTCTTTCTTGAAACTTCAAAAATCAGCTGATGCACTGTACTTTACACTATCTTCTTCCGATTATGAATACATTGATTGATGGAGATAAAAAACAAAAAAACGACCGATCGAGAAGAGACATTGATTATCTCGTTTTGATGAGAGAATACCCTTTTTTCAACCCACTTTTGGCTGACGTACATTCTATTTTATCTATACTTCAAACTTCTCTCTACGTACTACAGGTGTATCGTTTTTAATAAATCGTATTAGTTGTTTTTTTTTGTTTTTTTCCGTAGATTTTCAGATTATAGCTGGCACCCTTTCTCTTGTAGTCGTAGACAGTAATAGTAGTCGTTTTTTTTTGTTTTCCGCCAAAATTTTGTATCAGATTTTGAGATAGAGTTATTTTCCAGTCGCTTATTATTCCCTTCTCTGTCTTCTTCTTCGAATATCAAAAATCAGAAATGATTTCTGTCTCGAAAACTAGGCCAACAATATCATATAACCTTCGTTTTGAAATGTTTACAAACATGAAATGAAAACTATAAACTTTCACTTCATGAATTCAATTGTCCGTTTACAACTTTCTATACTTTTCGTCCCAATTCAATTTAATTTCAGTGAGTGCCCAACATCAACTACACTCGTACGGCAGCTCTATTTGCCTCAGATTCCACAATCGGCGTCATTCGCCGCGGCGCCAACGTCTTTCTCCGGAGCATCGTCTTCCAGTTCCAACCACCATCATCCAGTTTATCATTCTCAGAACTCATTGCCTCCTACTCTCATCGGCGGTTCTCCACATTCCGCCAGTAGTAACAGTCTTGCACAGGTTAGTGTGTTTTGTTTTTGAACGAACAATGGATTAAAAACTATAAAAACTATAAACCATACAGAGTCAAAGTTCAAATCGAGATTCCAGGGTCACCGTAATCCAGCACTTGGATCAGGCAACACTCTCACTCGCAGCTATCATCAACCATCTTCAACCAACTCGTCAACGAGCAATCTCTACGGACCATTAGGTACAATTTCGCGTGATTTGAAGAAAGAAATCCAAGATATATCTCCTCCAGTTATCAACTCGTCCGCCAATCCACATCTTGTCAACTACATTCAGACATCATCTTTCGACAACGGTGAGTTTTTTTTTCAAAGTTTTAGAAGAGTGTCTATTTTCATTTTTTTCGTTGATTTCATTTTCTCACTCTAATTTCCTCCCATCGACGTCAATCTTCTTCTTCTTCTTCTTCTTTGTATCCAAAAATCAGTAGGCGTTCTTCATTCTGATCAGTGCATTTTCTTGTTTTCGTTTTTTTTTCAAAAAAGGGCTTCATAGTAGAACGAAAGAATTTCGAACTCGGTCTCTGACCATTTGCCTAACTGAATCTACACTTCGACGTGGCGACGGAAATTCCAATTTTCTCTTCTCCTTTGGAAAAGAAAGCGCTACTTTCTCTCTATTTTATTCTGCTACTAGTACGTATCCACTTTCTCCAACGAACACATATATTAGCTGAGAGAGAAAGCTTTATGTGCGGTAATCGATGATTCGGATATATATTAATAAACGAGAATCGGGCAGCAACAAGAGAGAATATTCTAGTTTTTCTGTTAGTTTCTTTCCGGATCAAAAAGACTCTGATCTCTCTCAAAATTTCCCCTCGAGACCATTTTCATACTTCCTCTTCTTCTGCTTCCGTAATTCAAAATTGCCCTCTTCTTCTTCTATTTCTTCTTCTGCTTCTCTATATCTTCTTCTTCAGCCAGCTGTCTAATGAACGAAAGTAGCAGAAGAAGCTGAGACGTATTACATTGTCCACTGCACAAAGAATACGACGAAAAGCTTTCTGTCCCCTTGGAGCACAGCAAAGAGCTCTCATGTGGTCACTTCTCTCGTTTCAAATGCCAAATAAAGCCAATTTTCGAACGGAGGCGTTATATTAATCTACGAGTTTTGCTCACTAGTGAGAATCCTTCAAATATTTTCTTTTCTGTCTGCTTCTAAATTTTTTCAAGTTTCTTTTCAACAAAGACACTTGCACTTTTTTGACCAATTTCGCCCCCCCCCCCCCAGAATACACTTTTCTTGTAGCTGAAAGAATAATAAGTCCTTCGTATTTCTCGGTATTTCATAATTCCTACGAATCGCCCTTTCAAATTATCAAAGATTCATTGTTATCCGGGATCGCTGTTTTCCCAGAGCTTATGCATTTCAAATCTTATATTCCAAATGGATAAGATTTGTGCTCTTCTTGTTTATCATAATAAGATTTCAAATTTCTGTGATTCTTAAAATTAAAAACCATAGATGCTAGTTATAATTTTCCCCAATCTGACCTTCTCCCTTTTTTCTGAAGTTTCGTCTTTCTGAAGACAGACGTCATCCGTCAGGAGCTCTCTTGCATATATTTTGCCCTCTTTTACTTTTTCCTCAATTCCTTCCTAATTTTCAAGCGCCTTCACAGATCCACCGCCAAGATATCAGTTTTCCATTCGTCCTCTTCTTTACCCTATTCGTCTTTTTATCCATTTCTTTCCCTCCAATTACCCTCTTTTCTTCCTGAGCTTGTGCTCTCTCCGAAACGAAAAAGAGCAAGAAAGAGCACATGCCCGCTTTCTTTTCCGCTTCTGGAAACAGAAGGAGAATTTCGTTCTTCCGAATGCAAATCTGATTCCTTTTTCCTCCATGCCCTTCTGCCTTCAAGGTCTCCGTTTTTTGTCTTCACGGCTTCACAATTTTTTTAGTTGTGTCACCTCTGCTTCATTTCATATTCTTCTGCTTCTCACGCTCATCATCACAATCATTCACACTGCTTTCTTTTTTTCCTTTCTGTCCTTTCAACACCGGCTTTCAATAGAGACCAATGGCTTTTTTTCTCGTTTTTCTTCTGAATGGCCTCCTGGGCAGGCCGTCGGAAAAGAAGAACACTATAGTAGTATAGGCGAAGGCCCTCGGGAGAAAAATGAAATGGAAGAAGATTCTTTTCCGGAATTCTTTGGCTTCTCTCAGATCTTCTAGATTTCTTTTTCTCACATCTCAATTCAAGATTATCTTCGGTTTTCTGCTATCTGGATAATGCCAGTCTGATGTGAAAATTTCTATTTCTGTTCGACTCTTCATATGTTGATTTCTATAGAATCAGCTGGAAATATAATTTTAAGATTATTTTCACCTGAAGATCTAAATTTTCTCTGACGTAAACATTCTCAAAATATGCATGCATAATCGGTGCAAATTGGCCTAGTTTTACAAATATTTCTTCTCCAAGTGCCTCAAGAGCAACAAGATTTCGATGGAAAAAGCTACATCTTCTCGGAAGCCAATCTATACTTTTGTCCATCTTATTTTGCTCCAAATACTAATCTCTCTCTCTCTAGAATATTCTGCCACCTTTTGAAGTGGAAGTATTATATTACTACTCTAACAACATATTCATAATCTTCTCTTGATTATGTCCAATAAAAACCGGAAATACTTATTCTCTACTGAAAGAAAAAAAAACGGGGAAAGAGGTTTGTACTCTATTCAAATGTACTCATTCATTCACACACTCCCTGCCACCGTTTTTTGTTTGTATTCGAAATTTCTCAAAAGAAGTCGAATCAAATTTCACCACCACTTGTTACTTTTCCCCTTCTTCTGCTCCTAGTACGAATACTAATCATAAATCGAAAGTCCGAAACTAATTTTTCAAATAATATGCAAATGTGTATCGTTTCCTAATAGTACTTTTGTCCGTCAGATACACTTCTCCAAGCCATGAGCCCTCTTTTCCGCGGAGCTCTATTTTCTTTTTCTTATTTCCTCACCCATTTCTGTTTGTTTTTGCATAAACACTCACCACGACTTCGACACTCTTTACGACGTTTCTATAGTTTATTTCTCTCTTTTTATTCCCAATTTTTTCTTTTCATATTTTCCTTCATCATCATCATCGTCTGGATAATAACAACTCCTTCCTTGAAATCCTTTAACAATCTCTTCTCAAGCTGCCCAGATTATATATTTGTGTTGTTAGGATGAACCCTGAAGACAGGCTTTTAGGATGAGAGCAAACGCATTCGTTTATTTTCTTATTTTCTCAGACGGCACAGAGTCATCTTAACGAAAACGGGAGAGAGAAAGAAATAATTTTGAATTCTATAAAAACAACAACGATCTCTTCTCCGTTTTCATTTTCTGAGTTTCCAGAACTTTTCCAGTCCATGATTCATTCACAGTTCAAAGTGTTTTATTTGAAAGTTTTCAAATGTTGAGTCAGCTTCGAATGATAGACAGAAATATGAAATAAAAATTGTTTTACTCATGCTCGATAGAGCAGTGATCTTCTAAATCAGTTTGTTGAGTTTTCATGCTTTGTAAAGTCTACCAAAATCAAACCACATTATGCACTGTTAATTTTATTGTTCTGACAAAAATGCTATCATTTGTTACCTCATCTGTCTCCTCAGATCCCTTTCCTCGAATGTCAAACCCGGTTATATTGGAAAGAAAGCAATCTTCCGGTGTTTTTTACAGTTGACGTTGAGTTACCAATAACATTCTAGAATTTAGACGAACAAAAATTCAGAATCACATGATTTTCAGAATTTTGACACCAAGGTATGATCAGAAGAAGAAGAACGAAGCATAGAAAGTGCCACGTCATTTATTTCTGTTCCTTGTGTCAACAACATTCGTATGATGTTCGTGTCATTAGGCGTCTAGTTCTTCTGCCACCCGAAGTTCCTCCTTCTACCATTACTTAGCTTACTTTCCAGTTGATAATGACAACTCTTTAAATTCTTCCATCTATGTTTTTGTTTTCTTTCTGGGAATCCTGACTTGACTCATCATCTCCATTTTCTTCCTCAATTTGTATCCAATTCATCCACAGAGAACACTCTTCTTAATACGTGCCAAAATGAAGAAGGATTATTACTTTTCCTCTTTTTCACTGGGCTCACGAGTCATCTGCAAACGAGATGAACCTTGCCCGATTTATCATTTTCAGAGGAAGTTTCCCTTTTTGCTCTGGATTAATCCCAAAACTCTTGATTTATTTTGTTTGGGTTTCGATTCCGTTGGAAAACCGGGGGAAACCTCTTGAAATCGGTCAACACTCTGGAGAGAGGGGAAATCCCGAAAAAAAAAATGAATGACGGAAAAGAACTGTCTCACTTATTTTTATGTGACAACAGTACCAGTTCTTCTTCTTCTTCATGATTCTCTTCCGCCCATCGTATTTTTCCATCTACAATTCTTTGGGTCTTGATCTGAAAAAAAAACAAGAGAAAAGAAATATAATTCTTTACGGTCGAAGTAGTTGTCGAGAATAAAACAGGGCATACCAGAAGGCGTCGTCTTTCATTCCATCGTCATGACAATTTGAAAACTGCATTCTGTCACCTAGTTACCCGAGACAATCCAATTCTCATTTATTCTATATGGAAGACTTTTGAATCCATTTCCTTCTCCCAATCATGCTATAAGTAGATAATAGGTTTTGCAAAAATCCAGCAAAACCTAATCTTTGATTTTAGCGGATAATCTAACCTTCAGAATGCTCAAATCTCTTTTTTTAAGCTTCTGAGTGACCCGAACCGAATTAAACTCCTCTCGGCGTCTTCTGACTTCACATTTCTTGCCACGTCAGATTCTTCTTCTACATACGCAATTGTATCCTTTCTCTCTCGGTTCGTGGGAGTTATAGAGAGGCTATATGCGTAATCTCATCTAGCCTAATCCCAATTTCCTTTTCCCATATTTTTCCACCTGGAAGTCTTTCGACTAAAAGGGTGTGCCTTCTTCGACATCTCCAGAAGTGTTTTTCTTTGACTTCAGCTTCTTTTTCTTCTTCTTCTTTTTATGCTTCAACTCTTTTTCTCACCTCGACAAACTAAAACTTGCCCGGCCCAAAAGTACACTTCTCTCCAACTTTCTTCTCCTTTTTTTCGTTTTGTGATCATCAGCCGTTGGAGTTTCGGAGCATACACACATACACACGCGGCAAAACGCGTCGCTCATCTCTTCCGCGCCCGTCTACACTTTTGTAAACTCTTATTTCTTTGCCCATTTTCGCTCCGAATGTCAACAGTACTCCCCGTTCTCTTTTTTTTTCCATCTTGGCGTGTAGATGACGAAAGCACTCACGTAAACTGCCCACTGTCCATTCATCTCGCGTCAGTTTCCCCCCACAAAAAGCTTGTTTGCCTACTGTTTCGATCTGTTTGCAATGAGCTGTTTTGTTTTTTTGCCTTCATGGAGCGGCTCCCTTGAGAGAGAACTGCTGACTGCTATGGAGCTGCTCAGTTGAATTGAATTGAATTGGAGAGAAAAAATTAGGGATGGAAGAACAGAAAAAACCGAGAAACAAAACCGACACTGAGCATTGCTCTTCGTTTCCCTAAAAGTGGAATACGAAATTTTTGTGTGTCAGTCTGTGGGGCAGTATCTATGGACGACATGTTGTTGAAATTTGAAGCATCTTTGAGCACGCAATTTATGATAGATCAAGGTTTGTGTATCCCAGAGAGAGAGAGAAAATGGGGTCACCTGTTGGTCAGCTTTTCTCTCTTTTTCACTTAAACTAGTTCGCAGGGAGCAAAAGTCGTCAGGTGTGTAAGTAGAAAGTGGTGAAGATGGAGAGGTTCTCTTCTCAGTTTTGACATATCAATGAGAAACAATGCAATTCTGAATGCGGTTCAAACTTTTCCTAAAGAGAAGTCTAGACAGAGCTACATATTTTGGTACAAACTGAAATCATTCCTTTTTGTTTTTCAAATGGGGTGTTTTCGCATCGGAAGTCTATTTTCATTTCGTTTTCAAAACTAACTTCTAGTCTATCCACTTTTCAAAATGCTTTTCCATGTCAGCAACTTAATTGACAGGTTCAACTACGGACTACTCGTACTTCATATTCTTTTTCTCATTTCCTCAGAGCCTTCCTTATCCACAAATCCTTCATTCATCCTTTTGTTTGATTTGCTGATTTCCGTGGTTTTTCCATTCCTCTGACCTGTGCCACACAATCCAAATACGTCAATCGGTTTGCAAATCGTTCGTCATCGGCCAGTGGCGCTCGCCGAGTCGCCAGCTGTTCCGAGCCCCTCCAATCGGTTTGCTCGGCTTTCCGGGGCGCGTCAACTCGTCAGCGTCTCTGCGCGCCGAGTGCATATCCTTCCGCACTCTCACCATTACAAACCGGAATACGGTTTTGTCGAGGTTCTGTTTTTCCCCTTTTTTTCGCTTCCTCAATCCCTTCGGTGCTCCGTATTTGGAGAGCCGCCTCCTAGAAGCACACGCGGGGCGGCACGCGGCAGATCACGCATCACTCGCAGCAGTTCCAGAGGGGAGACTCGTCCCTTCCTGGAGAATACCGTGTTTGTTTTTCCGGTCAGTTGGGCGGCGGGCGCGAGCTTTTGCTCATTGCCAGCTTGCAGCATTCTTTCCGCTTCCGCACTTCAATTCACATCCAAATAGTACCTTTCCAATATTTTCAGCTTCTCTATTATTCTCTTTCTGCTCCTTTTTCCACCTTATCTCATGACTTTGTGCTATTTCTGGAGGTCCTATATTTCATTCAGCATGTTTGACTGGATCTCCTGAATCGTGAATTTTACACTAGGAATTCAAAATTCAGAATTCGAGAAGTCATTGGCTCATGGCCTAAAAAAAGAACTCTTCTTGGGCATCATATTTTTTTCGACTCCAACTTCTTCTCTTTTTTCTTGACTGCGTCAGCGAGTTCTTCCATTAATTATTCACTTCGTCAGCCTCAACGACATTCATTCATACCTGAATGTATTCTTTTCCATATAAAATCGTTTGATGTCTTACCACTTATCAACAAATATGTTTTTCTTCCGTTTGCTCAAAAAAAAGAGATAAATAATTTTCTTATTGCTATTACAAATGTTGAATTATTTACAGGATCTTACGAGTTTCCAAGTGGACAAGCTCAACAACAACGTCGTCTCGGTGGATCTCAACAACATTTGGCTCCACTTCAGCAGACTTCATCGTCCCTTTATTCAAATCCACAATCTTCAAGTTCTCAACTTCTTGGTCAGCAAGCCGTTCGACCGAACTACGCTTATCAGCAGTCTCTGCCACGCCAACAACACATCAATAGTCACCAGACCCAGGCGGTAAGTAAACTGATCTACTACTTTTTCTAGTTTCAAAATATGAACCTTCACTTTTTGCAGTTTTTCGGAACAGTGCGAGCTCCAGTGAACTCGACGAACATTGTCACACCACTGCGTGCCTCTAAGACAATGATTGACGTGTTAGCACCAGTACGGGATTCCGTAGCTGCACAAGCTACTACAGGAGCACTTCCTAGTGTTGGAACCAGTTCTTCCAATGGTGAGTCTTTTCTTCTCAAATTTCACAAAAACTTTGTTTTCGAACATTGGGATGCCTCTGTATTTTTTAGGGTGTTCTAGATTTTCTGATAATCAGAACATGAAGCCAAATTTCTCTATTTTTACCAGACGTTCCTTCTTTTTCTTCTTTTTTCTAATCTTGTTTTTCCTCATTTCCACCTGAGACGACCAGAAAGAATCGGATTTTGGTGGCGGCGCTAAATGAGCATACTTGGGAGGTCTAGAGAGAAAAAAAGGAGGAAAACGAAAACAGAAAGATGATATAGTTGGAGCAAAATATACCAGGAGAACTCACAAAAGGGGGGAGAATTTATAGGATCAGTGTTCTGTTCTACTGCAAACAAAGAATAGGTCTCGTGCGCCGTTTTTGGAGACACTCCCTAACTCAATACAACAACTTTTCGAATCGAATTTTCTGAACTAAACTTTTCGATTGATTGACACTTTGTTGAGAGTCACACGCGTTTCCTTTTTCTGCTCTGAAAAAAAGTCCTTTCATTTTAGTGTACTCTGAATCCATCTCTCTAGGAAGTGCCATTGAGTCAGATATACTCATTTTCAATGCTATGTACTCAATGAGCTCTTTTCCCTTCCAATGGGTTCTCATCTATCATGTAGAGTGACAAAGTGCAATTGACTCTGAGAGAAAGAACGGAACATTGGTCCTCTAACTGTTCTCTTATTATTATTATTATTATTATTTCTCTAGATATAATGACAGATTTCCTCTCTTGTTATTCCTTTTCTTGCCATAACTTCCTTTTTGAAAACGAAGAACATAAAGATTCAGTTTGGCTGCCAACTGCAGCTATTAGGACATTTTGAATGGAAAAAAGAGAGAACAGAGAGTATAATCGGTGCATTTCCCGTCGACTTCTGTTCTGTTTCTTCGTTTTTTTCAACATACTTCCCTTCTTCCTCTCCTTACTTCCCGCTCACAAGTTTGATTGAAAAAAAAGAGCAAGACGAAAGAAGGCACACTGGTCCGCCAGTCTCTTTTCTCTACTTTCCTTGTATGTGGGTGGCTTTGGATGACAGCTTCTCCGTGTTGAGCCTACACCCATTTTTCGTCTGAGTCTCTTCGTAACGCCTTCTTCTTTTTTTCGTACATGAGACACGCCTTCTCAGTTTTCTATCTTTCTTTCTCTTTTCTTCTTCTATTCGCTTACTGCTACATACTGGGCTCACGTAACGGCTGATAGAGGAAGGAAAGGATATTGAGCTGAGCTCCACCCCGACCGCTTCTGGTTTCTCCCTCCGGATACTTAGATACTTAGATACTTAGATGTCCGTGGGTTTCAAGCTGGAGCAGCTGCGGACAAAATCAGACCACAAGGATCGGTCCTTCCTGGCTTCGGTAGACCAGGTGGTCTTCGGTAATAGGATTCCCAGCCTTTTCCTTCCTTCGACAATGCCATTGCGTCTCGACTGGGCGTCTTTGTATTCTCTTAGGGCGTCTTTGATGTCATCACTCCATCGTTTCTTCGGACGACCACAATTCCTCTTGCCGTTCCTCGGTTGCCATTCTGTGACGATTTTTGACCATCTGAGAGAACTGGCTCTTGCGATGTGTCCAGCCCATCTGCACTTCTTGGCGAGGAGTATATGTTGGATGTCGGGGAGCCAATTGGAGATTTCGCAGGAGTTGGCGATCGCGTTGGCAGCCGATTGGAGCCGATTTATGGTAGGGGCAGAGGTGTTCCATGTTTCGGCGGCATACAATAGGGCAGGGAGGATATTCTGGTGGAACATGTACTTCTTTTCCCTCTGGTCCAAGGATCTGACTAGGGGTTTTAGGGAATGAAAAGCTGCCCAGCCTGCCTGGATTCTTCTGGAGATTTCGTTGTCGAGGTTGCCTGAGCTTTCTATCCAACGTCCTAGGTAACGGCAGCCAGAGGATTTTAGGATTTTGTCCCCATCTATATCGATGGAAAGCAGCGTCGGAATGTTGGAGAGCAGGACCGTTTTTGAAGCATTTATGGTGAGCCCTATGTCCTTTCCATATTTCTTCAACAGTTTTAGTCTTTCCTTTATTTCGATCTCATCGGAGGCGAGTAGTACGACATCATCGGCGAATTCCAGTCGGCGGAGGTTTGCTCCGTCTATCGAAAGCCCTTCACCTTCATACTCTTCATCGGCTCTGTTGAGAGCTGACTGGAGCGACATTGCGAAGAGAGATGGAGAAGCGGAGTCACCTTGGCGGACGCCTCGGTGCAGCGGGATCTTGATAGAGCGGCCATGGATTGGAATAAGGGCTGTACCGCTTGCCATAGTGACCGAGAAGAAGTCGACTAGATAGTCGTCGGCGCCCGCTTCCTGTAGACTCTTCAGTACACCGGAATGGGTGACTTTGTCGAAGGCAGCCGAAAAGTCTACGAATATCAAAATCCAAGGAATATTGAATTCGTTGCCCTTCTCGATGACTTGTGCGACTGTTTGAATGTGCTCTACGCATCCTCTTCCCCTTCTGAAGCCGCATTGACTTTCGTCGAGGAAATCTTCTTGAGTTCTTGAGAGTCTCTTTGTCAGTACACTCGTCATGAGTTTTGAGGGGAGAGAAAGAAGAGATATCGGGCGATAGTCTTTCATACGTATCGGGTTTGGCTTTTTCGGGAGCAACTTCACTAATGACTTCTTCCAGTAATCCGGCGTGGACATGCTCTTGAGGGCATCATTAAACAAATTTGTGAAGCACTCCACCACTGGTTCTCCACCTTTCTTTATCATATAAGCATCTACTTTATCCGCGCCCGGAGCCGTGTTTGGCTTTAGATTCTTGATCGCCGCTCTGACTTCATCGCGGAGGATGGGAGCTTGTAAAAAGTAGTCCCTGGGAGCGTTTTGGCTTTGCCTAGCGTTGGGGATCGAGAAAGTCTCGAGATAGTGCTTCTTGACAAGTTCGACAATTTCAGACCTGTTGCCCGTCAAGGAACCATCCATCCTTTCTAGAACTTGCAGGGGAACTTCTTTCTTCAATTTTCTCTGGAGTGGTTTCATGGACTTTTTCTTTTTGCAGGTATCTAGTAAGAGAAGAAGCTTGGCTGATTTTTCGTTTTTTATGGCAATTCTGGCTCTCTTGGAGAGGTCCCTCAGCTTGGTAGCGTCTGGGCTTGCCGATTCGAGCTCCGCTCTTCTCTCCCGGAGAAGTTGCTGGGTGTCGGAACAGTACAAGGGTTTTTTGGGAGCTTTGGGGAGCCTTGTAGAGCACTCGACGAGCGTTTTTGATAGCTCCTCGTAGTCCTTCACACTCCCGAGCGATTCGATCCCATGGATGTCGTTCTCGAATGATTCCCAATTCCTCTTATCATTTCTCATGGGACTCAAGCCATTGAATTTGTGGTTGATGGGCTTGGAAGCCTCTGGTTTCCAGTACGCCCGGACCATGCGGTGGTCGCTTAGGTTCAGGGGCGAAGAAAACGTTGCGATGTCAGAGATAGTGTTGGTGTGGTAGGCTATAAAGAAATCGATTTCCGATTTCCCTTTAGGGCCGTGATGAGTCCATTTCTTTGACGTCTTTTTAGGGAATCTGGAGTTTAGAAGGTGGAGCTTGTTGGCGGCGAGGAAATTGTACAGGAGGTCTCCGTGGTCATTGCCGTTTCCAAGAATGTGTTTGTGGATATACGGAGCTAGTTCATTGTTGTGACATTGGTTCGCAGCCGCATTGAAGTCACCACAAAGAACGACTTTTCCTTTGGAAACTTTTCGAAGCTCTATGAGCACGGATTCGAGATATCTGAAGAATCGTAACGCGTCAACTTCCGAATTTTTCTTGACTACGGGAGCATAGATATTCAAGAGGACATGGGGCGTCTTTTGATATTGGAATTTTAAGATTCCGATCCCTGGACGCGGCCATTCGACGGAATCGACGAGAAGCTCTTTTGATTTCACTATGAAGAACGCGAGACCCCTATCCTTTGATGATACTCGTGGGTTGAAGAGGAGCTCGTAGTCGGAGCCATCTACGGACTGTCGAGACTGTGGGTGGAGGGATTCTTGAATCGCCACGATGTGGCATCCAGATTCTCTGCAGTACTGGACCGCTGGGTGAAGCTTTGCCTCACTCGAGACACTACGACAGTTCCACGTACCAATCCGGAAGAGATCCCTTCTCTTCAGCTTTGGCTGTTTAGGGTTGGAGGTGGGTTTGGTGTGTGGTTTTTGCTTGGTGTATGGCATCGTTCCGAATGGGTTTGATACCCCCTTCTGCTGCACCGGAGCCCTTCCCAGGGGGGTATCGGTACCTGGTCCGGGCTTTGGTCCGGTGGATTGATCCGGTCCTTTATTCATATTTGTGATTGATTTTTTCGTGGGTTGGTATTTTTGTCCCCTCCCTCCTAGGCTTACGAGGCCTTGGAGGGAGTTCCCAGAAGGGAGTGGGACGGCGGCCGAAGACCCCGCGCGGGGGCCACCTGAAAAAGAAGCATTGGACGCTGCTCTCGTTCAAGGTGTACGGCCTTTGTGGACGCTTTAGCCCGTCTTGCCCAGCCTAGTGACCAACTCTAGACTCGAGGGCCGACTCGTCGGGAAAAGACGGGGTACACTCTCTCGCCCGCGCTAAGCGCTACTTTGAGGCACATCCACAATGAGAGAGTACCTCAATCCCTTCGGTGCTCCGTATTTGGAGAGCCGCCTCCTAGAAGCACACGCGGGGCGGCACGCGGCAGATCACGCATCACTCGCAGCAGTTCCAGAGGGGAGACTCGTCCCTTCCTGGAGAATACCGTGTTTGTTTTTCCGGTCAGTTGGGCGGCGGGCGCGAGCTTTTGCTCATTGCCAGCTTGCAGCATTCTTTCCGCTTCCGCACTTCAATTCACATCCAAATAGTACCTTTCCAATATTTTCAGCTTCTCTATTATTCTCTTTCTGCTCCTTTTTCCACCTTATCTCATGACTTTGTGCTATTTCTGGAGGTCCTATATTTCATTCAGCATGTTTGACTGGATCTCCTGAATCGTGAATTTTACACTAGGAATTCAAAATTCAGAATTCGAGAAGTCATTGGCTCATGGCCTAAAAAAAGAACTCTTCTTGGGCATCATATTTTTTTCGACTCCAACTTCTTCTCTTTTTTCTTGACTGCGTCAGCGAGTTCTTCCATTAATTATTCACTTCGTCAGCCTCAACGACATTCATTCATACCTGAATGTATTCTTTTCCATATAAAATCGTTTGATGTCTTACCACTTATCAACAAATATGTTTTTCTTCCGTTTGCTCAAAAAAAAGAGATAAATAATTTTCTTATTGCTATTACAAATGTTGAATTATTTACAGGATCTTACGAGTTTCCAAGTGGACAAGCTCAACAACAACGTCGTCTCGGTGGATCTCAACAACATTTGGCTCCACTTCAGCAGACTTCATCGTCCCTTTATTCAAATCCACAATCTTCAAGTTCTCAACTTCTTGGTCAGCAAGCCGTTCGACCGAACTACGCTTATCAGCAGTCTCTGCCACGCCAACAACACATCAATAGTCACCAGACCCAGGCGGTAAGTAAACTGATCTACTACTTTTTCTAGTTTCAAAATATGAACCTTCACTTTTTGCAGTTTTTCGGAACAGTGCGAGCTCCAGTGAACTCGACGAACATTGTCACACCACTGCGTGCCTCTAAGACAATGATTGACGTGTTAGCACCAGTACGGGATTCCGTAGCTGCACAAGCTACTACAGGAGCACTTCCTAGTGTTGGAACCAGTTCTTCCAATGGTGAGTCTTTTCTTCTCAAATTTCACAAAAACTTTGTTTTCGAACATTGGGATGCCTCTGTATTTTTTAGGGTGTTCTAGATTTTCTGATAATCAGAACATGAAGCCAAATTTCTCTATTTTTACCAGACGTTCCTTCTTTTTCTTCTTTTTTCTAATCTTGTTTTTCCTCATTTCCACCTGAGACGACCAGAAAGAATCGGATTTTGGTGGCGGCGCTAAATGAGCATACTTGGGAGGTCTAGAGAGAAAAAAAGGAGGAAAACGAAAACAGAAAGATGATATAGTTGGAGCAAAATATACCAGGAGAACTCACAAAAGGGGGGAGAATTTATAGGATCAGTGTTCTGTTCTACTGCAAACAAAGAATAGGTCTCGTGCGCCGTTTTTGGAGACACTCCCTAACTCAATACAACAACTTTTCGAATCGAATTTTCTGAACTAAACTTTTCGATTGATTGACACTTTGTTGAGAGTCACACGCGTTTCCTTTTTCTGCTCTGAAAAAAAGTCCTTTCATTTTAGTGTACTCTGAATCCATCTCTCTAGGAAGTGCCATTGAGTCAGATATACTCATTTTCAATGCTATGTACTCAATGAGCTCTTTTCCCTTCCAATGGGTTCTCATCTATCATGTAGAGTGACAAAGTGCAATTGACTCTGAGAGAAAGAACGGAACATTGGTCCTCTAACTGTTCTCTTATTATTATTATTATTATTATTTCTCTAGATATAATGACAGATTTCCTCTCTTGTTATTCCTTTTCTTGCCATAACTTCCTTTTTGAAAACGAAGAACATAAAGATTCAGTTTGGCTGCCAACTGCAGCTATTAGGACATTTTGAATGGAAAAAAGAGAGAACAGAGAGTATAATCGGTGCATTTCCCGTCGACTTCTGTTCTGTTTCTTCGTTTTTTTCAACATACTTCCCTTCTTCCTCTCCTTACTTCCCGCTCACAAGTTTGATTGAAAAAAAAGAGCAAGACGAAAGAAGGCACACTGGTCCGCCAGTCTCTTTTCTCTACTTTCCTTGTATGTGGGTGGCTTTGGATGACAGCTTCTCCGTGTTGAGCCTACACCCATTTTTCGTCTGAGTCTCTTCGTAACGCCTTCTTCTTTTTTTCGTACATGAGACACGCCTTCTCAGTTTTCTATCTTTCTTTCTCTTTTCTTCTTCTATTCGCTTACTGCTACATACTGGGCTCACGTAACGGCTGATAGAGGAAGGAAAGGATATTGAGCTGAGCTCCACCCCGACCGCTTCTGGTTTCTCCCTCCGGATGAATTCGATTATCGTATTTTGACGGCGCCTCGAGGAACCGCTTCTTTTTTCTTCGGTCCTCCCGTCGTCTACTTTCTATCATGTATTCCAGCCTCTTCGAATTACGCGGTTTGTTTTGTTTTGTATTCGAAATTTCAAATTTTTCGAAAGTAACTGTCATTTTTCAAAATTTTTTGAGTTCCTCCAGAAAGGTTTCAGAGATCCATAAATAATTGCGATCCAGTTTCACTGTACGTCATACTGTAGTTGCCCAATTTTTGATTTTCTTGAGAACAAATTATTTGTAGTTTTTTGTTTCTTAGCACAGGTGCCTCTAGTACGATTTTTTATTATTCTGTACTATATTTAACGGGAACCACATGAAGAGCACATGTGGAGCTGCACGCACACACGCTCCTACTCATTATCGGTCACTTTTAGAGCATTTCTTCACTTTCGCTTGAATGATTTTTGTTTTTCATGACATGAAAAGACATGAAGAAGTAACAGTAGGAAATTGTCTTACTGAAGAGACATATAACATAATAATCAAACTCAAGGTGAGCCATTTGAACGATAGTAATCTTTTTGTCGTTTCGTTGAAACGGGAGTACTAAAACTTCTCTGCCGAGAGCCACATGCAAACGACAAGCACTTGATAGGATTCTCTGGTCTCTCCAGCATTATGAATGCTCTCTCAAACACGAAAGAACAACTTTTCAAATGCTCAAGCCACCTGAAACCTGACTGGTTCTAGCCGGGGCTGCTATCAGTACAGTGATATAGAGGGGTTCCACCTGTACACGTAGACCCTCTTTCTTCTCGTCTATTCTAAAAAAACAATTGATACCTGCTGCTGCTGCTAGCCGATTCCTTTCCCGCTTTACGGGTTATTGTTGTTTTTGGCCCTTGTCTGCCATGTTCGCTATTCCGTTTCACCGATTTTACTCCTATGAAGGTATGTATTTTTGCTATTGCTTGTTTGTTTACAGCCTCCTTTTTGACAGAAAAAAACAAGCAGGCTGTCGAAAGAAAAGAATACTAAAAAACATCACCTGAATATTGGTAAATATACATATCGAAAACTGAAATTATGTAAATAGCAATAAGAATGATTCAGGTGTTGGAAAGTTCATGAGAATAATAGAGACTATTGTTCATTCAGCTCTTTCTATTCTCAAAGAGAGTCCAACCTCCCAAAAATCTCATTTTGTCCAATTGTTTTCCCATCTAAGACCAAATGTACAATTTTTGATACTGCGTAGGCCAATGAATTTGAATCGCAAATCTTCTCAGGAGACGAGGTAGTGATGAAGAATTCATTATTTGCGTAGGCAAACCCCAGGTGTGAGTCAGTTCTGTTTGATAGTAGTAAAAGAATCGCTAGAACCATACTCTCTTGTCACTTTCCTTTTTTGACAACTTTCTATAGAAATCCTATATTTTTCTTGAAACTTTACTTTCAATTCTGGTTTTTGAACACACTTTTTTGCTTCTACTTCTGATCAGAAGAATATTTTTTTAAAATCAGAAACTACTATCCACTTGACACCGTTTCCATTTTTTTTGGCAAATCGTTTTCGGTCTCAGAAAACGGCCTAATATCATCTTTTCCCTCTTCTCTTCCCATGCCGCCACTTAATTAATTCAAGCATGCGTGCTCCGCATTTTCTCGTCTGCTCCTTGCTTCTATCGCAGCCCCTCTTTCAATTCGATTAGATTCCTAAATTGTGAAAGGCTCCACGCGGACTCAGTTCAACAAAAAGCTTTCAAAGCAAACTAGTAAAAAAGGAAACGTCCTCTTTTTTTCATTCCATGTAGGTCATCCTGATTGAGTGAATAATAAGCACGTTTCGATCCAATTTGTCCCTCCGTCCAAGGACGAGAGACGACACACGCTCCAATCTATTTCCCAAAAGTACACCAAAGTACTAGGACAAAGTAAACGTTCAGTTTATTTTGCTTCTATTACTCTTTGGTTTTTCGTGTGTCTGCAGCTCTTCCATTATCCCTTTCCCCTTTTTTCCATTCCCACTTCGTTTTTCTGCCCTTGTGTTCTGTTTAATTAGGTGTTTCCCATGGAGTGTGGAGACTAAGAAAGTGGGCGATCGATGCATTAGTCATTTGTTTCCCACACTGTACTTGTGAACAAATTATTCTTATCGATTTCCGGACGATATCTTTAAACACAGTCATTTTTCTTTCGTTTTATTCATTTTTTGTTTCTGCCCTTTGAGTTTCTTTCTCTTCTCAGCCAAGCCACACTGTACGATTGGGTATTAACTGGTTATCAGAGTGAAATTTAGAACAATGGACGTTCTGATAACAGAAAAAAAATTGATGCACAATCGGAAAGTTGTCCAGTTTCAGCTGAAGGACAATCTTTTGTTGCGAAACTTGCACAACATTTTTTGAAATTTTCTTTGCGCAATTTTCGCATTCCAAAACTCCGCAAATGTTCGTAATTTTCTGTGTGTTTGGTGTATGCCACGAAAACTCTTGCCGCGAAAACCCAAATTTCGCAAAATTTATTTTTCCTCTTTTCATGAAAAGAAACATTTTCATAACGGATTCCCGGTTTTTTCGGTCCAAAAATTTTTTACGTGTGCATGTGTGCGGTAATTTTAATTCGAACCGCGAACAAAAATTTTTTGCCGATAAAAATTGATTTTCTTCCGTTTTTCGCTGCTTTTTTTCGTTTCTTCATCTTTGTTTCGCATATCTTTTGATATTCAAAGTCCGCTGAGTAATTATTATAATGGCTATTATCCTGAGAATGAGAGAGACGCGGGTGAAGGTCACAAAACACCGAAATTCGACACCGAAATGCCGCTGCGCTCGTCTCAATTTCCGCTGAACGAAAAAGAATTGTACGATGAGTGTTAGAGTTCGTTTTTCGCATTCGGACCACTTTTCCGTGAGAATTTTCCTAATAGGCAATTCTTTTGTGTGAGGTTGTAAGCTCATTCGAGTATGATGGATGTAACGATAAATGTTAGATCAATCGCATTTATCTCAATGAAATCGTCCCTGAAAACAAGGGGAAACTCATAAATTTCGTTAAATCTGTGACCATCTGCACTGTTACAATCTGCTCCTTCTTTTGCGTGCGAGGACGATAACTGACCCTGTCAAGCAAATACATGACCGGCCATCTGGTCTTTTGCACTGGCTCGTACCACCATCATTGCCATCACCGTAGATGGCCGAGTGTAGGGTAACGAGAGTGGTTCGACCCCGTCCGGCAAACACGAACAATAGTCGCGGGTCCGCGCGGGGTGTCCGCTTCCCTCGTTCTCTCTATCTTACACCCTCTTATATTCACTTTATGTCTCTCTTCTCGTTTCTTCTGCCAATTTTATTCTGCACCTTTGTGTCGTTTGAATCGCCAATCTCTCGCTTCTCCTCCCTTTGTGTCTGCGTCTTACGGTGTCCTCATCTAGGACCCGACGACGCGTACTACGAAATGGACAGCATTGCCGGCTGGTCTTTCCTCCTCGGAGGCTGTTGTCTTCTTTTGTCTATGTCTCCTGACGGTCCAGTATCTCATAGTCGCGGGTCTCAACAACCGCATCGACACCCTTACCAGTCACCCTCAGCGGATGCAGAAACTGCTACCGACTGCTCGTCAATTGGCAGCCAGTTCAGTTCCTCTTTACCTCATTTCCTAGTCAATTCTGATTCAATTTCTAAAATTTAGGTCATTTCTCTCTTGAATTTGTTTCGATGCGTATTTTCTTTTCTTTTTGTTATGCTTCCCACACTTATATTCAATAATTGTGTGAAGAGAGATGAAACAAGCAAAAATGTAATTTAATTTTCATCGATATGAATTACTTTGTGATGGAAAGTGACACCAAGAGGTTTTGAAACTTAAAACCTCAGCCGAAAAATGATTGGCACCTTTTTTCGATGTCTCTTACGCGTCCTTCTCCTCTTGACACCAAGGCCATTCCTCCTAGTCTCCCGGCCTCGGTGGTGAACAAAAAAAAAACAGCAAGAATAGAAATAAAAGTCTTGTAGTTCTTCTCTTCATCTATTCTTTTGGTGCAGCTTCAAGTGGCCAAGAGGCCAATTGAACGCGCAACTTTGCAGTAATAACACGCTCTGCTCTTGTGGTTTCTCGGCGTCTCGCGAAACGCTCGCAAAAAGTACTGATTTGTTGCTATCCATAGACTCGGACAAGTGCCACTACTTTGTCAGCTTACGACGAAAAGGTTTCTTTTGTTTTCCGGGTTGTGACGTTGCCGGTTGCATTCCCGTTCGAGAGGTTCTGAGATGACGACAATACGTGTCGTTTTCGTCAAAGAGTGTTCATCGTGGAAAGTTTCATCTTCTTTCCATGGATGATTACACAGTGCGTGTATATTTGCACGCGTTGTTCCGACCAGCTGCGCGGAAGAGCCGCGTCTTGACATAGTTGACCAAAAGCATTGGCACTGCAGTAGTGTTCTGTTTGAAACTGGCTGTTTCCAGCCGCCTCTGTACTTGATTCTTCCTTTCTTCTTCTGAATATCTTTATCCCTCGTTTCATGATAAATATCTCAATTTCTAATTGTCTCCTTCTGTAGGAAATCTCGCACCAACATATCCCTGGCTCATTGTTGTACATAAAGTTTGAGTGTCTAAAGTTTCATACTTTGCCACAAAATGACACTTTTTGAGCCGTCAACATCGGGAATCCGGCTAGGGTTCAGAGGTAAGAGAGAATAACATCACTTTCCGGTGGAGATTACCCCAGAATTAGGAGAAATCCCAATGTTGAATGCAAAATGACGTGAATGACAGTAGTCTGATCAATGATTTTATGTTTTCGTTCTCTACATTTTTTTCAACCAAACTGTATTACAGGCTCGTCCAACTCGTCATCTGGCGTTGGATCAGGAGGATCTGGAAGTCTAATGACGCAATCGATCGGTGGTCCCAATAAACATTTGTCAGCGTCGCATTCAACCCTCAATACAGCTTCAACACACGATTTGATGATGCACACAAAAATTCCAAAAAGCCCCAGCAATGAGAGTTTGAGGTAAGGTTTTCGAAAAAAAAATTTCCGGGAAAATATGACGTGTTTATTGCGAAACTGGTGCTAAACTGGATGTATTCCTGACTCATTCATCCCGAAAAATTTTGTTGTCCACTCGACGCTTGTTTTGAAAACCATCAAAAATACATGACTGTTATTCATTTTGAAATACCAATCGACTTCCGATTTCCTCGGAACAGTACGAAATAACCAGAATACAATCAGCTGACAAACCAATAACGCCCTGCACGTGTTTTTGAGTTGAAAAATGCCAATGATTGGTGAGAGTAAAAGTTGACATATTTTGAAAGTTGTTGCTCTCTGCAATAAACTGCGCACTGTACAATTTTATCGTCCTGGTTCTTATCAGAAATGTCGGGTAGACTTGACCAATTTTGTCAATACTAGGTAATCATTAGCCCAGCCAGACATTCTTTTTTCAGCCGATCACACACATCATCATCTGGAGGCAGTCAAGGCGGACACAATTCGAATTCTGGATCCAATTCAGGATTCCGACCCGAAGACGCCGTGCAAACGTTCGGTGCCAAATTAGTGCCGTATGAAAAGAACGAGATTTACAACTACACACGGGTTTTCTTTGTCGGATCACATGCCAAAAAACAACCTGGAGTAATTGGTGGAGCAAATAATGGTGGTTACGATGACGAAAATGGGTCATATCAACTTGTTGTACATGATCACATCGCTTATCGATATGAGGTTTTGAAAGTCATTGGAAAAGGATCTTTTGGACAGGTTTGTGTTTCAAAAGCAGTCATTGTTTGATAAATATTGTTTAGGTTATCAAAGCATTCGATCACAAGTATCAGCAATACGTGGCACTGAAGTTAGTACGAAACGAAAAACGATTCCATCGACAGGCTGATGAAGAAATCAGAATATTGGATCATCTTCGGCGACAAGACTCCGATGGAACACATAACATCATCCACATGCTTGATTACTTCAATTTCCGAAACCACAAGTGCATTACATTTGAGCTCCTCAGTATCAACCTTTATGAGTTGATCAAGAGAAATAAGTTCCAAGGATTCTCACTGATGGTAAGCAAATATTGCTCATAGTTTGCATATATGATTACTTGTTCGTTTCAGCTCGTGAGAAAGTTTGCTTACTCTATGCTCTTGTGTTTGGATCTTCTACAAAAGAATAGACTGATACATTGTGACTTGAAACCCGAAAACGTTCTTCTGAAACAACAAGGACGAAGTGGAATTAAGGTACATCAGATATATCAAGCTAATCTCAACGTTAATTTTTCAGGTTATCGATTTCGGATCTTCCTGCTTCGATGATCAACGTATATATACATACATTCAATCGCGATTCTACAGAGCTCCAGAAGTGATTCTTGGAACAAAATACGGAATGCCAATTGATATGTGGTCGCTCGGATGTATTCTGGCTGAACTTCTGACAGGATACCCTCTGTTGCCAGGAGAGGATGAGAATGATCAGCTGGCTCTAATCATTGAGCTGTTGGGAATGCCACCACAGAAAAGTTTGGAAACAGCTAAACGAGCACGTACGTTCATCACATCGAAAGGATATCCACGATACTGCACAGCCACATCAATGCCAGATGGGTCAGTAGTTCTCGCTGGTGCACGATCAAAAAGAGGAAAGATGCGTGGTCCACCAGCTTCCCGGTCGTGGTCAACAGCGTTGAAGAACATGGGCGACGAATTATTCGTTGACTTCCTGAAAAGATGTCTCGATTGGGACCCAGAAACCCGAATGACTCCCGCACAAGCCCTGAAACATAAGTGGCTTCGTCGCAGGTTACCAAACCCACCAAGGGATGGCATGGATTCAATGGGAGGACTCGCAGATCACGAGGTTTGTTTTATACAATATACTGATTCTTTTAAACTCTCCTCTCTAAAAACTTCCTTCAAAAGTTTATAAAAATTGTAGAAGAAAACGGAAACCTGTTACAAAGAGTTGCCAAACATTGACTCGAATGCCAATATTTTGATGCGGAAAAAGTTTTGAAAAGTGCCGGAGAATCGGAGAGTGTAAGTGTCCGTGTGAGTGCTCCAGCACTGTCTCTTGCCCGTCAAGCTTCGGACTGCTCTCCGCTTTCTGCCCTCATTTTTATTAACGGGTGTCTCATAATTGTTTTCAATAGTACACTCACTAAAAAGACTAATCGGGAATAATAGGCGTGCAGTGTGCGACTTAAAATGTGTAATCTCATCTCTGTTAGAAACTCCTACCTTCTATGTCCCCCATTTCAATTTGTTCATTCGTTTTCAACCATTTTTTTTTTCAGTGACTCGTCTGCTCGTCAACTGTGGCTCCACTCTGCGCATAATAACCATTTTACAAGTGTCGATACGGTTCCATTTTGCATCAGCCATTTCGCAGAAGTTCTTCGGTTCGATAATCGTGCCGAGCCTCTGCATTTTTCCTTCCTGTCTCTTTCATTCTCTTGTTTCTGACTTCAACCAGCGGGATTTTACTTCTTGTTTGTTAATTTTTTCTTGAATGCATTTTCCTGTCTTGTCTTTTCCATCTTTATTCTGGGATTTATTCCGAGAAAAAGAGAAAATAGGCAATTTAGTTGTACTTTAGAGTCTTTTTATCTTTCCATTTGCCCCCCTCACCCCATATATTTTCCCCCTCTTTAATTTATAGTTCAAGAATCACACAAACGATATAACTAACCCTTTTTCTGAAGATTCTCGTGTCTGAGCGCTTTCGAACATTTTGATTCCGTGGACGTCAATCCCACTTTTGCCTTTTTTTTCAATTTCCCAGGATAGACAGTGTCTCATTTCAATCATGACATCTTTTGTATATACACGATTCTTGTCGTCATTCGCATAGATGTGCAGGTCGCATTCTGATCAGTCATTGTCGAACCCCTTGACTGCACCACCCCTTTTTACTAAAAATGCTCTTTGTCACTCCTACTTTCTTTGCAACCCTTTCCACATTTATTTCATATATTTTTCGATATATTGTTGTCGTTACGGTGAAAATACGCTTACAAAGTGTACTATGAATACGTCGGCATTCTTATCCATTTTCCACAAAGCCCTTCCCTTCGTTAAAAACAGACATGTCCTTTTTCCCATCTTGTCTTCCCCCCGAACCCCATTTCCCTCGTTATGAAAATACTCTCCTTTTTAGTTGCAATTGATTGTCATGCTCCTAGCGATTTTTGTCTGGAAGTCGCTGGTCGTAAATATAAATCAGACAAACCGCTGCCTCCCACCGAGAATAAAAACTCAGAAAATTTACTGATTTGTTTATAAATTTCAAACATACATCTGGGAAAGACGGATAATATGGCAGTGAGAGGAAAGCAAATAATGATTTGTGGAACTCCGGAGTGGAAGGGCCGATTCGTAAACTGCTTACTGTAGCTAGTTTTTGAAATCCAAAGGATGGAGACGATTTTCAATATTGAAAACGGGACAGTTGACACATCCTTTTTGCCAGCCCAATCCATGCCGAACAGACACAATCTGAAAAAAAATCATTTAGAAAAAGTAACGAACCGCTTTGATTACTCTATTACTCTCCAAAGTCTGGAGATTATCAAGTCGTAGCCAAGGAATGAGACGAATTTCCGAGAGAAATGTGATGACGACGTCAAAGATGATTCGGATACACCATAGAAGAACAGCTCCTCCCGCGATGGTCTCGAGACGAAGTTTTATGTTTAGGTACTGAAATAGAAAATCTCTGATTCTGATTCTCACTGACACCTACTTCGTAAACATCACAATTAATTGCTATCATTCGATTGATTTGATGATAATCTTCGGCGTTGTGAAGGATAAAAAGGGAACCGACGAAAATCAACGAGACGATCAGAGTGTAGAGAGCCAGATGACCTCCGAATTTGAAAAATTTATGCATCCGTTTTCGTGTCATTTCTGGCTCGTTGTGCATTCTGAATAGACTTCCTACTAGTCTTCGGAGTAAGAGAAAACAAACTTTTCGCTATGAGCAATCTGTGCCATTTTAGCAACAACTATTCCATAGGAGCAGATGACTGTGAACATTGAAATTACGATTATTGAAATAGCAGTTATGATTAAAGGACGTTGACAGCCATGGTATGGGCAAACTGAAAATGAAATGAGTTGAAAATGTCTTCCAATCATTTTAAACCTCGATCTTCTTTGGATGCATCCACGATTACTGTAGCCATTGGTGCATAAGCGGCAGCATACATTACAGAAAGACACCATGTGAAACCAATCACAACAGATAATCTTCGGATACTACATATACTTTGGAATCCATAGGGACGGGTCACACTTATCTGAAACAGTACGATGAGGATAGAAGTGTATTTGAAGAACTTACCTGTCGAAGAATGATAACAGCGATGTGGGAAGATGTCAACTGAATAACACCAAAAGTACAAATATATAGAAATAGGGCAAGAACCATATAGGAAGCTGGAATTAGGCAGGTTTAAAATCAGCTGAAATTTTTACTTGTGACAGACCAGAATACGAATTGGCGAAAAGAGATGCGGCAGCAATGAGAACAGAAGAGAAAATGTCAGCTACCGTTCGAGAAATGATTATACTGGAAAAAAAGATTTTCAGGTTTAACCATAGTTGAAATCAAAACTCACCTATATTTTCTAGATGGAATCTTTCTTCCAAGTAGAGCACACAAGATTGCAGCAAGAAGAGTTAGAGCAAATAAAAATGAAATTATTGAGAATATTGGAGTCATGAGCAGAATAGAGTCTGTTGACTGAAAGAAACGTCTAGATTTTCAAACTACTATTCGAGATACTATGTAAGTTTCAACGCGTTCCATTGAGGACTTGCCTACAACAAGACATTCGAGAATTCCAGCTTTCCTGTCATTTGTTAAGATCAACTGGATATCCCAAAACTAATTGATTTCGGGGGGAAAGGGCGACCAGGAATTCTCGAATGTCCAGTTTTCGCAATGGAGCGCGTTGAAACTTGGACAGTATTGTTAATATATAAACTCACTTTGTCAAGCCTTGCATGTCTTCTTTCAATTTGATCAACTTCTTGCTCACTCATGTGAAGCTCACAATCGTGAGCCAGACGAGTTAAGTTGATATGGACCATTGTGATTCTTCACCTTATCTTCATTACGGTTTTTAGTGGGGAATCTGGAATAAATTAGAAATTTTGGAAGTGTGAAAGAAACACAATCGAATGAACGATATATCGCGAAATGTGAGCGCAGAGATTTTCGAGTGTCTCACGCATCGACCTCAATTGGTTTTGTATCCAAATGGCTATTTATGGAGTGCTGAATGGGGGTAAAAAAACAAGAGAATGGAAGTTGATACTCAGAGAGCGAATGATATGAATGAATAATAAGGGAAGGATGGGATGAAATTTGATATGTTTGTGGGAGTGTAGGAATGGTATAACTATTGTGAGCAATATACTGTCTATGTTCCTTATTAGAACTTGCAGTTCAGTACGGTAGAATCGAACCACAAAAGTTAACATTGTAAAAGTACAATATTTTTTGACCAAACTTAATTCAGCAAAGAGTGCAGAAAATACCTCAAAAGAAAACGAGAACACGAACCGAAAAGAAACGAAAAGTGGACATTGAAAGACGACTCGATCGGCTCTCCGATTCATTTCTTCCGGGGGAAGCTTTCAGAAAATGAAATAGTTCTTTTACCTAAGAGACGACAGTCCAAGAACAAATAAAAGCTCGACCTGGTACGTGAAAGGCGAGACAAGTGGTCAAACTTCTTTTGCTCCCTCGATGCCCCTTTTGCGACGGAAAAAAAGAACGTTTTGTTTTGAACTTGGTCGTTTAGGTTGTGTCGGTACAGGTCATTTTGGAAAACGGACTAATGGGATCGTATAGAAAAAGAAAAAGGGTCAAGAGAAATGAAAGGTGTTTGAATAGGGAGACAGCTGGATAAATTTCATGATTTCGAGAGGGATTTTATAATTGTTTTTTGTTTTCAGTTTATGTTATAAGTTTGATTGGAATACTGTATGCTCGATAAATCAGAGTAATAACAAGGATAAATCAAATTTTATAGAATTAACTTTCAGCTAACTAGGGAATGGTCAGACCTTTCCGTGGCGTTACAGCATGCGGCCTATACCATTCGAAAGCTGATGACCTAAAACATTTGAAATCAATTTCAAAATGTGCTCAAGAGCCACGTGTTTCGAGAAATCCAGGTTACGGTACATTTTCAGTAGTAATTCAGTAGTGATAATTTCAACTAGAAAAAATATTTTCTTCACGTTTTTATATTTTTCGAAAATTCTTCTTTTTCCCATACTAATTTCAACTGAATTTTCAACTGAAATTAGTACTGAATTACCACATTGACCCGGATTTCTCGAAACACGTGGCTCTTGAGCACTTTTTGAAATTGATTTCAAATGTTTTAGGTCATCAGCTTTCTAACAGTATAGGTCGCATGCTGTAACGCCACGGAAAGGTCTGGCCGTTCCCTAGTAAGATGAACAAGCTTTAAAAATAAAATAATTTAACGTTGATGGAAAACATCTTGAAAAGATTGGAAGAAATGAACTGATTTTCAAACCCGGTGGGTTTTGTAGTAAATTTCATGAGAAATCTGAATCTAAAATAAGAATCACTGTTATCCAGAGCCATGACCTTCAAAACTAGACTTCATTTGAAAAAACGCAGAAAAATCACATTTTTCCATTTTTTTCACAATGAAGGAGTTTAGCTAGCCGTTAGCCTTGAACATAAAAAAAAATGCTCAAAAAAGTGTCACAAACATTCTCCCGAAGAGATCTCATCGATATCTCAATCAGGAAAAAATTCTCATCTTTTTTCAGATTTTGCACCATACTTCAGCACCGCATGGAGTAATCTCGATAAAAAAAACCCCCCCCCCCCCCCTCATAAATCAAAGATGACCTAGTTGAGAACAATGAGCATATAACATGTGAAGATTAATTATCATTGTTCCATATCTGAGGGCACACCGTTTACCTTCAGTGTCTATTCATGTTCTTCCTACAGTGCTCCACATAAATATAGGTTCACCCTTCGAAAATCATGAAAAATTCGAAATTTTGAAAATTTCAAAAACGGTCCTAGTAGAAAAAAAAAGCATCAATTAGACTTATATTTATAGCCTAAAGTGAGTTATGGGTCATTTTTAGTTTTATAGAAAAACTTAATTTTTCGATATTTGAGGTCAATCCGATCCACAAAAAGATAGGTTCACCCTATGAAAAACCCTAAAAAACATGATTCTCACCAACAGATTGGTTTGTTTTGATTAGAAATCGGTCAAAGGTCTTTTGTTTTTACAATCGGTACAAAAATATCGAGAGTCCGTAAACTGATATAGCGAATCCAAGAGATTTTGGTCCGCCAAATATAAATTCTTAATAACGGATGTCTTGAACTTTGGAACATTTTGATACATCTGGAATTCAGTCTGGATTTTGTTCACAGTGAATCCCTGAACATTTTCGATAATGTTCGAATCAAGAAAACCGGCTTTCCAGACCTGTGCAGGGACCCCTAGACCCTCCATCCACCTGATTGCGCTGAAACTCAGCATTAACAGGCTCTGGAACGTATGGTTTCTAAATTCTGCTGTGGGTTTCGATGTAAAATGTGAGTACACAGTGTCTCAAACAATTTGTGCACTAGGCGCTGTTTATTCCACACGAAAAAAGCAAAGTTTAGCTCTTCCAAATGAGATCATTCCAGATGTAATCTTGCTTTCGATGTCTTTAGGTAGTAACAGAGAAAAAATCAGGTTCTTGTTTCTGAAAATCATATGAAAATAATCGATAATCATTTGGAATAACGTATTCAGACTTTATTCTATCAGAAGTTATGATCCGGGGTTATTAACCGCATTTTCGGTAGTGACAGTAATCCTCATCACTCCGCAAAACTTTCATGGGGAATTGAGTACGTTTTCGTTCTCGTGAAGCCGCCGGAAAGGTCTAAAAGTTATTTGAGACACTGTGTACTCACATTTTACATCGAAACCCACAGCAGAATTTAGAAACCATACGTTCCAGAGCCTGTTAATGCTGAGTTTCAGCGCAATCAGGTGGATGGAGGGTCTAGGGGTCCCTGCACAGGTCTGGAAAGCCGGTTTTCTTGATTCGAACATTATCGAAAATGTTCAGGGATTCACTGTGAACAAAATCCAGACTGAATTCCAGATGTATCAAAATGTTCCAAAGTTCAAGACATCCGTTATTAAGAATTTATATTTGGCGGACCAAAATCTCTTGGATTCGCTATATCAGTTTACGGACTCTCGATATTTTTGTACCGATTGTAAAAACAAAAGACCTTTGACCGATTTCTAATCAAAACAAACCAATCTGTTGGTGAGAATCATGTTTTTTAGGGTTTTTCATAGGGTGAACCTATCTTTTTGTGGATCGGATTGACCTCAAATATCGAAAAATTAAGTTTTTCTATAAAACTAAAAATGACCCATAACTCACTTTAGGCTATAAATATAAGTCTAATTGATGCCTATTTTTTCTACTAGGACCGTTTTTGAAATTTTCAAAATTTCGAATTTTTCATGATTTTCGAAGGGTGAACCTATATTTATGTGGAGCACTGTATTAGTCAGTCTCTCTTTCTTCATAAACATTTATTTTTTCATTTTCATCGAAAACCAATTTTTTCAGTGCGTGTTCATTGACAATGGCAGAGCATCGACTTGTATTGTTTTTCCAAGAATGCATCTCTCGAACAGACTACCCAGTTTTAGAAGTTGTCAGAAGATTATTCAAGAAAAACATTGGAATGGAATTGGAACGGTGAGTAACTTCTATTAAAATCCAATTAGGAAAATATTTTGGGGTTTTCCCTGTCGAGATAGTTTTTATGTTCGATTTTTGATGAGAGAAAAAAACCCAACTTTATTATTGCAGAAAAATGGATGCGTCTTAATGGAAACGGTCGAGCTTACCTGGACTAAATATTCCCAGAAGTGTCTCCCGTCAACTTCGGATGTCCCGGAAACCAAATTCCGAAGATCCCGTTCAAAAGTCCAGATGGCCAGAATTTGGTTTCCCGGTCCCGGAAACCAAATTCCTAGTATCCCGTTCAAAAGTCCAGAAGGCCGGAATTTGGTTTCCCGGTCCCGGAAACCAAATTCCTAGTATCCCGTTCAAAAGTCCAGAAAGGCTGGAATTCTCGACCGTTTCCATTGAGGTCCATCCGAAGTTGACGGGAGACACTTCTGGGAATATTAAGTCCAGGTAAGCTCGACCGTTTCCATTGAAGTCCATCCGAAGTTGACGGGAGACACTTCTGGGAATATTAAGTCCAGGTAAGCTCGACCGTTTCCATTGAAGTCCGTCCGATGCTGACGGGAGACACTTCTGGGAATATTTAGTCCAGGTAAGCTCGACCGTTTCCATTGAAGTCCGTCCGAAGTTGACGGGAGACACTTCTGGGAATATTAAGTCCAGGTAAGCTCGACCGTTTCCATTGAAGTCCATCCGAAGTTGACGGGAGACACTTCTGGGAATATTAAGTCCAGGTAAGCTCGACCGTTTCCATTGAAGTCCGTCCGATGCTGACGGGAGACACTTCTGGGAATATTAAGTCCAGGTAAGCTCGACCGTTTCCATTGAAGTCCATCCGAAGTGGACGGGAGACACTTCTGGGAATATTAAGTCCAGGTAAGCTCGACCGTTTCCATTGAAGTCCATTCTGAAATAATAAAGTTGGTTTTTTTCTCTCATCAAAAACCGAACATAAAAACTATCTCGACAGGGAAAACCGCAAAATATTTTCCTAATTGGATTTTAATAGAAGTTACTCACCAACAAGAAACAGTTCATTCTCAAGTCCAGTTCCTGGCCACCAAAGAAACGCCACAAACGAACATGGAAACATGGAAAATGTGATCTCTCCTCTCCGCACACCATCGATATCTCGGATCTTCAATACAGTAACTGTATCCGCCCATCCGATCACAAGAGTATTATCTGCCATCCACATGTGTTTCGGAGGGCACCGAGAAGAGCGAACATGATCCACGTGGTTGAAAACGTGAGAACTCTTTCAGTTTCTCTGGGAACTCTGACAACGGGCCTGCTCACTGATCTATTTCTGCTACTTATGTACATTTTGTATATTCTTGTTCCAGTATCATTTGTGAAAGCAATGAGATTATCATTCCATGAGCAGCAATGAATGAAGCCGCCACGCTCCGAGCCAGAGTATATTTTCTGTAAAGATTTCATACCTATATTGAATAAAAAAGATTTATAAAATGGACCACGGCTTTATATTGAAACAATCATTTTTCATACAACACAAGATTCCGCTCGCCCATAATGAAGCAATGACCTGATTGCGTCCCAAAACCTATGCTTTGAACCTTAGATTTTGGAACTCAGGATTTGAGGCATAGATTTTGAGACTTAGGTTTTGGAACTTAGATTCTGGAACTTAGTTTTTGGAACTTAGATTTTGGAACTTAGATTTTAAAACTTAGGTTTTTGAAACTTAGATTTTGGGAAGGGGGAGCTCAATCTAAAATCCTAATCCAAAAGTTATTGAAGAAATCAATACGGATTTGAAAAAACCAATAAGTAGAGAAATCGATCGGGATGAGGAGAGAGCAAAACAAAAAACGATAGAATGGTAGAATGACGGTTTCTGAGCCCTTATATACGTCTATCCCTCGGGGAAGATATGATGAAATGTAGGATAAGGGATCGTAAATAATAGGATAATAGAGATTCAGAAGATGATTAGGGCATACAAAAGAGTACAAAGAGAACGGCACAGATTATCACTTCATGTGAAGATTTTTTGGTTTTAGTATTTTATTGATGTGAAGGGAAACACTATAAAAAGAGAAGTAAGGGGCAGGGATTGATAATAATTAAGCATCTGTCAGAAATAGAAGAAGTCGCTGAAAGCGCTGAACATAATTTTATGACATTTCTTAAAAACTCCCAACGTTCGAAATTCAAATGAGAATTTTCCAGAGATCAAAAAACCAATCCAACCACAAAATCTTAGAATATCCCAGTTGTTCCGCTAAAAAAACTACTATTACTCTATCTATTATTTTCTCTTCTTTTCACTGCCGGAAGTAGTTTCAACACTTTTCTCTTTTTTCTTGATGTTCCTTTCTTTTCTGATCCAACCGCCTCGTTCTCTTTTCTAAAGCAGATCATGCAAAAAGAGACATGGAGTAGCCGATGTCTCTTCTAATCCAAGGCTCTTTTCTTGGCATTGTTGCCACGACAACACAGCTGAAAAGAGAAAAGTGAGAGCCCCTCTTTCTCTTTCTTTCTCACTCCAGACTGCAGTTTTTTCCACTTCCGGACATTGATCGTTCCGGATGAATAATTTTAAAATACTTCTCATAGCAAGGTAAACGTACTTCATCAACAACTGCTCATTCGCCCATATAATTACTAACTTTATATGCTTGCCCTTTTCCAAACCCGTAATTTTCTATTTCTTTTTGTTTCAGGAAGTTCGTTCGTATATTTTTTAAATTACAGAACTTGAAAGGCCCGAACATGATGAACCACAGTAATCCAACGATTCGAATGAAACCAGATAAACAACTGGATTGTAATTTAAGTCAAGATGATGGTGTCTGGATGATGGCATCAAGTTTTATCATTTTCACAATGACTGCTGGATTTGGTTTGTTAGAATCTGGAAGAGTTTCTTCGAAAGATGAAGTCAATTGTATGGTAAAAAATGTGTTTGATGTGATATTCGGAGGTTGGTTTTAATCAAAATCTGGGCAAAAAGAAAATTGGATTTGTAGGTCTCGCATATTGGATGTTTGGATATGGATTAACTTTTGGAGATTCGAAACATCCACTGGGCCGATTTTTTGGATTCAGTGACTTTTTCTTTGATCCTGAAAGAGTGTCAGATGATGATTCAACTGACGAGGTTGTGATTCGTACGAGACTAGTAATATAATTGTCGATTTCTAGAAAGGAATCTCATACTCGTTGTTCATTTTCCAAATGAGTTTTGCCACGACTACATCTACTATTGTTTCTGGTGAGAATTTCATAGGGCTATTAGTAGAAATCTAATTTCAGCTGGCATGTCTGAACGAATTCATCTTAAATCACATTGTTTCATTTCTTTCTTCGTCACAATCGTCCATTCCATCGCTGGACATTGGGTTTGGGACCAAGAAGGAATATTTCGAACAATGGGAGTTGTCGATTCGGCTGGATGCAGTGCAGTTAGTTACTTATTTTTATAAAGAACAAAGGAAATCGACAAGTTTTAGGTGCATCTTGTGGGTGGAATCTCTGGTCTCGTTGCCACTTTATTCCTGACTCCGAGAAGAAATCGATTTGCGAAGAATGGAATCAGAACTGTCAGTGATCCAACGAAAGCTATTCTAGGATTTCTGATGATTTGGTGGGGATGGTTGGCATTCAATACTTCTTCTAATTATGCTGTAACTCATGGACAATGGACAGAAGGAATGCGATCTGCTGTTGGAACTATTCTAGCATCAGCTGGAGGAGGTTATCTTTTTTTCAACTTTCTTTCTGACGGATCTCTGTTTTTAGGAGTCGTGACAGTCGTGATTACTCGAGTAGCCACGAAGAAAATCCAAATGGATATGCTCATTGACGGAATGCTCGCTTCTTTGGTTGCCAGTACTGGCGGTTGTTTGTATTTCACTCCATGGCAAGCTACTCTGGTTGGAGCAATTGGATCAACACTTGCTCTTGCAGCATATCCTTTCACAGAATGGTTGAAGGTTTGAAAACGATGGAATCTGAAAATAAGCCAATCCATTTCAGATTGATGATCCAGTTGGAGTATTTCCTGTACACGTTGTCGGGTCCATTTGGGGAATGATTGCTCCAGCGATTTTTGTTTATCGTAGACCCATGAATTTCGGACCGCCTGAATGCAATTTTCAGGTAAGTTTTTGAAAAATTCTAACGAAGTATAAAGGTTTCTCATTTAGACATCTGACGAAGCAAATGGGCTACTTTATGGAGGTGGTTTTTACCTGCTGTTTCTACAAAGTTTCGTAATTTTCGTAATAGCGACATACAGTGCGATTTGTGCATTTCTTATTCTATTCGTAAGCATTTTGTTTATATTTCAAAGTGATGAACACTATTTAAAGGTGATGCATCATTCTCCAATTGGTCTCCGAGTAGACAAGTACGATGAAGAACTTGGTGCAGATCTTATTGAACATGGTCTGGCTGGAGTCAATGTGATGACTTATACTGTTGAGAAGAAGTTGGATACGAAGTGAGTCTTCAACAAATTTAGTTTCAAACAAACCATTAATTTCAGAACATTATCAGCTGTTCTGATGATTATAGTCCGCTGGAGAGCGAAAGCTAAACTGGGAGCAATGCGGAGAAAACAAATTCATGATAGTGGATTGGCGACCCCGAAACCGACAGAAAACGTGGAAATGAATGTGATTCATCGGAGACATGGAAATTGATACTCATTTTTCGATTTTATTTTCAGAGGCTTGTGAGCCTTCTTAACATTTCATAAAGAATTGAGTTTCTCTAGATGCCTTTCCCATTTTTTCATGAGAACTGATTTCCAGTTCCCACCGTTTCAAAGCCGACAAAAAGACACCTCCCCATTTTCTCATTTCCTTTTTTCACACCTTTCAATTCGTTTTTTCTTCCCATTTCGTCGTTTTGTGGTACATGCGGACGGTTCTCCTTCTTTTGTTCGCTTCGGCGGTTGGTGAGTTGTCATTCTTTTTCCTGAAAAAGTCAGAGACATAGCTTTCAACGAGTTTCTTCAGTGATTCTCTGTGAGGACTTCTCGGAGCAAGGAAAACTGAATTTTTTGAATGCTCACAATGAGTATCGTTCTCAACTGGCGCAAGGTAAATTCTCGGTTCGTGGAGTCAAAAAGCCATCTGCTTCCCGTATGAGAAAAATGGTGAGAAACTGAACTTAATCCAGTATGAAAATGACAATTATTTTCAGTCTTGGAGCACTAAACTGGCTTCTTATGCTCGAACCTTCGCGGAGACTTGTCCCAAAAACCATTCGGATGTGAAGTCCCAAGGAGAAAACATATTTTGGCATATCACCAATACTTTCAACACTCAAGAAGAATATGTAAAAATAGATTAGATTTTCCAAAAATTATTTAATAGTTACAGGCAAACCAGGCTACTCAAAAATGGTGGAAAGAGTTCGAGACAAATGGATGGGATTCCTTGATCTACAATCATGCAACTCAACGATTCCAAATTGGACACGCTATTCAAATGGCCTGGCACGCTACGAATAAAGTCGGATGTGCCTACTCAAAATGCGCCGTGGGAAGTCCGGATCAGAATTTGGTGGTCGTTTGTCGCTATTTCAGAAAGTGAATTTTCTATTATTGTTTACTGGAGTATATAGCAGAGTTTTCAGAGGAAATATGGAAGGAGAGCCAATCTACGAAGAGGGAGAAACTTGTTCGAAATGCCCAACTGACTACCAGAAGTGTCCGTTTGGATTGTGTGAGAAGGAATGAGTTGATTCCGATTGAACATATTTGCTAAAATAAAGTGTTTGCATTGTTTCAATTCTCTACGAACACTGTTCAGAATCCACATGTCAATTTGAGTTACTCAAAAAAAGATTGGATAATTGATCATTCGAAAGAGGCGGTGCAGAAAATGGGGTTTGTGAAAACATTGAACTGGTATAAATGTTTGGGTCAAATGGGCAAACAAGGTCACTTTCGAGAATAAACATGAACTTCCACTTCCGGATATTTTTATTTTCTCTTTTTCTGCTTTCTGGTAAGGGATTTTTGGTTGTCTTTATCTGATTTTTCTGGACTTTAGAGACAATCTGTGAGTTTTCCGAAACAGGAAAAAGCTATATTCTCGATAGACACAATGAGCTCCGTTCCAGTATTGCACTTGGAAAGTATAGGATAAAGGAAGCAATAAAAGAACCTGCAAGAAACATGCTCAAATTAGTTTGGAACTCCACTTTAGAATCATTAGCTCAAGAGTTCTCTTTCGGATGTCCAGCTGGTCACTCAAAAAATAGAAATAATGTCGGAGAAAACATGTATTGGTGGACATCTCCAGTGGTCACTGAAACAGATTTGGATCTTCTTGGAAACCGATCCTCAAACCTCTGGGAAAGTGAATTTCAGAGGTACGGATGGACTGAAAATTTACTATCTAAGGAAGTATTCAATACTGGAATCGGACATGCTTCGCAGGTGAGATTTCTTTTAGATTCTTGTATCTCATAACTAGTTTTCCAGATGACTTGGGCTGCGACCCAATCTATTGGATGTGGAGTGTCGAGATGTGTAGATGGATCCGTAAAAGGTACCGAATACGTCGTCGTATGCCAATACTACCCGGCGTGAGTTCATTTAATCTTTTGTGAGATTACATGTTTCCTAAATATTTACAGAGGGAACTACATTGGGATGAGCATTTACAAATCTGGGGAAGCATGCTCCGAGTGTCCGGACGGAACGAGTTGCGAATCTTTGACAGGATTATGCATTTGAAAATAACTATTATCTGATTGTTTTCACAGCGAAAAACTAGTTGTTGACATCGATGTTCTATATGTGCAAAATAAATGATAACAGTGACCAAAAGGGAGTTGAAAAATTGAATATTGGTTTCCAATTGATTTATTCCGATTGATGTGATCAACACCAAATGGTCACAACAATCCTAGATCACACAATTTATTTGAATATGAATACAACAAATGCCTAACTGCTCTTGCCAATAAAGGAATTTGTGTTGGTCAACAATCCCAGATTTTAATAATCAAGAGAGAACAGCTATTCAAAATTGCAGTGAATTATTCCAGATTGTTATGACCAGGGACAGTTGTTGTTGTTGTTATTGAGACTACAACGAGTGAATGGATTTCAGGTGGAAGCGGTTTACATAAATAGCCCAGGCGGAATTCTGATTCCACAGAATCTACTCCTGACCATGCATTCGATTCTTCTACTGCTCTTATTCTTCACTGGTAACATTAATTTTCATCTGGATGCATACATCCGATAAACTTTATCATCTGAACATTTTATCTCATTTCCAGGTTCCTATGCTCAGTTCACGACAACTGGACAACAAGGAATTGTCGATGCACATAACAAATTAAGATCTTCCATTGCGAAAGGCACTTACGTGGCAAAAGGAACCAAGAAACCATCGGCATCCAATATGAGAAAGATGGTTTATTTATTCTGGATTCCGAGTTCTACCCAAATATTTTTAGATCTGGGATTCATCGATAGCAAATTCTGCTCAAAAATATGCCGATTCTTGCCCAAAGGGACATTCTGGGGAATCTGGACTTGGCGAGAATTTGTACTGGTCGTGGACTTCTGGAACCGTTTCCTCGCTAGACAACTTTGTGAAAAAGAAAAGGTTGAAATTATAAAATCAATTACTGTTTCAGGGAACAGTTGCGTCGGCTGCATGGGAAAAAGAGTTCCAAGATTATGGTTGGAATTCGAATAAGATGAACAACGCTCTATTCAACAGTGGAATTGGTCATGCTACTCAAATGGCATGGGCTAACACGAGTTCCATTGGTTGCGGTGTCAAGAATTGTGGAAAAGACTCTACGATGAATAACACACAGGGTCGCAGCGCGGTACATGATTTGAATTGCCACGCAAATTTTCGCATGCGGACGCGTCGCGTGTCAGGTGCGACATATTTGCTGCGTAGCGACTCAATTTTGTTTTTCCCACGATAAACTTCACAAATTTTGAATTTGGCGGGAAACCGCATGCTGTCTGCGTCTCTCTCTTAGAGTGGCCGTGCGACAGAGCGCGCTTTCTCGATGTACCGCGCTGCGACCCTGTGATAACATGATCAAAATATCTGTAGTCTGTCAATATAAACCACCGTAAATTCAAGGATTTCGATTGGGTGTATGTATTGTGTTCTTTCAGAGGAAACTACATGGATCAATCTATTTATGAAGAAGGAACGACTTGCTCTAAGTGCACATCTTCAACCAAGTGTGAAACTGCTTCTGGACTTTGCGCATAACTAATTTCAAACTGGTTCTGTACGAAATTTCTGTTCTGATTGGTAATAAATTATTTATTCATTGTTCAATGTTCTAGAAAATACTCAGAATCGTTGTAGTTGTACTATTTGAACAGATATCTCTGCAGATCCACACTTCTATCTGGCAACCTACTGTCTCTTCATAATTCTTGAAACTTGAATTTTGTGAAGTTTTTGACTGAAAGAATTTGTTTCAAACAATTCATTCTACAGTTTTTGTTCATCATAACTTTACAATTCCGAAGGGATTCTAGAATATATTCTCCAAAACATCTTCTTTTCGCTTTCAAATGCGCGGGCTAAACGAGGCACAGTCCATTAGAGCGCAAATGCGATTTGCGTCGGCGCTGATTGTTTTGTTTTTAAAAACATTTTTTCTCAGTTTCCATGCCGAAATTTCGGTTTTAAGCAGTTTACAAACAATTATAGCGTTTTCCTGCTTCTGAAAAACGCTAAAAATTACGGATTTTCATTCATTAACTTCGATTTTTTCAGGGAATGCCTCCGAAAAAGGCAAAAGGACCTAGAAAGTTAACAGAAGAACAAAAGCAACGGAATGCTTTTCAGCGTCGGAAAAGAGAAGCCCTCGAGTTTTGTGTCGCCAGCGATGTTCCAGAGTTTTCCCTCTTCGCTTCAAGATTTGACCGACCGAATCCACAGTTCGTTTTGATCTAAATAGTTGATTCTCAATTAACATTTTAAAAATTAAGGTTCAAAACAAGAAAAAATGCCAATAAGGATGTCGATTTTAGTGACGACGAATACGCTGGACATGTTAATATTCCTGAACAGATTCAGATTCCTGAGAAAGATGAAGACGAAGAAGAAAGCGAACTCCGGAGACTGGTTCGATAGAAAAACAAAAAAAGGTTGCCATCTGAGTGTTATATTTACAGAGAGAGCAAAATGATAGTAAAGAGTTTTCCTCGCTGGAGGTTTTCAACGACGATGGTTTGCAATGCGTATGGAATGGAAAAGGGAATTATGTGGTGAAAACGGAACAGCCTCCACCAGAATGGCGCCCAGCTCCCTACATAGAGACAATTGGAAATTACCCGAAGAACAGTAAAAAAATTTCAAATCACTAATCTTCAAAAACACGATTAATTTTCAGAACCTGCCAAAAAGAATAAAAGGGTCGCTGCGATGAAAAAGAAAACAGAAGCAGTTCTTGTGCCATTTGTGTCAAAACCAGTTTTCAACTATCAGATATCCGCTTGTGCTACTTTCCAAGCAGCACGCAAGCTTGAAGCAAAACGTATGTTTTTTAGGTCCTGAGTAATTATTGGATATGTACTCACGTCACCAGTATTACTTCGTAGTTTTCTATAAATGAGCTTGGAACATCTTTGGACGTGACGCCAATACTTGTTGCTCTTTCCCATCCGCAACAATTGTAGGAATGTAACATTACATTCTTGCATATATTGTTTTTCTTTCTCCTTTCTAAATCTTTTACACCCACATGAATTACCGTAAAAACTCTATTAGTGTAATAGTATTAGAGCTGTTAGAGCTACATGTCGTTCTATTTTTCGGCTGTTTTTTCCAAACCTCAGTACTTCTCCCGAGTACATAATATTTGTGTATCCATCAATGAACCATCGGATATAACGATTTTAAATAGGATACATTTGTTTTTCAGAGAAAGCTGAAAAACTGTCAACACTGAGAAACATGCGTATCTTTGATACACCAACAAAACG
Source organism: Caenorhabditis zanzibari (assembly GCA_963966625.1). NCBI lineage: Eukaryota > Metazoa > Nematoda > Chromadorea > Rhabditida > Rhabditidae > Caenorhabditis > Caenorhabditis zanzibari. The sequence goes on from OZ016471.1 coordinate 9,495,651, forward strand.
ACGCATCCTGACGGAGCGAAGACAGCAAAACCAACCTTCAATTTCAAAAGATGACCAGTTATCAATTTTCAACTGTAAGTTTTTTTAAAACAACCAGGATTGATTTCTACCAGGCAGTTTTACCGTCCCGGTTAGCCCGACTTATTTTGTTATCAGTATTTTTGAGAACTCAGAACTCGAAGAATCGTAATATTTTCTGTCAGCTTTTCTAGGTTTTATTAAAAGCTTTATTGAAGGCAAAAATAATTAAGCAAACGAAATTTACCAAGTCTTTTTTACAGATACACCGATTCGCGGAAAGACGGTACAGGACATTGGAAACCTTGAAAGCCCGTTTTCAGAATTCTGTCCGGGAAAAGCGAGTACTCCTGTAGAAAAAGGACAGCAGAACAGAGTTACGAGACCCGTTTTTAGTGAGTCTACCCTGCTCGCTGTTTGTATTAATTAGGAGTGTTTCCAGACTTTTCTGATGAAGAAGAATGCTCTCCGGCGAACGAAAAGCAGTTGGAATCTCGAATCTCTACAATAAAGCAGATAGAATCTCAAAACTCTACAGCAGAGCAATCGGTCTCGGATGGATCACGAGAGAGTACAATTTGCGACGTTCCTGGTTCGATTGGGATTTCTGATTCCCATCCTAATCAAAGTGTTGGACCATCTCATATTGTACATGCGATTGCATCAACGTCCATCAACAGAAAGGCTGAAACGTCAGTTACTGATTTGCTGGAAGAGGCCGATGAAGAAGAGAACGGTCATCAAGCATCTCTAGAAGATAGCAAATATTCCAAGAAAAGGCAAAGAACTTCGAGCCCAGAGACAATGTGTCAGGAAGCAATCACAGTGACGACTACGCAAAATGAATTCGAGGATTTCGCTTCAAACCTGATTGTCGAAGAAGAAAAAGAAGAGAACATGGTGAAGAAACGAGGAACTCTACAGCCACAGCAACGTCAACTTGACAGAGAATCTCGTTGTTCACGACTTTCAACAATGTCAGTCGGTTCTTATAATGAATCCATCAATAGCGCAATGGAAGAAATGTCGTTGGATGATAGACTTCTACAAGAAACGATGGGAGAGGACTTGGGAAAAACACAGTTCTCAGAATCAAGAGCTGATTCTCGAAACGTGCCCACCGCCATGACAATTCATAATGAAGATCCTACCGTGTTGCCTTTCTACCTTGCTGACGCCACCCTAACCACGGAGTTATCACCAATGACACAATTGCTTCATGTTGCTGGACAGACAGAAATCAAAACGTGGGATAGTCTACCGGAAACCGCTTTCAAACCACGAACACTGAAGAAACTAGGAGAAGGTTCATATGGAGAAGTGTTTGCCACTACTTGGGAAAAGAAGAAAGTTGCTATTAAAGTTGTGCCTTTCGAAGCAGACAAAAATAATCGATTATACACGGGAGAGTATCATTCGGGACAGATGCAACCGGCAGACGAGATTTTACCGGAGTTAATTGTCATGAAAGAGTTGAATCAATTGAGAGATATGAGTGCGGCAAACTCAACATCGAACTTCATCGAACTGGTTTCTGCAGAAATTGTAGTTGGAAAATATCCACAAGGCATGTTGAAAGCATGGGAACGTTACGGGAAAACAATCAAAGAATCGGAGAATACCGATATGAAGGTCTACTCATCGGAGAAACAGAAATCGATTGTGTTTGTCTCTGGCAATGGAGGAATTGCGCTTGAAGATTTCGTGTTGCAAAGTGAACAAGAACTATTCTCTATTCTTCATCAGCTGATCATTTCGATGGTAGTTGCTGAAACAGTACTCGAGTTTGAGCACAGGGATTTGCATCTAGGAAATATTTTAATCGATCGAAACGGAGTGGAAGAGTTGCATTACAAGTACAATCATGAGCAGTTCTCGGTGAAAACGTATGGAGTCAAAGTAAACATTATCGATTTTACCTTCAGCAGAATCTCAAAAGGTTTGATTCTATAGTATTGCAATATCTTGAATGTTATTTTTTCCAGGAGGTACTACCGTATTCCTAGATCTCGAGAACGATCCGGGTATTTTCGAAGGAGTTGGAAATCCTCAATTTGACGTTTATCGTCAGATGCGAAAAAACTGCGGGTTGGTTTCAGTTTCAAACTATGGTGTTTCCAATTTATAATGATAATTTTCAGCGGGGATTGGATGCAATTCAACGGCCGTACAAATTTGATGTGGATCGTGTTCATTGCCAATAGTCTGATTGATGCGATATGTCCAGAAGGATTGTTTACGGAAAAGCGTAAAAAAGTAAGCTGATCGCTTCGCAAACATATTTATAAAAAATATTTCTTTAGGAGCTTCACCGACTGTTCACCGAACTGGGAGACTTCGAGTCTTGCGGTGCTTCACTGGGTAACACTGAGTTTTTCGAAAAGTTCTACGAGGGATACTTTGGAGCAGTAATATCATCGGAAAATGCCAATCCAGAATAAAATTGGCATAATATCATTCTTCAGCATATTTTTCTTGTTCAATAGTTGTCATTTCCTATTATTCTCGATTGCCAAGTCTTTCATTGTATTATTCCATTATTATACCAAATTTTTCCCTTTTTTGGAAATCGTTTCAGTATTAAATTTATTCATTTTATCTACGGGGATTCACAAGAACAAATCTATTTTTAACAATGAATAAATAGAATGATTTTCGTCATCTCCTGCCTATTCTGAATCACCTAACGACTTTGTGAAGGTGCGCTTCTGGTGTCTCATCCTTAACAGTGTAACAAAGTGATCTATCGAAATTTTCTGAGTTTTCTGAAAAAAAGTCTTTCGTAAAGTAGTTTCCAAACGATCCAATTTTCATCTCAATCGGACCACCTGGAGGATATCATAAGGTTGCACGGATAGACGGCATTCAGAATATACTGTCATTCAAATTACAAATGGCTTCTCTGAATCACAATATCGAGAAATTGTGCCCTTCAATTATCTCTTCCTTATTTTTTGTCTTTTCTGAGTTCTCGATTCCAAAAAAATTGCCAATAGAAATCAAAACTTTTCTTCCTAATTACAGAACTATTGATTGAATCTTGGAGTGAAACTTCCTTTTCCTACGTCCCGCCCATTTCCGCCCGTGACCGGCTCACGATTCATTTCGTTATCTTTTGATTTCACCCATTAGATAACAGTTTCTATAAAACAGGCGACAGAGAATTATCACCCACACACTAATTCTCTTTATTCGAAGTTTTTGTTACAGTTGCACTTTTTCCCAATGAAACTTATTTTGCTTTTCGCATTCGCCGTCGGATGTTATTCAGACTTTAGTTTCTCTGGACAAAATGGTATCATCGGTGCTCACAATACTCTTCGATCGAAAATTGCAAAAGGAACTTATGTCGCAAAAGGAACACGAAAGGAACCAGGAGCCAATATCCTGAAAATGGTTTGAGATGTACCTGGACTTATAAGAAACCCTGGATTTCTTCAGAAATGGGACTCTACAGTAGCTGCTAATGCTCAAGCGTATGCCAACAAGTGTCCAACAGGACATTCTGGATCAGCTGGACTTGGAGAGAATCTTTACTGGTATTGGACTAGTGGGTCTCTTGGAGACCTCAACCAATATGTAAAAGAGATACCATTAGTTGTTAATAAACTAGCACATATTTAGGGAGCCGCCGCGTCTGCCGCCTGGGAAAAAGAGTTTCAGGATTATGGATGGAAGTCGAATCTATTGACAATGGATTTGTTTAACACGGGAATCGGGCATGCTACCCAAATGGCTTGGGCTAAATCAAACTTGATCGGTTGTGGAGTGAAAGATTGTGGAAGAGACACGAATGGGCTGAACAAAGTAACCGTTGTGTGCCAGTACAAACCTCAGTGAGTGAAACGATGTTTAATTAAGGTTGACATTTTTTTATGTCTATACACGGTAACTAGAAATGGATCAGAACTCAAGAGCTTTGACGGAATACGAAAAACTTCTAGCATATCAGTTAGCTCAATGAATCTCAAAGATTGTAAAGTTACCGTAAAACCTCTAATAGAAGGACACCCAAGTGAGCCCGAAAAGAGCACTTTCTCAGATTTCTATGAATCTGAAAGTAGTCAGAATTGATTCCTTGTCAAAAATAGACTGAAATCAATATGAAGCGCGTTATGAGTTTCTTCTCAAAAATTAGTAATAGCTACTTTTGTGAAGTTCGAATTTTGATTTTGAGAAGGTTGAACAATAAAAGGACATGTCCCTCTATTAGAGGGTTTACGGTATTTGTTAAAAAAGACAACGTTTTTCAGAGGAAACTACCTAAACCAATACATCTACGTCTCCGGAGCAACTTGCTCTGCCTGCCCATCGGGTTACTCTTGTGAATCAAGTAGTGGACTTTGTGTCTGAATCAAATTTGTAACTGATCTGTAAATAAATGAAGTTTATTGTGTTTTCATCGCAATCCCACAAACTTTGATCTTGTGTATCTGAAACCGGAAGGATTGGGAAAAGAGAACGGAAAAAAGTGTTTATTACGTGTTCGAATGAAAAAAAAACATACGAAAACAAAAAGAGATCAACTGGTATTATTCGAGACCTGTTCAGTAATAAGCTTACAGATAGAATATATATGACACACATTGGGAAAATATTTCAGTTTTCAGACTTGATTGTGTTTCATTTTCCATTTTCATTCTCTCAATACATTCTACGTGCATCTTACGATGAAAAAACTCTTCGTGATGATTGACTTTTAGTTTCGATTCTTCTCGTACACCCAAAAAAGTCATGTTTTATTTGTCTTTTGTATCCTAATCTGAAAAAAGGCATGATTATCTCACATGAGCATACTCTAGTCCTACGCGTTTCTCTTCTCTCCGGGCAGAGTTCACGGAGCAGCTGGATATACAAACAATGCTCGTATAAATATGATTCTATGGAAAGAGTATTTTCAGATTTCAACAATTCGAAATGAACACTATAATCGTTCTTCTCTTGGCTTCCCTTCAAATTGGTTAGTTTTTTTCTGGGTTTTGACCTTGAAAATAGAAATGGTTTTCAGGTGTTTATGCCCAATTCAAAAGTAACACTCAGGATTTCATTGTGCAAATCCATAACACACTTCGATCCAAGATCGCAAATGGAACCTACGTTGCAAAAGGAACAACAAAACCATCTGGAACTAATATGCTGAAAATGGTAATCGATAGGAGCTTATTAAAGTTTTATCTGAAGTCTTAGAAATGGGATGCAACCTTGGCTACTTCTGCTCAAGCATACGCTGAAACTTGTCCAAAGGGACATTCGCAAACAGCCGGAGTTGGAGAAAACTTGTATTGGCGTTGGTCGAGTCTTCCATTTTCGGGACTCGATGTTTATGGAGGAGCAGCAGCTGTAGCATGGGAAAAAGAATTCCAAGATTTTGGATGGACCTCAAATGCTTTCACTCAAACTCTTTTCGATACTGGAATCGGACATGCTACTCAAATGGCTTGGGCTAATACAGGACTGATTGGATGTGGTGTTAAGAACTGTGGGGTTGATGCATCAATGAGTAATTTAAACAAAGTGGCAGTCGTTTGTCATTATAAAGTCATGTAAGTCCATGCTTCCAGATATAGAGAAATAACATAATTTTTCAGTGGCAATGTTCTCGGACAAAACATCTACAACAGTGGAACTAAATGCTCCGCTTGCCCGACAGGAACAACATGTGAAATTCCGTCTTCATTGTGTGCATAGTTACAGCCCTCTTTTTTCATTATTGTTAGTTATCCACTGCCAATTTCAGTTATTCCCTCTAAATAAAGGTGTACCCAGACAAAAAGTGGAGTTACGGGACCAAACTTATATCGTTCGAAAAAAGATAAAATTGCATGATGTTGCCCAATTGCTTCAAAAAAAAAGAATTTTTCCAAAGCATACTCATTGGTCTGGAGGCGTCAGCTCTGCTGGCTTCACCACATTTAGTGCTGAAGCGTTCGAACCGCAATATACAAACTGCGAAAATGTTTTGAATACAAAACCACAAAAAGTATACTTTGGTGGAAACTTTCCACGCTTCAGGCTCTTTTAGAATCAGACTACATATTTTTTGTTTGCTTTCTCAATTTTGTCTGAATCATGAATCTGAAACTTGCCTTTCACATGTAAATTTCTCTTCTTGATATTTCCAACTCGGACAAAGTTCAGAATGCAAATCAAACACAGAGTTTTAGTATAAATAATGGGGGCTGTTATAACTTATAAGGAATCAGATTTGAAAAAATGAATTTTACAACTTTTCTTATTCTTTCTGTAATTCAATTAGGTAACAATCTGAAGCAGAAACACATTTAATTTTTCAACTTCACAGGTATCCATGCTCAATTTAGAGCAAACACACAACAGTTCATCGTTGATATCCACAACACGTTTCGATCCAAAGTTGCAAAAGGGACATATGTGGCACTGGGAGTCACGAAACCTGCTGGAAGTAACATTCTTAAAATGGTTGGTTTTCGAGTAGCATTTAGTTATCAGAAGAGAGTATTCATAGAAATGGGATAACACTCTAGCTGGCTCAGCTCAAGCATACGTCAACAGTTGTCCATCGGCACATTCCAATACTCCAGGAATCGGAGAAAATATTTATACAAGATTCACAACTCTGCCAATAGCAGGTTTAGATGTCTACGGAGGAGCTGCAGCTGTGGCATGGGAGCAAGAGTTTCAGCGATTTGGATGGCCGTCCAACACTTTCACTTTGAGTAATGCATATCCAATAGAAACAACAACTGCCCATGCAACACAAATGGCATGGGCAACAACTGGATTAGTTGGATGTGGAGTCAAGAATTGTGGTCCTGATCCTCAAGAACCCGGATATAACAGGGCAATGGTTATATGCCATTATAAATCCTTGTGAGTTGCCATTCGATTGAACGAAGCAATATATAGTTTTTAAGAGGAAACATTCTGAATCAACAAATCTATAAGTCAGGAGTAACATGCTCTGAATGCCCAGTAGGAACAACATGCGAGACAACTTCTGGACTTTGTGTGTGATAATTTCTTATCTTTGTTTGCGATCTAGTTTTATGAGACTTTTACCTATTTTGCTGTAATTGATTCAGGAACTAATACATAAAGAATCGGACACAATCGTTGTATGTAATTTACGATATCCAGAATCATTTTACCAACTTCCTTAAAATGTGTTTTCCAATAAAACAAAGGTGCTTATAATTGATTTCGGAGGAGTGATTCATAATATTTTGGAATTCATTCCTGTTCTGTTTTTCACCAGAAATCGATTGAGACTACTTTCATTTGCAAAGGAATCCGAAAAAGTGATTTTTTTGAGTTTTTTTGGGTATCATTCTATTAGAGGTACTGTATCTCCCTATGCACTATGTACCAACGAATGGAAAACTGAATACTTCCTCCCAGACATATCTCATTTCAGACCTGGTTTTGTACTTGTAGTTATCATATGTGATGATCCGGTTCTCAATTTGAACTTCAAACTTTTTTGCTATGTTTTTAAACGTAGTAAACGGATTAAAATCGTCGTCATGAGTATGAGTAATTTCGTAACCTGGAAGACCATTCAGAGACCATTCCGTGAAATTGTAGGAAAACAATCCATCAGAACGATGAGTAAGGTGCTTTCAATTTTGAAATGAAGTTTTCCTGAACATCATGATGTTTCAGAACTCTTGTTTCTATTTTTGTTTTATTTAATACATCAAAATGTGTTCATTGGAAATATTTAGCATAATCCTACTAATACTTTTCAACACATTTCCACATGACCTATAGGTCTATGATGGCACTTTTCACATAGAAAATTGGCTTAGAAGAAGAAATGTTCAAAGTTTACCATTCCCAGACTATTTGATTTCATTGCAATCAAACGAGCATAAGTTTGACACACCTGCAAACGGATACCCCATGACCAGACATTCGAATATCCTACGCTTTTCTCCCACTCCATTTTAGGGGCATAGTTCACATTCAGTTGTTCAAACAGACCGGTCTTTACTATAAAAACGAACCGACGGTTCTCATTTTCAGATTTTCAATAACAATGAAGACCCTCCTTCTCTTGGCCGCATTGTGCATCGGTATGTTACTTTCGTTTGAATCCTAGAATTTTGATTTTCTTTTCAGGAGCTTATGCTCAATTCACATCCAATGGACAGGCTGCTATCTTGAATGTTCATAATACTCTTCGTTCCAGTATTGCCAAAGGGACCTATGTGGCAAAGGGAACGAAAAAACCAGCTGGAAGCAACATTCTTAAAATGGTAAGACTCGATTTGATGAAGTAATAAGATATGAAAAATCTGTTTCAGAAATGGGATACCACCGTTGCTACATCTGCCCAAAACTACGCGAATACCTGCCCAACTGGACATTCCGGAGCTGCTGGTCTCGGAGAGAATCTTTATTGGTATTGGACAAGTGCCACGATCACTAACATCGATCAATACGGAGCCGCTGCCTCTGCTGCATGGGAGAAAGAATTCCAAGACTTCGGATGGAAGACTAATCTTCTCGACATGGCTCTTTTCAACACTGGAATCGGACATGCTACTCAAATGGCTTGGGCTAAATCAAATCTCATCGGATGTGGTGTTAAAAACTGTGGAAAGGATCCAAAGAATGGATTCAATAAAGTCGCCGTTGTCTGCCAATACAAGCCACAGTGAGTTTATTCGGTTTGAATATAATTCTAGTCTTTCTTTTTCCAGAGGAAACTATTTGAACCAAAATATCTACACGACTGGAGCAACTTGCTCTGCCTGTCCAACTGGAACTAAGTGCGAGACAGCTTCCGGACTCTGCGTCTAAATTATCTGTAAATTATCAAAAATGTAGTTTTTTTTGTATCTGTTTGTATGAATCGTAGAAAAAAACAGATTCGATTCAATTTGGTCTCTGAACCTCAAGTCTTGGCAAAGCGAGCCAATGTCTCGAAATACTGAAAACAAGACTTGGAAAATTCCATGATGTCAATAGTTCGGAAGATCTTCTTTATTTCAAGTTTTCGATTCTTGCAGCAGACATAATGAAAAGTCGGCAAGGTGCGGAACTTATTGGACACGCCCCCTTAATCATTGAAAAATTTGATCTACAAGCAGACGTGAAAAAGGGGCGTGTCCGTTTTTACCGAAATTCTCGCCACGTTTTATTCAAAAGACAATAGCGTAGTGTAAACGTGCTCCTTTCGAATCGAATTTCTTGTATAAGATAATAGAAAAATAAATGTAACCGTCATTGCTCCTATCACAAAAACAAATTTTGATCTAGAAGCTTTTTCTTTTTCTTTATCCCCAATTTCATTTCCAAGGAAGACTCCGTCTACTTTCGGTGCAAACATCAACAGATTTTCTTTTTAATCTTACCGCCTTTATTACAGATCCCTTTGTTCCCTACAGTACCCCAAACAGGTCATGTTCATCAGAAGAATTGTAAAGTATTTTCTTCACATGAAGAGATAATCTGTTTATGATCCAACACATGTATTATCACTCGACCTTCTCTTTGTTCCCTGTTTTTTATTGTTTTTATAATGCATCTGATCATTCCGCTAACGTCTCTTTGCTCTATCGTATAAATCCCTTCACATCGATTATCACCTCCAGACTCCATCTGCTCCCCCAGCCCCGCCCCTTTTTGGGGTATAGAAGGACTCAGAACCATTAGTCTACCATTCTCACATTTTTTTCTCGTTTGCTCGCTCTTCTCCTTCCCTTCCCTATATGATAGATTTTCCGTTATTGATTGGCTCTTCCAACGCACGAAAAAAAATAGAAAATAGGCATCTAAAAAGTACCTAGAAATAAGTACCTAAAAACAAGTATCTGAAAATAAGTACCTAAAAATAGGCATCTGAAAATAAGTACCTAAAAATAGGCATCTGAAAATAAGTACCTAAAAATAGGCATCTAAAAATAAGTACCTAAAAATAAGTATCTAAAAATAAGTATCTAAAAATAAGTACCCAAAAATAAGTATCTAAAAATAAGTACCTAAAAATAAGTATCTAAAAATAAGTACCTAAAAATAAGTACCTAAAAATAAGTATCTGAAAATAAGTATCTAAAACTTATTTTTAGATGTACTTATTTTTAGATACTTATTTTTAGGTACTTATTTTTGGGTGCCTATTTTCAGGTACTTATTTTCAGGTACTTATTTTTAGGTACTTATTTTTGGGTACTTATTTTTAGATACTTATTTTTGGGTACTTATTTTTAGGTACTTATTTTTAGGTACTTATTTTCGGGTGCCTATTTTCAGGTACTTATTTTTAAGTACTTATTTTTAGATACTTATTTTTAGGTACTTATTTTTAGATACTCATTTTTAGGTACTTATTTTTAGATACTTATTTTTAGATACTTATTTTTAGGTACTTATTTTCGGGTGCCTATTTTTAGGTACTTATTTTTAGATACTTATTTTTAGGTACTTATTTTTAGATACTTATTTTTAGGTACTTATTTTTAGGTACTTATTTTTAGGTACTTATTTTTGGGTACTTATTTTTAGATACTTATTTTTAGGTACTTATTTTTAGGTACTTATTTTCGGGTGCCTATTTTCAGGTACTTATTTTTAGGTACTTATTTTTAGGTACTTATTTTTAGATACTTATTTTTAGATACTCATTTTTAGGTACTTATTTTTAGGTACTTATTTTTAGATACTTATTTTTAGGTACTTATTTTCGGGTGCCTATTTTCAGGTACTCATTTTTAGGTACTTATTTTTAGATACTTATTTTTAGGTACTTATTTTTAGGTACTTATTTTTAGGTACTTATTTTTAGGTACTTATTTTTAGATTCTTATTTTTAGGTACTTATTTTCGGGTGCCTATTTTTAGGTACTTATTTTTAGATACTTATTTTTAGGTACTTATTTTTAGGTACTTATTTTTAGGTACTTATTTTCGGGTGCCTATTTTCAGGTACTTATTTTTAGGTACTTATTTTCGGGTGCCTATTTTCAGGTACTTATTTTTAGGTACTTATTTTTAGGTACTTATTTTTAGATACTCATTTTTAGGTACTTATTTTTAGATACTTATTTTTAGGTACTTATTTTCGGGTGCCTATTTTCAGGTACTTATTTTTAGGTACTTATTTTTGGGTACTTATTTTTAGATACTTATTTTTGGGTACTTATTTTTAGGTACTTATTTTTAGGTACTTATTTTTAGGTACTTATTTTTAGATACTCATTTTTAGGTACTTATTTTTAGATACTTATTTTTAGGTACTTATTTTCGGGTGCCTATTTTCAGGTACTTATTTTTAGGTACTTATTTTTAGGTACTTATTTTTAGATACTCATTTTTAGGTACTTATTTTTAGATACTTATTTTTAGGTACTTATTTTCGGGTGCCTATTTTCAGGTACTTATTTTTAGGTACTTATTTTCGGGTGCCTATTTTCAGGTACTTATTTTTAGGTACTTATTTTTAGGTACTTATTTTTAGGTACTTATTTTTAGATACTCATTTTTAGGTACTTATTTTTAGATACTTATTTTTAGGTACTTATTTTCGGGTGCCTATTTTCAGGTACTTATTTTTAGGTACTTATTTTTAGGTACTTATTTTTAGATACTCATTTTTAGGTACTTATTTTTAGATACTTATTTTTAGGTACTTATTTTCGGGTGCCTATTTTCAGGTACTTATTTTTAAGTACTTATTTTTAGATACTTATTTTTAGATACTCATTTTTAGGTACTTATTTTTAGATACTTATTTTTAGGTACTTATTTTCGGGTGCCTATTTTCAGGTACTTATTTTTAAGTACTTATTTTTAGATACTTATTTTTAGATACTCATTTTTAGGTACTTATTTTTAGATACTTATTTTTAGGTACTTATTTTCGGGTGCCTATTTTCAGGTACTTATTTTTAAGTACTTATTTTTAGATACTTATTTTTAGGTACTTATTTTTAGATACTCATTTTTAGGTACTTATTTTTAGATACTTATTTTTAGATACTTATTTTTAGGTACTTATTTTCGGGTGCCTATTTTTAGGTACTTATTTTTAGATACTCATTTTTAGGTACTTATTTTTAGATACTTATTTTTAGGTACTTATTTTCGGGTGCCTATTTTCAGGTACTTATTTTTAAGTACTTATTTTTAGATACTTATTTTTAGATACTCATTTTTAGGTACTTATTTTTAGATACTTATTTTTAGGTACTTATTTTCGGGTGCCTATTTTCAGGTACTTATTTTTAAGTACTTATTTTTAGATACTTATTTTTAGGTACTTATTTTTAGATACTCATTTTTAGGTACTTATTTTTAGATACTTATTTTTAGATACTTATTTTTAGGTACTTATTTTCGGGTGCCTATTTTCAGGTACTTATTTTTAAGTACTTATTTTTGGGTACTTATTTTTAGATACTTATTTTTGGGTACTTATTTTTAGGTACTTATTTTTAGGTACTTATTTTTAGGTACTTATTTTTAGATACTCATTTTTAGGTACTTATTTTTAGATACTTATTTTTAGGTACTTATTTTCGGGTGCCTATTTTCAGGTACTTATTTTTAGGTACTTATTTTTAGATACTCATTTTTAGGTACTTATTTTTAGATACTTATTTTTAGGTACTTATTTTCGGGTGCCTATTTTCAGGTACTTATTTTTAGGTACTTATTTTTGGGTACTTATTTTTAGATACTTATTTTTGGGTACTTATTTTTAGGTACTTATTTTTAGGTACTTATTTTTAGGTACTTATTTTTAGATACTCATTTTTAGGTACTTATTTTTAGATACTTATTTTTAGGTACTTATTTTCGGGTGCCTATTTTCAGGTACTTATTTTTAGGTACTTATTTTTAGGTACTTATTTTTAGATACTCATTTTTAGGTACTTATTTTTAGATACTTATTTTTAGGTACTTATTTTCGGGTGCCTATTTTCAGGTACTTATTTTTAAGTACTTATTTTTAGATACTTATTTTTAGGTACTTATTTTTAGATACTCATTTTTAGGTACTTATTTTTAGATACTTATTTTTAGATACTTATTTTTAGGTACTTATTTTCGGGTGCCTATTTTCAGGTACTTATTTTTAGATACTTATTTTTAGGTACTTATTTTTAGATACTTATTTTTAGATACTTATTTTTAGGTACTTATTTTTGGGTACTTATTTTTAGATACTTATTTTTAGGTACTTATTTTTAGGTACTTATTTTTAGATACTCATTTTTAGGTACTTATTTTTAGGTACTTATTTTTAGATACTTATTTTTAGGTACTTATTTTCGGGTGCCTATTTTCAGGTACTTATTTTTAGGTACTTATTTTTAGGTACTTATTTTTAGATACTTATTTTTAGATACTCATTTTTAGGTACTTATTTTTAGGTACTTATTTTTAGATACTTATTTTTAGGTACTTATTTTCGGGTGCCTATTTTCAGGTACTTATTTTTAGATACTTATTTTTAGATACTTATTTTCGGGTGCCTATTTTCAGGTACTTATTTTTAGATACTTATTTTTAGGTACTTTTTTTTAGATACTTTTTTTTAGATACTTATTTTTAGATACTTATTTTTAGATACTCATTTTTAGGTACTTATTTTTAGATACTTATTTTTAGATACTTATTTTTAGATACTTATTTTCGGGTGCCTATTTTCAGGTACTTATTTTTAGATACTTATTTTTAGGTACTTTTTTTTAGATACTTTTTTTTAGATACTTATTTTTAGATACTTATTTTTAGATACTTATTTTTAGATACTCATTTTTAGGTACTTATTTTTAGATACTTATTTTTAGATACTTATTTTTAGATACTTATTTTCGGGTGCCTATTTTCAGGTACTTATTTTTAGATACTTATTTTTAGATACTTATTTTCGGGTGCCTATTTTCAGGTACTTATTTTTAGATACTTATTTTTAGGTACTTTTTTTTAGATACTTTTTTTTAGATACTTATTTTTAGATACTTATTTTTAGATACTTATTTTTAGATACTCATTTTTAGGTACTTATTTTTAGGTACTTATTTTTAGATACTTATTTTTAGATACTTATTTTCGGGTGCCTATTTTCAGGTACTTATTTTTAGATACTTATTTTTAGATACTTATTTTTAGATACTCATTTTTAGGTACTTATTTTTAGATACTTATTTTTAGGTACTTATTTTCGGGTGCCTATTTTCAGGTACTTATTTTTAGATACTTATTTTTAGATACTTATTTTTAGATACTTATTTTTAGATACTTATTTTTAGGCACTCATTTTTAGGTACTTATTTTCGGGTGCCTATTTTCAGGTACTTAGTTTCAGGTACTTATTTTTAGATACTTATTTTTAGGTACTTATTTTCGGGTGCCTATTTTTAGGTACTTATTTTTAGATGCCTATTTTTAGGTACTTATTTTCAGATGCCTATTTTTAGGTACTTATTTTCAGATACTTGTTTTTAGGTACTTATTTCTATGTACTTTTTAGATGCCTATTTTCTATTTTTTTTCGTGCGTTGGAAGAGCCAATCAATAACGGAAAATCTATCATATAGGGAAGGGAAGGAGAAGAGCGAGCAAACGAGAAAAAAATGTGAGAATGGTAGACTAATGGTTCTGAGTCCTTCTATACCCCAAAAAGGGGCGGGGCTGGGGGAGCAGATGGAGTCTGGAGGTGATAATCGATGTGAAGGGATTTATACGATAGAGCAAAGAGACGTTAGCGGAATGATCAGATGCATTATAAAAACAATAAAAAACAGGGAACAAAGAGAAGGTCGAGTGATAATACATGTGTTGGATCATAAACAGATTATCTCTTCATGTGAAGAAAATACTTTACAATTCTTCTGATGAACATGACCTGTTTGGGGTACTGTAGGGAACAAAGGGATCTGTAATAAAGGCGGTAAGATTAAAAAGAAAATCTGTTGATGTTTGCACCGAAAGTAGACGGAGTCTTCCTTGGAAATGAAATTGGGGATAAAGAAAAAGAAAAAGCTTCTAGATCAAAATTTGTTTTTGTGATAGGAGCAATGACGGTTACATTTATTTTTCTATTATCTTATACAAGAAATTCGATTCGAAAGGAGCACGTTTACACTACGCTATTGTCTTTTGAATAAAACGTGGCGAGAATTTCGGTAAAAACGGACACGCCCCTTTTTCACGTCTGCTTGTAGATCAAATTTTTCAATGATTAAGGGGGCGTGTCCAATAAGTTCCGCACCTTGCCGACGGAAAATCTTTAAAGGGGGTGTCCGCTAATTCCAGAATGTTCGATTTTTATATGAATCGACGCAGAATTGGATTTCGGGAACAAAATCCTCTTGGAGGATAGTCTAAAAATTACTCATTTTCGAATTATAGGTCAAAAACAGCTCAAAAATTAGTACTGTGAGGGTGCGAAAAAAATTCACGTTTTTATTCATTTTTTCACGTGCACCCTCATGGTAAAAAACCTCAAATCGCACCCTCACAGTACTAATTTTTGAGCTGTTTTTGACGTATAATTTGAAAATGAGTATTTTTTAGACTATCCTCCAAGAGGATTTTGTTACCGAAATCCAATTCTGCGTCGATTTATATTTTAAAGGGCGAGTGTGCTAATTAAAAATTTTTTATTCGGGGTACGATTTATATATGAATGGATGCAGGAAAAAAAGTTAGGGGGAGAAGTCTCTTACACGAGGTCACGAAAATCGCTCATAAAAAAGATATAGGTCAAAAACAGCTCAAAAAAATGAACGTAGAGCGATCACTTTTCAAATTTTGGAGGAGGAAATTTCCCAGAGCGATCAAGCGTGATTCAGAATAAAAACGTCAATTATTTTTTTCAAGAAGTTTTATTAGGCGAAAAGGCATAAGAAGAATAGTGAAATGAGTTTTCTGAAGTGATATTCTGATCTGAGGAGCATTAGAAACTATTAGTGTGTTCTGTTGAGTTCTTCTTCTGATTCTGCGCGTGCCTCAATGACTGCGGCGTCGTCATAAAAGTGTGCTCTTTTAGGGCTCTGATCAGCACCTAAAACGCGCTGTATGACCTCGTTTCTTCATTCATTCGATCCATCCAATATCCGAGATTATAAACTATTTGCTTCAGAAGGGCACCTTCCTGATGATTCTCCTGGATCCGTTCTGTTCTTCAAATTGTAATTGATTCCAGTGTAATATAGACAATTTTGAACGCAAAACATACAAACTTTCGTCGCTGAATTTCAATGTATAGTACTTATAAGTTTTCCAAGAAAAAAAGAACTGTCGTTACTAAATTGACTCCGTTCTCATCATTTTATGCTTTCCGAAACTTTCCCAAATCTGAATAAAGCAGATACCATTCAATTCTGAAAGTCATGTCACTCAAAAAAGAGGGACCATTCTTTGCACCATTCACTCATTAGAATCTTTCTTTGGGACAGTGACGCCAATAGAGCCTGTCACTGTCTCTAAGAAAGATTCTAGTGAGTAATTGGAAAACATAAATATAAGTACTTTACATTGAAATTCAGCGACGAAAGTTTGTATGTTTTGCGTTCAAAATTGTCTATATTACACTGGAATCAATTACAATTTGAAGAACAGAACGGATCCAGGAGAATCATCAGGAAGGTGCCCTTCTGAAGCAAATAGTTTATAAACTCGGATATTGGATGGATCGAATGAACGAAGAAACGAGGTCATACAGCGCGTTTTAGGTGCTGATCAGAGCCCTAAAAGAGCCCACTTTTATGACGACGCCGCAGTCATTGAGGCACGCGCAGAATCAGAAGAAGAACTCAACAGAACACACTAATAGTTTCTAATGCTCCTCAGATCAGAATATCACTTCAGAAAACTCATTTCACTATTCTTCTTATGCCTTTTCGCCTAATAAAACTTCTTAAAAAAAATAATTGACATTTTTATTTTGAATCACGCTTGATCGCTCTGGGAAATTTCCTCCTCCAAAATTTGAAAAGTGATCGCTCTACGTTCATTTTTTTGAGCTGTTTTTGACCTATATCTTTTTTATGAGCGATTTTCGTGACCTCGTGTAAGAGACTTCTCCCCCTAACTTTTTTTCCTGCATCCATTCATATATAAATCGTACCCCGAATAAAAAATTTTTAATTAGCACACTCGCCCTTTAAAAAATCAAAAATTTTGGAATTAGCGGATGCCTCCCTTTAACATAAACTCCAAGATTTGCTTATATCCGACCGATTCTAAATATCTTCTATTCCAAATTGTCAATCATGAATGATGTGTTTTCATGCTCCTTTCAAAGTAGTTGATTCAAAATCAAAGAATCTAAATTCGAACCTCAAAAAATTTTCCTTAGATCGTCTGAGCTGTTTCAAATCATCTAGTGTTCAAATCTTTTAAAAGAAGGAAGTATAGAATCCAAAAGATCAAACAACATCCGAGAGTCATATAACACGAGAACATGAATATTAAACTTTTGAAGGTTTTTCTATATTACTCCACATAAAAAGCACCCTCAACCAGTCTCAAAATCATTCACGTCTCCAGAATGCGAACCCTATTCCTTCTCGCTGTTTTGTGTGGATGCTCTTTAGCTCAATTCAGCAAATCTGGACAGGATGACATTGTCAATGCACACAACACTTTGAGATCTTCCATTGCAAAAGGAACTTATGTTGCTAATGGAACGAAGAAGGAGTCTGGAACGAATATTTTGAAAATTGTAAGTTCACATTTGCTGTTCTCATTCAGTTAGAGTTTTCTTCAAGAAATGGGACTCGACTGTGGCTGCATCAGCACAAGCATATGCTAACAAATGCCCAACTGGACACTCTGATCGCAAAGAGCGGAACGGATACGGTGAAAATCTTTTCTGGAGTTGGGGCCAATATGCTCCAAAAGATTTGGATGAATTTGGACTTACCGCTTCGAATGTTTGGTCGAGCGAATTCGAAAAGTTTGGATGGAAGACGAACAAAATGGATGGGGCTCTTTTTTCCTCTGGAGTTGGACACGCCACTCAAATGGCATGGGCGAATACTGGAGCAATCGGATGTGGAGTTAAAAACTGCGGAACAGTTGACAGTACCGTTGTCGTTGTTTGTCAGTACAAGGGATCGTGAGTTTTCGAATTCGAGAAGCTAAGATAATTTACTTGTTTCAGAGGAAACTTCATGGGTCAGGATATCTACAAGACTGGAAAAACATGTGCAGAGTGCCCAGAGAAGACCACGTGTGAGGAGGCTTCTGGACTCTGTGTTGAAGTTTTATGTTGAATAAATTTATCAAATTGGTTTCTATTATCTACTAGTTTGTCATTATAATTTAGTTTGTCGGATATACTGGCAATGGGAAAATTTCTAGACCAAAACATTACGAAAGATATTGAACTCCGATTACAGAAAGAAATGAGTCTGAAACTTGACATCGAATTGTTTCTGCCGATCACCACTCTAAATGACTTTATCACAACGAGACTAAAGAATGATCTGATACCTTAAGCTACCGCAAATATTATGTTTCTATCTAGTAGCCAGGCTCAGATAATATCAATATTATACAACTTCCATCAACTTCTTGCTGGAGCCGTGGAATTCAACTATCCTCTTCGTTTTTCCCGTCATTCGCATCCCCGCCACTCCTGATTTTTCAGTGTCTTGGAGTCGTTTTCAGAACTCCTCTTATCAATGAAGAATTGTGAAAACCTTCAAGTTTTTAGTATTCAGCAATGACCAGTTCAAAATTCTGTCCCCCAATTACAGTTTTTACAGTTTTTGATCCACTTGTTCTGTTGAAGATACTTGAATACGGGACTAGAAATGTTCAATAATGAAAAAGAGTACATTTTCAAAATGAAACATCAGGTGAAGCTGAGTTGATAGACACAGATCATTGTATTCTCGTACCAATACACACAAAACAGCTCTTTCCCTAAATTGGAGTCTATAGACAAGAGTTGTATGTTTTGTTAGGTATGGATGTGTACAACACACAATTTCATGTTTCCTTAAACCAATAGTAGTCTATAGTAAGCTGAAGTTTAGTCTCCCTCTAGATATAGATGTACGTGCCGTTATTTGATTTATCGAAGGAAAAAAATTAATCGAACAGAGCTCAATACAAGTTTGACACACCTGTTGTTCCGGCCTTTCTCATTGACTGATGCTCTCGTTCTTCGAATTAGCTGGTCGTAGTTCAACATGCAGTTGTTTATACAAACTTGTACTCTGTATAAATACCATCGAACCGATTTGGATTTCAGATTTCAACATGCATTCCTTCTTCCTTCTAGCTTCTTTTGTTTTCATCGGTAAGCATATTATTCAAAGAAGAAAAGTATACGGACAGGAGAAGTTTTCAGGCTCCGACTGCCAATTCAGTAGCAATACTCAACAGTTCATTGTGGACCTTCATAACTCATTCAGATCGAAAATCGCAACTGGAACATACACAGTAAATGAAACTGTCAAACCAGCATGTAGTAATATGAGAAAAATTGTGAGAATATACGAGCAATGATGAATATTCTAACTCGGGAGAAATTTCAGTCTTGGGATGCCACCCTTGCTACTTCTGCCCAAAACTACGCCAATACCTGTCCAACAACTCACTCAAATTTGGCTGGAACTGGGGAGAATCTCTACATGAGAACAACTTCGTCTAACATTGGTGGACTCGATGTTTACGGAGGATCTGCTGCCATGGCATGGCAACAAGAATTCCAGAAGTTTGGATGGGCTACTAACTACTTTGATATGAATCTTTTCAACACTGGAGTTGGAAATGCCACTCAAATGGCTTGGGCAAAGACGAGTCTTGTTGGATGTGGAGTTAAGAACTGCGGAAAAGATGCTAGTGGAATGAACAGAGTTTCAGTTGTGTGTCATTACAAACCACTGTAAGTTCTTGAGATATTCTCATCTATAACAACATTCTCATTTTCAGAGGAAACTATTTGGATCAAATGATTTATGTCAATGGATTCACATGCTCTCAATGTCCAACAGGAACTGCTTGTGACCAAACTACCGGTTTATGTGCATAATTATTCAAATATTTTTTTTTGATTAGGCATAGCCATGTATGATATTTTAAACTTTCAAAAATGGAAAAATAAAGAATTCAATAATTCAATTACTTGCTGAAACATTTTGAGTGTCCTGAATCAGGAACACAATTTTAAGTTTTTTGAATTCAAACTTTCGAAGCAACTGTTTCCTTTCTCCATGCTCAGCTAAACGCGGAAGTGTTGATATTTCTTCTAGATTTCTTGAAACCTGTACAAAACTCCAAACAAAAAGGAAACGATGAAACTCGCATAAAACAAGGGAATCCAACATGATTTCCCTTTGAGAAAATCTCAAGTTTTACAGTTTCAACCAATATAAAAGCTCTGCCAAGAACACAAAAACATCATCCACTTCTCAATTCGTTCTCTATTCCAAAATACGAACTTTCAGACTTGAGCAACCATGCAAACTCTATCAATTTTGGCCCTTGTCTGCATTGGAGCAGCATCTGCTAACTTCGGAGAAGGAGGAAAGCAAGGAATTCTCAACCATCACAACAATGTTCGTTCCAAGATTGCCAAGGGGCAATACGTGGCAAGAGGAACCAAGAAGGAATCCGCTACCAACATGAAGAAACTGGTTAGTCTCACGAGTTTTTGTCTTAAAATCTGGAGATCTTTTAGAAATGGGACGGATCTCTCGAATCTTCCGCTCAAGGATATGCCAATACCTGCCCAACTGGACACTCTACCATTCCACAGATCGGAGAGAATCTCTATTACTACTGGTCTGGATCTGCCATCTCAAACCTCGATCAATTCGGAGGAATGGCTTCAGCTGCATGGGAATCTGAGTTCCAAGATTTCGGATGGGGATCCAACAAGTTCTCCGTGTCTCTTGCTAACACCGGAATCGGACACGCCACCCAAATGGCTTGGGCTTTGACCGACAAGATTGGATGCGGAATCAAAATGTGTGGACCAGATCCATCCAAGGGAGGAATGAACAGAGTTGCTGTTGTCTGTCACTACAAGATTCAGTCAGTATTAGACTCTTTTGTTCCTTTCAATAATTTAATAATTTTCAGAGGAAACTATTTGTTCAAAACTATTTACAACGCTGGAGCCACATGCTCGGCTTGCCCATCTGGATCCAGCTGCGAACAATCTTCCGGACTCTGTGCCTAATTTATTTTCGATTGTTCCGTTTTATAGTAAAGTAATTTCTCGCATTTTCCTGTCACGAAAAGAAAACTCGGAACATTTATACAATTACAATGGAAACTGAGGAAGTGGCTCATCGCGATACGGTTGAATCGATGAGTCTTCATAACCTTCTTTAGCCCAATTTGCTCTTTCTGAAGAGCAGAAAAAGAAGAAAATGATATTGGCAATGATGAGAAATATAGCATGAACTATGAAGAGTGTTGACCAGGAGGCTGGAAGATCCATATTGTAATGGACTTTAAATTGACTTTCCACTCACAGTAATCAGTGTTCTTGGCGATAAGAACATTTAGTAGAGAAGAGAAAAACATGGCAGCCGAATTGACAATGAAGATGTTGACAAGAAGGAAAAGGTGCAAATGTCCTGAACGAAGTTGATTCATTCTCAGATGTCCCGCATAGGAACATCCGAGAAGCGATGATGCCAAAATGAACATGACCTGGATAGCAATTTTGAAAAATTATCACTATTTTAAAACATACTGTAACAATATACTTGTGATGAACAGGATCAAAGAACCCGAGAGCGAATAGGAAAATTCCGCAAGTTCCGAAAGAAATTGTATTGAAAAAACGCATTTTATTCTGCTCACTATTCCTGAAAAACGGGAACATTTTTAATTACTCTATTCTAAAGGCAACTTACGCAAGTTTTTCATAAAGATAAACCGAGGAGCAAGACGTTATCAAGTTCAGAATCGGAGCAATAATAGTGAAGTATGCAGATGAAATTTCCGAATGACCGACAACTTTGTGGAAGAATGTGGGACCAAATTGGTAGAACAGTTGAAGAGCACATCCATAGGCAAATGATGTGAAAAAGATGACCCAAATACGAAAATCCTGATAAATGGAAAGGTAGGGGATACGAAGGTCGAAGGTACGAGAACGAGTACGTTCGTATTCAAACATTGCCTGAAAACATGAATTTTTAATCAATCCAAGAACATAGTATTACGTTGCAGAATCCAATCGTTGCAGCTCTCTCTTTGAAATCTTCGTCGAAATGAATCAAAACAAAAACAAAGAAAATAATAAGAATTGTGATGACTGCACCATAATGAGCCGAGTGCCATCCTAGAGAAGATGATGCCATATGAGAGACAATTGGATGAACGAAGATTTCAGAAATATGGGAGTACGCAAAAACAATTATTGGAACGGAGATGTGATCGAATGGAATGAAAACGGACAGCTTGCAGATATAAGGAATGAACGCCGCCAGAGAGCATCCTAAAGTGGGGAAGTTTAGAAATCTTTTAAAAATCCTAAATGAACCTTGGAAAATACGAAGAATAATGGCAAGTAGATACGTCTTCGCATTAACACAGATCGGGAAGAACAATGCGGGAATAATACTGATGAAAGCACACATCACAAAACTTCGTCTGAAATAGGAATTATCTCAATAGTTACTAAATTCGAAAAACCTGAATCCCATATTGTTATAAGCATAAGTGATGGGAGTTGCAGCAAGTACCGTACCAACGGAAGTGACAGTGATAAGGGATTCTTTTTGTGGATTCGAAAGATAATAGACATATTTAACAATGACATCTCGAGATGTTTGCTTTTCTGGGTCGTATTGATTGTCGACTTCTTCGTAGACTGAAAACATTATAAACTATTGTCTCAGAATGCCGAAGAGTCTTTGGTCTCTTCTCCCACAACATAAATATACTGAACGTCACAATGCCAGACAGGAAACTTCAGTTTTATTACCATCTTAATTTGGTAAACAATTCCTCAAAGCGATAGATATAATCTTACGTATTTTCATGTCATCATTCAATTTCCAAATTATTTTCTATTCTATTCGAATCTCGAAACGTCTAAAACTGATCTAAACGGTATTGTATCTTCTGCCCAAAATACCGGTATTGTTGTTAGAAAAACACACTTCTTGACCATTACCACTTAATATGTTTGTAGTGTATGTGATCTTGCAAATCAGTTTCTAGCCAGTGTAGTCTCTCCCTACAAACAATACGGAAATGATATGGAACATAAGATCTCATCCCCCTCCCTTCCTCATCTTTTATCGTCGTCGCGCCCCTTAGTGATCGGATCAGAAACCACGAAAACGAGACAATCACACTTATTTCGTAACGAAGAGAAAACAAAAAGAACATGATGGATGGGAACTTACAATCGGATTCAGATGAATTTCGGAATTCGTGAAGGAAATTGATAGTTGATTGATAGACAGTTGGATTCGCGTATATTGAAGACATACACAAAGTACACAAGAATATAAAAAAGAATGGGATGTGCTGAAAGGATTGAAATTCCAGTCAGAATTTCATTAATTAATTACCTTTATATTCTCCATCGTCTGTGTTTTCTTCTCCTCATCGCCTTCTTCTGATTGTTTTGGAGAAACTGAACTCATTTCGAGTTTGCAAAATGGAAAGTTGTGAATTCCAGAACAATATGAAACAAAAACTTGTCTGTTTTCGAATAGAGACTGGAAGGTAAAAAATCAAAAAACCGAGAGAAGTTTGCATAATCTGCTCATGACGGGGTTTTATGCAGCACGCGCAACTTTTTCAAAGATCCTGAAGTAGAATGACGGGAAAACGAGAAGAACGGTGATTCCAGATGCTCGGGACTCTAAGGAGTCTTGTCCTGAATCCGACTAAACAGCGAGCTAAAGCCGACCACTTGCGACCTAAAGTTGCCGAGAACAACCGAGTTTTTGTTGAACAAAAAAACAATGCAGTGGGAGATCGCCGATTTCAAATGTTTGGAACACAGAACGAATTAGAACTTTCGTGAAACAATTTTCACAATGGCCAATTTCCCAAACCATGAGTTCATGATCAGTTTCAAATTTCACTTCACTAAGAATCACATAACAAAAAAGCTAACAATAAGATTTGTTGAAACTAAATTACGTCTATTTTTACCGAATTGACTAATCATTCCCTCACAGCAGTGTTATCCTTCCCTTGAACACATTTTCTGTGTTCATCACAACAAAAAGCATGACTTTATCTGTGAAAGTGGAGAAAGTCACACTTGTGTTCCTCAGAGTGTCACATCCATGCTATCGATCAAGTTTATTCTCATTTTCTTCCGGTCATCCCCTGTCCGATTATCATTTCAACGATCAACGTCATTTTTATCATTTTATCTTCATGGTCACACAGAGGAAAAGTCATTGTGTAATGTATACATACACTTCGTTTTTTGTCTTTGTCTTCTTTTTTTTTGACCAACGGGCCACCGATAAAAAAAGGAAAAGCCAGACGATTACAGCCCTTTGTGTGTGTCCCACTGGTTTATTCCGAGAGTTTCTTGAAAATTCCTTCCAATTTTTTTTCGAGGTCGCACCGGACGACGACGTCATATCAGATCGTTACAAAGTTGAAGAGGGGCAAAAATGGAAAACCAATCGAGAAAAGTACTTGAAAAAGGTTTTGAGTCTCGATTTGAATGGCTACTGGTTTGTTGTGTTCAAGGCGAAATCGAAAGACGAAGAACGCCATATTTGAACACAAAAATCTGTTTCGGTGAAAATAGGAAAGACACAAAATGTTGGTTTTTTTGGGAGAGAAGACACAAGAAGACATCGAGAACCGTAGTCAACAGATAATCCTTCTGTTCGAAAAAGTTGAAGAACTCTTGAGGATTAGAAGAACAAAAGCTGCCAAAATGGTTCAGCTGAACGTTTGGGTCAGATAAGATGATTTTTTCAAACTTTTTTTCGGAAAAAAATCTAATTTTAACCACCTGGAAACGTTTGTAATTAGTCCAAAAGGTGCTACGCTGCTGATAATACCGTTTTTTTAGATTGTCGTGTTATCGGAACTGTCTGGATACAGTATTAAAAAACAGTCGGCAGGTATTTTCATACTTCGGGTGCTCAGTGTATTTGAGTATTTCCAGATGAAATGGGACACTCTAAAAACCCATTTGAAAAACTTTAATTTGGTTTTCTGAACTTCCCTGAAAATCTTTCTTTTTTCGTAGGCTATAAGTGACCCCCATGACTGATACATTACAACATGAAGGTCAGTTCTGACTCATTTCTTTGACCATTCTCTTTTCTAGAAATAACCTTACGGCTGTCCACTCTATATAAAAAACGAGAACTGTTCGGTCACAAAGTCATTTTTCAAAAAGTTTCCCCATTCAACCGAAGTCTCTACGAAACGTCGTAAAACCAAAACTTTGAACCATTCGTTTTCGTCACTTTGCAATTGAGCTTATTAACATTCCTTCCTAAACGGTTGGGGATTCCGAATGCACTTGTCACAGCCTAATCACGTGTAAACCACTGTTTTCGTGACTTTCGGGCCAATCCGTTTCGCAAACTCTTTTGTTTTTTACAGTCTTCTCGAAGACGAAAGACGCAGACAACAGACACAGCTGAACCATTTGAAAGTGGGCGGAGATTGTGGTTGGCGGCATCGAAGAGAAGAAAAACGAAGCTGTCGGGTCGGAAGACGATTCAGAAGACGATCAACTCTTCAGTCGAATATGTGCATCACCAAAACTTTTATATTTTTTACCCTGTTGGCAGGCACTTATGCCTCCACCGCGTCTGATCCAATCGACTCTGTAAGTTTTCATTACTTTTAGTTTTTTTTTTCCAAATCTTTGTTGGTAATTCCTTCAACATTATTTACATTAAAGTCCTGATCGTGATCATTTGTTTCGTTGAAACCATTATTATTTTTATTATCCGTTGAATATGTAGTTTGTGACTGATTTTGTGTCGGATGTGACTGTTTTTGGGAAGTTGTAGGCTACATAGATTCAACTTTTTTACGGGTTCAACGATAACATCAAGCTTCGAAATTGAGCCCCTACAACAATAATTTTCAGATTTCAAGCCAAGGAGCCGATATCTTGAACAGAGCCAAACTAACCGGTCAAACAATCAGACAATGCTCATGCACCGAACAAAGAGTGTGCGTCGAGGAAATGAAGGCTCAAGCCAAAGATTGTACCGTTCCATGTTTCAATAAATTCTCATCAGTAAGTCGAGTGATCTTCGTATTTTTCGTACCCAAGATGTTATAGATCACCTCTCGTCCAAATGACTTGAAGAAATGCTTCGATGAGAAAGACAATATCCTTGAAGACTTCCTGACCTGCTTTGAGAATCGTGTGGAAGCGTAAGAGAGACATCTTTCCATCATGATGCAATTATTTTTTCATTCTAGATGTGTCAGTGATCAGCATGGACCACAAATCCAGAAGACAGATATCCGAGGAATCTTCCAAGTGACGGAGAAAAGCATTGCCACCCAGACGAACACGTTCCAAACAATGATCAAACCAATCAAACACATTCTCGATGCTACTGGTGATTTCGCTCTTTGTGTCAAAGATTGCTTCTTGCAGAAGAACAATAATGGATTCTGTTTTGATAGAAAAGGGTACGTCATAGGACATAATGAGGAATAGAGGAACCACTTGACTACTTTCTCTGAAACCGTTTCTTCTCTTCCCGAAGAAGAGTGACCAATAAACAAATCGGTTATTCTCGAGAAGGCCATCAGAAAAACCGCCAATCACAAATCATCGATTTCGGCATTTTGAACCGGTTTTCGATTTATCTTCCTTTTTAAGTCTATCATCATCTAAATCAACAAGTTCAGATGTCAACCTTTGGTCGCTGAGACAAAAGCAAGACAATCATTCCGTGCGTGCACCAAGAAAATGCACTGGAAAAGAGAAGCTGGAGAGCTTTGCGAGTGTTCCGTCAATGCTGGAGTAGAGTGAGTTTTTCGCTTGAATTCAAGATCTTCATTCTTTTCTGTTAGTTCCAGAGAGCTTCGTCAGTACTGCGTCATGTTCAAGTTGATGGGAAGACGTGCCCCAATGAGAAAATCTCGTGGTTAATCTGACATGCTTCTCACTCTCAAATTCCCTATTTTCTACCGGTGTATATAGAACCCTGAACCTAGGAACCGATGGTCTCAAAAATCTGCATTCGAAAAAAGCCTTAGAATCTGAATTTATCTTTTTGTCTGTCCTTTTCTCCAAATCTACAACCAAAACAATTATTTTTCTTAATAAAGATAATCGTTCTATTTTCTCGCCTGTTTTTGCAAAATGTTTGGATAACTATCCACTGCTTATCTCTCTTATCGGTTTTCGACGGTTGTTTGTCGATAATAAAAAGCAAACAGTCATCAAAAAGGTGCGAAAACTTCCGAGTCGAATCGGCAATGTTTGAGGAATGACTCTCTGAGAGATGGGCGGTTCAAAGGACATCTCATTTAGAATTCAGATTTCAAGCTAATCAAACATGAAGCAGACGAAATGAAGGAACAATTCAACTAAGCATTACTGATCGGAACATTAATCCCATTTATAAACTTTGAATTCTTTGATTTCGGTACACCGCGTTCGAAGAAGACATAAAAATAAGGAACAGTCAAAAAGATCAAACAAGTTTGGTTTATTAAAAATCTAAAACAAAAGGAATTCATTTGGGGTGTGTTTGGGAAGATTATCAAGATAAGCACAATGGTAAAAGAACACAGATGAGATTGTTTTCGATATCATCTAAAACTATTTTCCAAATACTGTTATACATGTTATAAATTCTCTGCTCTGGAAGCATAAATGCTCTGGAACGTAGCGATCCCCTTGATGTTTTTATTTTCAGATGTTTCCACCCCTACTTAGGTTCGCAGTGAAACTATTTCAAGAATCAAAATTTTCACTTCCTGGTTATTCGCCCTATTTTTTTGTGTTTTTTGTGACTGATCGTCATCAATGAAAACGAGCGGCGTCCAATCGTTTTCAGCACATGGCCGGCGAGCATCAAAGGAACCGATGAGATCATAAAAATTGACTGAACTGATCTCTACATGTCCTTTCTCAGAGTTATCGAGATGTTGAAATATAAAAGTAGAATCAAATACAGACAGTATGGCTTGTGCTCTAAAGTGTGCTTGAACCGTTTTGGGATTATCCATGCGGTCATGAATATCATTTGGAAAGTTTAAACGCGTATATTTAGGCAGCTGCTCGGACAAATAAAGGTGTGCACAATGGAGCATTCGAACGAGAAAGTTCTCAGTTGATGATCCAGTCTCCGTTCGAATTATATTTCGAGGGGAGAACCCGAAAACTTTCAAAAAGTACATAACTCAGTCTCCGAAAAGTTATCGTGATCGCCCCTATCACTTTCACCATCGGAATGTTTGCCGACTTCTTCTTTTTTCATCTCCTTTTTCTCTTCTTCTGTTAGCCTTTTACTTTTCAACCCCTACCGTTTCCTTACCCTTCCCTTACCTTCGATTAAAGCACGTTTGTTGCTTACTTCGATTTTATGATCTTCTCTTTAAGATAACACCTTAACGTCTGTTGCTTTACTACAGTGTTTTAGAGTCCTTTAGTGTCGAGAGTTACGCCTATTCGTTACCCTTAGACATCGAGTATCATTTCCAAGATAATTTTTTTTTGGTTTGTTCAGAACCAGCAGAATACCAAGCCTTCAATTACTGTATTTTGTTTTTGAGTATATCGGTTGGTCTAGTGTTTCTGACTTATCAACAAAATTGGTTTTATCGAATCTCTGCTGTCACAAGGTTATTTTGTGTATCTAGTTTCAACTTTGATTTGATATAAGACATAGTACCTAAATTTGAGTAAAACTGTTTGATAAATAATCTTCAGATCAAGAACTTCTCCCAGACAGTCTCTCAGATTAGAGCACATACCAGAACAAATGAACTAAAACAGCTTAATAAAGTGTCCGACATCAAACAGAATTCATTGAACCAAGTCGTTTTTGTTTGTGTATCAGTTACAAGGCTCCGTTCAAAAGTACCGTATTCTTTGACTTATCACTATTTATTTTGTCTAGATGGGAGGTCGTTCAGAAGCACTATAAAGGAGGAGGGATGTTCTGAACCCATATCATTATGTCTTAGCTTTAGATTGTTTCAATTTAACTCAAAAATATACCAGTTAATATTCAAAGCTGAAGAGACCCACAATATTATACTTCCTCTTGTATGGTATTTCCGTATTTTGTACCTTATTTTGAGTCACGAATCAGTAAACGAGTAATAAGATAACCACCCTCATCCCCCTGTGTGAGTAATACTTTGTTTACCTGTCTCAATTCGGGGCCTCAATTTCTTTCTTTATTTCTCCGAAGGTGAACAAATACTGTTCCCTTTAACCCAGCTTCAACCCTATCATTTCCTCATATTAGCTCCGAAATCCATCGTCACGCATGACGTGATGCTGCTTGATCACAAGCCTCGCCCCCTCTCGGGGAACCCGATCAACACAGTTTCAAATAAATATTTATGAATCTATCTACTTCTCCGTTCTATTATTTGTTTCGTATTCACCTAATATATAATTATTTCCAGAATGGTGAACTCTCAAGAAGACTACATCAGTGTTACCGTACTCTTTGTTGTGAATCTTCTCAATTATGTTGATAGATACACGGTGGCTGGAGTGCTCACTGCAGTTCAGACTTATTATAACATATCTGACAGTTTGGGAGGATTAATTCAAACTGTTTTCCTGATTTCTTTTATGGTCTTCTCTCCAGTTTGCGGATACCTTGGAGATCGTTTCAATAGAAAATGGATCATGATTATTGGAGTTGGAATTTGGCTTGGAGCTGTTTTGGGATCCAGTTTTGTACCAGCTAATGTGAGTTCGATCGAAAACTTTCCCATGACTCATGTATTTGTTTTCAGCATTTCTGGTTGTTCTTGGTGCTGAGAAGTTTCGTTGGAATCGGGGAAGCATCATACTCTAATGTGGCGCCTTCTCTGATCTCCGATATGTTTAATGGACAGAAAAGAAGTACCGTATTCATGATATTCTACTTTGCCATTCCAGTCGGTAGTGGTCTTGGATTCATTGTCGGATCAAACGTCGCCACATTAACCGGACACTGGCAATGGGGAATAAGAGTGTCTGCGATTGCTGGATTCATTGTCATGATTGCATTGGTTCTCTTCACTTATGAACCGGAGAGAGGAGCAGCTGATAGAGCAACAGGAGATGCGAAAGACGCTGTAGTGTCAACCAATACCACATACTTGGAAGATCTTGTTATCCTTATGAAGACCCCAACTCTTGTTGCCTGCACTTGGGGATATACAGCTCTAGTTTTTGTCTCTGGAACTCTTTCTTGGTGGGAACCTACTGTAATCCAGCACTTGACGGCCTGGCATCAAGGACTGAATGACACAAAAGAGTTACCAACAACCGACAAGGACAGAGTGGCACTCTACTTTGGAGCCATCACAACTGCTGGAGGACTTATCGGAGTTATTTTTGGATCTATGCTCTCAAAATGGTTAGTCACCGGATGGGGACCATTCAAGAGATTCCAAACGGAACGAGCTCCACCACTAGTTTCTGGAGGAGGCGCCCTGTTAGCTGCTCCACTTCTCCTCATTGGAATGATTTTCGGAGAGAAGAGTTTGGTTCTTTTGTATGTTATGATCTTCTTCGGACTCACATTCCTTTGCTTCAATTGGGGACTCAATATCGATATGTTGACAGTGAGTGATTCATTCGATTGTTCCACTCTAATATCTTCCATTTCCAGACTGTAATTCATCCAAACCGACGGAGTACTGCATTCTCCTACTTTGTTCTAGTTTCTCACTTATTCGGAGATGCCTCTGGACCATATTTGATTGGATTGATTTCTGATTTGATTCGTCATGGATCAACTCTTCCAAAAGATCAATATCATTCATTAGTCACTGCCACGTATTGTTGTGTTGCTCTTCTTCTGATTTCCGCTGGTCTTTATTTCGTTTCATCGCTCACTTTGGTCAGTGACCGAAGAAAATTCAGAATGGAAATGGGTAAGTGTTTTTGTTAACAGCTTATGATCCAAATTAATTCACTAATTTTCAGGAATGGATGATTTACAATCCAAACCAATCCGCACATCAACTGATAGTTTGGAAAGAATCGGCACAAATGATGAAGTTGCTTCGTCCAGATTATAAATTCCACTCTTGGCTTTAATTGTTCATAATTTGGGTTTATGTATGATTTTTTTGACGGGTTTTCTACTGTTTTTAAAAGAATGAAACGGTTCCTTTTACATTGCTTATTTTATTCTTATAAATAAAGTTCTGAAAATAAGTTAGAAAAGTAGACGAGCTGAACGAAGTGGACAACTACAGTAGGCTGCATCTGGTCCAGGTGATCCTGGTGGTCCTTCTGGTCCTGTAATTACAATTTTCGAGCATTCTATTTCTTCAAAGTTTTACCTGGTTCCCCTTCCATTCCACGATCTCCATCGGCTCCAGGTGCTCCCGTTGGTCCTTCCTCTCCTTCTGGTCCTGGAATTCCGGGCTCTCCATCTTTTCCAGGCAGACCTTCAACTCCAGCCATTCCTGGTGCTCCTGGTGCTCCAGGCATTCCAATTTCTCTCGTTCCGTTGGCTCCTGGCATTCCATCCATTCCAGGCTCTCCATATGCTCCTGGCTCTCCGGCGTCTCCTGGTTCCCCTTCAACTCCTGGCATTCCATCTTTTCCAACTTCATAGTTATCCACTCCCGGTGGTCCTGGTGGTCCCTGTTCTCCGGGTTCTCCATCCGGACCCGGTGGTCCTGGTTCTCCAGCTGGACAACGGATGCATGGTGGTCTTTGATAGATGAGAGACTGATCGAATAACGGGAAATCGGGTCCAGGCTGTCCTGCGTCTCCATTCCAACCGTCATCTCCAGGTGCTCCAGGCTCTCCGGGTGGTCCGATTGGTCCGGGTGGACAATTGTTAACTTTATTCATGCATCCACATTTGGATTCTCCACTTCTTTTCTGTCTTACAACAGATCGATTGATTTCTATCATATCATCCCAAGCTTCGGTTGCAAATCTCTGTAGAAACATTTCAAGTATATTTCTAACTTTATTCAAAGATGCCTGTTCTATAATAGCTTTTCAAGTATAACCTTTCAAACTATTGAACATCAGAAACTCACATTGAATTCTGCCACGTCATCAAGAGCCGATGAATAAAATGTCCGGAAGTCGGCAAAAATGAGCAGACCTGCTGTGATATAGCCCACAACCAGAATTGAAGAAACCGAGACGGCCGCGCAGATGAGATTATTCGACATTGCTGCCGATAGCTTTCTGCCATTTCCTCGCTTCCAACCGGCCTTATGTACTCTTCCCCTAAATGTTCGTTTAACGAGCGATCGCGCAATTTTCTCATCATAATGCGCTTACTTTAAAACTAATTCATTTTATGTTTATAGGTGTTTATCAAACGAAAAACAGCACAAATACAAGAAGTCGCTGACAAACGATGAATGTTGGATAGATAATGGTATTAGAATTAGAATCCGTACTTTTGTCTCGCCATTCTTTTCGACTGTTTCTGCTCTGCCCATTGATCCTTGAGTTGTTCTTCCCGAGCAACAGCCTGAAAAAAAGGAAAAATATGATATGGGAGAATTCAAAAAAATTATCCTTACTAAGCTGGCCAAATAAGTGATTTGATGTTTTCTTCTCGAAGTTTGTCCCTGAGTCTGAACTTGTGGAATAGGAGCAGAGGTAGCTTCAACAAATGCGCGATGTCCGAGATTCTTGATGATATTCGTTTTGACATCAGGACCAAGTGCATCATCGACGTTTACATCAACAATCGAATTGGCCATTTCATTAATCGATCGTCTTTCTTCAGATCCGATGTCATGTGAGAATCTCATCAACAGTTTATGAGCTTGCTCATCATTAATCTTACGATGAAGCCAAGCGTTCGAGGCGGATGGTCCTTCTTGTGGCTCCTCGGCTTCTGGCATTTGATACATTTGGCTGGGATCCATTTCATCGTCTTCTGTTGGTCTAGATGGTCCGACAACATCCATACTACTCATAGCCATGTATGGAATTTCCGAAACCTCCTCAACATTTTTGCGAGCTGGGGCAGAAGAAAAGCCGAAGAAATCAGTATCTTCATCGTCGTCATCGTCACTTTCTTCGACGATCTTCGGAGCAGGTGCTGGTTTTGGTGTAGCAGTTACAACAGGTGCCTGGGAACAATATAAATAAAAATAGTAACATTAGCAACAAAAACTCACTTTCTTGGCCACTGAATGAGGAATCATTGATTTATTGAAGACGTTTGATCCGTCTGACCGGTTATCTCTTCCTTTTGGAGCTGGTAAGTTGGATAACAGACCATGACCTATTTTCGCTTTAATTGTATGTTTTTCTTTCTCTTCGGAATCGCTGTCATCACTGGAATTTTCTCCAGCTAAGCCGGCCAGGGCCCCAAACGCAGAAATTATTTTCTTTTCTGCAATTAATATATATGAGATACCAACTGAACAAGTTCCACCAGTACCTTTATTTTTCTGAACACCGCCGCCAACTTTTGAAATCTTTCCGATTTTCTCTTCTTTCTTTGCTAGCTTTCTCTCTTTCTTCTTTTCCAACTTTTGAGCTTTCTTTAATGCTTTTTTCTCAAGCTTTCTTCGTGCTTTTTCTGCCAACTTTTTTTCCCAGTCTTTCGGTTTCACAATTTCTTCGAGAGCTTCTTCGCCACTCGGGTTAAGAACTTTGTGTGGCTCGGATTTCCCCACTACAATAAAAGAATAATATAGTTGAGGTTATCATAGAAACAATTATAAAAATACCTGAATCATCGAAGAAGGAGTCTTCGTCCACAAGGATCGGTTTTGGTGGAGCAACGGTAACCTGGAATTAGGAAATCGTTAATACGACGTAAAAAGTTTTTCTTTGGCACTTTTTGTTCTTCTTGGTCGCTGTCTGAATCACTTCCTGCGTAATCAACGAGCCCCATCGTTTCAAGTTGCGATTTCCAGCCAAAATGGAAGTATTTCGAATATTGATTGAAGTATCAGAGGGATTCCGAGAGGAGTACAAAATCTAAAGCATTGATGCGCGCTCTAGCGAACGCCCCGCGAAAACAATTATTTTGAATTCTGTCGCGACCTCGATTTGTTTCGTCAAAAATATTTTCATTGAACACTTTGAACATTCGTTCGTTTTCTAAAAATGCCATCCAAAACTCGTGAGCTTGCTGAAGCCGATGTCTTCAACTTGACATATGACAAACTGCGTAAAGAATTGAAGAAGAAACGCCTTTCAGCAGCTGGAAAAAAGTCTGACTTGCAATTCAGACTCGTTGAGGTAGTTCAGGCTTCCATTGAATTCATCTCACGCCTAATTTTTCAGTTTTTGAGCAATCAAAGAGGAATAGAGCAACAAGAGACAATCAGCGAAGAACCAGAAGAGCAACCCGAAATTGAAAATCATCAGAATGATGAAAGAGATGAGCCAATGGATACAGATGACCCTGAAACTCCACTGAACCGCACTTTCACAGTCGAAGAAGCCGTTGATGAGGGAGAAAATAAGCCAACTCGTAAGTTTCGCGATTACAATAAAATAAATAAGAAATTCTTTGAAGATGAGCAAACCCCCACTAATGCTGTTGGTCTCATTCTTGACGAGGAAGCGAAACGTGAAATGTGCGCCAATTTGGGTATCGATATGCATAATTTTGAGGTCAAATCTCGCACAAGAACCCATCGTGCTTCGGGAAGAAAATCACTCAGAACAAGCGCCCAGTCACCATCACAGTCTGATGAGCCAATCGAAAACCGTGGCGTCACTCCGGTTCGTCAAAGGGATCCATCGCGTGGGCGAGACAGATTTGCTATGATACATGCTAGAGAAATGGAAAAAGAAGAAACTATCGGAGAACGTCGGGAGCGAATGCAGAAAAGACACGAAGACCTAACTGGCAATGTACCAGATGCAATTAAAAAGCTTGCAACTCCGAAAAGTGTCAAGAAGCGAGAACCCCTTGATAGATCTGCCAACAGGTACTTTATTCATAACTCGTTCTAATATCTGTAATCCTTTACAGATCTGCTGGCAGAAACTGGATGGTGCAGAATCCTGCTCAGATGACCTTCAAGTTCGGCGAAACGGATGTAAATGATTTCTCTGTTGTTGCTAGCGCCAAAACGGAGACTGGAGAGTGTTCATCGTCTTCCGGAACGGGCATCGTAAAGAAGCAATCATCTAGAGCCAGAGCTCATGTCGAGGTCAAGCAGTTGACAAGAATTCCAGTAGCGAGCCGTTCTGTTACAACTCCCAGTCGTGTAAACACTTCCAAGAAAATAATTCCAGTGACTGTCACAGATGAGGACACGTTTACTGACTACATATCCACTCCAAAAGGTTCAACTCCGAACAGAGGTATGTAAACGGTGATCACGATTCTGTATATGAGACGCTTTTTTCAGTTCCGAAGCGCGGTGGCTACACTCCTCACACATCCAAGAAAGTTTTTGTCGATACGACTCAATTGACGGATCGCGAATATACATTGGCGATGGAGGAAGGGCTTATTCCTGGAAAGGCAGCTACAAAATCAAATCTGGAGAGTCGTCAGCTCGAAAGTAAAAAACGCCGTGACGATATTATCGCTCTCAAGCGAAAAATGAACCTAAAATAATTGTATACTTCTTTTACAACAACTAAGGCTCAAGTCTTGAAATTTTCGCAACACACTTCGATAATAATTTGAACTTTTTCATCTCTCACTCTGTTTTAAAATATATCTTTTGAGTTTTTTTTGTTCCGGATTTGCGTTCCTGCTGTTTCGTTTTGACAGCTTTCATATTCTTTCAGAGACAACTCATATTTTTGTTTCTCTCGAATATCTGTGCATTCTCGTACTATGTTTTGTTTACAGCTCAAAATTTACAAAAAATGGCGCTGTGGGTCGACAAATATCGTCCAAAAGAATTGATCGGGAAGGATGGTGTCGATTATCACTTGGAACAAGCTAATCATCTTAAATACCTATCCGCAGATTGTATGCCTCATCTCCTGTTCTGCGGTCCGAGTGGAGCGGGAAAGAAGACCCGGATTAAGTGTCTATTGAGGTTAGGAAATTTCCTATTCTGCTCGATAGAATATCCTCGGGTTTCAGGGAATTGTATGGAGTCGGAGTGGATAAAACTCAGCTAATCATGAAGGCGTTCACAACTCCATCGA
The DNA here is from genome assembly GCA_963966625.1 of Caenorhabditis zanzibari. Classification (NCBI taxonomy): domain Eukaryota; kingdom Metazoa; phylum Nematoda; class Chromadorea; order Rhabditida; family Rhabditidae; genus Caenorhabditis; species Caenorhabditis zanzibari. The sequence continues at coordinate 9,531,847 of OZ016471.1, forward strand.
ACAGAAAACTCGAAATTCAGACTGTTTCAAGCAACTATCATGTAGAGATGACTCCATCGGATGTTGGAATTTACGATCGCGTTGTTGTGCAGGATCTTGTTAAAGAAATGGCTCAGACTTCACAGATTGAAGCGTCATCACAGAAGTCATTCAAAGTGGTTGTGCTTTGCGAAGCCGATTCTCTCACACGTGATGCTCAACACGGTCTCCGTCGAACAATGGAGAAGTATGCGAACAACTGTAAAATCGTTTTGTGCTGTGAATCTTTGTCACGAATTATCGAGCCACTTCAATCTCGTTGTATCATCATCAACGTACCAGCACCGTCCGATGATGATGTCCGAAAAGTATTACAGAAAGTTGTTCAAAAGGAAAAATTTCCGATTCCGGACAACGTTCTTCAGCAAATTATTGAAAAGGCGGAAGGCAACTTGAGGCGAGCAATTTTGATGACTGAAGCAATCAAAATGGAGAACGAAAGCGGAATCTCACCGAACGCTCAGATTCCAGTGCCAGAATGGGAGGCGTACATTCGAGAGATTGCTAAGATGATTCTTCAGAAGCAAAGCTCAGATATGGCTCTCAAAGTTCGTGAGAGATTGTACGAAGTATTATCCAGACTCATTCCCCCTCATGTTATTTTCAAGGTAAAAATTTGAAAAATGTACTGGACTGGACGGAAACCTGCGAATATTTTCAGAAGCTTCTCGAGTTCCTTCTTCCCAGCTGCCCCGCTTCGATTGTTCGTGAAGTCGTTAGCGTAGCTGCGAGTTCAGAGCATCGACTTTTGCTGGGACAGAAACCGATTTTCCATCTCGAGGCTTTTGTGGTAGCTTTCATGGATATTTATCTAACCAATGCTTCTAAGCCTAAGTGATTGTGTTTTATTTCATTCAACTTTCAATATGGTCTCCTTCAATTTTCTCAACTTTGTGCGATGAAATCAATGATTATTCGAGGAAAAACTTCATACAAATCATACTTATCTGCACTTAAAAATGAAGCATATTATGGTAATTTATGGTTTAGAAAATTTTTACAACAGAGCGGAAAAAGAATAAATAGTATCGCACAAAGTTTTATAAATAGTAATCGGTAGGAAAATAAAGCACCAGGTCTGCATGGACAATGGAGTTCGAGTTTATGCATCGCTATCTCCTGATGCTTTAGCTTTGGAACTCTGAGCAGACTTCAGAAGACGATCCAATTGAGCTTGTGTTGCAGCAGAGTCCATAGGTTGAGCAGAAGCAGCAGGAGCAGCAGGTTTATTTGGTTTGTCCTGAAGAAATGAGTTTTCTAGTGAAAATGTTTGAGTAAACTAACCTTCAGCAAATTCGAGAAGAAATTGGCAAGTGGGCTGTCTTTATCAGCAGGTTCTTCCTGCATTGTTCTTTGCTTCGGGCCGGAGCTGGTAGTAGCTGTTGCCAACGTGTCCATGAGCTTTTTCAGGAATGCCTGATCGTCGTCGGCCTCGACCAACTGCTCTTTCGCTACCGGTCTCAACTTATCACGGGTTGGTTCAAGTGCCGAATCAGCATCAGGAATTGATTCCTGGAAATTATTTAAACTTTATTTAGGTGAATTCGTGAATTTCAGAAAGCTTTTCGAACATACCCGAATGATGTCGATTTTTTTCTCCCCATCCCAACCAGCGGGAACAAAAATAGAATCTCTCTCGATAACTTGAGCGGCGCTAGTGAACGCCGTTCCGAACGAACGATGGACAATATATTTCTGAAGCAGCTGAATATTTTTCGATTCCTTGGTGCTCGTGAAGATAAGCGTAGCTCCGAGACTGAGACAGAATTTGCGAAGTTGAATGCTGACTTTGGCAAACTGAGCATCGGTGAATTCTTTTCCTAAAACTTCCAAACAAACTTGTAACTCTTCGTCAGTTACTTAGTACGTACCCAAATCCGACTTTGTAATAACGACCATGAAAGTAACACCACAATTTTCCACAAGCGTTCCTTGGTCAAGTGGAAGCAAGTTGTGTTCATCAGCGAAATTTCCAACAACGGAAGTACTCATTTGAGATTGGACAGGATCCACATATTCCTGCCACATTCTCTCCTCTGAAAAGTAGCATATGATTAAAATACACAGAAATAATCTGTTTACGTACGTTGACTTCTACCCGCCTTCAAATCTTCCTTCGAGAAATGCTTCTGAGCTTGCTCCGTGCAGACATTCGCCCACCTTTTCAATGAGTGAATGAGATCTAGAAAATACAGTCATTTCATTGATCCTGTATATTATTACTAACTCGGGTTGTCAATGCTTCCAGAAAGAATGAACACTACTTCAGAGGGAGATGCTGGCAATGCATATTTCAGAAGAGCCGCGCAACTTTCGTTTCCATCCAATGACCAAACGGGGATTTGAAGCAACTCAGATGGATTCAAGTTTGCTCCAGCTGTTCCCAGTTGATAAGCATAACTAGCATCGCGAGCGTCGTTTTGAACATGAAGTACGCGATAGCCAAGAAGCGACTTCGGCTTCACAGAACGTTCAGTTTTGTCGAGTCTTGCGAGCAACGACGATTTCCCACACCGATTATCGCCGAGAACGATTACAGTGCTTCCTTGGTTCGTGTTAGTTTTCTTCGAAGCTAATAATTCACGCCTGCAATTGTTCATGTTGATGAAAAACTGTTAAAATAAGGAATTGATTACCAGATTCCAACTTCATCATCCGTAGAAGAATATAAAACTGGAAGGACGGCGTTGGCGGTGTCATCAAGTTCTTGCAGTTGAGCTGCTGGCGGCATTTTTCCACTGAAGAGAGAGATTGATGAAGGAATGGTGGCACACGAATTTCAAAGTTGACTTTTCGTCTGCGTCTCTCTGTTTCCCCCACTATTCTTTTCGTGCAATGAAATTGTGAAATTGAATGCGCCTTTAATACCGTGCAAACACCGCGACGACAACGCGCACATTTTCGGCAGAGCCGAAACAATTTTTGGAGCATGATGAAAACAGAAACTTTTCATCGGCTAGGCAATTTTATTGTTCGTCTTTTCTAAATATGTATTTCTTGCCATCTTTTCCATCATACTCATAGTGTTTTTCAGAACAAATCTCTTAGGGGGCAGTTGTTGCTTGATGCTTTTATGAATTCTATTCAAAACATCCAACAGGTGAGTATTATTAAATTTCTTTTCTAAATCATCGAGTTTCTTTCAGCTGCGTGAATTCCTGACAGTTTACAATACCCTCAGTGAACGCTGCTTCAACGCTTGCGCTCGTGATTACTCTACATCGACACTCACTAAGGACGAAGGTTCCTGTGTCAGTCAATGTGAGTCTTTTCTAAAGTTTGGTGAAATAAAAATGGCTTAAATTGTAGGCATTGACAAGCAGATGCTAGTGAACCGTCGGTTTATGCTAGTATTTGCAGAACAAGCTCCGAAAGCTCTTTTCAAGCAAGGAGAACAGTCTCCTACCGAAGCAATCAAAGCCGCCAAACCAGAAGCAACTCCTGCGCCAGAAAGCAATCAAGCTACAGCTGTTGAAGAAACCAAGTACCCTAATAATGCTTTAGAATGTTTTCTTGTTAATTCGGATTTTGCAGACAATGAGTATCATCTCTGAACATGGCTTCCGTCAGGACGGAAGACGACCCGCTCAAATTCGCAATATTAACACTCGTCTTGGTTTGAACAGAAACGCTGAAGGTAGCTGCTACCTTGAACACGGGAACACTAAGGTGAATACCAATTTTAATTGTTGTCATGACAAGTTCATAATTACAGGTGCTTTGCGCTGTATATGGTCCTTATGAAGGAAAGGCATCGAAAAGACTGGAGGACAGATGTGCCATTGTTTGCCAGTACAGCACCACAACTTTCTCGGGACTCGAACGAAAAAATCGTCCTCGCGGAGATCGGAAATCTACAGAGATCAGCAGACTTCTTGAAAAAGCATTCGAGTCTGTCATTCTAACAGAATCATTTCCAAGATCTCAGATAGACATTTTCTGCGAAGTGATTCAAGGAGATGGTTCAAATCTGGCTGCTTGCGTCAATGCAACTTCTCTTGCCCTTGCAGACGCTGGAATCCCAATGAAAGGAATTGCTTCAGCTGCTACCTGTGGCATTGTTGAAACGAAACCAATTGTTGATCTGACTTCAAGAGAGGAAACCGATCTCCTTCCAAGAGTTACTGTAAGTTTTCCTCCACACTATTTTTTACATTTAGAGGTTTTTTTCCAGCTTGCCACGATTTGCGGACGAGATGAGGTTATCCTTGTGGAGCTGCAAAACCGTCTTCATATCGATCATCTCTCTGTCGTCATGGATGCCGCTAAAGCTACTTGTGCTGATGTCTATGAATGTCTTGCTGTTGTTGCGCAACAGCACCTAAAAGCTTGTGCACCAATTTTAGGATCTTAGTTCCGCAGATTCTCTTTTTCCTGTTTTCTTTCGTTGTTCATCGTTCGAGTTGTTGTTTACTTTTGTTTTCCAATGAATAATTTCAATAGATAACAGAAGTCTAATCTGACTAGAGTATGCTCTCGATGTCTTTATTTCTCACTATTGAATCGCTCGTAGTGCTGGAAGTACAATTCTGACCTTAAGAATGTGGAGTCGTGGGATTCTTGCTAGGACTGGTTGGGCACAAACACGATGCCGATTTTCTGCTCAAAACGCTGCAACGGAAGTAGATGGTATTTGAATTTCGTTTCGGAAGTAATCAAATTGTTTGTATTTCAGACTTCATAAACACAATCAGTAAAGCTACAACCCATATACCAGCCAAAACCACAACAGTGTTTGAGACTGCAGCAGAGTTCACACAAGTAAATGATTTGAACGAAATGTTCATGTTAAAAATCTCACTTTTTAGTGGCTGGAGCGAAACCCTATAAGATCGATAGATCACTTCATCGCCGCTTCGAAAATTTCAGTATATGTAAAAGCAGAAGACCAGAAAAAAGTGTTTGGCAAAATGGATCGTATTGCTACTAGTTTGTTACCTCCGAGTTACGGATCACTTCGTTCTCAAGATATTATGGAGTCGTTGAGAATTATATTGCAATTTAATCCGAAAAGTAAAATCCTGTCCGACATACAAAAGTTGTTCCTGGAAAGAAGTGAGCTGCATTACATATCATGAAGTATTCATCATAAAAGTTTTCAGATATCAAAGCTTCGGACCTTCAAGATGTACCATTCGACACTATAGTAATGCTCATTCGATATTCGAATCCTTCTGTCGAAAAGGAAGTTCTGAACACAATCGCAGATGCCTTACTCATGAGAATGGAAAAGTGAGGTTTCAATGTATTTTTGTCGATTTGAAATTTTTTACAGGGAAATCGGAAACGCCGCAGATTTGTTAGCCATTCTCGCAGGAGAAGGCTATCCAAAGTCCAAATGGTTTCATAATGAAATTTTCGTGAGAGCTGCAGAAAAACTCGTACCTGTTATGGACATTCCTGAGAAGTGTGTATTATTGAAGCATATGGCGATTCATAAACAGAGAAATCGTCAGTTGCTCGGAGCGATCATTAATTCAATATCTACATCAAATCTTTGCTTGTCAATTCGACAAATTGTCACTGTAGTCAGTTCCTGTTCTGCTCTCACCTATTATCCGCCGAAGATCGCGAGAAAAGTTGCGGACGATCTTTCAAAAAATTCAAATGTTCTTGATGATTGGAATGATGTGATCGTTATTGCTGATTCCTTCACTCGGATGCGAATGGGAGATCAGAAGTCGTGGAATTTACTTGTACGATGGGCTATTGAAAATGTGAAGAATGCGAAAGTAGATCAATTGAGTCGATTTGTGTCAGGATTAGCCAGAATTGGGGAACCTTCCGGAAAACCTCTAGCAAAGATGTTGAAACCAATGTTGGCACGAGAAAAATCACGGACGCCAGCAGCATGGTTGAATACTGTCTATTCACTCGCCTACTTTCAAGAACTAGACGAAACTCATGCTGATTCAGTTCTAAACAAGAGCTTCGTGAATCAAGTCATGAAATCAGAAATGTAAGTGTAGAGTTTAAATTTTTTCTAATAGAAATCGTTTTCAGGGTTGTTAACGATCGTTTGAGAAAGGCTATGACTTTGTTAATGATTAGTGCAGCTGCTAAAATTGATCTACAAGGAAGGTACAAAGGCCCGACACTTGAAAAAGAATCACTTTCGGAATATGGAATCAATTTCGACGCAAAAACTATCCGAAACGCCCGAGAGTTGAAGTATTCTAAAAACACCACCGAGTGCGATACCATCTTCCTCAAATCATTGTTCCAAACGGCTCCTCAGGACACACATTGTGGACTTCCAGATGTAGCAGAATGTGGAGCATTAGTCGATGCATATGTGATGCCTGATCCGGTAACTTTGGTCTATTTCTACCATAATGAATGTTTATTGTTTTCAGAAATCAGGACTCCTAATCAGCATATCCCAATGGGGTTCCTCAAAACCCAGACCATTATTTTTCTATGGATGGATGCAGACGAAACAGGTAAACTTATATTAGTTATCATCGTAACTGGAAACGTTTTCAGAACATGGAAAAGGTTTCAAGCGAGGAGAACATTCTGGGACAAGAACAATTGGGTCTTCGTTTGATGCGATCATATGGTTATGATCCAGTGATTGTGTTTAAGTCGGAGCTCGATTATTGCTCCACGGATATAGACAAAGTTAAAATGATACGGGAAAAAATACACAACAGGAATTAATATTTACAATTGATGTTAGTTATTTTTAGATAGATCCCATTTTTACTTCTTATAATCGTTCACCGCATTTGTTTCCAATAAATTGTTCGTTGTTCGTTTTAAAGTCCGATTTTTCTACATAAGTGGTTACTTGCCAACCAAATAAATATTTCATTATTCCAAAATTTTTCTCGCTTTCCAAACTAAAAAAGTTCAGCAAGTCGAAATGGATGTGGTAACTCTTCCAGCAGAAAAGGATGATGATCTTCCGGTGTGTATTGTTGCTGATGATCTACTCAGAATGGTGGACGGAAAGTCTAAGCACGGAGCAATATATTGTGTATTTATGGTAAGAACCAGAAGACCTTCAAGTTTTGTTTTAAAACGATATATTGTAGGAGGAGGTGACTTTGACGGAACCATTCATGCTATTCCATTACAACGCCAGCCGAAAAGTGACTTGTTTGAATGGTACCCTTGCTAAGCAAAACGCTCTTCCTCTATGGTAAGAGAAAACTCAAGCCTAGAATAAATACAAAAACTGTTTCAGGTCTAATAATCACGGAGAAAGGCCACACCAGAAAAAGTATAAAACTGATTACATCAAACTGAATTTCTTCCAAGGCAGAGGAGGAAGAAACGATGGTGTTGTCTACACGTGCGTTTTTTAATATTTGCAGCATCTTTCACAGACTTAGAAAGATTCTAACTAATGTGTTTCAGATGGACCGATGTCAGTATGCAAGATAATGGGCGACCTCCACAGCCTTCCAAACTCCAACATGTTCGTGCCTCAACAAAACCAAACATGAACCTATACCTTCTGCTCCCCCTCAAAGAGGTACATTCAATCGCGTTTCCGTATTCACCAATTTGAGTTTTCAGACAAGTGTGCATGTCTTATCGGAGAAGGCGTTCGGTTCTTATCTTCTCATGAAATCGAAGAACAATGATATTACAAGGAATACGGCGGACTGCAAAATCTTACAATGTGACACAGCAAAAATGTACCTGAAGGGTTGCGAACATGCCACTTGCGAACAATGCTGGATTAAATGGCTCTCTTATCCTAAAAATGAGCCGAAATGCGAGTTTTGTAGAAAGGAAGTCAAACCGGGTAGGCTTTTTTTTTTGAAATTCAGTTTCACATTCTTCAGATGATGAGGTTCGACTGAAGCTGCGCCATGGACCCTGCCCTATTGACATGTGCACTCCGACCTCAGGAACACAGGGTGTGATTCTTATTCCTTGCGGGTAAGTGAACTATCCTCATGATGACATTGCTCCTATTAATTGTTATTGCAGATGCCGAATTTTCTGTGCGCAGATGGAGAAAGCTTATGAAAAGATCAATAATCTTCACAATATCATAAAAAGCTGTCCTTACGACGCTTGCAAAAAGCACGTCACAGATGTCCAGCGAGTACGCACGTGATTCGTATCTTCTGCTGATTTCGTCAGATTTCCAGGTAGGGATAGTTTCGAGACTTTTGTAAACTTTAGTCTACTCTTGACTACATTTTGATCCCACTACTGTTTCCTTTTCCAGGTCTCACAAAAGTGCAAAAAGAACTCGTCAATCAACTAAATTCACTCGTACAAGACTCAAACGTGTTTCAGCTACTGTCATTAATTTATATTAATCAATAAGACTTTGTATTATATATCCACTTTTCCACTGCATGCCAGTTTCTTGCAAGTTCCGACTCGCCGGTAAAAACCAATTCTATGTTTTATTCAATGTATGTTAGTTTCTGACTGAAACTATCCTAATAAACATTAATGCTGAGAAATTCAATACACTTGTACACAGGTTTCAATCCAGTTATATATTATCCTGCTGGATATCCAGCAACACCCGATTCTCTCGCAACATACCGCATTCGAGCACAAAAGGAACGTCGAATTCCTAGATACCGTATTTCCTCTATTTTTTGGCTGTGTCCTTCTATTGTTCAATGACTTCTAAATTAATGAAAGCCTGAATTTCAAAAAAAAGTGCCCATCCTATTAAAATTCTACATTTGCAGATGTCGAAAGCGGAAAACTTTCCGGAAAGCATCAAAAAATTCATAGTAAAAACAGCTCCTTCAACAATGATTTACATCCCAAATTGGATTGACAAGGACGAGGAGCAGTTGTACAAGTCGTGCATTGAAAACGCTCCACAACCGAAATGGCGTGTCCTGGCAAATCGACGACTTCAGAATTACGGTGGAGTCGTTGGAAAGACTGCACTGATTCCTACCGATGATTTTCCTGTGGTTCGTTAGAAATCTTATTTCAAAACAAATATTTTACTTTAGGAGCTCAAGTATCTGATGACCAAGATCAATGATCTCGGCATTTTCAAAAATCCAGTCAATCACGTTCTGGTGAACGAATACGAGCCATGGCAAGGAATCATGCCACACACAGATGGGCCAGCGTTTCATAGAATTGTCACTACTGTCACAATCGGATCACATTGCTTTTTGGATATGTACGATCCCGTGGATCCAGAGGTATAATCATGTTTTATTTTATACAAAGAGACAAACGACCCATATCAAAATGAGAGCTTTTTTCGTAATAATTATCCGCTAAAACTTCTGCAGATTAGTCGCTATTTTCCATTGTTTGTTCTCGTTAAGATCTGACAAAAAGCTTGAGTCGAGGTTTACTTCCCGCCAGTTTCGCATTCTAGCATCGTCATGAGACATTGAAAATGGATTAGCTTTTTCTTCGTCATCTTCAGATTTGAATGACATTATCCGTTTCAAATTGACTGCAGACTGAGAATGAGGCATCATCATGACCGGTGCGCTTCCTCGATGTTCCAATCGAACTTCTGACGCAGATCCATGATAATGATGATTTGGTATGTGAGAAGACTCTTCAGAGTACAGAAGAGTCACATCCACCTCATCATAGAACGGATCCTTTCGGAGATCAGGTGTTGTCATTGGATTATCGGCAATCATCAATCCCATCTGAACCGAATGATTTGTAGATCAATTCGATCAACTTTCTTCTCCACTTACTGTTATATTTCTATCAATTAATGCATTTGTCTCAAAATCGTCGTCGTCTTCTCCGAATGGATTCAACATCACATCGATAACTTTCAGCCATCCCATATAAAAAATGAACTGAAGGAATGTCATCACTGGGAAATATACATCCACTTCATCCACAATCTTATGTTTTTCCACTACAAGTTGTCTCGCCACGATTGACACCAGAAAATATAGGTTGACAGCCAAGCAAACCAATTGGGGATACATCAGTGGTAATGGTACCCAGTCGTAATTGCAGACCCATTCGATATTCGTCCTCCATGTTCTGATCTCGGCTTCCATTTGTGCTTTGAAGTAATCACTCTCAATATATCCATCCTTTCTCGCTTTATAAGTCATACACAACGCCCAGTTGGCAGGAATCCAATATTTCGTTCCTAACTTGCTGTTGTATTTTGTGCCGTAACTGTTGTAGAGTTCCAGTTCGTGTTTATTCATAAATCCAGCAGCTACAATAGTCTCCATTGTTGGAAACCGTCGGCGTGTTCTCATGCTCATATCACGAAAAACCAGAACTTGAACCAATTCACAGTATCTCATAATGTTTCTACGATAGATCCGAGCCTTCTCAGTCGCGCCCCGAATGTAGAGGTTCGCCATAAGACCAACACTGAAATTTCAGCGGTATTATTTTTCAAAAAGTTCTCCCAACTCACTTATCGATAAAGCCAATTGTCTGATAAAGCTTCGTCCATCTGTTGACTACCGTAGTCACAAAAAATCCAAGAACAAACTCGAGTGGAATGTAGGATAATCTTTTGTCGAAATACCGTACAACTGCCTCGAAAGTCCTTCAAATTATTCGATGTTTAGTTCTCAATACATCACGTCATGTTTTTTACCGTTGACTGGATTCGCCAAGTGCAGTTTTGTAAATAACTGATATTATTCCGTAGAAAATGAGAAATATGATAGTCTCCATGTAAACAGCCTTCCAAATCGATCCTTTCCATTTAAAAAGTAGCAGGAAAAAAGTCCACGGATGGGATGTCATTATCTCTTTGTGATAATTTATCGTCATTTTTCGCTCAAAATATTTTGGAAGCCTGAAATTTTCATGTTTGAATCAAGGAAAAGAGACCGAAAATAGAAAATGAAGAGAATGACGGCGATTCAGAGATCGGTCATCGATAGGTTCGATGGGTTCATCTACCATCTTGAAGGCCAATCAGTTACCTCCACTCATAAAATGACCAATTCGGGTACTTGAATGCGAGAAGGCATGTGATAAGAAGTATTACTGTACTAATGAAAAAATACGTCAACTCGTTATGATCAACTTGCTACCCGCATGCTTATGACTCATTCTCGGCGAACATGAGGAAATTGGAAAAGATAACTAGAAATGATATATTTCATACAGTTTTAAGCTAATGATGAAATATTAACAGAAGAGAATACTGGGAGTAACTATGAGGTAAACTAATTGAGCAGATAGATTCTAAAATTCTTCAAAAAGGCCAAGAAATTCGAAGATCTTTGTATGAAGTCAATGGTCGACAGCCAAATGAAGATTTAATTAGAAGGGTAACATTTTATACTCGAAATGTGAAATAGGATTAGAATAATTGGAATTAGGGAACGTCTGAAAACATGAAAAAAATAAAAGTTAGAAGATCTTCGGGAAGGAAAAATAGAGACGTCTGACTGACTTGACGACTGTCAGGAGAAGTGGGGACTGTATTTTCAATAATACATTTATTGGTTTTATGAGACTGTTTCTTGAGAAATACGGCATGCCAGAGATCATACCGTCAAACACGTTCAACAAACATGTTAATGGAATGGCAAATATACAAAAAATGAGAACCAAAAAATTATGTCAATGATGAACCAACCCGACTGCAGAGAACGATAGGCGGGTTCATACAGATTCGTTAGAGACGTCGTCTCTCAATTTACGACACTATTGTCTCGTGATTTCTTTGAACTTGACTTCCCTTCCATCCCGTCATCTCCACCCCCTCTGATATGATAAACATATGTTTTTTTTTGCATTGCAGATGTCGAAAAGTGAAGAGGAACGATACGTCGGGTCGATGCTTTTGGAAGCTCGAAGTCTATTCATCATGACGGATGACGCTTACACAACGATGCTTCACGGAATCGCCGAAAGAGAGACAGATCTCGTTGAGCCGGGAAAAGTGTTCAACTGCACTGAAGAGATGGCTAACAAGCGATTGACAAGGGATACTCGGATCTCGATTACTGTCAGAAATGTCGAGAAGGTGTCGAAGCTTGGAGTTTTGGATCTTCTGAAGAAAAATTAGCTCCCGATGTTTCGTTTCCCTGTGTTCCATTGGTTGTGATCTGATTTAAATAAACGTTTGAAAACTTTTCTAGTGATGTTTTCAGGAAAACAAAGTATCTATTCATAAGTTTGGTGAAAGTTTTTTCATAAAAACTCTTTTAGAGTTTCATAATTTGGCTTTCTGATGACTTTATGAGGAATCAACACAATTTTATGAGGTATGGAAAATCTGCATTTTTTGGGGAAAGTCACTTTCAAGAAGTCTAGAGCTTAGGCTGATTCTCCGATCGAAGAAGTCTACAATCAAAAAATTGCACATCACAAAACTCACCAAATTTGGTAAACGTATTTTTGAGGTCTCATTCATACGGTCTTTTCAAGAATTTGTAAAAAAAAAAACAAATCTTCTGGGCTGCACGAATTGGAATCAAAATTCGTACATGTTCTCAGAAACAGAAAAACCGTAAAACCTCTAATAGAAGGACTCCCCAGTGATCCCGAAATGAGCACTTTTTTTCAGATTTCTATAAATCTGAAAGTAGTCCCAGTCGATTCCTTGTCAAAAATAGACTAGAATCAATATAAAATACGTTATGATTTGCTTTCCAAAAAATTTGTATGTGTACTTTTGTGAAACTTGAGTTTTGATTTTGCGAATGTTGAACAATAGAAGAACATTTCCCACTATTAGAGGTTTTATGTTATCTGTCTTGAGAATAATATCGACCGACTGGAATTTTATCTTTTCTTCAGGAGCACTACGAAATAATCGAAATGAGTTCCCCCCTTTCTTCTCATTCAACTATTCTCTTCCGACTCATAACTCTTTTTGTTTTGGCAGATGGGGAGGGGAGCAAAAAGAAGACGTCGGCGGCATATGGGAGCGGGAGTTACGCAATCGGCGAAAGCAAAGTGACAAATTAGGCGAATGAGATGCATTTGATGAAGCGGTGCGCTAAAAGATGATCGTTTTTGATAAAACCTATTTCTCTATCTGGCTAAAAATTTGACAAATGACATAATATGAGAGTCGAGGTTTTGCGGGAAATTGAACGGAAATTGGATGCAAATTGAAATGACTTCCAGTTTTACATTTTTAGCAGATTCTTCTATCGATTATTCCTTCATTTTTTTCGTTGCTCTTTTGGTTCTCATACCCAAGGACGTCTTCATTCCGTCGCTTTGTTTATAAACAATCGTTTATTTTTTCTCTTCGGCTCTTTTTTATGTCATTCTAATTAATATGAGGAGATGACACGCAGATGGTAGGTACAATGAAACATTGTTGACAAGTTCAGGTGTACTGGGAGACGATGTGAAGACAAATCACACTATACTGAGAACTCGTTACGGTTGTTAGGGGGCCCTAGGGGTGAGTGTTAACGGAAGGGACAGTCATTGAACCGGATGAGAAATCGATGAATATGGGCGGTACAGGAAGGGCAGATGACTCAGGATACCATTTGTCAGGTGTGACAGTGCTATTACAGTAGTACTCTATTTTGTTTTTTTTATGTAATATGTATGAAATCTGATCAAATAGAAATTGAAACAGAGGATCACATTAGATACCGTACAACCGCTAAAAAAATCAAAATTCGAATTCTACAAAAGTATTCTTTACTAATTTTTGAGAAGAAATTTAAAACGTATTTCATATTGGTTCTAGTCTATTTTTGTCAAGAAATCGACTGAGACTACTTTCAGATGCACAGAAATCTGAGAAAAAAGCTCTTTTCGGGCTCACTTGGGTGTCCTTCTATTAGAGGTTTAACGGTATTTAACCCTGCATCGGCCAAGAATATGCAAAAGTTTGGATGTCAGTTGTGTGTTTGAATTTTTTAAAATTTCCATCGAAACTCTCACGAGGATAAACAAACCTCAGAATCGGATAATTGCCCACGAATTCATTTTTACGAATTAGGTGAATGTTATCAAACTCGGTGACTAATGAAGGTATCCCAAAGGAAATCATTTTTGATGTGGGAAGTATGAGGAAAGGTGTTATACTACTCATTAGTATAATGATATTTTCAATTTTCTATCTCCATTTCTGAACTTGAAGGAGGATTCCGACCCAAGAATAATGTCGCTTTAAAAGATGTAAAATATGACTCTGATTCCGAACATCACAACTAAAATGCTCAAAAAGTTTTGTCGGAGCCGAAAAACGCTGTCAAATGTGGACAATTTTCGACCCCTTCGACGGCATTTTCGGGCTCCAGGAAAATTTTTTGAGCATTTTCGTTATTATATTCAGCATTAGCATCATTTTTTACATCTATTACAGCAAAATTATTTTTTGATCGGAATCCTCCTTTAACTTTTGCAACTTTTTTCAAATATGATTCATTAATAAAATCGAAGGCTACTCTCGAAAACGAAAACATAATTATCCTAGACTTGAAACTTTTCGAGCAATCAATATTAGAAGTAGATCAAACTTTAGGGACCTATTTTTAATCTGAATTTATTTATTTTATCTCAATTCGCTCCTTATCAATTTTTCGTCTCCAAATCTTCATAATTTGTTCTCTGATGCTCCGAGCTACCGTATCTAACTTATCTCAAATCGAAATCTTTTTCCATTTTCGTTCTATTCTCGCGCACTACTTCATCATTTTCACGATGCCCATTAGACACCGTATATTTTCTTCTTTCTACCCGTACCCTTTTCGTTCTTCTTGTCGGTGACTCTAATCCCATTTTGATGCATCATCATACTTCTTCTACTTCTTCTTATTTGCAGTCGGCTGCCATTTACCATATGGGAGTGTGTGACTGGAGGCACAAATTCACACAAACCAAGTGGGCGTGGCCAAGTACAGTAGTCTGAGAATCCGAGGGCGGGAGGAGGAGACGAAGAAAAAGAAGAAGAGCACCAGCGTTCTGTGTCGAAGACGACTCGCCGAGGATCAAATTCTTTGCCTCCAATTAATCCGATCACTGACTTTGCGTAAGACGGTAATAATCCTTGGGGATTGAGACACGAAAGAGCAACACATGGATGACAATACAGCCACACTCACTGCTCTCCACCACCACCAGCAGCAGTCTCATAATCGGTTCGTTTTAGCTTTTCGACTTTTTCGTCCCCAGTCCCTATTTCTTTCTTGTAGAAGACTCCTAAGGACTTGAGCAACGTATAGATAGAATGATTAATGTGTTTTATATAAAATTGATATAAAACGCCTGCTAACTCTTTAACCGGATATTTTAAATGGATATAATCCATTACTAGAATATATCAATCTGTAAGAATTTATAATAGTTCTTCTGGAATCACGACTCATTTTTTTCAAACACCTTCAATCCTAGTCAAACCAGAATGTTAACCTCAAATTGATTTTTATGAATACGCAAGGAAATTATAAAACACTTCTGATAGCTCAGTTAACCTAATTGGCCCTGAAACGCTCCGGAAGTTATAGTCAGAAGTATCGATATCAAAATCCTCATATTGTTCCGGTTTAGCCTATTTTATCAAAAAGGTAGAAGTTTGCAACCCCTGCAAATTTTTCCCTCTAGTATAATCATATCTGGTCAAACGAGTCAAACTTTAGAAACCAATTTTTAATCTAAATCTATTTTGATCCCTAATTCACAATAGTTTTACTTCTGTTATCAATTTTAATCTACTTCAGAAGCAGTTCATTCAATTTTTGCAATCAATAGTTTAGACAACATTTCAGCTACTAATCAGAGTTAGGAAAAAATAAACGATTATCAGTAGAATTGGCTACATTTCCATTTTTACGATCTATTCTCTTATTAACCATTTTTCATAAGTCTAATTCAATCTTTCACAACATTTCATAGTCTTCGTTTTTTCGAATAATTTTGAAACTAGTCGCATATAATTCTAAAACTCTTCCCCAACTTTCAAAACTGGCATTCTTCCCAACATGTTTTTAGCGAGAATTCCTCACATCCTTTGTTTGACCCGATCACTCTC
Source organism: Caenorhabditis zanzibari (assembly GCA_963966625.1). Classification (NCBI taxonomy): domain Eukaryota; kingdom Metazoa; phylum Nematoda; class Chromadorea; order Rhabditida; family Rhabditidae; genus Caenorhabditis; species Caenorhabditis zanzibari. Next base: position 9,547,793 of record OZ016471.1, read on the forward strand.
CAGAATTCTCACACAGTCTCCCATTACAGTGACAGTCCCATACAATGACACACGTTTCAGTTTCTCACACCCTCTAGTATGTGTGGGACCACTCGATCATCAACCACTCCTTCCCGAGCAATCGATATCCTCGTCACTGGCTCCGTTAACACACAATCCATACGCATTCAACTACTCCATCCCCCTTCCACCGACAGATATTGGGTCGAAACTTCCAAAGTGTAAGTATTTATTTTTCGATGAGTTTTATTGAAATAATAGATTTTTCAGTAGAAATGATGTCAGTTGATGTGAAACAAGAACAAATTGATGATCATCACAATGAGGATGATGATTCCGCAAGTCCAGCAGATTCGTCGGGCAACGGAAGTTTGAATGGAGGAAAAGTTCAGAAGCCTCGAAGACAGAGGACACACTTCACAAGTCATCAGGTAATGCTCTTTATGAATGTTACGGTAGCTAACTCTTTCGTATTTTCAGCTGACGGAACTCGAGAATTGGTTCTCCCGTAATCGATATCCCGATATGGCATGTCGAGAAGAAATCGCAGTATGGATCAGTTTAACGGAACCACGTGTCAGAGTAAGTTATGATTCCAAATGTATCAATTCGGCCATAAAACCATCCATGTAATGCAATGACCATCTGCCAATTACCGTAGACACCATTGAATAAGGAAGAAAGAAACAAATGGAAAAGTGGTGGAAGAATAACAAAGTCTTGTAATGAGAAAAGAGGAGCCGGGAGGGTGCTAATTGAATTTGAAAATAAAAGAGCAAGACGTCAGTATTCGGTATGTTTGCAGGTTTGGTTCAAGAACCGTCGGGCCAAATGGAGGAAACGAGAAAGAAACTATGCGTTGGATAACGGACACGTAGCGACATCATCGAAACCATCAACTGTGGGACAGGGAATCGTTCCGACACAAAGTTTAGATCCACTCGGAACTCTTCAGAACACATTCCCACAGAATCTGTTACAAAGCAGTAGTCAGGTACGTAAATGGGGAAACAGACATCTCTCCACTTGAATTGTTTATGTACCAAACGTCTCATTTTTCTTTCTTCTTCTCGCCAGAAATGTTGCCTCTTATGTCATAAACAATCTAGTAGAGGAATCTTTTCCTCTTTTTGATTTCTTTGAAATGCTCATATTTGGAATCGGGAATGGCAAGAATCTGATTGGTTGATTTTCAGCTTGACGAATCGGCGGTAACGCCTTCTTCATTCTATGGATATGGAAGTGCATGGCAACAGAATCCGTATTATTCGAGGAGTAATCAATTCAATTGGCAGATTAAGCCACAGGTAAGTGATGAAGAAAGAATGGAGAAATCATCCGAGTAAATGAAGGAACAGTTTCAGTTTCAAACAATTCCGATGCCTCCAGTAACAACAGCAACCAGTCGATTCACTACATCTGTTTCATCTGGATTGACTCCACTTCCGACGTAAGTTGGTTTGATAAACTTGAACTGTTTTATAGATAAAAATAACACTTTTGAACTTCAAAAACCACTTAAAATTTGAAAATTTACTATTTGCGAAATTTTCGAAGTTTCACCGCGCTCCATTGAGAACATAGTGGAAAGTTGAATTTCCGGACCTTCTCGCTGCTTCGGGAATTCTCGGGTACCTAGAGCAATCAATTGTGGATCGAATAGTCTACGATAAGTTTACGAGTGCTCGCAAGCTGCGCGAAAACCCTAAAATTCAAATTTAGAGCGCAATGTAACTTTGAAAATAGCGCTAATATCTCGAAAAATAGAGACTACTAGTGATTTCTCATCAAACTTGATCAACTCATTTCCTTTTCGTGTCTCTATTTTCGTCCGTGTTGGGAAGGTTCCTATATTTTTCTGTTTGATTTTCTTTATCATTTCCAACAAGGTAAACATTTTAAAACTCAAAAATTATTACTGCTGTAGTTACTGTGCGGATCCGACAAATTTCCAGTATTCACATATTAAATAATTGTTTAAATTAACAAAACTTCTAGCTTTGGTTATCAAGGTTAATAATCAACCTCGTACTATTTAGATTTCAATTAACTTAAAAATAATGAAAAACTCATAAATCCTTCATTTCCCAATTTCAGAGCTCAAGCCGCGTTCTCATCCTCATCAAACGACAAGCTCAAACTAATGGACGGTCTCTCGAATTCCCTGTCATCCTCACTCGGACAAACCTATCAATCTTGCCAATATAGTGGTCCTTTGTAGATTATTATAATAATATAATAATATAATTTTGAATAATTCGTAATTCTCCAATCCTCTTCCCCATGATCTCATTTCGCTTTTCTTTTTTTCTCATCCTTTTTGTCATTTGCCTCCTGTTCAATAAACGTTATAATACAATTTTTTCTTCTTACTGCAAATAATCTTCCTTTCCCCTCTCCTTCCTCTAACCGGTCGGCTCACCCCTTACCTTTGGCACTATTTGAGTAAGTGCCAGGAGCTGAACATATAGTACGGAGAAAGAGAAAGAGACCCTTTTTTAATTTTTGACACTTTCGTCTTATGTCAGAACAATTCGCTTCGCCGATTCCAAACGAAAAGAACACCCCTAATTGCATTCTGGAGAAGACAAGGCACATGCCAACAACGCGGTTCCAGTTCTCCCTATATCATAATTAATGTATTCTAATCACATGTTTCTTCCATCCAATATAACTGTTTCAGAATCCAAGAATCTACACTTTTATGTTTCTCTTTGTTGAAGTTTTACAAGTGATGTGAACAATAACCAATCAACAGTTCACCCAAATTTCAGAATACTGTTACTAAACTGGCAGAAAAAGTTGCCTTGACAAACACTGTTAGCATGACAGTCTCCAAAACTAACATAAACCCTAGTAATTTTTATTAATCGAAAATCCCTATCAATGTACTAGAGCTTTCGAATCAGAATTTTCAGCGTTGTCTTAAACGAGATTTTCATTCTGATCGCTTTATAGTGGAATCTACGGCAGAAACGCACCACTTTGTTTTCCATCCAAATAATCAACTTGTTCAGCTTCTTCTTTCTTCTGAAATTTGATTTTCTGCATATTGTGAATCTATTGTTTGCGCAGTAAACACACATGAACAAATAGGAAGTCATCATCATCATCATCTGCATCATTGTGTCATCGGTGTCGTTTTTTTTCATTTCATTTTCATTTTATTGGCCTTCTGCCAAAAAAACAAGAAACATCTGAATTGCAAAAGCCTTGTCTCTCTATCTTTCTATCTGATTAAATCTCCGTTTTCTTTTCACTGATACCTATCTCTTTTCATCTTTCTCTCTTATTTCGAGCCGAACACTTTTGTCACCTGCTTCTCCCGACAACTGCCACTGTGTTGCTCTCCGAAAGAGCTTTTCGATTGAATCTCGGGATTACATTCTGCCATTTTCCCCAACTGGTTCCGTCATTTCCGTGTTCTTCTTCGAAACTTTCAAATAGGTTGTGAGTTCTCGAAGTTACTGTTTGAATGCAACTAAAACAAACATCCACTTGACACAAACTTCTTTTTCTTCCAGAAATAAATACATACCGTCTTTCTCTTTGTGTTCTACAAGCCTTGAGATCTGTATTTAAGACATCTCAAATCATAAGAACTTTTGATTGGAGGTGGAGAAAGTGCTATGGAAAATACGACTATTGTGTTTTCAAGCAATTAGAAGTGTTCTTTGATAACAACTGGTAGTCAAAACACTCTTTTGTTAACTATTGTTGTTAAAACTACCTTTTTTTGTGTATTTCTCTATTCTAGAAGTAATTTTGTTGCTGACTGACTAGTTCTACTGTTTTTTGAGCTTCAAAAAATTACTACTGTAGAATAAACCAAATTAGAAAGATGTTCGTTTACAATTCTTTAGGCATACATGTTTTAGTGATCAGATTGATATCCCTTAGTTTCTCCAGAACCCATTATCTCCACTTTCTTTGACACCTGCCCTGTCCTCACTCAGGTACTTCATTCAGATTCTGAATTTCCATTTTCCCTTCTTCTTCTCACGGCTCTTTGCCATCCAAAACCTTATTGTCTAATGGACATCCCTTTTCCCGTTCACTTATTCCTTCTGTCTCTAATTCAATTTTTATTCCCAGCAAAAGAAGAGAAGACAATGCCCAATTTCGTCTTGACCCACCTCCCTTCCAAACTGAAACACCTTCACTACTTTTCCGCCCGTTTCGGGGTCTTCTTTCTCTCTTTTTCTGCTTTCCTATTCTTGTCTTTTTGTCAGTCAGAAGCTGAAAAGAGACGCAGAGAAGGTCTTACGCGCGGCATTAGTATATGCGGAAGACGGGAAAAAAAGAAACGAAAAATGAGTTACGGCAAAAGAAAATTTCTTGTTGATATATGACCTGGTAACCTGAGTATTAGCAAGGGAAAGAAGGAGTAAGAAGCTCCGAAGAAGAATGGAAATTTTAGTTTCTCCAGGTAAATAGTTGGTTGCCCAGGAAACTAGGATTGTGTCTATTCTATTCTCGTCTTCCTGCTATTATTTCTTCTTTTCTCAATGCTCCTTTTCTACACTATTTTAAGTATCTTTGAAAATCCAAATGAAAATCTCTTATCTTCTTTCTTGAATCCTGAAAACCCTCAATTGTGTTGTAATCTTAAATTCATACACTTTTTGACAAAGTGTCACACATTTTGTCAACTGAAAAGAAGAATTAGAAGGGGCCGCTTTAAAATTCAGTAACGTTTCTTCGTCTCACTTCTTTTCTTACATTCCCGCATATATGTCTATTTCGGTTCCAATACGAATTTTCTCATTCCTCATCTATCTATTGCTATTTTAATTAAATGGTTCATTGTTCCAATCTTTGAAAGTTTTCTCATATTTTATTGTTGTTTTTAAAAGTGCTACATCTAAAACTTTCTTTCACATATATCTCGAAGTTGAGCTTCCCATGTGGAGCACATAAAACATGCACTTTGAAAAAACTCACTTACCAGATGTTTTGCTTGAGAATTCTAGCTGACGTCAGATGTTTGGAAAAACTCCAAAAGTTTAGGTTTCAAAACATAATTGAGGACATAAATTGTACATGAATTGTTCATTGTGTCAACTTCATCAATCTCACTTTACTTGTTTTTTTAGTTTGAAAGGTTTTTTTTAAGTTCCACAGATTCTCCACATGTTTTCATGGAGCCCGTCGAAAAACATGCATCTATCTTTCTAATATCTTGATCTTCAGAAAAAAAAACAACATCTGTAGTCTTATTTTTGCACTGACTTCATCTCATTCTTCATCCTCCCTCTCTCCCCCTTTTATCCTCATTTTTCTTCTCTTTTTCTCGCTTCAAAGTGGTCCCCTCGCCAGTTTCCAAAGCTATCCTATTTCCGGCGGCGTCCAAATCGAGAAGCACTACACACATTTTAGCAGTACATCATCATCTCGAATTGCCTTCTTTTTCCACCCGAATCTCGCCGACGAAACTCCCCGTTCATGAACCAAATGAGCTTTCTGTCTATCTCTCTATTTCTCTTTTCCTTTTGCTTTAACTCATATTTTTGTTCCCATGAATCCACAAACTTCTTAAAAATTTGATTTGATTCTCCGATTGTTGTGAGTCATGGAATTGATTGAAAATATGATTCATGTGGTACGATTTTTTTTGTTTTCATCTTCCTTCTACCCTCTCCATATTTTTTGTTTCAATTCTTCAAATTTTAAGGGTAAAATGGATCAGGCTTGGTTGCAAATAATTGATCGATTATGCATAGAAGATGCAATTCGGATGAGACGAGCCAGCTCGAAATTAGACAGTTTAGTGAGTAAATCGTTGAAATCAAAAAAAAATTTGGACATTGAACTGGATTGTCCATCAGCCATACACAGCTCAGAAGCAATGGCTTCAGTTATTGGTAAGTTCAGAAAAAAAATATGAATGAATTCAATTCATTCCTTTTCAGCCCAATGTTCCCATAACCTTCAAACTTTGGACCTCAAAATCCGACCTGTAAATGCAAAATATGCTGTAGTCTCGAGCGATGTAGAAATCAGAAGGAGTATCATGCAATCTATCAATGAGAATGCCAAGAAACTAAAAAAACTACATATTGATAGGTATGCTCTGATTCTCCTTCTGATCTATTGTCTGTTTCAAGATGTCGAATCTCTGCCGGAGCCATCGGAAGTTTCGGAGATTTGCCAGGGAGTATTGAGGAAATTAGCATAACGAATTCAATGATTGAATGTTCGGAATGGGATGTGGCAACAATAATAAGAAAGTCGTTTGAGAATTTCTTCAAGAAATGCAACAAGTTGAAATACTTTGAAATTTCGGTATGTCTTCTATTATATTCACCTTGAATGTTTCCATTTTCAGGGCCGAAGTCTGAATGCCAGTCATTTTCATGTAGATCCCTCGATCCTTCAATATATTTCAAACACAATTGAACATTTAGCAATCGCAGTAGGAAATTCACTCCGAATTGACAACTTGGCATTTTTGAAGCACAAAAAGTGAATTTTCAAGAAAGAGACACTCATATATATTCAGAATTACAGATTAAAAACTTTGATTCTCCAAAGATCGTTCATTTCACCAGTTGATCTGGAACGTATTGTTGCCATGGCTGATTCCATAACTCATCTCGATTTGTCTTACTCTCCAAACCTATTGGATTGTCGTCAAATTGCAAAGCTGAAAAATTTGAAACATTTATCATTGATCAGCAATCGAGATGGTTTTCGAGACGATGCTTTATCCTCGATAATTCACGAGTGTCCAAATATTGAAGAGCTTTTACTCGACAATTGTGAATCTCTTACGATGAAGTCATTGGTGTTTTTGGGAACTTTGAGAAATCTAACCAAACTGTCATTGAGTGGAGTTGTGAATGTGAATGATGCAGTTTGTCAACAAATTGCTCATTGCTCAAAATTGAAGTTCTTGGATCTCAATTATTGTCTTAAGGTAAATTTATTTGCTTCAATTTTAAACAAATTTTAAAGATTCAGATCCAAACCCATGGAATTCAATGTCTTCTATCCTGTCTCACCTCTCTGGTTCATCTAGAAGTTCTGGGTATTCGAGCATATTCTCATCAACTTTTGACACAACTCGCGTATTATCCGAAATCAATCGTTTCCGATTCAGTGACTTCATTCACTTTTTCGATTCCCCCAATTCCTGTTCCTTCCGTTAAATGATACTTTCAGTTCCTAATGTTTCTCTCACTTTCCCGGTTTTATTTTTTCAGGTTGAATAACTTTTTAGAAATCCGATCGACAAAGCTCCCCGAATTCTAGTCATTTTCCAATTAGCTTATTGTGCCGAATAGTTTTAAAAGAACATGCAATAAACATTTTCATTTAAAAAACACTTCAATCATGGGATTAGTCCATATACTTGACACTCAAGAAAATTAAACCAGCCAAGAAAAGAATAGGAATCAAGAACATGACGATGAGTCTGACAACAATCCAATCGTAGTTGACTACTATTGTCTGAAATAAAGAATTTTAAGATAATCTTTCTTTAAAAAGGACTAACAGGATCATCATAACATCGATATCTTCTCAAGTCTTCCTTAACACAAACAAGTCCTTCTCCACAATCTTTGTTGAGTTGGCAGTGTGTCCAATGCTTGAAAACCTCATCTCCATTCACATTGTATTGTCCCATTATCCAAAGGTTTCCAGTCGCATTATGACAAAACATAAAATCGTATCTCGGTTCAACTTCTTTCTCTGTTGAGCAATCAATATTTGTTCGGAATATCTGACCTCCGAACGTTGATTCAAATGGACGAGTTATTTCTGAAAATTCGGCAATTATTTTCAATTTTATGAATTGAAAATTTACTAGGTGGACAACTGTATCCTTTATAACATAATCCTCCGTTTTGATCACTTTTTCCAGAATAAATCATTTCTTTTTCAACATTTGTACACTTTTCTTGACCGTATAAAGGAGTTAGTCTATCCGGACACATTGGTGAGTCGGGAGAGTTCTGATCATCTATAATACTATGTTTTAATGAAGTTATACAAAAATGAGTATACTTTGGCAACAAAATTTTGTTTCGAAATCACACCATTCCGTATATTCGGACAATCTACAATCACTCGATCTGTTGCATGGCTTAATAATGTCACCAGGGACTCCTCCAACACAGATTTCTCTCGCTGAAATCGGAAAATAAAAATGAACTTCTCCAAAAATGCATACTGTCTTTAATACATCTACCGTCTTTGAATCCTTCAATCGGCACACAATCCGAAAATCCATTAGGACAATTCGATAAGGTTTCACATTTTGGGTTGGAAAAGATTGAATCTGAAAGTTAATTCCAGAAACTCGTATTATTCGTGACTCACTATTGTTTCTAGATGATTGAGAATCCGGAACTAGGAACAGAAAAATAAGAAACCACGTAGACATTTTCATAATGAGAAAAATAATGAAATTAAAAGAAATGGTGAAGCTATGAAGTCTTCGAAATAGAATACGCGTGACTAGGAGAAATTGGAATTTTTGATATTTCAAAGTCTTGTTTCTCAAAAAGTTCAAATGCACTGCAGAACGGAGTACAGTAATCCGTGGGAAGAATTGTTGAAGTTTTCGTAAATATTTTCATGTACCTATTGTTTTGTATCAAATCGAATCCAATCATGTTTTCTTGAGCACATTCCCACAACCTTTTGGGCCATGGTCTCTGGTTTCCAAAATTCAAATATGACACGAAAGTACAGTATCCCCGGGCCAAAACGACGTCATTCCCCATTTTTCTCATCATCAAAATAACCTGAATATTTTCAGCATATATTTAGGTATCCAGTCTTGTTTGTCGTACTCCGGTCAATCATATAATATCTGGGGTGTAATTAATTTCATGGGTTATAACGGAAATCGTAGTCATCACTGGCCAAAATTTCTGAATTTTTGAGCATATTTTCGCCCACGCTATAATTTAGAAAACTAGTATAGTAGAATGGCGTTCCGAAAAAAATGTATGTCTTTTTAAAGATTCGAATGACCATCACATTTGTATTCATCTTCATTCTCATCGAACGATTCCAACTTCTGTCTATTGATAGCTCTCAAGTCTCACCTGAATGACTGCTAACTGCAATAAAATAAATATGTAAACGATGATATTTAGTTTTCCCCCAAGAGACGAAGAGACTACTTCTTTCAAACTATAGCGACAGATTAGTTCTGAACCTGGAACCGAAGAAAAATAACTTTATTATTTGCCTTAAAGGAAGTATAGATGTATGAATATGCGGTGTAATACATGAAGAATTCATTTGTTAAAGTGCATAATAAACAGTGGAACCTAGTCGGTGAATGACGAAGGTTTCTCCTTTTGTTTCCATTTTTGAGGTCTCTGAATCACGTAATCAGCCACGTAACCCACTTCCAAATTGTGTCAAGCATGAAAATCTCGTGAGCTTAGTCTCCTTTAAAAGACAACACACTGGCTCCGCCTAATTCGTCTAAGCCTATAAAACTGTTTATATTCTTCTCTCCTTTTTTTGTCTTCATCTATTCTTTTTTATTCTTCTTCTTCCCAATCAAACCAACGATCTTCCATACCTCCACTTATTTTTACGACTTTTCCCGTTTTTCTTCTTCTCGTAATGTTCTCAAAGACTCACATGTTCGGTTGGTCCAATATTAAAATCCAGGAATATCGTTCAAAATAGTAACTTGATACTATTCATTCTTCTATTACTTTTTAATCTTTTCCCCTCTCTCCTCTTCTATTCCTTCCGTTGGACCTCCTGGAGTAATAAAACAATAAAACTGAACACAGAAAATATTCCTCTTTTAAAGTCCTTTTCTACTCCAAAAACATGAAAATTTTCGACTCTGACGTGGTCCATTCTTTTCGTTTTCTGAAGACGTCACAGCATGTTGATGAGGAGGTTAGAATATAGGAAATAGGTTTGCCAGGAAATGAAGACAATCACAGTTTTCGTTTTCTCGTGATTATTCTAACTTTCTAACATTTATTAGTATTTCTTTTGGGCCAGATGTTGGGCTCTGTTTGACTGAGGCAGGTACAAGAATGTCAGAAGATCAACAACAAAATGTTTCCAAAAATATGTATTGCCATAACTTTTAAATTTGGACCATCGAAACATTTTCGGTTTCTTTTTATTCGCATGTGGACAATAAAAAGAAGAGATTTATATTGACAGTTAAAATTTGTTTTCTTTATATCTTTCTAGTTCTAGATTTGGATCGAAAGCATAGTATAGTCTTATGATTTTTTCCTCAAAACTTTAACGCGAAACTATTTCTTGAGAATATTTCGTAAGTTTCACCGCGCTCTATTGAGAATATTGCTGAAATTTGAGTTTTGAGTTTTCCAGCTGAAATGTTTCCTCTCGAGATCAAACAGGATATCTAAAAATTGTTTATCTCAAGGCGCTCTCGAGGGGAAAAAAGTGAGCGGGAAAACTCAAAACTCAAGTTTCAGCAATATTCTCAATAGAGCGCAATGAAACTTCAGAAATATCGCTAATAATTTCTAATTTGAATTATGTTCTGAACTTCTGAAAATCGCTATATCGATTGTTCCGAATTACCCATTTCTTGTAACTTCAAATAGATCAGAAACATTATTCGAATTTTGGAATGCACAAACTACTACTTTCCATCCGACAGAGACAATGATTGTTCCGTCATCATCGTAACTTGAGAATCTTCTATTTTTGGGACCAATTTCTTTCCATGTACGAACCTGCACAGGGCAACGTCGTCAACCCTTCTTTTTCATTTCTGATCCCTTCACCATTTTTTCTTTTTCACTTTTTTTGCTCCGCCCACTTTCCTTCTGAAACATTTCGTCTGCGTGTGTTCCGGAACAGCCCACCCCGATTAGTCGAGAACATTTCTCTCTTTTTCCTCCTTCTTCCCCTCACAGCCATTTTTCTTCGGACGGATGTCGTGACGTTCGTCCAACGGAGATGAGGCGAAAGAAAAAGAAGCAAACTAATCAAGTTGAGAAATGCACAAAAGTTCAAGTCATTCCCTACTCTCTAATATGAAAAAGTTTCACTAAACTCTTCAAATTTCCGGTACACCGCCTCGTTTAGATGATCGAGAGTTTGATTAATTCACTCTTCATTACATTCCCCCAAAACTTTTTCGAATAATGATCACACGAAGTGTACTGAGAAACAACAACTCGTCAGTTTGTTCCCGTTTTGTAGTGGCAAGAGGAGGTGGATGGAAGCAGCAGACTTCTTATTTTTGTATTATTATTCCAGACCGAATCAAAATTAAAGGAGCACAGCTCAATTTCAGTCTCCACCACCCTCACAGTTACCATTTCAGTACATTCAAGTTACTCATAATTTTGAAGAAAACTGCAAAATGGAGTAGATCACCAGACAATGAATCAGTTGTGAGCTGATTCTCAAGAGCCAAAAATGACATTCTACAGTAATCCAAAAATCCAACTCTCAGAAGAACAAGAGATCACATATCCCCCCAAAATGTTTCTCGTTGTCTTTTCTATTTTCAGCTTTTGACACTAATTATGAACTCACAGAAAAAGAACGTACTCAGAAATTCAAATGAGCAGAAAAAAGTTGGTCTAAAACAGAATCTAAAGAAAATGTGTCGCGTTGTGTCGAACGTGCAAACAGGCACGAAATATTGTTCGAGAAATCATCATTGCTAAGATTTCTTGCTAGTTGTAGAGAAAGTTTTCTTGCTCAGTGGTTTCAACTTTGAAAATAGTTGACTTTTCACTTTTGGTCTTATTTTTAGAGAGGTTTATTGAAACCATAAAGCTTGTGCTTGAAAACTGAGGTGCAGATTTTTTCTGTTATTTAGAATGTTTTTCTAAAACCTGCGTCAGCTCTTGCGTACTTTTAACAATAGCTCCTCAAATTATTGTTGGATACTGTAGCTTACGTCGCTAGGAATAAATTCCGAAATAAAAAACACCAAGAATCAAAGATGACGACCATAACCTACGACAGTTAGCATGTCTTTGTCCCCTTATATTTTCTGAACTCCCTTCTGTTTTGTTAGATCCATTCTTTCGAGGCAAAACTTTGCTATTCAGATCATAATCCACGTCATACCTTGATCCAAAAGACTATTTCATTGACATTTGCCAGCTCATCTCCTCATCTTCTTGAATGATTCTTCTGACCGCCCACCACCCTCAATGCAACCCGAGATGGGCGGCCCACTTCATAAAAGTTTTTGAAGGCAGAAAAAGACTTTCCTTCCATTTTACTTTCCGTTTCGAGTTACTGGCTGCACCACGTCACCTCTTGAACTCGGCCCGAACTCGTTTTGGATTCCGACTCCGCCCCTTTCTCATCGTGTGTTCCCATCTTCTGATTTCATTCATTCATTCATCGTTTTCTTCCTCTTCCACTCTCAATTTTTCGATTCTTCCCAAATTTCCGGATTTTTCAGGTAAAATGTCAACTCGGTGGTTTGTGTTCGTCGCCATGTTGGCCGTTCTTTTCAGTGCGCACACTTCGGAAGCCATGTGAGTACGGTAGGAAAAGGAAATATGAATGCGTTCGTGTATACGAAGAAGAAAGTAAAAACATATAGACAATGTAGGCGTCATTTCCGGATTATTTTCCTATGATGAAACCTAGTTCTTATTGTTTCTGAAGTCTATCTTAAGAAGATTAGGTCTAGACTAGGAATTTTTATTCACAGGCTTATTTAGGATTGTTCTTTTTGAAAGGGTAGAATGAGGTCATCCACAGACATTTTAGATCCAAAAATTCCTTAGAAGATAAGTTCGTCAGATCAACATTATATAGCAGTTTCATTTCCAAGTACAGTATGGAACACAACGATATCGAAAAGTTTACGGGATTCAGATTCCAAAATTTTTATAACTTTCAAAAGTCCATAAGTACACCTATAATGGGACATGAACCGGAAAATGTGTTTTTTGCCAGTCAAACTGAGGGTTTCCCCAAAAACTTTGAGTTTTAGTCATGCTCAAAAGAACCACTCCAGAAAGAAATGGACCATTTTATTGTTTATGAGAACGCACAGAACAAAGGCGAAATTACTAATTCATGAGAGCTGAAACTTTGAAATTCGAAATTCTGACTCAAAAGCAATCAAACTTTTCTCTCAGGCCACGCCCGGGACCAATGTCTCTGAGCAACACCCGCAACTGTTTCTTCTCTCCAATGGGATGCGTCTTCGTTCCGAAGATGTCACGTATTCGGAAACTCTCGGCCGACTTTCGCAACGAAATCCCGCCGCCCGACTACATTTGAAGTGCTCCTGCTGCACCGTACTCCACGAACCTCACCACATTTTCTGTCGATTGGAGTGTTTCCTGTTCTCACCAACCATTCCTAGTCATTCTTCTCTGTTCGGACTCTCTTTTCTTCAAATAAATCTACCGTGTTATTGAAATTGCAAAAACAAGAAAATCACAGATCAAATGGGGGAGAAAGCAAACAGATAATGCACATAAATAAAGTACGCGTTGAGAGAAAAACCACAGAAAATAACAATATGGGCACATCAATTGAAACGAAAAAGGCAATTGTAAAAGGTCCTATTTCTTCTTTTTCTTCGAACACTATAATTCATCCTTGTCGTCGTTATAGTCCTCATCCTCTTCATCGCCATCTTCTTCAATTTGAGCCGCTTGTTGCTCTTCTTTCAATACTGTAATTAGTGAAAATGAAAAATGACTGGTTGACAATGAATATATTTATTTTGAGCAGATTTTAAACAATAAACCGAAAGATGTTCCCGTTACACTGATATCAATATAAACCTAAAAACCGTTTTGCTTCATCAGGTATTGTATCAGGATTTACATAAAGATCAACTAAAATTAGAGCCACTATCGCGATTCCCGTTAAAACATAAAGAACTGGCTTTCCATGCCATACGACGAAGGTGATGATGACAATCAGGGATGAGAAGGAGATGATTTTGAGTTGTTGGGCAATTGGCATGAACGGGCGATCGGGATGTGCTGAACGGGAGACAGGTAAGACTTTGGGAATTGAAATCATTAGGGTTAGAAGACGTGCACGAACCGGTTAATATGTGACTGTTTTAGAGAGCAGAAACAAGTGGGAGAAGTTATGCATTTTCAAGTAAGTTGGGATTTATTTGAGGGAAGAAATGGCGTGTTTAGATTACTCAAGACCTCACAAGAAATGCATGTTAGCACCCATTCTAAAAAAACTCTGTTCCGAAAAATGTCTAGGTTTTCGTAGAATTCACAAAACAAAATTGGATTCTTTTGGTAGAAGGGATTTTCTTGTTCAGCACATCAATTTTTTGGAAGTTTAGGCCTTACCTTCGACATCAACATGACAGTTTCCTGCTTCATCTTTTTTGAATCCTTCCTTACAATCACATCTGAAAGATCCGATGGTGTTGATGCACACTTCGTGATCTTTGGTACATGCCGACTCGTTTGAGCATTCGTTGACGTCTGCGAAAAAAAATGTGTGTTTTCTAGTTTCGGTATTATTGCTCACCTGTGCAACCTTCTCCTTCTGTCATCGTCCACCCGTTTTTACATTTTGAGCAACCTTTCGGACCTTCTGATGAACAGATTCCTAGACATCCTTCATGACATTCTGAAGTATTTTTGTGAGAAGATTTTTTGTTTGAAAACACTAACTTTTGCATACGACTCCTTGTTCTGTTCTCCATTCTTCGAAGTATTCGTTGTCACAGTGTCTACAGAGGTTTCCAGTGTATCCAACTTCACATTTACACTTTCCACTGCCTTCACGACTTCCATCTCCCTAAATCAGAATAGATGTCTGACTTTTTTTTATTTAATTCAAGCTTCAATATCAAACTCACATGACACGATCCTTTCCCGAAACAAGCATCGGCTCCCTCATTCAATCCTGGACATTTTTCGCAAGTTTTTCCGTAATGTCCATGTGGGCAACATACTGCAAGTTCATTATGTTTTCAGTGAAATTTGGTAAAAAATTACATTTCAAATGATCGACGCATAACCAAATTGACATATTATTCTGCTGTTGATTGTAATAAAATTCTTCAATTGTTTCTTCATGTTGTTCGAGTTGAGAAGCGCACTGAAAATCGATCAATTTTTATTTATTAGAATACGACAATTAAACACTCACTTTGAATTCTAATTCACTGATTCCTGTGAATTTGTCTATATTTGGAAGTGAAGACTTTTTGCAAACGCCTTCTAAAACTTCGATGAGTCTCGTTTCACTGAAATTTAATTTATTTTGGTTTTTTTTCGAATAAAACAAAAATCTAACCTTGTTTTGTACTTTCCCAGATTCTTTTCTTCCCAGGCAGTGTCACCACCAGCAAAATGATGTCGCTCTGTTTTCCGGAGTCCCTGAAATTCTGAATTTTAGTGTTTTATCGCAAGAAATAATTAACTTACCTCATCAAAAGTGCTTACTAAAAAATTACATGTCCTGCATTTTTCATTTTTGATGGCCACTTCTTTCTGAGATGTCACGACGATCGATACTGCGATGATAAACAATATTCGCTTCATTTTTCACCCTGAAAACCTAGAAAATCGATTTAAAAAGCGCGATAATTAATGAACAAACCGTTTATTGGAAAAGTACACGCAGTGTAAAAACGCGGCCGAGTGCACTGCAGAGTGTCGACGTTGGCTAGTTTCTCGGCCATTGGGGAGGAAAAAAGAAAGAAAGAGAAGAGAAATACGAACAAATATTGGCTTTAGTCGGGATTACTTTCAACCAGACGGCAGTGTGAGACTCGATTGATGGATGCAAAGAATTAATAAATATTGAAAAAATGACATTGTGTCGATTTACGAGGCCCCGCCTACAAAGGGAAGTCTCCTGATTTCCAAAAAAAATTATTTTCCACACAAAAACCCCGAAAAACTGTCCAAAACTAGGAAAATCGAGACATTTTATTGAAAAAAAACAATGAAACTGTCGTTTTGTGAGTTTTCATGTATTTTCGATGAGTATTGACAGTTTTATATCGAAAATCGTTTAAAAATTGTATTTTCACCCGAAAAACCCCGAAAACGAGCCGATATATAGAAAATCGAGAAAAAATCATTGAGAACAATGGACAATGCATTTGCAATGCGCAGCCATTTTTGTCTGACTGCGAAATAGTGTGGGCAGAGAAAAAAAAACACACGCGATACATAGAGGACGGCGGAACCCGTGAGGTGACGACCGCTCTCCAGACCCACCCTATATAATGGACGTCGCATTCTCGTGTGTCCGCACAAGTGTCGACGTTCTAACGACCATTCAGGTATGAGGAAGGCACCCCCCGGGGATGCTGAGTAGGTACCGGTGGCTGAGGGACCTGTGGGTGGTGAAATCTCGCGAAAGTAGCCACCCCGCTTGAGTGCGAGGAAGTCGATACCCCGGAGCTGCAGTAACCGGGCGTTTTTCAAGCTCCGGGGGGCCGGTTTTCGAAAAATTTTCAAAAATTTTGCTTGTTCAACCATGTCCATCGTACCATGACCATGTTTAGGGGCTGGGCCCGGCGCCGCGCGGGAGGGCGCCTGGAGCGGCTCGGTGCCCGCGGACAAGCTTGCCAGTTTTTGGAATTCATCTTCATCCATGGCTCCTAACAAGATACCCTCCTTCGTTTTTCCCAGGGGCTATTTGCCCTATTACAGACATTACGGTCCATGACTATGCACACAGCCACTAGGCCAACTGGGTCCCCGAGGGTGTTAGAAAAGTTTGCGACGAAAAATGTATCCTTCCCATGGACTAGGAATTGTCCTCGGATTCATGTACATGCAGTGCCCATCTTTTGCAGCATTCATGTTCCATAAGAATACAACAAGCCTCGCATCTCGAGGTTTTTAGGGTCTCCTCGAGTTTACTGGAGTCGCAAAACCATATGCCAGTGTAATTTCCAGGTTCGTAGAAAATTAATGGTCTTTTATGATAAAAGTTGTATCCCTTCCGACTTGCTTTCCAATATTCAAGCAAAGAATTGGTCAGCTGGAGCCACTGGAGTCGGAGATACAGTAACATGGGAATTTTTCGCTGGTGCTCGAGGACAAGTTGGAAGAAATGCCCAAGAAAAAGCTGAAAAAAATTGTATCCTTCCATCCTTCCATATTCACCCGATTCATACAGTACTCACTGCATCATATACAGTAGACTACAACAATTTTAGTTTCGACTCTAGCTTTTTGAAGTCATTGAGGTAACTGTAAACCAGAGTAGTCACGAACGCGATTACAATCTCTATTTGAATAGAGATCTCCAAAATGTATGCAAAAAAAACCAGGATAAACAATTGAATATGAATCCTGATTATTGTTTGAATTATTATTTATGACCTCTGAATAAACTAGATCAAAATTGGTTTAGAATTTCATCCGTTTTTTTCAAATTCCTGCCATCGGAATCTCAATCGAACAACAATCAACATGGTTCGTGAATTGAAAGATCCCTGTTGTTTTTGACACTTCGCACGATTCGATGGGCGGCTCCCTAAGCGATGGAAGATGATTCGAGTTCGGCGAGAAACGATAGAAAGATATAGTATGGAATCTGAAGAGAGTCTGAAGACAGTCCTGGAGGACAAATATATGTTTGAAAACAAAGATGAACCGACACAAAACAATGAAAAAGGAACCCGCGGTGGTTGGGAAAGGCAATGTCTTTTCAACTCATAGAGTTCGTGTCAAAAAGCAACCGTTCGCTTTCATTCCGCCTTGACCCCCCGCGCCTTTTCATTTCACACACACTGTATACCGAATTTGCAGAAAAAATGCATGTTAAAACTGTGTTTGTTGCCAAAAACGGCTCCACTCCTTTGGCTTTTCCTCTCACCCCTCCCGGGCGCGGCTTCTTCAACCGTCGCCGTATTTTTGCTTGCTCTGAATGTCCATTTTCTATTTGCTCTTCTCTTTTTGTGAGTCGGCCGGACGACTGTCCCCCCATCGGCTCTTGATCTAGCCTTTGTTCCAGCGCCCTTTGCACCTTTTCCTCCCCATTTCTCAAGAGCTAACAGGCAGACCCCGTATCATTTTTGGAATGACACCCACTCGTCTAGTCCTCGTTTTCATATCCTTCTTCTTCTTCTTCTTCTTCTTCTTATTTTTGGTGTTTCTTGACCATCTTCAAAGTTGAAACTTTCTCAAGTACCGACGTCTAGCTTTCAGAAAAACATCTGTTATGTCTAGTCTGGGGATCCTAAGTTACCTGGGAGTTTGCCAACTCGTTTGGTTTTTGTCTTGTTTTGAGTGGCAACTTTTTAGGCTCCAACTTCTAATCTTTGCAAGAAACCTCACTATTATTATTTTTTTTACTATTATTTTTTTTTTCTACAAGCATGAATGTGTTTGATTCTGTTTTGTTAGTGAAACCAGAAGGCTTGGAATTTTGAAAAACAAAACAGACGAGCATCGTTTTCAGATAATAAGGAACATACTTTGAAAATTTCAAGAGAATCGGATAACTTTGAAGCGAGTTATGACATGCAACACATTTTCGGTTCCGAAATTAGTAGTGAAATTTCACGAAAAGAGCCGTAACTTGCTCAATTTCCGAGATATAAATAATCTAAACATATGGGCATCAACGTAGACAAATTTCTGGTCTTTCAGTGAAACATTGATCCAAATCGGTTCACTGTAAGCGGTGTTACAGCCTGACAGATACAAACAGACATACAGAAATCACTGGTTGGTATTAGTAAAGATACTTTGCCGTTCTATGTCAAAATTTTTCAAAATCTAGGATAAATCCTAGATTCTCAAAATTAAGTCGTTTCTCTGACAGTAGAAGATGTGAAAAATATGATCTACACACGGTATTTTACTAATCTCAATTAGTATAAATTAGATAATATTCACTAGAATCAAATAAAGCATTGTTTCAGTTATAAGAAAACATAACACCTTTCATCCTTGATTATAACTGTAAGTACATGTTTGACACTTTTCCATGCTCCTACATCCATTCCGAATCAATGTTTTCTCTCTGCCACGTCATCCTCTCTACCCACTTCAAACCCAGTTCCGTTCTGCTCTTGCCCCCTTGTTGTTCCTGATAATTGTCCAGTTCAAAATATCAAAAATCCGCGCTCTCTGAAGTGGAGACGCCAAAAAAAGTGGTCATGGAAGATTGCGGAGACCGAGAGACTTATGTGCATACTGTCGGGTCGCGGTGTGTCATCAGCATGTGGCGCCTTCTCTGAAGAGCATCAGATCGGGGACTGGCATATTAGAGAGTGTGTAAGAATGAGAGACACAGAGAACCATACATGTGATGACAAGGATTCCGGATGGGCAAAAAAATCAACCGGACGAGAGCGGCATGCCGGAGGAAGAAAGCATCCGTTTTTGAACGGGTACTCCGCCCTCTGTCTTTTCCTGAACTATCATCTGAACTTTCGTTTTCTCTCTTTCTATTCTTTCCTTTTCCGTAATCATTCTGCACATTTGCAGGCAGAATTCATACGGCACTCGGGTACACATTTCTCAATTCAATATGAGGTTAATATATTCTTCACTTTTATTCTTTGTTTGGATTGGTAGAGCACTTTCAGTTGGTGTACTTCCGATTCCCAATGAACATGCAGCTAACATCAAGGCAAAGTTTGATGGTCTGTTCTTTAAGATTTTATTATTCAAAGGCTTCGATTTGATTTCAGATTATGCGGAGCACTATCTGCTACCAGAAGATTTTCATAATGCAGAAACTGCTCCGGTTAAAAAACCAACTGATGCAGAAATTGAATCAATGCAAAATTCCCTTCTCTTTGAGGGAGATATTATGGGAGTTCCAGAAATTGAAAAGTCTGATATTTTGAAAAGACTTCGAGATGATCCATTAATTGATGATGATGAGATTTTCAGAAAACCTGTGAGTTTTTGAGTTTGGCATTTGTTATCTATTGTTTTTTTCCAGTTCCACAGTGCCTTAAACTTGGTGACGTATCCAGATAAACTATGGCCAGAAGGACAAGTTCCATACATGTTGGAAGAAGGAATGACAAATGAGTGAGTCTGCTTTCTTGAATTCGATGAAACATGTATTTTTTTTAGCCAGAGAACCGCAATTGCTCAGGCATTTGATGAGTACAAAACCAAGACATGCGTCAGATTTGTTCCAAAAACTGACGATGATTTTGATTACATCTATGTGAAGAGAAATGTGGCATTTGGTTGTTCTTCGTACGTTGGAAGGGCTGGAGGAAATCAAACTGTTTCGTTGGAAGTCGACAAATGTTTCTCGAAAGTGAGTTTTTCAAAAACTTGAAAATGATGGTGGGAGATTAGGTAAAACACATTTGCTAACAAGGGAAGTATTTGACGACGCGATTTTGGAAATTCTTGAAAATTTGACCCAAGGTACTTTCAACTACGCTCACTATTAGTTCAAATCTAAAATAAAACCCGGCTAATTATTTTTTGTTCTCAAGATATGAGCCCCCAAAGTTGCTTATAACGCTAATATTGGGGTACTTTGAGGACCCATATCTCAGCTCAAATCACTTTCAGAAGCTCTAGGTTTTTGTTTCCTACTCAGAATTTACTATTTAACAACATCGTATACTTTAGAAGTATGGAGACAAATTTTTTGGACCAAGGGGCTCATATCTTCAGAACAAAAAATATTAGCCGGGTTCAATTTTAGATTTGAACTCAACATAGTTGAAAGTACCTTTGGCCAAAGTTTCAAGAATTTCCAAAACCGCGTCGTCAAATACTTCCCTTCTAAAATGTTCCCAACTAAATAAAAATTTTAGGGAATCATTGCTCACGAGCTCATGCATGCCCTTGGATTCTTCCACGAACATTCACGAACCGATCGAGACGATTTTGTAGACATAAACGAAGATAATATCCGTCCTGGAATGATGCGTAACTTTGAGAAATATCCCCGAAAAATTATTGATTCACTCGGGATGCCTTATGACTATGAGTCAGTGATGCATTATCATAAGTTGGCATTCTCACGAAACGGAAAACCAACAATTGTTCCAAAAGATAATGAGGCAGATGTGGGACAAAGATATAAACTATCCGAGATGGATGCAAAGAAAGTTAACAAATTGTATCAATGTGGAGAATATTCGAAGACAACTTCAACTTCAACTACAACCACAACAACTTCCACGACTACAACCACGGAAGAGCCAACAACCACAACTACTGAGAAAGTAGAGGAAAAGTCAACGGATAAGAAAGAATCAAGCACTTCCACCACAACCACTAGAAAACCAACTACCACAACGACAACAACCACAACTCCAAAACCTGTAGAGAGATCAAGAAATAAAAGTAAGTGTTTTTAAATTATCCAAATTATAGAACAAATTATTTTAGAATGTGAAGATCTCAATGCTCACTGTGGAATGTGGGAACAATTGGGTCACTGTCAACACTCGGTGAAATATATGGCACATTACTGTAGAAAAGCTTGTGGTCTTTGTGAAGTAGAAGTGACGACTACAACTGCCAAACCACTTCCACGTAACAAGGAAAAAGAAAATAAGTCTTCAACATCATCATCTGTCTCATCATCCACTCCACGTACCACCGTCAAAACTACAACTCCTCAATCAAAAGAAAAATGTGAAGACAAGAACTTGTTCTGCAGTTACTGGGCAAAGATTGGAGAGTGTAACAGTGAGAGCAAGTTTATGAAGATTTTCTGTAAGGCATCTTGTGGAAAATGTTAATTCTGAGAAATCATTTCACCTAAATTTATCAATTCTCATCCGGGTCTTCTTCCGTTTTTGTGAACCAATCCCCTCCCATCCGGTTCCCTTTTTTTCTCAAATGTCTTTCATTTTAATTGTAACGACCATGTCGTAGTCTTTCACATATATTTTTATAATAATGTATCCTATTTCAGTCTTGTTTCATATAAATTATTGATAATATAGGCGTATTGGAAACACGAGAAAAGAGAGATGAAAGAAAGAATGAGGAAGAAATCGATGAAAGATTTTGTTGAATACTCGTTTTGTTGATTGATTCAGAAAAGACCGAGGACTGTGTCGTTGGCGAGACCCATATCGTAGAGCTGTTTCAGTTTTGCTAGTTGTGCATGTTCATCAAATGTTTCGAAAACTGAAGGAGCAGAGAACACGATTCCTGTAAATTGATTTATCTTATTTTAACTACCGTAAAACCTCTAATAGAAGGGCACCCAAGTCGGCCCAAAAAGAGCACTTTCTCAGAGTTATGTGCAGCTGAAAGTAATCTCAATCAATTTCTTGTCAAAAATAGACTAAGATGAATCTGGAACTTGTCATGAGCTGCTTCACAAAAATTAGTAATGGATACTTTTGTGAAATTCAATTTTTGGTTTAGCAATAGAAGGGCATGCCCTTCTATCAGAGGATTTTGACTGAATTGTAACTTTTTTAATCGATCGATCATATTTTCTTAAGTAGAGTAGTTTTTGCTGACTTCAACTATCTGACCATATCAAAAAACTCACCAATCGTTCCTCCAACTGTCGCTCCAAAAAACCCATATAATAGAAACCGATCGACGACGCTTGCAATGAACTTCCAATCATCACGAAACTGAAATTCGTTTTATAAATGATCTGTCTCTTCACTCTTCTCATAAATGCTTCAGAGAGCTCAAAGTGCATATTTTTTTCTCCCTCACCTGTTTTGTTATCTCCTCATCTCTGCGATTCTCGGTTATAAATTCTATTGCATCGATTGCTCGTTGAGCTTCCGGTGACAGCTCATCATCCAACTCATCACTTTGAATTCTCACTTTTCGGCAACTATCCCTACAAACTCAATTATTAAGAAACCAATTCTTGAAAAATAGACTTACGGATTATGAGTATGCCTACACAATGGATGATGTTCTCCAGATCGCATCGGGTTTTCTTCTACACTCGGACCAGTCTCCAGAAGTTTACGGTGACCCTTCTGTATCACATTTTTTCGATGTGGTCGTTGCATGCACATGAGAAGAGGTAGCCACTGAAAATATTTTAAAAAACGATATTTGCAATCTTTTTTTCTGAAAACTCACATCGAGAAACACTTTTCGGACCCATGGAGGTAAACGATGAGTGATAGGACTTCGAAAGTAGATATTACAAATGATAGTAGTTACCATGATAGTGATAATATTGAGTACGAAAGTGAGCAATAGATATTTAGCAACCAATGGAATAGAAGATGACGTTGGAGGAAGAATCTTGGAAACCAGAAGTAAAAACACAACGATGGAGAGCAACACGTTCATCGTCAATCCCATTTTCTCTCCAGAAGCCGTTGGTAGATAGAATACGGTAACATTGAGGAATGCCATTAGAACAGTTGGAAGAATCAGGACGACAGTGTAGAAAAGTGTCTTTCTTCGGATTCTGATTTGAAATTCTATTCGACTTCTGTCTGATGTCAAAACTGCTGGACCATCCATCATATCCCATATTGAACTTGTGGAGTATTCCGAGAAATCGACGCGATCCGCAGTGAGGAAGTCTAGTTTTATCTCGTCTTTGTTGTACTGTAAACTTTCAACTTTGAAAAGTTTTAAACTAAAAACTCACCGTCCAACTTCCAAATGTCAAACTGCACAGCTGATCATCAAACGGGAAGAATTCAACATCAATAATGCAACTGCTTTTATAAATTGCAGGCGGTACCCAAAGCACTGTTCCGGTGTGAAGGATTAAGACATTGCACATGAATGAAACTTCGTAGTTTCCATCGGCGCTGAAATTATACATTCCTTGTGATTTTCAGAAATGTGTCTCACTTGTTGAAAAGTACAATGTCCGGAAGCCAGACTTTCTCAGGGGCTACTCGAATCTGTGTGATGTTCGCATAATCTCGTGGATCCCATTTCAGTTGGAAATCATCCCATTTCATTGTCAGCCAAACATTCGTATGCATTACTTGTTCTTTCTCGTCTACATTGATCAGAAGGACGAGTTGCATTCCGATTTTGACGATCATCGGAAGTTCGGATCGATTTCGAACTGGTTGGACGAGGGAGTTGTATCCACGAAACAAGTCAACCATCAGACGGTCTTCTGCATCGATGTCTTCTGCTGTGATATGGCTTGAGAGAAGGCATACTGTAATCTTTACTAATAACAACCAGTGATTTCTGTATGTCTGTTTGTATGTCCGGGACTGTAACTCAGCCCAAACTCAACCGATTTGGATGAAAGTTTTACAGAAATATTAGAAATTTGTCTACGTTGATGCCCATATGCTTAGATTTTTGCTGTCTTAAAAATTGAGCAAGTTACGGCTCTTTTCTGGACCGAAAATGTGTTGCAAGTCATAATTCGCTTCAAAGTTTACCGATTCTCTTGAAAATTTCAAAATTTGTTCCTGATTATCTGAGGATGATGTACGTCTGTTTTGTTTTTCAAAATTCCAATTTTGAAGCCTTCTGATGTTCAATATATGTTGTTATGAAATGCATTGTTTTTTAGATTATAGGATGTAAACAAGTGGACCCAAATGTCTATGAATAGAATCAGTCAATTGGAAGATGGCAACTCAGGTATTGAGTAAAAAAGGATTTGTTTTCCATGTAGTGAACTAAGTCTAGATATTTGAAAAAATTATCAATTACTGTAAGTTTTCATAAACCTCTAAAAGACTTCGAAGAATTTCGAAACCTTTACATTTTCGGTTCATATTTCGTTTTCTAATGAATCGTTTTTGAATATGTTCTTTCCTTTTTTCATATTTCTGACATACTACTTTTTGTGGCCCATCATCCATCGTTTCGTCCACTCTCTCTCTCTCTTTCTTTTTTCAACTACCTAATCCTTGCCAAAGGCATCAAAATAAATCCCGGTGCAATTTTTCGTCGTTTGTTCTTTCTACTCTCCCCCAAAAGTAGAACCCACCCCGCTCGTTAACTTTTTGTGTATTCTTCATTTCCAATTCAGGTTACACCCATTTTCACATGTTTTTTTTGGATTTGTGCGGCCTTGAGTCTTTCTTTTCGGGAAATATGAGGAAAAAGAAAAAAGCAGTGTTCTTGTCACAAATTGTCATACGAACTGCCGCCCCTTGCAGTGGCTCATGGGAATAGAATCGGCGTCGAAAAAGGAATGAGAGAGCGGACGAAACGTTTTGAGGGAACGAGAAAGTTCAAGAGAATTTGCATGATGAACTTTTATGACGTGGCAAATGGAAGAAAATAGATCAAAAGAAAGTAGATGGGAAGAGGGGGACAAGTGGAGTGGAAACGTACATGACCATTATGGAAAAGTAGCCAAAAGAAAAAAGAAGAAAGCATACACCTCGTCAATTTAGGAAGGACCAAGACTAATTGAATGAGAAGTTTCTGAGAGTGGTCGAAGCGAGTGAATTTGTGCCACCCATGGAGAGAATGGATTTTACGATGCAATAAAGGAAAATTACGATGTAGGATTCACGATCTTTGTCGGATTATTTGATTTTCTAGGAAACATTAGAGGGGGAGTAAACTATTCTAAAAATGTTTGATTTTTTTGTATAGTCGGATTCAGGATTTCAAGATAATAGGGGTCTCAGTTTTGGAAAAATTCTGAAAATTCGTCTTTGAAAAGTTATAGGCTGTCAAAGGTGCTTAAAATGGTCCGTTCGGGTAGCTGATTTCTGAAATTTTCAATGCAAAATTGGCACCTTTGATAGCCTATAACTTTTTAAAGACGAATTTTCAGAATTTTTTTATAACTGAGACCCCTATTATCTTGAAATTCTGAGTCGATCCATATATACAGAATAATATTGCTAGAATAGTTCACTCCTCCTTTAATGGCTGCTCATACTGAATTGCCGTTGAAAGTTGGAATAACGAATATGTGATCTACAGTACTTCTGTCAATTTTCATCGGAGCTTATTTACAAAATCTGTTCAAACTCCAAGTAGCATTAAAACATTATTTGTTCATTCTCAACGGAAATAGCATTTCACATTCCCAGTTCGAAGCCTCTATTTGTGAGTATTAGGAGATGTATTTTCAGATTTTAACAAGATTTCTTTTATGAATCTTTGTTCAGTCTAGATTAGACTAACCTGTCACGAACACAATCGAAATGAATGCTTTCGTCTTCTTAATCATCGTCGTTTTCCACCATCCTCCTCCTCCTCCTGACGGCATTCTCTCGTTCCAACAAAAAACGAGAGATTCAGCTCATTAGAAGTGCGAAGTGAGCAATAATAATAATAATAATAGAATGTGGTCCAGCCACTCGTTTCCGAAATCTCTCCTCCTCGACGGCCAGATTTTCGAGTGGTTCCGAGGATAAGAGCTTCTTCTTCTTTCGGTTCTTTCTACTTCTGTTTCTTTTTGACGACGTCGTCGCGAAATGGAAGAATCAGTGTGACGACTACGAAAAGATTGTTCGCAAAGAAATGATATAGACTCGACAAAGAGGAGCAGAGGGTCCCGCAGAGCACAAGAAACAGAAGAAGAAGCAGCAGGAGAAGCAGGAGGGAAGGAATGGGCGGCAGTGTGTAAAAGAATTGGGGCCCGCCTCTGAGTGAGGCGCGATGGTGTCGCACCAACTGTTCTGGCCATCTGATCTGTCGGAACTGAAGCTTGAACCAAAAGAAACACCGTGTTTTCTTTTATTTCTACCAAAACACACCTTAAGGGTGTTGAAACCTAGGAAGCGACTATATATAAATAATATACGTATAATAACAAGCCATATAAATTTCAACATATAAAACTAATTGAGAGTGGACATGGTATGAAGAAAACGGGAAATCATATAAAAGTACAAGAGATGGACGGGAAAATAATGGAAAGCTCTGTGGGAATGGAAAGGACTATCGAAATATGAAGATTCTAGTTGACCAGATTCATTATCACGGCATGGGGAGACACAAAAAGGATACGGAAAAGAGATTGGTACCTACGATTTATACATACATGGCTGAGGAATCCGAGCTTTACAAGACCGGCCATATCAGCACAAAGAATAGGGAAAGGGAATGTTTTCGTTAATTTGTATTAGATTTTGGATGAAAAAATAGGTTAAAATTAATCGAAATCTATTCCCGGCAAACTAGTCTATGCTACTGTAGGTAAGGGGAGTGGAGAATGTAGGAAAAAAACTGGGAAGGTACACAAAAAGAGCTTAACAACTTATCAAGAGATGAGTTATTATGATTATTATGACATTTGTATAATCTGGCTCATGTGAACAGACGAAGGAATTGGGCATTTAAGGGGAATGGGTGCAAAAAATATATAGAGTAGAATGAGTATAAGAGAACAATATACACATAATGTTAAACTAAGAAGACTATTGACATGCTTGATATACAAGCAACAGTAGGAAAGCAAAAGAGTTTTAACATCAAACAGCAGTGTTACGACTACGATCTTCCGGCCAAAAGTAAAACTTTTTGAGAAGGCGAGATGTCATCTGAAAAATTAAGTTAGGTTTTTTTTTTTGAAAAGTTGATGATCACCTCTGGCATTTGCACCAATATATTTGCTCCTTGCGATGTCTGAAACCCACTAGCAACTCTTTTATTGACTTCCGTGAGGAGCTCCACTATATCCATATCTTTTGCGTGGAGAGAGAAGACTTCGCAGACAGCTTGAATGAACCATGAGCCACGAGCACTGTTTCTCCATGATACATATTGCGCGGTCGTGGCATACGCGATCAGCATGTCTGCTTGACATGGCATTCTCCGCCATACTTGCTGAAACGAAAACTAACAGAATTTCGAATCTCCGAGAAAGAAAAGAAAATTAAATTACGTATCACGAAAGCGGCCGAAACATGGATAATTGGAAATAATCCAATTAAGACGCATTATCTGAGAGACTCGACTACTGACCTACTTCCAGTATGCACACAAAAAAAAGCGACCACCTTCGGAACGGTTTATATTGAACATTATGATAATACTGAATGTCCAAAATACAACAATACAGTTTTCAGCCAGATCGGTCCCTGGTGGGCTGAAAAAGGGTCGAAAAACTGAAAAATGAAAACTTTTTCCCGATTGAGATAATGACGAAATCTTTTCTGCAATCAGTTGCTGACATGTTTTTGAGCATTTTTTGTGTTCAAACTTATTTTCTATCTCTGCTCTCTCATATTGAAAATTTTGAAAAAAAAAGTGAAATTTTGGTACTTTTTTCACAAAATCAATTTTTCCAGTTCAGGGACCCTATTGCCCAGTAAATTTTATTGCAGATTCGGTATCTGCGTTTGATTTTACATAAGATACACCTAGTGGAGTTTCCCATTTCTTTCTCCGAAGTTTGGTTTTTGCACAGCGTCCTCCGAGGCGAATTTGGGCGAAGTCTTATTGGCGCAATACCTGCTTGCGCATTTCGCGTGCAAACTTCAAATTTAGTACTGAAAATAGGAAAATGTCGATTTTTCCGTTTTTGGTCATTTTTTCGGAAATTTTCGTAATAGGAATCGAAGCGATTTGAAAATTTTCGAAATTTCAGCTATGTCAACCAAAAACCAAACTTCGGAGAAAGAAATGGGAAACTCCACTAGGTGTATCTTATGTAAAATCAAACGCAGATACCGAATCTGCAATAAAATTTATTGGGCAATAGCGTCCCTGAACTAGAAAAATTGATTTTTTGAAAAAACTACCAAAATTTCACTTTTTTTCAAAATTGTCAATATAAGAGAGCAGAGATAGAAAATAAGTTTGAACACAAAACATGCTCAAAAACATGTCAGCAACTGATTGCAGAAAAGATTTCATCATTATCTCAATCGGGAAAAAGTTTTCATTTTTTCAGTTTTTCGACCCTAATTCAGCCCACCAGGGACCGATCTGGCTGAAAACTGGATTGTTGTATTTTGGACATTCAGTATTATCACTATGTTCAATATAAACAGTTTCGAAGGTGGTCGCTTTTTTTTTGTGTGCATACTGTTGGTTTACTGTCTCAGATAATGCGTCTTAATAGTTCTGTGACCCATTATCCTTTTTGTCCAGCTCAAACTAACCTTCACTTGTGGTCGGACACATCCAAGAAAATTGAATAGTGGCGCGTCTTGATTGTCACATCCACGACGACGAAAAAGAGCAGGAAACCCATCGATTGAGTCGAGGACGGGAAAACCATTATCGCGACGGTCTGACGATCATGTACCATGTTAGACAACACGAAAATTGACAACTAACCTCCTCGACAAGCTTGAACAAATACTATCTTGGGCTTATTCGCCAACCTAGGAGCATTCGCAGCATTCAAAAGATCGTATATTTCGTGAACATTGACAGGAACATCATCTACTCCTATGATAACATTTTCCTCTCCGTGAGACAGAATCACAAGAATCGCAGAATCTCCGTGCATTTGGTTTCTACCAAAACTACGAATAGTCGCTAGCATTTCCTGGAATCATAACTCTCAAAATGAATATTATCGCGATACTAACTCTTCCGGTAAGATTTTCCTGGCATATAATTGTATAACCCATGCATCTGAACAAATTGGTTATGTTATCTCTGTCGGCTCTGGTCCCGTTTCGTGATGGCATTTGCTCGAAGTGTTCATTATTAATTATGAGACACAGACCACGAGGACCGGTGAAGTTGCGATACATGGTCCTCTCATCAAACACACGTTGTATGGTAGGAGCATCCACATAATTCATATCTTCATCGTGAAATATATACTGCGACTGCGATGATGCTCTGCTAAATGACCGATTGCGACTGGAGCTGTAGCCCAAAGAAGAACATCCTGTGAATGACGAATTTGCAGATGCTAAAAATTATATATGTACTCGTTACGAATGATAACTAATAATTCAAGAGACTTGGCAAAGAAACCTACAGGGTTGACTTGGAAAAGAGACGGTCGGAGGTGCATAATTGTGACGATCCGATGTTTGAAGAGGACGAGATGATCGGGAGCTTGAGCGTGCTCTTGCGTATACGTCCTGGTAGGTAGATGTTAAAGATGAAATCGAAGAAACGCTATCACGGTGAACGCGAGTGGGTGACGTGAATCTTTCAGGGCTCAAAGCTCGGCTGCGACGTTGGTTTGCAGGAGACATAGGACTTTCTAATGTCACCGGACGAACGAAGTCAGCTCTGTAAATTTCAGATATAAATCGATATCGAAGTATTAACATACGTCCTAATCAGTGGTTCAAGAATATCGGCTAGGTCATTTTGTCCTGTTTCTCGGAGAGCATAATAAAATGCGTCGAACGCCACATCTCCACGTCTTTGAACATCCTTGACAATCGCTCTTCGCTTGTCACGTTCCATTCGACAAGACTGAAAAATAAGTCATGTACAATGAGAAAAAAATCAACGACTTACGTTTATCACATCACCATTGTCAGAGTTGAGAATCTGCCTTGCGATAAGCACTTCAAGGACTGGATTAACTTGGAGTCTAGTGGAGAACTCGCCGCTCTCCAATAAACTCCTTCTATCCTGGCGCATCATCCTCGTCGCCGGTTCTACCGATCCGCTTGTAGAGTTTGTTCTTCAAATTTGGTCTGAGAAAAATAGTGTATAATGTAATATGAAAAAAAGAGTGTATCAAAGAAAGAGAACTCATAAAATAGGAAAAATTCCCTATGGACTCTATATTGCGTAACAAATCGGAGAAAGTTTGGCAGTTTATGACCGATTGGAAAAGTTTACAATAGGCTCTCACTTCTTTCATTCAAATTGAAACGAGACAATGAAAAGAAACGGAAAATGAGTCACACATCTGGCCAACAGTTTAGATTTCCAATATAATTGGGGCGGAGCAGGTGGCCGCAAGACGAGGTGTACCGAAAACAAACCGGATAAGTAGATGACTCAAGGTCTCTTCCACAAAAAGGATGTGCTACAAAATTCGCCGATATTTTAAGAAAAACTGTTTGAAGAACGCATTCATAATAACAATATACTGCAGCAATTGTGAATTTGAGTTTAAAGCGAGTGATTGAATTATTCAGGAATCAATTTGTGCCCCCATTCCCCACCTAGGAGGAATATAATAAGGGGTTATGCAACGGCAAAAGGGTAACAATAAGAAGTCAATTACATCTGAGCATTTTTCATAAGATGTTGATTTCGTAATGGAGTACTAAGTGCGTTCTACTGAAAAGAACGCCGACAAAGAAAACAATTTAACTTAAGTGGGAATGCGTTTTCTATTTAGAAGGTCACTCCGTGTCGTGCTTTTTATGAAGCGGTTGTTAGCAGACATGCAAAACATGACGAGACAAGGCGAGAGAAAAAGAAGCAAAAAACATAAGTGTATTTCAATATATCAAAGTATTATACTTACAGCAAATGGTCTATGAAAATCTTACGATATGGTGAAAGAAATCGCCGCAAATTCGAACCATTTAATGGCTGTTAATGACTTTTCTTTAAAAATACAGAGAGCTAGATAAGGATACGTGGGAAGATAGGTTTCGGCGAGAAATAAAAACGATTCCGGCTTTACAAAAATATCAAAACAAAACTCTTTGACTCTGTTATCTTGTCTAATGTACCTACATTGTTTCATAACAAAGAAGCGTACCAGAAAGGTCATTCAACGGCTAAATGCTAACGCAGACACGCTCCTGACAACATGCAATTATTCGAATGCTTGTGTTTCGCGGCGGGGTACGAATCATCAGCGGAGCGCGATTGCTCATGGTTTCAAGCTTATTCTTGAGATCTCCGAAGCTTTGATTCGGGAAAGATTCAGAAAGTTCTCCAATAAACTCGGCGATTATTACATTTTACTAACTTTTGGGTGCAACAAGGACGGTTACATTTCAGACTTTGGGCTGGCTATGGTATAAAGAACGAAAAGCAGTAATTACAATATTTTCAACTTTGTTCCAAGGTTATAAAACAAAAATTGAGAGCTGAAATTTGAAGAAAAACAATCAAATCGGAAAAAAAACGAATCGGAAAAAAAAGCATTTCGTTCAAAAGTGTTATACACCATCACGTCAAAGTGCACCCAAAACACCAAGAAATACTGTAAACCGTACCTTTATAAAATTTATAATTTCACAAAACGAATTTTTGAAAAGGGAATGCATTCCGGAATGGCTATGAAGCCTCCTGAAGTTTCCAAGAAATTGTATTTTCGCTTAAAAAACCCCAGAAAACTATCCAAAAACAGGAAAAATCGAGAAATTTTATTGAAAAAAAAAAAAACAATGAAACAGCAGTTTTGTGAGTGTTCATTTTTTTCGATGAGTATTGACAGTTTTATATCGAAAATCGTTTTAAAATTGTATTTTCACCCGAAAAACCTCGAAAACGAGCCGATATATAGAAAATCGAGAAAAAATCATTGAGAACAATGGACAATGCATTTGCAATGCGCAGCCATTTTTGTCTGACTGCGAAATAGTGTGGGCAGAGAAAAAAAACACACGCGATACATAGAGGACGGCGGAACCCGTGAGGTGACGACCGCTCTCCAGACCCACCCTATATAATGGCCGTCGCATTCTCGTGTGCCCGCACAAGTGTCGATGTTCTAACGACCATTCAGGTATGAGGAAGGCACCCCCCGGGGATGCTGAGTAGGTACCGGTGGCTGAGGGACCTGTGGGTGGTGAAATCTCGCGAAAGTAGCCACCCCGCTTGAGTGCGAGGAAGTCGATACCCCGGAGCTGCAGTAACCGGGCATTTTTCAAGCTCCGGGGGGCCGGTTTTCGAAAAATTTTCAAAATTTTTTTTTGTTCAACCATGTCCATCGTACCATGACCATCGTTGACCATGGTTGGGGGTTGGGGGCCCGGCGCCGCGCGGGAAGGCGCCGGGAGCGGCTCGGTTCCCGCGGACAAGCTTGAGAAGCTTGAGAAACATGCACAGTACCAGTTTTTGGAATTCATCCATGACTCCTACACACCTACACTATCCATGACATGGTACACACAGCCGCTAGGCCAACTGGGTCCCCGAGGGTGTTAGAAAAATTTTTTTTCGAAAAATTTTCAAAATTTTTTATTCATCCATGACTAACGATTTTCACAGGATTTCCACGGGAATGCAGTGGCGTATTGTTCATCTGGTTTTAATGCGCCTACACAGAATTCTTTATTATATCCCAGAAAAAAGAAGACGTTTAGTTTCTGAATTTAGTTCGGAGTTGTGATGTATTGGCCAACACGATGAGGAAGGTAGTAGAGGTTTTCCCAAACACCATTGCCATTGAACTCGGTGATGAAGTATCCATGTCCAGAAATCAACGATTTGGCTCGATTTTCGCGACAATTTCTAGTCTTCAATCTGAAGTCGAAAATTGATAGAAACAAAACCATCTGAAAAAACTAACCTGAGCGTTTCGGCGGAAGTTTTGTAGGTAGCGGATGACACGAACAAGAAATTGTTGAGTGTGTGAAGGGCTTGGGATTTGGAATCGTAGGAGCTTGGATGTTTCAGCTGAAGAAATGTAAAATCGAAATGTTATATGGACAGTAAAGTCACTCACCTTGCTCAATTTGAACAATTCGTCGAAGTATTGGTAGTGAATGTTCTGATCTTCGAAGGAGCTTTTAACAAGTGTGACGACCAGAACAAGATATCTCTTCTTGGCGTTTTTAGGAGACTAAAACGTGTTTTAATTTACCAGGCTGTACGATCTTCAAAACTCACAGCTTGCGCTCCGTTGCACGTTTTAGATCCTGGAACATTGCAGACAGTCATTCCGAGGATTTTTCCATAATCGTCTGTCCAATAAATATGTGCTTCAGTTATTCGGTACTTTGAGTTCCCGATGTAGGTTTTAGAACCAATCTTATTTTGTACCACGTCTTCTGCAGCGTCGCAATCCGTCTCTTTCCTAAGAGTGAGTTCGAACTGAAATCTTACAATATCAGGAGTGTTCATTCGAAAGATTGCTCACTTCATTATCTGCTTTTACACCGACAGCACAAATAAGAACGACAGCAGCGAGAAGAAGAAGAAATCTCATCACGATTCTCGTCGGGAATTGGCACTCGTGGAAACCACAAAAGTAATAACCGTCAACGGTATGGTGCGATGTTATGATTACCGGGCCGCCCGGCGGTGACCAGATTGCCACGTTACATAAAAATGGAACATCACGTCAAATATTCTTTTTTCTACCGGGATGCGAAACTCCTGAAATGAAGCTCGAACCACCAATCAGATAAGTAATCGTTTTCAAAATTGACATCACCTTTTTCCACTGAGACTTCTGGTTCTAGGAGTACTGTAGTTATCAGTTGCACAGTAATCTATACAATAGATTCAAGCCCAATGCCTGGATTCTTTTATCAACCAACCGGAATTTTTTGTTTTTGTAAAGCATGTGATGGTCCCTAATAATCTTCGAGAAAATATTATGTAAGGCCTTAAAATAACTAATATTTATATGAAAGTACAGAAAAAGAGATCAGAGTAAATTATGTTCCTTCAACAACGCCTTGATTGCAGCTGATCTGGGTTTCGCTATCTGAAAAACAAAGCTTTTAAAAATCTGATTTTTTTAATGTAATTTTGAACAAACCTTTATATGAGGTGTCTTTATTGCCCATTCCAAAGCAACACTTTGATCAGTGAATTGTGGATCATTATCAAGTTTTTTAATCTCGGGACATTTATCATCCGCAAAGTACTAAAATTAGTGAATTAGGATAATTATTGAATTCCTCAATGACGAACCTCGAGCTCTGTATAATTCGCCGGAAGAGTAAGTTTGTCATAGTATCTATACCGTGTTGCCGTTGTATTTTCCATTTCTTCCATCTGAAGTAAAATTTCAAAAAATGTAACTCTTGTTTCTGGAACTCACGAAACCCTTTCTTCGATATGTCAAATACAAATGTTCAAACTCTGGATTCATCTGCATACTGTAAATTATACCATGTCGAACCGGACGTTCTCTGACTGAATCCGGTGCTTCCGCATAATTCTGTTTGATTTTCAAATCTCGTTTCTGACTCTCCAGTCTTTTCATAAACTTGAGCTTTTTACGATGAATTCTCTTCTTCAATTTCTCTCGCCGAATTTTGATTTCTTGTCTAATTTTCCACCAAATGTATATTATAATAGTTGCAGGAATGATAAAGAGTATTGAATATTTCAGCAGTCCCTGCCAGTTCGTTCCATTGAATCCTCGAAATCTGAATTTAAATCCATGTAATCCTAAAAAAATTGTGAGGTGATGACTGACTCTGAGTAAATTTTCTCATATCTATTCAACCTGGCACACCAATCGGGACAAATGAAATCTTTCTCAGAAATCTGGAAATGTTAGAATTTTATACTCTCAGACTTTAAAATTTACTTCACATGTTTTCCAAAACTTTTCTTGAAAACCAATGACAACATTCGATAACAATAGGAAAAACAATTTCACTGAAAACAGTTTCATACTCGTCTCACACTTTTGAGAGGTCTCTTGGAAAAATTATGTCTTCTTGAGCCTCTGGCTTATGTATAGTTTCTCAGTGCCACATTTTCCACGACAAAATTCAAAACAAAGTTCACGGTCACCTTTTTTATTGGAATGTTCCGGGAGAAAACAAAATGATGACAGAAAAAAAAGGGAAAAGAAGACTATTTTTATGTCCACCGGATGGGTCTATAAAA
The DNA here is from genome assembly GCA_963966625.1 of Caenorhabditis zanzibari. Classification (NCBI taxonomy): domain Eukaryota; kingdom Metazoa; phylum Nematoda; class Chromadorea; order Rhabditida; family Rhabditidae; genus Caenorhabditis; species Caenorhabditis zanzibari. Next base: position 9,583,261 of record OZ016471.1, read on the forward strand.
GAAGAGAGATCTGAAGAGAGTGAGATACTAATAAGTAATAAGTAGAGTGAAAAAGTGAACACGTTAATCAAAATTGGTCAATTCTTCAATTGCTAGTGGTTGAATAGTAATGTTGATCCGAATATGGATGAAGTAAAGTGTTCTCATCAGACGGCTGTAGGTTCGGGTGTGGAGCTGGTGTTCCGTTTGGAGTCTGTAAATATGGAAAATAAAAATACAAAAGTTAAACAAAAGTTCAAATAATCTCTAACAAGAAGAACCACTCTTTCCAGTATACTTACTAGGGAATGGTCCAAACTTAACTTGGAGTTAATACCTATATCATTGAAAAGCTGATAAATAGTTAGGTACAAATTTGAATTTATAGCTGCCCAATGACCATGTCAGCTGAGTTATTTGGGTTCGAAGTATCACTGTTTTCAGTGCATATTTTCAATTGAAAATAGACAAAGCTTAATCGAAATCGCTTAGCTCACAAGATCATTGGGCAGCTGTAAATTCAAATTTGTACCTAACTATTTATCAGCTTTTCAATGATATAGGTCACGGCTCATAACTCCAAATTAAGTTTAAACCATTCACTAGTTAATCACTCGTTCTAGTCTACTAGAGAGAAAATGTTGACCAGGTAAACCAGAATGAGTCAAATGGGAGAAAAAACATTAATAAAATCGGAGCATTCCGCACACTCTACCTTTATATTCAAGGTTTCACTACTAACGGCAAACGAGACATCTGAAGGGAGGGGCACATGATCTATCGGAATATTTACTACACAACCCATTACGTCCCACTCCGGGGACAAACGTCCTGATTTGAACAGCTTCTCCGATTGAATCGATACCTGAGAATATGAGCATTCTGATGGATTTTCCTAGAATCTGAACACTTACAAAGTATATTGTTGCCATCGACGAGAGCATTGCTGTAGTTCTGAATGGGAAGTATTGTGTTCCATCTGTATACATTGGATAATGGAAGAATGCTGGTAATGAGACAAGTGGCTCTCCTCCAATCAAACGAAGTACTAATCCAACAGCATATCCAGCCAATGACCCATATGTGTTGCTACGTGGCATGTAGACAACGCAAAGAAGTTGAGGGAAAAGAATGACGTAGACCAAATCAGCACAGAGATACCAGAGACCATAGATTGATTGAATGGTAAGAGCCATGATAGTTGCCATGATTCCAACACAGATGATGGCAACTCTCATCACAATAATTACTTCTTTTTCAGATGCGTGTGGACGGATAGTCAGTTTCCAAATGTTATGAGCAAACATGGAAGCAGCGGAGAGAACAGAAGAATCAGCAGAAGACATGACAGCAGCAGAAACAGCTCCGAGACCTGAACTCTAGAATAATAATTGGATTCTTTCTTCAATTCCTGTTACCAATGAAAGCAACCCATCTGGGTGTGAGATACTGAAAAACTAGTGGGACGACCATATTTCTCTTGTCCGGTGGAATCGATTCAACTTTAGTACCATTGTTCCATGGAGAATAATCAGTCATTCTCCAGTCCGTGTTCCGTGCAATTGCACCAATCAACGCAGGAGGAATCGCCATGAGAATGCATCCGACACCAGCGACAAACGAAAGTGTTTGAGCACCGGATGCAGTTTTTGAGGAGAGAACTCTTTGAAAGTATACTTGCCATGGGATACCACCAAAGACAAGAAGAAGCATGCAGTCAATCCATAGTGAGGTTTCTTTGAATCCTGGAAAAGTCTAATGTTTTTAAAATCCAATCTAGATAACTGAACTCACCTCCAATCTCTCCAATCCAATCTCCAGCATTCCTTGAAATATCTTTTGCACCATCATGCACCATCGCCGCCGGCACGCAAACCCACTGAAAGTACACACCTTCTGACGTCATCAAAGAATTCAAAAACTGACCAATCCGACAAAGATGCAAAAGAGTTGGACGACGTCAGTGTATGCGACTGCATAGTATCCGCCAGTGAATGTGTAGAAAACGGCGATACAAGCGGAAAGGGTCACCGATGCATTCATATCAATTCCAAGAATTACAGATAAAGTAGCTCCTGAAATTCAATACACGTTGAATGATTCCGGTGATTCAGACAAACCAAGGGCAGATAGAATGGCTGCTGTCCAGAATGTCTCTCCAAGAAGAGCTGGCAGATACATCAATCCACCGATTCGCTGTCCATATTTATGCTGGAATCGAATCATAAATCTCGGGAATTCTAGATATAAACTTACTTGAAATGGATCCAACATCGTAATATACCCTTCTTCTCTCATTTTCTTTGCAAACAACAATCCTCCCATAACCAAAGAAATAGCGTAACCAACTGGTGCTTGACATCCAAGAACACCTGAAACTTTCTTGATTCTCCTTTCTTCATAAATCTTAAAATGCAATACCTCCATTATAAAGTGCCTCGGCGGTTCCGTTGATATATGCACCACCAACCCAAGTGGCAGTCATTGTGAATATTCCAACAAGAGTTCCAATGTTTCTCCCCGCTAACATCACTTCTTCTGTTTGTGCACCTACTTCTGATTCCAATTCTTTTGTGCTCTTTGACTTCCTACCCGCCCATATCCCGACGACAAGAATGAGCACATAAAAGAAGACAATGGCCACGATACCCAAGAAGTCGGCCATGATTGTCCTGAAGATTTTATGATTTGAGTATAGAATTCAGAATTCAGAAGAAATCAGTGATGACGAAGGAAGGAAAAGAAGGTGGAAAAGTGAGAAGTGAAACCGAGAAATAATTAATTATTTATCCAGATATTGCCATCGATATATTCTCACTTCTCAGACTTCTTCATCTGACTTCTTTTTTTCATTTTCTCGTAACACCTATTGAATTCGTGGGAAAATGTGGAGAAGTTGAGTAGGCGTCGGGAGATTGTTGTGGTTTCACACTATTGCATTTCCGCTCACATCAGAACGAAAAGAAAATTATAGGAATCGGTTTGAAGTTCTTTTAATTATATATTTCAAATGTAGAAACTGAGTTTGAAATAATCAATACTCTCTAAGGGTGCTGAAGTTTTTGATTTTGAAGTCATAACATAAAATGAGACATCTGAACCTGACGAAGCTCTTCGAAGGTCTCCTGAACCGACTGAAAAACGACCTATAGATGACGTGATTTTTGAAATCAATCTCCGTTGAAAGCAAAAAAAAACGAATTCAATTAGTGACTTGAAGAAGAAGCAATTGAAAATAAAGAGAACCCGAGAATCGATAGCATCGAATGCCTATTCAAAAAGAAAAAGAAGTTGAAAAGGGGTGGGCGGAATGCTAAGAGACCGGTGGAAGAAGCAGTAGGAGACCTTCATCATTCGAGATGCACATGATTTGAAAAGAAAAGAAGGGCTTTTGTAAAAAAAGAACAGAAGAAGTCACTTGCACGTCAATAGAAAGAAGGCGTGAAATCGGAGTTGAGAAGGCAAAGGAAGGATAGAAGAAGAATTCATCAGGAGAGTATCTGATTACAAGAGAATCTGAAAAGTGATTTCATTTTTGAAACCTTCGAAGTGATGCTCTTGAGAAGAAGGTCTTGTTGATGTGAAAAAGAAGGGACAACTAATTGGATGCCTAGATTCATATTTCGAGTTAGGGAAAAGTGTGAGAATGAAAAAGGATTGAGCCAATCAAGGGAGAAAAGATTTGCAACCTCAGGAAATGTTTTGAGAGAGATTTAGGTTTTGTTTGACTGGAAAAGAGAAAAGATAATGTTGTCGAAATAACACCAACATTTTGAGGAGACTCGAAACTTGAAATTAGTGAGTCAGCTGGAGAGAAAGTGATTCAAATAACGATATTTTGGTGAATTTTTGTGAGGAATCGTCTGAAAAACAGAAACCCGAACAAGAAAAAGGGGATTCCAAATGAATATACGGTAGATCAAGAAGCTCTACTTGGGTGGACCGTTTCAGGATACCACCCAGGAGGTACGGTTTCAAGATGAATCGTATGTCAATCATCGAACCAAAACCTTTGATCACATGGTTCTGTTGTGGAGATGGAAAACCAAGAAAACAACGAGGAAGGATTTTGAAGAAGAAGCAACATGTCATGCTTCTTCTATTCTACTGCTTCTGTTTAGTCTTGTGTCTTTCTTTCGGAACACTTCGAGCCAGTTTTCAATTGAATTTGCAATGATTTTGGTGCGACGCGAAAAAAAAGAAAAAGAAGCATCTGAGAAAAAAGAGGACGTCACTGAAATGGAAAACAGAATAGCTTGGCTAAGAAAGTTCAAGTTTCCGTAACCAATTCGTGGAGAAGAAAGAAATCGTTTTTTTTGCGAAGCGGAAGGCAAAGAGAGTGAAGCCGACGGAAATGTCGAGATAATCGTCAATCAAGGCGAGAAGAAGGAGAAGAAGAATGGAGCCTCCGTGGTGAAGGCTCTAATTTCAGAAGAAGAGTTGAGAAGAGAGTGAAAAAAGAAATTGATGGGTTCTCCGCTCTCTTTCTTTCCTATTTCAGATTGGAAACTGCGACGTGCTTCGATTCGTGATGCATATACCACGATCTTTATTTTCTGGATTGAAGGAGTGGAAAGCGAATTGAAAAGTGGAAAAGGCTGAAGAAAAAAGGAGAGCTTCAAAGGGAAAGGAGAAGGGCATCGGTATATAATTAGATGAAGAAGCGGCAAGATTGAATTGAGATTTTCGAAATAGATTTGAGCCCAGGGAATCATTTTTCTGAAATTTAGAAACTTTATGAATATGGGAAAATAAGATTTCAAATCAAGATTTTGATGATGAACCTACAGAGGTAGTAGTGCCCACTTCAGACTTTTGAGATACTATCAAGCCGTTCGGAAATTCTTATCATTTTTTGCGAATTTTTGGGGCAATTTCTTCTTAGACGAAGATCTTTCAAGAACTCATATTAGGATCATATTGGTATGTAATTAATTGAGAATTATTTGCACATCAGACCATAAGAAATTCTGACTGGCCAGCAGGAGAAAGCACCGAAAAAAAAGTTACAAGACTTTCCGAACCTCCTAATATGATTGCGCCTCACACTGGTACAGAAAACTGGCTGAAACCGAAGGTAAAAGAAGAAAATTAACGGGAATAAAACTGACATCATTTGTACCTGTTGTTTATAAGAAGTGGTTTTCAACTCAGGATAAATATTTCGTTCAGGTTAATTCAGGGTAAATGCTCTATTTTATTGAGCTACTTTATCAAGTCCTAAAGAATTTACAGGGATCATAATGTAGCAACTTGTGATCACGGTATGGAGTTTTAAAGATCTTGAGAATCCTACCAAACTAATAATTGAAGACCCGTTTTAAACATAGCCGTCAGGAATCATCAATTTTTCAAATCCGGAATCCTAGAAATCTCAAAAAACACAGAGAGACGAGGCATCAGATGAGATAGTAAAAACAGAAAAACATGACACCAAAACGTGAAAGGCGTGAACAAATTGTGTCTGTGTCCGAGAAGCTTTTGGCTTTGTCTTCCCGGGAGTTTCCCTTTCTCCCTGGAGACCGTTTGCTTGTGCCTCTTTTGCCCCATCTCGTGTATACATCATTCGAGTTTTTTTGGCGCTTTTCTCCGTTGCTCCCGAATGAGCTTTGGAGTAGCAGAAAATGAAGAAAAAAGAAAACGGAATGGAGATAGAAGGAAGATGACGAAGTCAATCCATTTGACACCAAACGACACGTACGAAGAAGCTTCTTATGAAGAGCTTCCTTCTCTTCCTTTTCACAACAATTGCTTCGGTTTTTGCCGACGAAGACGAGAAAAGCGGAATTACGTTTTCGTTTTTTTTTTCACGCGCCAACTCAAACCAACTCTCCGACCGAAATCGAGTTATTCTGTAAGCTTCTTCGCCGCCTTTCTCCGAAATTCTGTTGCGGCTCGACGAGCACTTTGTCCTCTTCTTTTTTGACGTTTTCAACCTTTATGCAAATCAGTTGAAGACGATTTGAAAAGTTAGAAAAAATGGAGAGCAATAGAAGCGAATCAACGTAGTCGTCTGACTACAGAATGGATATATGAATACAAAAATTGAAGAAAACGAGGAAACGTATGAGAATAAGACGATGAAAAAAGAGGAGAAGTAATAAATGGGAATCGGAGACAAGGCATGGAAAAAGTGCTGTAGTTGTGGTTGGAGACAGCTTATGAAATTTTAATAGGTTTCTTTCAAAGACATCCGAATCGCATAACAATTTAAGAAAATGTGGGAGCAGACAAGACTATGGCAAAGTTCACGAAATGTTTGGAAGGGTGTAACCTATAATTTATTGTGCGTTTTTTCGTTTCAGGTATTTGAATGTGAGGCAGGTTTCAGATAGTCATGAGGTACTGAATCAGCCCACATTCCTGGGTTCAGGAATCTCAATTTAACTACGGAATCTAGTCAAAGGAAGTATATTTCAGGATCCATCGACCCTCCCGCAATGAAATAATCTGAATTTATAGTGTGAAATCTAGTAGTCAAACACTGTGCCAGTTGATTACACGGCTCCGGGACATTTCGAAAGTAAGACATTTCGAAATGTCCACTTTCGAAATGTCCGCTTTCGAGATGTCCCGGAGCCGATTAAACCTGTTTCTGAATGGAAAAAAATTTCCTGAAATAGAATTCTAACCAAGAAAAAATAGAATTCTAACCAAGGTCAAATCCTGAATCACAAACAGTTCTTTTGACATTTTGTTGGCTCCTAACTCAGTTCCTGTAAAAAAATTCATAATTTACCGTAAAATTTTATAAGAAGGATACCTCTAGTAGAAGGGCAACCCGATGAGCTCAAAATGAGCACATTCTTGAAATTCAAAAAGATTGAAACTAGTCTTATAAGAATTCTCTTCAAAAATTGACTGGAAATGTCACAAAATATGTTTCAAATCTCTTCTCCAACATATGTTGTGAACCATTTTAAGATTTCAGAAAAGTTTTTTTGGTGTTTAAAAAATAGACGGTCATGCCCTTTTAATACTATGCCACTCAATTTGGTGAAGTTCAACAACTGCAACAGTTCAGATACTGTATTCCAAATCTATTAAAAACATTTTTTCAGTTCAGTTGGCCTTCTGTGGTGATTTCAAAAATTCGAATCAGTCTCGTCCCCTAAGCACCATTTTCCTTTGAGACATGGTTCTTATATTTTATTACTCGAACCCGTGGTGTATTGGACCATGCCCATACCGTCAAAAAAATAATAAAGAGGCTACAGAAATTTTCAACTTGAAGTTTGTCGGACCTTGGTCGTCTTCTGTAGCCGTCTTGTCCGGAACCCGACCAACTTCCGACCTAAAGTTGCCGGCGTCACCCGAGACCATACAAATACAGTATTCCAAGAATATTTGTAGCATTTTTTTCAGTTAAGTTGGACCTCATATAGATATTTTCCAAACCCCAAATCTCGCCCCCTAAATACAGGTTTCCATTGAGATGTGGACCATATTACATGGTTTTTATATTTTATCACCAGGACCCGTGATCCATGTCCATACCCCCAAAGTAATAATATTTATGTTCCAACCTCCCTCCTTCATTAACATTCTTTTCAACTCGCGCACCGTTTATATCTTATCACATATGTCCTATCACCTGAATAGATTCTCTTTGGTTGTGCTAGTCTTATCGCCACCTTGAAACAATCCGATATTTGCTGTCCTTCTCTTTGGAACACTTTGGTTCCGCTAATATTAATAAATGAACTACTTATTGAATACCTTTATTTTCTATTCGATTTTTGTACCATGTTATTCGATGGTCGATATTGTAAGGTAAGTTGTTACTGTAAATGCAACAGTTATCCAGGTTTATTTCAGTATTGAGAATCCTCTAAACAATGCCCGACATTGCGTAAGACTTCCAATGAGGGAAGGTATTTCATATGATTCAAATATAGATCATTTGCTGGAAGATGGATGTAAACATCCTGTCAGACAAAATGTTTTGGAGAGAGATTTTAGAAGTACTGTATACGGTACGAGAGCAAATGACAGCGTCTGTGAGAGGGCCAGGATTCTCGCAGATAAAAAATTTGTGGATTGGGAGGTTAGATTTTCTCCGCTCCTATTCCAAGAGTTAGATTTCAGAGCTTCAAAAGGAATCATCTTGAAATCCCTGATGAATTTTGGAGCCAAGTCACAGGATATGCGTTTGTGAACGACATTGATCCCATATGTTCTCAGAATGATGTCTTACTCCTTCGTATTTGTTTCTCGAAGAATCCAACAAGAAGATTCGGACGACCTGAAATTGTAGAATCTTTGAACGCCTGTACACATCAATCGATTTTTTTTTCAGTTTCATTATTCTGATGGAGCATTATACCAGTTTCAAGAGGATGGTCGCTATTTATCAAGTTCTGATTGCCTAATTACAGTAAGAAGTTTATCATTTTATCGTTTTTCTATAAAAATATAAGTTCAGGAAAATTTTGGAAGATGTCGATCAAAAATGATTTCAATTGTTTTCCGTCTACGAAAAAATCTAGAAACATCATCGGTCTCTTCAAAAATCACGTCTTCTTCTTCATCATGGACTTTTATGGGAACGGTAAGTCTGATTCAAATTCTTCAAAAACTTTTGTTTTCAGATAGGATTAGCTGTTTTCATCGCGTTATCAATTCTAATATTTGTTCTGTTCTACAAAAGTCGAGATCCTTCCCCCAAGAAAGATCAAAGCGCTACGGTGAAGGATCCGGAACTTCATTGCAGCCTTCCGGTGAAACAAATCCATCGAGACATTCCTTTTATTGATGATTCTATTGTTTTTGATATTTGAATTGCTCCATACTAACATAAAATTTCGGTTTATTCGAGTAACAATATCCAAACTTGAACAGTATCAACAAAACAAAAAAAACAAGAAACAAGAAAATGATTGACGGATGGAATGAAATCATTCAGAAAAAGCTTTGACAACCGGCTCGTATTTAGTTAAATCGATAACTCTGATCAAATCAGCAGTAGTTCCTCCGACTGAAAGAACCGCAGCAACGTCTGGATTGAATTGAGCACAATGTAATTCTCCGATGGTGAGCTTCTCGGAATGGACCTTTTCAATTCCACCATTCGAGTCTTCCACTTTCCATACATTCATCATCTGTAAATAGAAACTCTAAAAAACGGGAAAAAATTATCTTTACCCACCTCATCTTCACCAACGGTTACCAAAAGACCTCTTGTGATTGCTGACATAGTAAGACCTCCAATGGGTCCATCGTGGGCGACACCTTCCCATAAGCATTCTCCAGGTTTTCTCAAATCCAGATGACGCAGTCGTCCGTCGTCAGAAGTAACAAACACTGTGAATGGATTGAAATGATTCCATATGACTTTCTCGATTTGTCCATCGAACTTCCATGATGCAGAAGCACTTCCGTTCGTTTCCCGACAGTCTACAACTTGAACATGACCTTTCATGGTTCCGAGCAACAAGAACGTTGATTCGTTTGGATGCCATCTAATCGTTTGAACCTCTCCGCCACGGTCCGGAATAATTTGGGCAGGTTTTGCTTCATCCAAATCCCACAGAACCACAGTTTTGTCAGCACCGCCACTGGCAAGAACATGTGGAGTCACTTTGTTCCATGCCAGTGAAATGACGGCATCTGTATGCCCTTGTGCGCTTCCATCTCTCTTTTTCTTTCCACTTTTCGATTTTTTCTCCTTCTTTCCGAGAGTCAAGAATGGAGTAGCAGTGTTCATAATGTCCAGATCCCAGATGTGAATTTCCGAGTTCATTGTTCCGACGGCAATTAGATTTCCTTTTCCAGTTTCTTCGTTTCCTGGATCGTGTTGAACAGGTTCAATGCAAAGAGGTGGAGCATCGAGAATATAGTCATGATGGCAGTACCAATCACTGTCAGCCTCGTTGTAAACGTAGCATTCCAAAGTGTAATCACCCTGAAAACAGGAAATTCAGTTAACTGATATATTTCTCAGAGAACTTATTTTTCCACTTACTTTGTCGATCTTAGCGACAGCGACCATGTTATCATCTTTTCGCACCATGATTTCTTCCTTTTCTTCTTCTTCATCGGAATCTACTTGCTCCGTGACATAAGGATCGTCTTTGTTCGTTGAGTACATGGCAATACCTTTCATTCCGTCTTCCCCGTTATCCTCTCCGTCCTCCTTCTCATTATAACCTTGCATATACTTCTTCTCAAATTCAGATTCCTCATCTTTCATTTCCACATCGCTTCGAACTCCTTTCGGTTTATCTTGATCTAATTCTTCTTCTCCGTCATCGGCGTCGGTGTCGTTATCGGTAGATTCGGGTAGTGCTCCTTCAATAAGCTTTTTTAGTTCTTCATCATTCAGTTTGATTTTGTCCGGAATTTCCTTAGCAACACCGCGTTGAATCCATGAAAGATCTGACACCATCAAAACTCCCTCCATTTCTGAAAACGTTTCTTTTTTTTACGAAAAAAAAAGTATGTAAAGAGCAGGATGAGGTATATTGTCATACGTTCATTACGCATTAAAGGGTGGTGAATAATTATTATATCAGATCCGCAAACATTTATTGGTATGTTCTCGAAGAGATATCAGTGTTAGGAATTTCGTTGAGTCTAATTGAGGAAATATTTACATTGCCCTGGTCATCAGGAATCACATTGTACAAACGAAGAAATGTATCGAATATATCGAGATTAGATGGGAACCCGAGCCAATCGGCCATCAAACGAGACGGAAGCTTGGAAACTGGTGTCTTGTATGCAGCCGAAATCACACGGACGGCCGATTGTCGGAGAGAGGAAACGCTATCGGAAAGTGAGTATTGAAGTAGAGGATCGAGGTTTTTGAATATCGTGAAGAATCGATAATAATTATTTGATAGAAACGATGATATTATGCTTCGGACCAGAACGAATGTTTCCTGAGACAGTTTTCGACGGAACGAATGTAAATCTTGGAGAATAGTAGGTCCCCGGTGTAGTCGTTTGAAGAAAAATGCAGATGCTATAATAGGATCTGGCTCTAGTTCGTCACTGGCGTTGACTTCCTCATACCATCTATAAAAAATAGACTTAAAATTTTAATGAATATTTCTCGTTACCGTCCAAAACACTCTTCGAGCTGAAAATCGTGCAATTTCGGGTTGTAGCTGGAGCACTTCGCCATCTTGCAGGATGCATCCGTTTCAATGTAAAAGGGTAGCATTTTCTGCAATAAAAACTCCGCTTTTACAGTATTTACAGTTCACGAACCTCCATCAAAATTATCGTATGCTTTCTATCCATATTTTGCATAATCATGTCTTGTCTGACAGCTCGAAGGCGATCGGAAACAAAGGAGTATACTGATGAGAAGTTGGTTGAGGATACATCTTGCCGCCTGTCTGATGAACTTTTTTAAAACTGTTCAAAAATTAAAAATTTTGAATGTAGTACCGTTAAACTACCATAGCCGGAGTAAACTAAACCGTGTATGGCCCTTATAAAGCACTTTTTGGTAATATTGCACACTTTCTGGACGCGAGACCTCTAGAAAACTGACTGAGGATGCGTGAAAACGAGGTGCGGGTCGAACCGTGGCTGTGTATTTGACGTCCGAGGCATTTACCGTTAGGACATCTAAGACCGTATGTAGACATTAAAGCTTACTTTCCAAATGACTAAATAAGTCCAGGAGATAATCAATCGTGTGCAGTAAAACTGGAAACGGTCTCAGCAGCTCGGGATTGTTGCATTTGTGAGTGTCAGCAGCAGACCGCGAAAACTCCTTCACCATTTTTCCAGGGTCTGCTAAATATTTGGAGCGAGGTCCGCTTCGCGAAACCTCTGTCGCCTCCAACTGATTGACGAGCCCATTCTTACTACGGAAAAGAATTTCAGAAACTGGACACATAGTGTCACACGTCGCCACTTGCATCATTTCACATTAACCCTAAAGTTGAATTGCTCCGTGTCGTTCTTTCATGAAACAAAACTTTTCTGCAAGATAATAAACGAGACCCTATCACTCTAGTTAAAGCTGAACATGGTTTCCTGCATGATAATTTATTGAGGCTCAAATTACACGCTGAGTATAACAAGAATTTATTGGAACAACAAAAACAAGTGACAGATCACTGAGCTGGGATCTCGATTTCTCCATTGGCGATCGACTCAATGATGTCGTGTGGGTGCTGTCCGTCGATGGTGCATCCGACCGATTGAGCGGTTCCTGCAAGAAAATGTTTAAAATAAATTAGTTGCACTTTTGAATTACCGAGGATCTCCTTAACGGTTCCCTCAAGTTTCTTGGCCATGGATCTTGGTCTCATGATTCTGGCGATCTTGATGATGGTGTCAACAGTGAGGTCTCCATTGTGCTTCACTGAAATGGTAACGTGCAAACGTTTAACAGAGATGACGCAAACCCGTTGGGACGAGACAACATTAAATACCCAGGAAAAATCAAACTCACGGAGCATGAAAATCACTTAGGGTTACCAGTCTTTAAGTCATAAACTTTTACAAACTCATGAAATAAGAGACCAGGGGATGAGAGCATATCGACTCCCGACCCAACGCATGAAATGCGTACCGTTCTTGACCTTCTTGCGGTCACGTGGTGGCTCCTTGAGCTCCTTGACGATGAGTGAGGCGGCAGATGGAACAACGTCGATCTTGGCAACACGATTCTGGATGGTGAGCTTGCAGGTGACCTTAAGACCCTTCCAGTCTTGGGTGGCCTTGGCGATGTCTTCTCCGATCTTCTTTGGCGACAATCCGAGTGGTCCAACCTTTGGGGCAAGAGCGGAGGTGGCTCCGATTTCTCCTCCGACGCAACGGAGGTAGACTGAAAAAAAATTTATTGATATTTTAGCAACCGTCATGATGCAATTTAAAAAAACTAAGTAGTTTCGCAGATTTCTCCTCCGATGCGTCAAAGCTACTGAAAAATCGATAGAAATTTCGTTTTGAAACTGATGCAACTAATCGGCAACGGACTAAAAATAATCAAAGATATTTGAGAAGCTAAATCGCTCGCTAGTATTGCATTTTCACGCCGTTACTGAAAGAAAAAGCAATTTCAACAATTCTGACGCAACTTTTCGAAATAACAAGCTGGCTAGTTTTTCCGATTAGATACCACTTTACATGCGAAAAAAATATATTTAGTGAGCAACATACCGATCTTGATCTCAGTTGGGTCGAACTTTGGTGGCATGTTTAGTGACGTCTACCAGGAATACCGGTGGTGACAAAAGTGAGGAAAAATACTTCGCGAGAACTTGGCGCCGACGGACTCCGTATCACGTTGTTTTTGAGTCGCTACGCAGCGAATTGCCGATGCAGAATTCAAATAATTTTTTGCAATGGAGCGCGACTGCATTTCCTTCATTTTTCATACTTTGGACAGAAACGCGCGGGAAAGCGGTTATTTCAGCTATTTCTCGAGTATATGGGCAATATTTTTCTTTTTAGTTTGAAAGTCGGGTCTCTGAATTTACATTCTTGTAACTTATTTCTTTAAATTTTTTTTCAATCTGTACATACATGCATATTAAAAAGGATTTTTTAGAAAAGCGAAATGGACGAGGACCAAGGAGAATTGGTTTATCAGGATGATGGCGATTTCTATGACGACGCTGAAATTTATGACAATTATGAAGAGGGTGATGGAGCAGAATTTATTGAAGTCGATGGTCGTTTGGTTCCTCATGATCCTGTAAGTCTCGTTACTTCTTCACTATGCTACTGAAAAAAATTATTTCAATTTTTTTTCAGATGCATATCAAGGAAGAACCCTTAGATCATGCTCCTCATCGTCTGTACATGCCTCCACCGAGATCCGTACAGCGAAAGGTAAAATAAAAAGCTTTTTTTTCTATATTTTAATGGCTTCGAAGCTTTTTCAGCAAGGGCCGAGCACCAGTGGAGGAGCCTACGATCCTCTAAGAAACGTACCATCTTCTTCATCGTTGTATTCGAGACCGTCTAACTGTGAGTTGAATACGTATTATTAGTGAACTTAGTATCTTTTAGCTAGACCACCTGGTTCTGAAATTGCTGGCGTAGAACAACAAAAAGCTTTCATGGAAATGAAAGAACAAGTCAACCAAGTTCGCATGAAAACGAAAAAGTAAGTTGTTATTGAAAAGCGTTGAATAAGTTTTTTATTTAGAAAAGTGTACGCTCCTGGACAGAGAAAACCATGCAACTGTACCAAATCTCAGTGTTTGAAGCTCTATTGTGATTGCTTTGCAAACGGAGAGTTTTGCCGAGACTGCAACTGCAAAGACTGTCATAACAATATAGACTACGACAGTCAACGATCAAAAGCTATCCGACAATCCCTAGAACGTAATCCAAACGCATTCAAACCCAAAATTGGAATCGCTCGAGGAGGAACTGCAGACATCGAACGATTGCATCAGAAAGGATGTCACTGCAAGAAGAGTGGTTGTCTCAAAAATTATTGCGAGTGCTATGAAGCAAAAGTTCCATGTACTGACAGATGCAAATGTAAGGGTTGTCAAAATACTGAAACGTATAGAATGACCAGATTCAAGGTATTTAGTGACGAATTTATCTTTAGCTTAACGTTTCTTCACAGAACTCGGGTGGTCCTGGCGCTGGTACAAACGCCCTGATGTCTTTGACAAATGCTTCAAGCACTGCGACACCAGACTCTGGACCGGGCAGTGTCATGACAGATGAAGTCGGCGAGGACTATGATGATATGCTCTTACCGCGAAAACCAAAATCTGAAACGGACCCTAGACGTTTTCCTTGGTTCTATATGACGGATGAAGTAGTCGAGGCTGCGACTTTATGCATGGTTGCTCAAGCTGAAGAAGCGGTAAGTGAACTTTTCAGAGTTTCGGAAAAGTGTCATGGTTTTGAATCTATCGACACTAGTTAGATTCCCCTCCAGTGAATATTCCCCATAAGCCTTGGATAAAGTTTCAGCTAAACACAAACTTCACTGACAAGATACAATGCGAAGACGATAAAATCATCAATATGGAAAAATTGGTTCTCCGTGAATTTGGTCGCTGTCTTGAGCAAATGATCAGAAACACCACTGAAGCTACAACCAATCTCGATATAAACGCCGATCCATCGACTAGCTCTTCTTAATTATTTTTCCTATTACTCTAAATCGACATGATCTCTTGTCATCTCATTCTCTTGGAAGGTTTTCAGATTCACAAGTGCCCTTAAAGTTGTCAAATATTTTCTATCACTATTCCATTCTTATTCAACTCACTATTGTTTTTGAATGAAGTACCATATTCTTTTTAAAACCTCGTTTTATCAAAAGTCATTCTCTTTTGATTTATTTGTTTTAGGTAATATTAGCAAGTTAACAGTATGAATAATGTTAGTAACAGTCTAATGTCAGAGGATCTGGACGAAACAGACCGGAAATTTCTAGAAGAAGCGTTCACTTTGGCGCAGGAGGCTCTAGATGAAGATGAAGTTCCAGTCGGATGTGTTTTCGTTGTTGATGGAGAAGTAATCGGGAGAGGTCGAAATCGAGTAAATGAGACTGGTGACCCAACAAGGCACGCTGAAATGGTGGCCGTAACCGAAATTTGGAATAATCATAAGGACGGATGCAATGATCTGTTCAAAAAAGCCGTTCTGTACGTCTCCTTAGAACCTTGCATCATGTGCTCAAGCGCAATGTATCAATTAGGAATCAAGAAAATGATTTACGGCGCTGAAAACCCACGGTTCGGTGGAGTACGAAGTGTTGGCAACGCGGAGAAGTATAAAATGGATGACACTATCGACATCGTCGCAGGAGTATGGTCGGATAGATCTGTTAATATGCTGAAGGCCTTTTATGAAAAACAAAATCCCTTTGCACCTCCTGAAAAACGGAAAACCAAAAAACCAAAACCTGAAGAAATAAATTAGTTTTAAACGATGATAACTTGTTTTTTTTTCAATCCTATCAGCTTCAAATCGCTACTCCATCCTATCTGAACTCATTCATCAATGTTGAACACTGGTTTATATGTTCTTTTAAAATTTCAGATGTCATTGTCTAGGTTATGGGGGCCAACTAGGCGATGTTGCTCTATATTCTCTTTGACTACTACTTCTCCACTCTCCACTCTATCATCTCTTCAAAGAAAAAACTTCGTGGTCAGTATAGGAACAATCCGACAGTTTTCCAAGGTAAGATACCACCAACGGTGTATTGCTCCTACTCCTATTTTCAGAAACCCAGCCGCTTGGATAAGTCAGCTGATTCCAGAAATTACACATACTATGTTATGAGCCTGGTAATTGTTGCTATCGGATGCACCTTTGCTGCTATTCCAGCTTATCGGATTTTCTGCGAGCAAACATCTTTTGGAGGTCTGACACAGGTTTGATGAGAATTTTTCAAAAAGTGGCTTCACTCCAGTGTTTCAGGTGGCCAAAGATTTTGACAAGATTGCCAATATGAAAAAGTGTGAAGACCGATTAATTCGGGTGCAGTTCAATTCTGATGTGCCTTCAAGTATGCGTTGGGAGTTTAAACCTCAGCAACATGAGGTAAGTCTCTGAGTACTATGCGAAATTTTTTAAAACTATTGTTTTCAGATCTACGTGCATCCTGGAGAAACTGCATTAGCATTCTACACGGCTCGGAATCCCACGGATAAACCTATTATTGGAATCTCTAGTTACAATTTAACGCCGTTTCAAGCAGCTTATTATTTCAACAAAATTCAGTGTTTTTGCTTTGAAGAGCAGATCCTGAATCCTGGAGAACAAGTTGACCTCCCTGTATTCTTCTACATTGATCCTGATTATGTGAATGATCCTGCTCTCGAGTATCTTGATTCGATTTTACTGAGTTATACATTTTTCGAAGCCAAATCTGGATTAAAGTTACCAGATCCATTTGACCCTAAAAATCGTCCTTCAATTGCACCATCTCCAGATACAGTACCCGAGGTAAAAAAATAAATCGTCAAGTTGGTTTATGTATTGTTATTTAGGAAGTATCAGATTAGATTTGTTTGAATTTATTTAGAATTTTTGTTTCTTCCGTTTCTCATATTTCTCAATAAATATCATTTTCTGATTTTGCATAGCTTTACTTCGTCGAAGTCAATAACTTTTCAAGTATTGTTTCAATGTTTCTGTTGAATTCTAATGTGATGATACAGTGTAAACAGCAATGGCAAGAAGACAATCTCGGAAAAGAGAGGCAGATCAAGATCAAGAGAATGGTGTACCTCCTCAGAAAAAAATGGATAGAAAAACAATCAAATTACGAGAAAATGATTGGATGCCTATTGCAGCTGCAAAATTTTATCAAAGCGAACATTTCCAAAGTCTTGGTAATTTTGGATTAAAATTATATTCAAAAATAATTATCTTCCAGAAGAAAACATGAAGTTGATAGATGAAAATGTGATACTCGTTGGACCGTTTCGAAAACTGAGAGAAGGATCCGATGTGAACGGTATTGATCTCATTATGCTGGATCGTGAAGGAGACGATCTACCTGAAATGCAGACATTCATGAAGTGCTCTCTTGGCAAATTTGCCTTCTGGAGAGACACTCCAGCTGAAAAGAATCCCGTTGTAGTTTTAGCTGCCAACAAAACGGTTCCTGAGATATCAATTGTTGGAAACAAAGTGGAACATGCTATCTTCAGTTTCTGTTCAAAAATCAAGACAAACAAGAATAACTCAAAAGAAGTGAATACATCGATATCGAATATATATAATCTTCTGGGAACTGATAAAATGGAGAAAGAAATGAGTGAAATTGTCGAGAAAAGAAAGAAAGAAACAGTCACGGGAGTAGTTGGACCGGGACTTCTTGTCGAGTCATTCAACAACAAGAAGCCTAGATATAGGATTTTAGGAAAAGGTATTGTTGAGGTTTACGACGGGTTTTCGAACATTCTTTCAGGGGCGCCAGATATCGACAGTCTGTTGAGGTGCTTGACAAACAGCAAGGAAAGGGAAAAACCAAAAGTAAAAGAGCTCATCGAGGTTCTCATGGGAAATGTTATGATGTACAACGACGAAGGATATTATGGAAATGGTCTTGAACTTGGCCATGTTCTCTTTCTCGCCAACCAAAAATCCGTAAGTGAATATTTTCACTCTTCAATAAAAATAATATATTGTAGGTCGAAGAAAAAGTTCGGATGATACTGAAAATGGCATATTCACTTTACAAGCGATCTGATTTCATTGAAATTCTGCAGCTCACACTGGTGCTTCGTGATCATTGATGGGAATGAGATTTGAGAGCAGTTTCCCAGTTTCTGATCTTATTATTACTGGTTCAAAACACTTCAAACTTGTATTTATGCTATACTCATGATTACTGTAACTATCAATTTGAATGAATGCTTCAGAAACTATCATTGGCAGTATTCAGTAGAGCTAGATTCGCCTTTCTTAATGTGTAATATGAAAAATATCAGAGAAAGTATTCATAGTCAGGAAAACAATTACAAAAGATCGCGTTCTTCTTTTGGGAAAATAGTCTCAAGATTAAGGATTCCAATATTGAAGGTCTTCGAAGCACGTCCTCCAGCAGAGATGTAGCTTGATGGAATACGGAATTTGAGTTTTCTTTGTCCTGGGAGAATACCATCATCACAATCATGGTACACTTTGAAAACTGGATCAATGTTGGTCAATTCGCGTTCGGATCCTTCGAGACGGAAAGTTCCATCGGTGTTGGTGAATCCTTCGTCAAGAACATCATCTGGATCCGGTCCATCGTCTTCATCCCAAAGCTTCACTTTGACTCCAGATGCCGGCTTGGATCCACACATAAGCTTTCCAGAGACGGCAACTGCCTAAACCAGGAATTAATTATAAACTTTACAGTAACCTCCTACCTGCTGTCTCATAGCAACTGAACATCCGAAGATGATGCAGAGAAGAAGAAACGTGTACTTCATCTGAAAATTCGAAAAATTGAATATCTGGAAACAAGAAGAAAGAATGAAAGTTTGAAAGGAAGACAATTTGCCATGAAGAAAGTGGCAGCTGTCAGGAAAGGAGGAGTTTCGATAGGAGAGCAGAGAGCATTGAATGAATCATTCGAACTTATGTCCGTTTTTAAACTGTGCTGGATGATGACGTTATCGGAAAAAGAAAAACAATCTGAAATAGAATATTTCAGAGCGGAAATGGATTAATCATCATCATCATATGATAGAGGAGGCGGAGCATTTTGATTGTTCAAAACTTTTGACATTTCAAATTTCTGAAGACACATGCTTAGGCATTATTATGACCTTAATTTGGACTTTCGTTATGGGAAAGTTGGATTAGCAGAAAATTTAATTATGACCTTCATATTACTCTGTTTTAATAAGTACCGTATTCAATAAAAAAATGGGTAACCTCTTATTGAAAAACGCCTATAAAAGGGCCCCCAAGTGAGCTCGAAAAGATCACTTTTCTGGTATCTGTGCATCTGAAAGTAGTCTCAACCGAATGGTTTTTACAAATAGACGAGGCCCTATAAAAATTTTTTATGCATTGCTTAATTAGTTATTGATTCTTTTTGAAAATTTCAATTTCCATTTTAAGGAGTTTAAAATAAAAAAGACAAAAGTTTATGTAGAAACTAATCCCGTCATAATTTTCCAAACGATTGAGTTTGATCTCCAATTCATAACCATTTTACTGTCCAAAAACAGGAAAGAGGTGTGAGAAACTTAATTGAGTATGACTGGATTCGAAAAACAAAACTTTTCAACCGAGAACAATTATTGTACTTTCTATAAACAGTTTGATCTTTTGTGTCACAATAATTCGATGAGTCACAAACAACCGATTTAGATTTTTTTGTTATTGAAAGGGGATTTGGGTTTTTGAATCTTTTCACGAAGTCTAAACTCAAATCAACTTCCGAATCTCATTCTTATCTAGTTCCTTGTTATGTGTACGTGTGATTTTAGACTTCTGAACTGAGATTGATCAATCTGTGCTCTTTTTTTTCAAATGTCAATCAAAGAAGACATTTCGTTTATCAGTTGTTGTCCAACTCAACGATTCTGTTTTTTGTTGAGATGCTTCATCTTCTGATAACAAACACATTAATTGATAAAAGAAAAGAGATGGAGACAGCTGTCAACAACTATTCTTTCTTTTTCAATCACAAACATTTGATACCTGAAAAAAAGCTCATTCTTATTCTTTCTTAACTGAACCATTTCCAACATTAATTATTTTAATTTCAGATCAAAATGAGATCATTCATTCTTCTTATTCTCCTTATTGGAATCGTCGCTGCAATGCGAGATCAGTCAATTGCTGTCAAAGGAAAGTTGACTTGTGGATCGAAACCAGCATCTCAAGTCCGAGTTAAACTGTGGGAAGAGGATTCTGGACCAGATCCAGATGATCTTCTCGATCAAGGATACACTGATGCCAACGGTGAATTCAATCTTAAGGGAGGAACTGCTGAGTTGACTGATATCGACCCAGTTTTCAAAGTTTATCACGCGTGCGATGACAGCAAACTCAAGGTTTGTATACTCTCTGAGGAATCGGTTCTAAATTCTCGTTCAACTTTCAGCCAGGACTTCGTAAGGTTCGTTTCAAGCTTCCAAAGTCTTACATCACCAGCGGAAAGGTTCCAAAGAAGACGTTCGATATTGGAACTCTCAATCTGGAGACTATTTTCGCCGAGGAGGAGAGAGAGATCCTTCCAAAGTAGATCTTAAGTTGTATTTTTTTGCTTGTAATAAATTTTTTTCTCAACATTTTTTGTTTGACTATTACATATCAATAAAATAGGAGAGTTTCGGAAAATAATATAATACTTGAGAATGCTTTAAGGGTGTGCGAAACAGAACTCGGAATTTTCGAAAGAAAATTTTCGGAACCAAATTCCGATTCTTGAGAAAAACTTAGCTAAGAATATGGTATGCACGGTCTCCTCAATTCAAAATTCAAACTGCAAGAAAACGTGAAAAAATTAAATAAAAATTTTCACGTTTTTATTCAATTCTTTTATTTTTGTACTGAAATTCTTGGTTTTTAAGGTTTTCAGCCGACTGGTCAGATGAAATTTCGATGTTTTTTATAAACTTTGTTGAAAATTCAAATCTCTATCTAATGATCTACGACTCGAAAATTTTGACTGAAAACTGAATGAGCTGATTGAAAATAACTGAATTTCAGAAAAATAGCTCTATTTCCAACACCAATCATTTTTTGAGGCTGGAAATTGGAAGACAGATTCAGTAACAGTTTTTGCGCTTATATAGAAAATTTCAGCCTCAAAAACTAATCGGTGTTAGAAGTAGAACTATTTTTCTGAAATTCAGTTATTTTCAATCAGGTCCTTCAGTTTTGAGTCAAAATTTTCGAGTCGTAGATCATTAGATAGAGATTTGAATTTTCTACAAAGTTTATAAAAAACATCAAAATTTCATCTGACCAGTCGGCTGAAAACCTTAAAAACCAAGAATTTCAGTACAAAAATAAAAGAATTGAATAAAAACGTGAAAATTTTTATTTAATTTTTTCACGTTTTCTTGCAGTTTGAATTTTGAATTGAGGAGACCGTGGTATGTTAAATAGTGGTTTTCGCTTTTCGAAACATTCAATTTACCAAAACTTTTTCACTTTCAGAAGGATTTTCCCGAAAAAGTTAATTTTTAACAAAAACACTGTAAAAAAGGACCATTTTCGAGATTCCGAAAATTCAGAAATTCAAAATTCCAAAGTTTTAAAATTCTGAACATTTCAATATTTTTTAATTCGGAATATTCAGACACTCCGAAATTCCGAGGAGTCTTCGCACAGCCCTGGAATAACTGCACTGTTAAAATGAATACAGAAAAGTTGGAATTTCACAAGATCCTGAAAATTGAAAGTTCAAAAATCATCTCCTCTCACCATGCGCAATCCTGAAAGGATTTTCACAAAAAAAAAGGAAAATATATGTTTCATATGGAAATCAGATACTGATCCTCCTGATCTTCTCTCTTATTGTTCCGATCTTTTCACTAAACTTTTACTAGTTCCAATTCTCCAAAAAAAAAAAACCAGCATCAATCAATAAGTTTTGTTTCTCTTCCCAATCGGTTTTTCTCTACAAAAATGTCGATCAAATCTTGTTCGCGGATACGAAATTCAAGATGAAGGGCTCCGATAAAAACCGGAGAGAACGAGAGAATCTGTTCCTCGTAGAAATCCTTTCTATTCGGATTCCTTTGTCGTCACAGTTTGATATTCCACGGATTTGTTTCATTTTCCACACAACGATGAGGGCTGTTAAAACTGCTGCTGGCAGAAGGTAATGAATTCTAGTAGAAGTAATTAACTTATTCTGGTTTAGTACCTAAATTATATAATAAAATTAGAGTTTTCAAATTTCAATCAGTATCTTCAATTAACTGTTTTTTCAGCATGATCACATATGTATTGGCTACCGTATTCTGCTCACTTATGGCCAAAATTATGGTAACAAGATACTTTTTTGATTATCCTGTCGTTATTCTCATGATGCAGTCAGCTGCCACACTTTTTGTGATTGAAGTTGCTAGGTGATCATATCTCTGAAAATTGATATATTTTAATCTCAAATGTTCCAGAGTCCTCGGTATTCTCAAAGTTGCTCCATATTGCTTTGAGAAAGGACGTCATATCGTGATTCCTTCAATTCTTTATACCATATCTCAATGGATTACTGTAGCATCCTTTGAAGGAATCGCCATGCCAAATTTCGATTCTGTCAAGAGATTCACACCAATACTCATTCTTATCGGATTGGCTGCTCGTAGTCGACGACAAAAAGTGGATCAGAATCGAACATTTATCATTATTGGATTGTCAATTGCTTCTGCATTTGCAGGTAGTATCGAATAAGGTTTACTCAGTAAATAAAGAAAGAGAAATTTCAGTGAATCTTGACTTCTCGATCGATAGATACTCGTTGATGTATGGAATGGTTGGTGCTGTCCTCCAAGCAGCTGCTCTTATTCTTTTCGAGGAACATCTTCAAACATATAACGTAAGTATTCATTGAGAAGAAATGCTAAAAAAAGGGAAATCGTGGTGTGGGAAAATTGTGCGAATACAAAGGATATCTGGATTCATTTTTGTGATTTTAGGTTAGCTTTTGGATTTACCAGAACTCAGCTAAACGTTCACTAAACTATCTAAAATTTGTCGCAGTTATGAATCAAAGTACGAATAATATGAATCGGAACGGAATCTTTGTCTGCCAAACTTTTTCTTCCACAACACTTGATTTCTTTTTTTCAGTACACAGAAGTTTTGTACATGCATTCCTTCAATTCCCTCGTTTTCTATCTCCTTGCTGATATGGTCAGAGTAAGTTGTTCAATCCAATATTCTTCCTCTCAATTTATGTTTTTAGGATGAACTTCGTGACGCCTTCATGTACATGATAACTTCTGCTCATCCGCTATTCATCATTGTCTTTGGTATGTTTTTCCTTGAAATCTAATGACTAAAATAGTTTTCAGCGATCTCCATGCTCGCCGGAGTCCTCTTCCACTTTACAGCATTCTCTTGTCTCGAGAAAAACGGATCCCTGAACATGCAAATTGTCTCAAACATCCGTGCTGTTGCTGAAACTTTTTTCGCTTACTATCTTTCTATTTATCTTTTCTATGATGTTTATCCAGGAGTTTTGAACTGGTAATACCTTTTCTTTGAAATAGAGATTTCAGGTAAAATTCTGCTTTCAGGGTCTTCCTCGCAATCACACTGGCTGCTGCGAAATCTTTGATTAGCAGAGATACGGAACCAGAGATCGTCAAAGGACCATGGATGACAAAGGCTTAATGTTATAGTTTCTGTTTTATCATCTTGATTAATAAATGTATCAGAAATAGTCTAAACTTTAAATAGTCTGAAAAGAATTGGTTGATAACCTAATTGAATATTTCTTCGCACAGTATTATGAATTTTAATCTACAATTTTTAAAGATTAAAATTTCGTCATTCGATGAAGAAACCCAAGAATGCTGGGATCGTATCCCAGTTTCTTCTGTAAGTTAATTGAACTCTCTGAAATCCACCAATAAAATTCTCAGCATTGCATCATGGTTCGTTGTTACTCTTGTTTCTGGAGTTATGTATCGGATGGTTCTAGTCGCAACCAACTTTGAGTTTCCATTTATAATAGTTCTTTGTCAATCAATGGCTTGTTTGGTTTTCATTCAAATAACTAAACTATTATTCCCCGAATTGTGCAGTTCATGGAGTACCTGCATAGATCCAAAGGCACTTCCAGTTTCAATTTTTCTCACTATCTCAATATTTTTAGATCTTTATGCGTATTATCAGGTGAGTATCCAAATATATTCAAGGCCTTCAAAGTTTCATATTTTCAGGAAACAGGATGTTCCAAATTAATTGAATATTTAGCAGCCCCCGCAGTTGCTATTATTGTTCTTAGATCTGCAATTAGTCAAAGACCCAAGTTTGGAAAGAAACTTCCAATGATTCTTTCGTGTTTTTCAGCTATTTTCACTTATATGACAGGTATATCGAATAGTTTTTATTGGCCTATCGATTTCATTAATTTTCAGTAAATGTAACCGAATTAACACCAGATGGAATGTTTTTTGGTACAATGATTCTAGTCTTCAATATTTCCACATTTTTCACATTACGAAGATATCTCAAACGGTTTGAACATTAGAAATCATCAATCCTTGTTACTGGCTTTTTCAGAAACTCAACATCTCAATTTTTGTTTTCTCATTACTCATTTCTGACAGTTTTTCTTTTCATTTACGAGCTTTATCGAGTGAGTTTCTTCAGAAAACTTTTTCAAACTTCAACTAATTTCAGCATGATATTCACCGTCTCTATCTTTATATTCATCTCTGGCAACTTCCTAATTTCTATTCCGTTCTTTTATCATTTGTTTTTCTTTTCACTCTATCTCTTGTTCTTCTGTGCCACGTCATCGTTCAATTCGATCTTTCTCTCGTTGCTGCTTCTTTGAATACCAAGAATGCGTGGCAATTTGTTATCACTAATTTCTTCTTCCGAAATGTTGTCTTCAAACCCTATTATGATCTAAACCCCTCAATGTGCATCAATGCGCTCTCTTCTTTTTTCGTGAGCCTCACCAAATTTTGGATTGATGTCAAGAATAGAAGCTCTCAGATTTATTGAATGAAATGAACCCCTTCAAAATGGAAATTTGTGTGTGCCTGTTTGAAGTTTTAAAAATATATTTATATACTGAAAACTGATTAGTAATTCGAATCGGGGGAAGTAATAAAACAACGGGGAAAAGGGGTTTGCGAGTGACTAGAATTTCAGTGAGGGGAAGATGTTCCCTAAGTGAAACAAATGCAATATAAAAATAAATAAGTATAATCTGACAGTAAACCTGAAAAAAATTATTGCTACATGAACTTTGGAATGCAAGCTTAAAATCCTAAGAAAAAAATCTACATATTTTTTGGTCTAGGCGGAATAACAGGTCGGGGTGGAGGTGGGGGAGCCTTTCTCAGAGGTACAGCCGGTGGTCCCGGGCCCACAGAGGCTCCACGAGTCGGTGGAAGAGGAATTGTTGGTGGTGGTGGAGCAGGTGAAGGAGCCGATTGGGTGAATGGGTTGAAGAGGCAAGCTTGTTGAGGAGGGCTCTTATTGTTGTTTGATTGCTGGTTTGGATGGGTTGCTGGTGGAGCAAGAGGAGGAACATGCTCATACCAAGAGCTATTGGCAAGAGAAGCAGAAGAAGCACGGGTTGGCATTGAAGTGGAGAGAACATCCTGTCGTTCTGTCGGCCATTCGAGATTAGCCATGCTGATGGCTTCACTTCGTGCGGATGGAGGACGTGGTCTATCTGGTGCTGATCCTGTTAAGGTCAGGCTCATGACACTCATTGAATCCTCATCTTCATCTAAAAAGTGGAAAGGAATATAAGAATCTTCGAAGATCAACTAACCAGCAAATTCGAAAACAGCTCCATCGGTTCCACTTATCAATGTTTCTTCATCAGGAGAAACTTCAAAAGATTCCAAATCAAATTCAGACAGATGAGGTTTCAATGCATACGCCCAATCCGGAGATCTCAGTCTAACTTGTATTTGTTCTGTTCCAATCCTCAATCCGTCCATACTCAATGCAGCTAGAGCCATCTCTCCACTATTCAAAACAATCCATAAATCACCATTATCAAATTTACTCAATTGAACCATCGCACTGAGTTCTTTCAATTTTTCGTGGATTGGTGGGAACATTTGAGGAGGGAATCGTGCCTTCCCAGCAATACTGACTACGATCGTGCCGTCTGGAGGACCCATGGATCTGGAAGATTTCAAGATAGTCAACGGCTCATGATAGTAAAAACTTACTCTACGACGTCTTCGATTAGTTCTACACATTTCTTGCCGTCCACTTTGAATGTTTCAACTTTGAAAACAGAACCAACTGGTCTATGGTCTGATGTTTTCAGTTCAGATCTGTCATAGCTGACCAACTGGGTCTTCCCTTTTTTCCTTTGATCTTTCCATAGAACTCGATCAGTCCAAGCAGGTGCACGACACTTCTCACTTGTATCATAGTCATCGCTGAATGTATCATACTTGTAAGTTGGAGCGAATGCCAGTGGTCCTTCATTGAAACCAACGAATGTCTGGAAAATGAAACTATTCTACTAAAATCTTATTTAAAAATTGGTACCTGTCCCAATGCTTTTTGTTGAGTCAATTGATCATGCTCCACAAGTTTAGCAAAGTCTCCATTCCTCACTGCAGTCTTCACTTCTTCTCCAGACAAACTGATTCTGTAGTTGAAATCTCCGAACCAAAATATGACATCATGTGAATCAATTTCTCGCCCTAATGGGAATCTGATTTTTTTCAGAGTGGTCGCAAAATCCTCATTTCTGTCCTTGATTTCATTTTGTCCCGCCGCAAAATGAGAGCAAATGAAGCAGATAGAAGTCGAGAAGACAACTATACGGAATGCGACGGATCCTTTGTTTCCTGTAGCTCCACCCATTCCAGTTTTCACAGAAGCCACCGCGAAATCTTTCAGATAAGGGGAGATTTTCGGACGAGCAAATAGAAAGAGGCAGACACCAACAAGTTGCTCGGATCCAATCAATACATATGGAGCTTTTTCAGCTAAAGTCTTCCGAATGCTCTCACACCACATTCGTTGATTCGTTGTGCTCGCTTTAACCATATTACTGGCATTCAAATCCACCAGTTCCTCGACTCCAATTGCAACAATATCAGCCATTTGTTCGTCTTCAACAGAAACTAGGCGAGTCATTGAGTTGGCAAATATCCAATGGGAAAGGCTTGATTCGTTTCGGAATGCTACATTGTGAATGTTTTTTCCTCCGTTTACATTCCAAGTTCCAACGAAGATTTTGATCGTTTGAGGCTCGGCAATCTCTGGACTCCTTTCAACCAACTGAGATACAGCGTCAGCGTATTCTGAATTAATTTGATTTATTTCTAGTGGTAAACAACCAGAACAAAGGAGCCAGAAAATGGAAAATATGAATACCCAAAACTAAACGAACGATACGTTCTATCACAACACAACATTCAAAGCTTACCATGATAGTAATAGCTTTCTAAAAAGGAGTAAGATAGAATACAGAAGTTGATTATTATCAAATGTTAGTTGAAAATCAAACCACAAACCTTGAATCAAACTTGGTGGTAGAATATTGCATGCTCTATCAAACAGACGAGGATCATACGCTGCTCCAGTCAAGAAAAGATCGAATGATTCTTGCTTTGCGCCGTCCATCAAATTGTTCTGAATCGTTCTTGCCAGGGATCTTGATGCATCCTTCAGTTTGCTTTTTCCATCCAATGCTCCTGTTCCCGCGTATATCGTACTGCATTGATCTCCATTTTTCTGCCATAAATCCCTGAGAATCTCCTCCACTCGTTGCTCGACATTCACTTTTCCAGCATTTAGATTTAAAAATGCCACCTGGTCATGAGACATTTGAAGTCCAATTGCGGTTTGGACGGAATTCGTTCGATCCAAGCAATCCAGACAATTTGTTCGAATCACACCGGTTTGTCTTTTGACGATGTTGCTTCCCATCGAATAAAAGAATCCATGTTTCGTCATATGAGGGCTCATTTTCTTTTTCAATTGCATTATCGCCTCTTTCGATATTTTCATCTGAGCATGATAGTCGAAATCAATGAAATCTACGAGTGGAGCAAAGTGTGAATTTTTATGTTGTGTCTTGAATGCATCACTGAGCACTCTCTCTCCTTCTTTTCTTCCCAACAAGTTTACGATTGCAAACACTCCGTAGCGATGTTGAAGTTGTGATAAGTGTCTGAAAAAATAAATATGAATAACTATTTCAAAACTCAGGTTTCACCTGTGGTATGCAGGAAGACTGGTTTCAAATGCTCGTAGTTTCACTTTGTGAGATCCCACATTCACTCCTGGCTGTTCCCAAAAAAGTGGAATCGATCCGCGAATCTGGAGCAATGAGCATTCTTTCTCATCAAATAGAAGAAGTTGCTCAGTCTCCACGAAATTGGCCACATTTCCAAGATAATTGGCGCCTCGGACGTTGAAACGAGTGCCGACTCTTTCACAACTTAACCGAGAAATAAGAGCAACACGACCTGTATTCGCACCAACGTAAACAACTCGGACTAGTACTGATCTGAAAGAATTGGAGGGTTGAAAACTTTTTGGATTCTTTTTTTTACCCAGCCATGCACTTGAGCAGCCAATTGTCTGTATCCACTCCATAACGTTGAAATGAAAAGTGAAGACTTCGATTCCAAAAGAACCGAGCATCACTTCCATCGTGAGAATCGCGATGCTGTGCCGAACGAGTGAGATCATATGATTGAAGTGAAGAAAAATAAAACATTTGTGAAGATAGTAAACGTTGAAGCTGGAATTTCTTTTGTAATTGCAAAAGAAAAGTGAGTAAACTTACATCAACTATCCTAGAATCTACATTTTCGACGGATCCAAACGTGCGTAATGAAATGAACTCTACATTCGTAATTTTTAAAATATCAGCACCATAGAGTTGTCCCACAGATAATACTCCTGTTACTGCTACTAGAACTGATTCATCTTTTGTAATGGCAAGGACCCCGAGTAATCCATAAGCATCCACTATCTTCTGGTAGGATCTCCTTTCGACTTCAGTGGAATCGGAATCTAAAAGTAAGAAAGATAAATAAGTGATTTATTATAAATTGGAAAGTAATATTTCTAGTACTCCTAAATAAAAAATAGTAGTGTAAGTGAATACGGTATTTTTTTACAAACGGGATACTTTGATTCAAAACTAACTTACCTAATGTGGCAATGGCTCCTCCCTGGAACAACAGTGATCCGTCAAGTCCGTTTTTCTCGACAAGGATCGACGGCTGGAAGCGTGAATCATTCCGTCGCCATATCCGAATGCCTCGGACTGACATCTTCAACAAATAATTATGAATTCAAGTTCTGATGACGTTGATGATGTTAAGGAAAGAAGCAAGAAGGTCATAGACAAAGAACAAAAAAAAATAAAGATACTAGCGGAAAGAACCTCAGTGGTGGTGGTGGAGAGAATAGAATAACGAGTCTCTCAGTGCGCGGATGGCAGCCGAAATAAGACTAGAAGCAGAGAGCGTGCAGAGGAAAACTAAGAAACGCAGAGATGAGAATATATCGACGAAGAAAAAAAGGGAAACGACGGGGGAAAAGCCCCTGTGTGGAATACGAAGAAAAGAACCGACTAACTATATGTGTTTTGCAGTCCGAATTCTTTTCCCTTTGCTCTGGCATGTAGTCCAGCGATGAAAACGCGTTTTTGCTGATAACCAACCTAACAGTCGCATAGAATTCCGATAACTTTATTTTAAATCAAAAGGAAAAAAAGGAAAATGAACAGGGAACGAAACAATGAATTGAATGAAATGAGGAAGACAACGGGAAATGACTCAATAGTATCAAAATATAAATTAGTTGATTCTTCTGTGAAGATAAACAAAAAGAAAGTAGAAGCATTGTAATTTGAGATCGATGGCGAGAGACTCGACAGACACTTCTCTAATACTCCATATCATCGATGACATCCGTCTCATTACTTGTAGTGACAATCTGAAAAAAATAAAGGTTATTTAGAATACAAAATAAATTGTCATTTACATTTTTTAGTCTTTCCGTTAATCCTTGAAGCAGATGTGAAGTGACAGGATCCTCCATAGGATCATTTCCTGTTCCATCAGAAGTTCCTTCTACGGGAAGACGTCTGCCATCTTCCTCGAAATGAGCCAGAAGTCCTCGTTCGCTTGTAACCAAGCTTACATCGTCTCCGCAGATCTGTAAATGAGATATTGTTAAATATGATTCAAAGTAAATCGAACTTACATGTTTCACCATTCCTTCGAGAGCTACATTGAAAGGTGGGAAAGAAGAGCTGCCTGGGAGATCTGGAAAACGAAAAAGAGAATAACTACATATTGAATATGTACAGTTTCAACTCACATTTATCTGGAACCGGATTGGATTGTGCATGTAAAATAGCTGCCATTACAGAGTCTGCATACATATCAGATACAGGATTCGATTCCCATTTAACTACAGCCACCGCGTCATTACCGTAGTACGAAACACGAACTTTTCCCTGAAAATCGGTTTATGAATAATGATGGTACACTGAATAGCTAAACACCTGGAAAACACTTATAACATGCGTCACAGCTCCTTTTTTCGACATTTCCTTCACTTTAACGTTTTGCAGCAATGTGGCATCATCATTCAGTTGATTCAGATTGAAAATTAGCAGTTTTATCGAATTGGAATAATGAACGGACGTCCTCTGTTCTAGACTTGACGTCCGTAGAGAAGTATACGATCCAAGCTCGTCATATACCATTAATGAATAAGTAAAGTTATTTTTGACCAAAACTCCGCTTATGATCTCTCCATTTTCTGGCATTCTTTGTGCTAGTTTTCCAATCACTTTGGCCGTTTTCTCTCCTCTAAACTGTAGCTCCAGCCTCTCGGTGTTTCGTGGACTATGTACCTAAAGTATATCCTTTTTATGAGTTTCGGTTTCACTGATTTATTTTCGTACCTCAATAGGAATGTTTTTCTCTTGGAACTGCCTCTCAATTCCCGCTTTCAGACGGCTCATTTCATGGAGTTCGCCATGAACAAGAATCAGATGCGGTGGCGTTAGAGCTTTTACAAAGTCGGATGTTTGCTTGTAATCTGTATGAGCAGAAAATGACACATATCCAACCTGCATTCTCATGGGAAGCTTCTCCCCGCTCAATGAAATAATCTCTTCGGGCTCGGTCAGAATGTGCTGAAAATCATAATATTTTTAGAGCGAACTTTTTTTCAGTAAGACAAACCTTTGCTAGCGTTCCTTCGACACAATATCCAGCAATAATGCATCCGTTTTTAGAATCAGTACACCAATTCTCAAACAACTCTCTGCTGAAACCGCTTTGGAGCATTCCAGGAGTCGCCAAAACTACACAAGGACCAGCATCTTCAAATTGGTCCATTCCACGAAGTGTAGAAACATGCTTGAAGATGAATGGGTTTTTAATAGCAATCTGCTTCTGAATCTTCGAATTCATTCCATTAACAAAGGTTTGATAGACAGACATGCATTTTTTGGCAAGAGATGAAGCATCTGAAAAGAACTTTCATCATCGTAGAAAGTATTTATGAACTAGACTTACAGTATACTGGGATATCATGGAGTTCCTGATGAGCCTCCCAATATTCATCCAAGATCAGCATTAGCTCTTGTGCAGGTCCGATAGCAAACGCCGGAATCAGGCATCTCCCGCCTCTTGTGACAATGTCGTGAACCATTTGGGTGAACCTTTTCTCTCTCACTGCCCTGTCCTCGTGTGTTTGGGTTCCATACGTTGACTCCTGTTTAAAAATTAGTCGATTGATGTTCAACTGTTTAGATAATTACCGTGATTAGAACTTGTGGTGACACAGGTGGGATTTCCGCTGCACAAAGATGTCTGTCTTCGAGCCGAGAGAAATCTCCAGTGTAGAGTATTCGGACTCCTGCGATCTCGACCATGAATTGACAAGCACCGAGAACATGACCAGCCACATACGGCCAGAATCGAATCCCATTCACTTCTTTTTGCTCACGAAAGTCGATCACTTCAATTTTAGCCATGCTCTTCTCTAGATCGTCTTCAGTATACAGTTGGTTCCGATCGGCACCGCCATATTTGGAAATTCTGACATAATCACCAAGCAGCATTCTGTAGATGGCTTTAGTGGCGTGTGTCATAAAGCATTTTCCACGGAACGCAGTCTTCTGGAGTAGCCATGGGAGTGCTCCGCAATGATCCAAATGGAAATGAGTGATTAGCAGTAGATCAATGTTCTCGATATCAACGAAGTCGACGAATGGAAGAGCGTCTACTCCATGAAGTCCAGGATGAACACCACAATCCAGCATGACACGTTTTCCTTTGTATTCGAGTAGATGACATGATCTTCCAACCTCCTGTCCAGAACCACTGAAAGATTTGTTATTTTCTTTGCTGAAGCTAGAATAAACTTACAGAGGTGTGAAGCTGAGAGAATCGGAACTATCGTTGTTTTCACCCATGATCTGAAATTAACCTGATTGATACTATCACTGAAATAAATTCACTGCAAAAGTATAAGGAACAGCAACGGACAACTGAGCTTAAATTGATATATTGATGAAAGGATACGAATTAAAACAGTTTATTGTACAGATCGCAATGAAGACGTAAGATCGATGCCGAATGTAAATGGATAAAAAAATAGGCGAAAAGAAGAAACTATTATGTTTAGAATAGGAATTTCATGTTACGAGTAAGATTATCAGGATTATTCTGACAGCTCTGAGGTATAATACGTTTCTTATAAGAAGTTATACAAGGAAAGTTTTCAGTAATATTATATGTATATTTACAAGTTTAATGGCGGGACAACATGTTACGGAGGTGGATTTTGTTGGTTGCTGGGAGAGCTGGACATTGTATTGAAACCTTGAGAACTGGATGACGGGAACTGCTGCTGAGATGGTCGTTGCTGTGGTGCCATAGAGCTCAGAGGAGGAAGTGATTGAGACAATGGCGCAGGTGATCGTTGCGGCTGCGATGGCGGTGCTAGTGGTCCATTTGATCTTTGGTGATGTTGTTGCGGGGTTGAAGATGTTTGCTGATATTGCGAAAACTGAGGTGACTGTTGATGATATTGATGATAAGAATGTGGACTTTGTTGAGGAGCTTGTTGCACTTGTTGAGGGTAAGAGCTTTGCTGTTGTGATGGTTGAGAAGGCATCTGATGAAGATCGTGTTGCATTTGCCCTGTTTGATGTGGTTGTTGTAGTTGTCCCATCTGTTGGTGTTGTTGAGGCAGTTGTTGATTTTTAGAGTGTTCTGATTGTTGGTTCTGTTGCAAAGATCCCATATGCTGCTGATTCTGTCCCAGCTGACCGACTTGTAAAGAAGATCCCTGTTGCATTCCTACCGCGTGTTGAGGATGTTGTTGAGCACCCACCTGGGCTGCTTGCTGTTCTTGAATATTCTTCATTTCTTGCATTTGTTTCAACTGTAAAAAAGCGACGGTTTATGAACTTGATTTTTAACAAAACCAACTCTTTTCTGATGTTGCATTTGCATTTGCAATACTTGTCCAGTCGATGGCTGATTATCCAGATTCGCAGGGTAGTGTTGTTGGGAGAATCGAATAGGTTGCTGGGTGGAAGAAACAGAGTACGTACGGGAATGAGAGACACTCTTAAGATACTTGAAGAAATTATACTTCTACAAATGCTTCAAAACCTACATTTCCCACAGTTTGAGAGTTATTCTGTGAAGGTAGATTGTTTTTCTGTAAACCTGCTTCGCTTGCACTTTGCTCTTGTTGATGTCTCTGCATTCGAACCTGAGAGATCAACTGCTCAACCACCATTTGAGACGGAACGTCTTGCACTTCAGAAACTGAATACAGAGATTATTTGAAAATTATAAAAAATTGAACAACTTTTCTGATGTGATTGCATCATGTGATTAGATAATCCTCCGGGTGTTTTGTAACGCTTGGTGCAGTAAGAGCATTTGAATGTGGCTTGGTTTGTGGCCGGATTTCCAAAGTTTGAAGTACCTCCTGGGTGAGGTGAACCTTGAGATATTGGAGTGCTGGAAGCACTTGGTGGCAAAGATGTGGGCGCTCCAGACAGCGAATTTTTATCTGAGCTCATGTGCACTGACTGTTGAAGAACGCTTAGATTGGGTTTCACATCCTCAGAAGGATAGTTCGTTAGACTTTTCGCCTCTTCGGATACCACGACGTTGTGAGATATTTTCATGTGTACTCGCAACGCAAACATGCTCTTGTATCGTTTGTTGCAGTCGACAATAGCACATTGGAATCTCACCTCCGGATCACTGAAATTAATTTCCTTTGGGAATAGTACTCCTAAAGTGCACATACTCTGGCCCGCATTCATTGAAATCTATTTCCATCGATTTTTTCTCAGATTCCTCGAGACTAACTGTAATAAAAATTCAAACACATTTTTTCAGACATTTGGATCCTACTGTGTCTGCCCTGTCTCGCCATCATTTCTC
Source organism: Caenorhabditis zanzibari (assembly GCA_963966625.1). Lineage (NCBI taxonomy): Eukaryota > Metazoa > Nematoda > Chromadorea > Rhabditida > Rhabditidae > Caenorhabditis > Caenorhabditis zanzibari. The sequence goes on from OZ016471.1 coordinate 9,617,763, forward strand.
GTAGTATTCTCGCAGCAAATTGATTTGGTTGCATTTTTTCTTTCGTGGCACGTCTCTTGTAATGATTGAAGGATACTTTCAAAGGCTCGGGTTTGATAGGATTCGGGCGATAAGCTGTTCGGAATACTCTACTATAGTAGCTCAACGGAAGATTCAGTGTAGGCGGCGTAGGTTGGTCACTGTTTCCTTGGCTGTACCTTCTTCTTTTAACATCTTCCTCGATAACTGCTGTAAAATTGTAAAATACTTATTTGGGAACAAAATTCATAACTTACGAATATGAGTATATTCAATGTGCGCAGTAAGGTCATATTGATTTGCAAATTGTAGGGAGCAGTTCGGAAATCCACACTAAAATTGTAAACGAATTAGAACTACTTATTCTGTTAATTCGACTCACCTGGTGTATTTGCATCAAACAATTCGCCATTATCGAAAATATCGAAAAATATATCGAGATGTAAATTCGTCAGCCTTTCGAAGTTATTTTTGAAATATGGCCTAGGAACCGCACGAACCGGGAGATGGCCGAGTCTGCCCAACGAGCAAATCCAATTGGTTTTCCTGTAGGAATATGTATATTGATTAAATAACACTCGAGTAAATCACTCAAGAAATTCGAAAATGTTTCCTGCAACGTTTTCTTTGTGTCAAATATGAATCTTTTGAGTTAGACATTGAAAAAAATAGGGAGAACGATTTGTGTTAATGTGAATACATTTATTGATTTTTGAACAACTACAAATGAGGGCCTATCATGCAAACTCAGTATTGACAAGAATGATTTACAACCGATAATTACGGTAGCTTTCTGGGACTCAGGGAAAACCACGATTAATAAATACAATGAAACACAATGTTCATTCTGGCGGGTCTTCGTTCTGCCTCCTTTCTAATATTTCTTCAAATCCATCCTCATCTTCAATGATTTCCATGTTCATTATGTCTGCTGCCCCATCTCTTTCAACTCCACCATCATCTTCATCTTCCTCAAATTCATCTTCTTCAACATCATCATCGTCTTCTTCCTCTTCTGAGTCATCGCCGACATCTTCGTTTTGGGCATCGCGGCGAACTCCAAATATTCGCTCAAGAAACTCTCTGATTTGTTGATTAACTGGACCTGAAATCAAGGACGAGGTGATCGGAATGCTTTGCTAAAGCTCACCATCATTTGGAATGTTTAACGGGAATCGTTGTTGCTGGTTCTGTGGCCTTCCTGAAAATTATTTATGTTTTCCTCCAAAACAGTGTATAGATACTTACGCGCTAAACGAATTACTGGTTCTTCGTTGACTTGATGCTGTAATTTATATTTAATATCAGACTTCCATACCGTAAAATCTGTATTATTGTGGCGGTAAAATGCAGCTGAGCTTGCGCCACCGCACTCCTGTGGTGGTAAAAGGTCCCGACACGGTGATTTTTCCACTGGAGTGTGGTGGCGCAAGTTCAGCTGCATTTTACCGCCACAATAAGGGCACTACGATGATCTCAAAATGAAAAATTAACTGTAAATATCACTTACAGTAATAGCAAAGTTCTCAGCAGGTCCATTCAGGTAGTAGCGAGTACGGTTTTCTTTTTCGTGGAACGGAATCCTGCCATTTTCCACGATTTCCCTCTCCTTTTCTTTGATTCTTCCAGATTTACATAAAACATTGAATACTTCAAACACACCACTCGGTTTTATGTTTCCGCAATATAACCCAACAAATTTCTGAACGAGATATCTTAGTGTAAAAAAAAAAGACGAAAACTCTACCGATGGGAATTCTTTTCTCAGAGACTCAAGAGCAAATCGCTGCAAACGTGGGATATCAAACCACACACTGTAGAGCTTGTTATTTCTTCTAGATGATGCACTGATTCCATGTACTCCACCAAAAAGCAGCATACAACCATCCTCAGTAATAGTTGCATCATGAAAGAATACAGGTTTTGGGAGTGAATGTTCATACTTCCTCCACGAGTAATTCTCAATATTGAAAATCCAAACGTCTGAATGCAGCCGATGCTGTAAGAAAAATCGAATGAGTAAGAACTAAACAAAAAAAGTCATACCGATTGTGGTTCAGAGTTATGATAGATACCACCAGTTATAATAATGTGTTTTCCATGTCGCACAAGAGAATGACATCGACGAGGTTCTGGAAACCCATGAATTGCATCGGGAGTGGTGCTCACTTCAGAGGTAACATATGTTTGGAGATTGAGCGTAATCATTTGCTCGAAACCATATACTTCGAGATTATTGCCGCCTCCGAAGAACAGCAAACAGTCCTTATCCGCGTCATGCACCACTTCTAATCTATATCTTCCAGCAAAATCCTTAGAAAGGGTTCTGTTATCTTTGAGACATCAAGAATTATCCACTTACTTTATTCTCCGTTATAAGTTCGCAGTGCCATGTGAACTTTTCTGCTTCTGTTGCTGCTTGTGAATTGGTTCTCATTGTGAGTGCATGCACGTCAAAGTTAAACCTTGTACCACTTGTACCTCCAATAATGTAGTACTTGCCAGGTTCTTCTCCGGCACACATGGCATGACCATACTTGGGTTGGGGAATATTGCCTTCTACGTTTAGAAGATGAGATTGAATCGAACAGTTTTCGTTGTCAACTCGAACAAAATAGAAGTTATTTGAAGAACTAGTGCCGAATGATGTGCCACTTCCTCCAAACAAGACAAACATTTTTGAAAACGGCAGAATTTGTACAACTGAAAATTGAAATATTATGTTTATCATTGTAAGAAAAGATTTACGGGCAAATGAAGCGAGTGTTTCTGGTAACTCTCCGATAACTTCGTAGCGTCTCCACTCAAATGTTGCTAGACTCATTGCCCATATTTCTTTGAAAATTGCACCTTCCCTAATTTTATGTGTGTATCCGCCAACGACATAAAGATAATCATTGTCTGTGAAGCATCTATGACCAGATCGGACTATAGGATCTATAAATCTCGTTGATAGACAATTTTAAAATTACGTTTGATGCTTACAATCGCAATCTCCTTTTTCGATTCTGCCGAAGGGTGATATGAATTGGCCGAGAGAGGATGTTTCGAGCTCTGACTGAAATTACTATTTCATTAACAAGTTTAGGAACGACCAAACAACTTCATGGGACACTGGAGTCCAGCCACGTATGTTCACCATCGAATCTGTGTATTAGTTGTATGTTTGACGAGCTCAGATGCCGTGTCTGAAAGCAATAATGATACAAAACACCTATTTTTTGAAAATTAATACAAAAAAAATTAAAAACAGATTTTTAATTGAGAGAGTGTGAGAATTGGAGAGACGCAGCGCAATGCAATCACGCTCCATGGAGAAAGCGCACGCGACGCGAGAAACCGCCCACTGTCGAGCTCGCATTTTTTCTGTTTTATTCTCATGTTTCGTCTCCCGGCAACACGCTCTTCCGTTTCAAAAAACGTCTTCAACGCTTGGACGATTATCAGAAGCTCAACATCCACCCCTGTAAAAACAAATGGTTCGTCAAACACCCATTAAATCGATAAAATTCAGCTCTATTCCTAGGCGCGACAGTACAACAAGATGTTCTGAATAAAATCGATCCCGGTGAAGCGTATACAGCACTGGGAAATGTTCGGGAGAAAAAAGATGTATTTCACTACACGGACAGGTAGTAATCTCAGTTCGTTCGTTTAATTAAGTTTTACTTGACAGAGCAAGTGGGACTGGTTATTCCCATTACTCGACTTCAGTGTATCAACATCGCCCGTATATCTGGCCTCCTCTCAGAAAAATGTACAACTGGAATTACGCATTCGTTATCGCCGGTCTAGTTATTTTAATGAGTGATTTCGAATGGTGAGTATTTCGGAAATGGGAAGTTCCAATTCATCCGCATTCAATTTCAGGATTAAGGATCAGATAAAAGGTGCATCGACTCCTTTCCGGCCTGAAGCTTCCCAGAAAGAAGTGAGCTGCTCCGACTAAGCGATTTAATACAAGCTTGTGTGTTGTGCTTTCAAGATAAAATAGTCAGTTTTAGTTGTTTCACATCAACCTGCGCAGTTTCTCGCACTCAATGTTAAATTTCTTTTTCATTGATATTTTATATTTCAGAGCTCAACAGAAAACAGCGGTGATGTTGAAGTGAAAGAGAAACCGAAGAAAAAGAAGCTCGGCTTCAGAGAGCGAAGAATCATTGAGTACGAGGATCGACTCAGACTATATTCAACACCAGATAAAATTTTTCGTTATTTTGCTACTCTAAAGGTGCTTTACTTTTAACGACCACACTGACACTTATAATTTACAGATTATCGATCCAAACGATGAAAGCGGGCGGATATTCGAGGTTTTTATGACTCCTGAAGATTTTCTCCGGTCATTCACTCCTGGCGTTATGCAGCCCAGAAGATGGGGTCTTGACAGTTTCAAAGCCTACAATCCTGAGGTATTCAGCTGATTTTCATCTCTATGAAAAATAATTTCTACTCAGAAACATAAACGCCACAAGTTCTCGGACCCCAACAGTATATTCTACAAGTTGGGAGAAAATGGTCTCATAAACTTCAGCGACTACCTGTTCTTGATGACACTACTCTCAAGTGAGTTTCAAGCTTGTTCCTGCATATTTATTGAGTTTTTTTATTATAGCATCTCATGCCGATTTTGCTCTTGCATTCAAAATCTTCGATGTTGATGGTAATGGCGCTCTGGACAAGGAAGAGTTCACAAAAGTGCAACAGCTGATTATGTCTCAAACTACTGTCGGACAGCGACACCGCGACCACGTAACACCGAATTCGTCGTTCCGGGTGGAAACAAACTCTGCGCTTGAAACTTACTTCTTCGGTAAAGACGGTAAAGGAAGCTTATCATCGGAGAAATTTATCGAGTTCCAAGAACGACTTCAACATGATATTCTGAAGATGGAGTTTGAACGAAGAGACGCGATGGAAAATTTAGATGGGCTCATCACAGAGGAAAGTTTTGCTCAGCTTCTTCTCCTTCACGCCCAGATTGCTGAAAAAAAGCAGAAGCACATGCTGAAAAGAGTAAAACGGAGGTTCAAAGGAGATCAGTCAAAAGGTGTGAGCTTCGAAGAAACAAAGGCATTTTTCGAGTTTCTGTATCACATCGATGATGTTGATATCGCTCTTCACTTCCACAAAATGGCAGGGATGTCGATCGATGCAAAACTTCTTAAACGAGTCGCAGTGAAAGTGACAGGGATACCTCTTTCCGATCATGTTGTCGATGTAGTTATCACTTTATTCGATGACAATCTGGACGGAAAACTGTCACATGAAGAAATGGTAGCAGTAATGAGAAGAAGAATGCGGAGAGGATTGGAACGCCCGAGAGATACCGGCTTGTTCCGACTTTTTGATGCTGTGCTCGAGTGCGGCAAAAGAGCTTACCATGCTAGCCCACTTCCGTTCTATTAAAAGGTTCCAGAGTCACCCAATTGTACATGATTTCAATAAATGGTTTTCATTATATTCTCCGCGTCGAATAATATTATACTTGTTGTTGTTCGTACAATGTTTTATACCGTTCTACTTTTTTTTAAAATTTATCTGCTCCTCCTCTATCAGTTCTTCATTAAAAATTGCAGGAACGTCATGTCGTTGGCTTTGAGAAAGACTTTGGGCGTTGCTCGTTTCTCCATGAGAACTGCTAGCTTCCAAGCTGTTCCAACCAACGCTGGAAAGACACCACCAACACTTGAGCAATTCGATCCATTGAACCCAGGAGAGTGGCAACTCGGAGCCGGAGGAAAGATCCTTCCTCGCCTTCCAGAAGGAACAAAGGTCGGGAACCTCGTAATGGGAAAGTACGGTCTTTATGATCCAGTGCTCAAGAAGAGAGTGGACACCTACTCCAACGCTCTTCTCGAGGGAAAGAAGTCTGAGGAAGCTGGACCTTTCGACGTTGCCGTCAGCAAGATTGCCAAGGTTCTCTCCTACATCTGCTTCGTCATCGCCATCTACAACCTTATCTCGTTGGTCGTCGGAAAGCCACTCCCACCACTCAGCCATGTCAAGGCTCCAGGATCCTAATTAATTTCCATACGATCGCATTATTTCTTTTGTAGGAGGTTTTATGTTCGATAAAACTGACGTAAATGTGAATCAATAAAATTTGTCTTCTGTCACTCTAATCGATGACACACAATGTGCGCTCGATGCATTCTCATACCTCTTACTCGCAGTAGTCGTCACAACCATAGGCCCTCAATAATTTGGTCACCATTTTGAAATCCAATTTCGCCGTAGTAATTAATTTTCTGCAATAAAAAAGTTTCAGAAATGGCTTTGAATCCACCCAGCGGAAGCTGCAGTTCGAAGGTGCTTCTGCATCCTTTGGTTATCATGCAGATGTCTGAGCATTACTCACGAACCAAAGTACAACAAGGAATCGATGTTAAGAAAGTTTACGGAGCGATTCTTGGAAAACAGAATGGCAGACAAGTAGAAGCTGTGAATTCATTCGTTTTGAAATCAGAATCGGAGGAAATGTCCGGTCACGAAACTTTCAGTGCAGAACACTTGTTGCTGAGAGCTGAACAATGTAAGTTTTCTGGCATTTTTACATTATTCAATTTCACAAAATTTAAGATGTGGAGGTATTCCCCGAACTGCAAGTGATCGGTCTATATTGCGCTGGCGATGATGACGATTTGACCGCTGAAGAAAAAATTGTTCTCGCAAAGCTGACAACTTCGATCCGTAATGCTGAAAAAGCCGGTCAAATCGATGCCACACTGTTTCTCAAACTGAACTCGCTCACTGCTGGAACAACTCGCAAACTGCCTCTTTTGGCTTTCGAAGCAGATGTTTCTGACAATGAAAAACATAAACAAATCGAATGGATTCTTGTTTCCGAAGACAGTGAACGTGTTGGAGTAAATCATATCGCGAAACTTTCGACGAAACACGGAAAAGATGAAACATCTGTTGGCCAGAAACACGCAGAAGCTCAGATTGCAGCAATGAGTATGCTTCAAAATCGTGTTGATGTAAGATGCTTGAATCTACTCCAAACACTCATTATTCATTCCAGGTCATCATCGCTTACCTTGAGAAGATTCAAGATGAATCTCTTCAGCCATGTTTTGATATTCTGCGAGAAGCCAATTTGCTCGCCCAGAAGCTCAAAACCATCGACCGATATTCTTCCGAGTTCACTGATAACTTTGAAAAAGAAGAGAAGACTATGACGGTTTTCTCATTGATGCCGAAGTTGACTAGTCTTCTCGGAAACATGCAAAGTGTATGGGCAAAATTGGCTTCACAGCGCGCTGATCTTTTATCCGATGATGGATTCCATGGAAAATCTTCTAGTAACCGCTGGGCACATCCAATGAGAGGCTATAAACCACATCAGATTGGTCGTGCACAACAAGCCGATGTAAGTTTTCATATTTTCATTTACTTCAAGTAATTCAACCTTTTGACAGGAAGACGATTATTTCGAGGATGAAGATATGGAGAATGACATGAGTGGACCACGCAGAAAGATTCATGCTGCAGACTCACCAGCTGGTTTCAGAAGAAGGCGTGCACCACCAAGAGGTATTCTGAGACCGATCAAAGTGCATCCCTTAAATTTGAATTTACAGTAATGGGTGCATCTCGAAATAATACGGCTGTGACTGCTCCGACAGGAACAGACGAAATGGAGTTATCAGGTCAAGAGGAGAATGCTGGACCATCGAGCAGAAACTACATTCCTGATGCTCCGAGACCATCTGCAACCGGAAATAATGATTCCGAGGATTCCAGTCAAGCAATTTGATAATTCAAGTCGATCTCCTTATATGTGTATCTATTTATCGAACGCCTCTAATATCTACAATTACAAGTAACCTGTCTAATGTATTTTGATCTCTTTTGGGTTTTATTAAGGTTTGATGCCTTGTATCCATCGGTACACCAATGAAACAACGGTAGTATTTTTCGAGTTTGAAGTTTCAGCAGATAAAATGTGGAGTGCAATACTACGCCATAACCGAACATTTATTAGAAAGAATTGGGTTTCGAGCCAGTGGAAGCGAGCTTTTCAAAATGAAAAGTACGAAAAAGAGACTGGTTTATTCGGTCAAAAAGATCTGGGGACAGTGGAAGGATTAACGAAGTTGCCTGCTGCAGTGAAAATTTCCACCAATAACCTGATAAAGGTAAATCTCATTGATAGATATTTATCAAACAAAATTGATGTCTAGGAGCTGCTCAATCCGCCCGAAAATCCGAGAACCTCAATCGAAATTGTCGATGATATCTCAAACGAAATCTGCAAGGCAGCTGATCTCGTAAGAATACTATCTAAACCTTCCAATATCTCAAAGTGTATTCAGACTGAATGCGTCCGTCAACTACACAGCGAATCTGATTTTCGAGAAGCGGCAGAGAACGCTTCAAGAGAGTTTTGTGAGCTAGTAGAAAGCTTGAACACGAATAATGAGCTCTACCAAAAACTGAAGTCGTCAGAAGTGACAGAAGCATCTCGTTTAGACGACGTGGATCGCAGAACATTGACATTGTTATTGGATGACTTCGAGCAAAGCGGTGTACATTTAGCAGACGAACAGAAATCAGATTTTGTTCAGCTCTCATCGGATATCTTTGAAGCCGGGGCACGGTTTCAAATGAATTGCGATAGAGTAGTTTCGATTGGAAAGTAAGACGAATACCGTAATCTAGTGAATCACAAAAAAACTTTCAGATTCGATCAAGCGAAATACGGACTATCGTCCCAATTGTATTCTCCTGTTTCACATTCATTGGATAGATCGAAACGAAAAATGGTGTACAACACCTTTTATCACCACGACGATCGTCAGGAAGCCTATCTTCGGAAGCTTATTACGTCGCGACACGAACTCGCGCAGTTGACTGGATTCGAGTCGTTTGCTCACAGAGCACAGAGGAATTCGTTGCTTGAGAACTACGAAAATGTGCGCAGTTTCTTATGGGGAGTTGTCGAGGTCGGAATCTTAACGATCTCATGAGGTCTATGACCGGATTAATTTCAGAAATGCCGAAGTTCATTCGAAAAGGAACTCGCTGTATTAATTGATGTTTCGGCACAATGCAGCCAGCAGGATAGGAATGACAACAGCCAAATTTCAAGTATTGCTGAACATGATTTAGGTTTTCTAATGCATTTGTATAGGGTTTGTTTTCAATTTATGTACTAGTAAAACAACATTTTATCCTATCAGGAAAGTGCATACGACATCGCTAAAGTGTCTCAACAGGCTGCACCCTTCTTCACTTTTTCCTCTGGATGGAAAGGATTTTCCACATTGACAGAAAGATTGTATGGAGTTCGATTAGTTGAAGATCCGATTGCTGATGGAGAGATGTGGAACTCAGCCGGAGTTATGAAACTGGTTTGTATTTCGGAAAGTTATAAGATTGAAAAAATCCCTTTCAGAAAGCATTGGACGAACAGAACAATGAGCTGGGAGTAGTCTACATTGATATTTCAATCCGCCCTGAGAAGGCTGTTGGAGACTGTCACTACACTGTCCGCTGTTCAAAACATCTTTCCAACGGCACATGGCAAATGCCGATTCTAGTTTTATCTCTTGGTTTAGTAGATGGCAACAGTAGGAATTGGAGAGATGCTAACGTAGGTGCCAACACTGTTTAACTGCGAACGTTATAGTTTCAGATCAGCTTTCATTCCGCGGAAACCATGTTCCATGAGCTTGGCCATGCAATGCACAGTATTCTCGGAAGGACAAAATACCAGCATGTGGCAGGAACTAGATGTCCACAGGACTTTTCTGAAATTCCTTCAAATCTAATGGAATACTTCTTCAGTGATTTGAAAGTCATGACGGACATCATCAAAAGATCCGACCGACCAAATGAACAACTATCAATCGAATCAGCCGCTACACTTCTTGCATCTAGACACTCATTCACTGCTATTGAAACTGTTCAACAGGCAGCTTATGGACTTTATGATCTCGAAGTACATGGTCCCGTTGCAGCGCCACAAATTGCATCTGGACGTATGACTACTACTGAATTGTTCTACGATATAATGACGAAAGCGATGCCGCATGTACAAAGATCTCCGGATACTGCATTTCAACACCGTTTCCATCATACGGTACAATATGGAGCGAAGTATTACTCGTATCTGGTCGCAAGAGCATCAGCATGTTTGATTTGGCAGCAGAGATTCCTAGATGATCCATTCTCAAGAAAATGGGGCAATTGTTGGGCAGAAGTTCAATCACACGGAGGAGGACATCACCCAGCATTCTTACTTGAGAAAATCCTGGGATTCCGTCCTACTGAAAAGGAATTAACTATCGCTCTCTCCAAGGAATCCCAACATTTGGCTAATCTTGATGCGGTTACTGTATGATCACTGTTGATGTTTAGGTAGATCTGGTAGATTCTTGTTATGTTTACTGAATATTGTTTTAATAAATGCATAAAAAATTTTATATGAACTCGTCCATCATCAGGAAAACCTCAAAATCTTTATAAAACAGCCGCTATTAGTCATCTTGTCTGCTGTTCTCTATCTTCTTCTTTTTTTCCCAGTCGCCTGATTGTTCTTTCTATCGCGGCGACTGGGAGCGACCGAACAGTCCATGGCGAATGAGGAGACGCAGACAAAGAGGCGGTACGGTCGGGTGCAGAGATGAATCTCTGCCCACTGCCGGTCCATTTCTTTTCGTTGGCCTAAAATCTTTGTTGGATTCCAATCGGAAGTGCAAAAAGTGCTCGAAAGGAAGTGCAACTCTTTTCCTGAATTTTCCCCGACCACTCTCAAATTGACCTTTATACTCCTTGCACTCCTCGCACCGCCCATTCATAACCAAGTATTTGAGCAAAAACTCTTTCCCGTCACAGCTAATTCAAGCAATTTCTTTTCTTTGCAGTAATAGACGTTAACGTCGACGTTTCCTATCTGTTTAGATTTTTTCTCTCTTTTTTCCGAATAACGTTTTGTAAATCATGCTTGAATCATCTAAGCGTTTTTTTAAATTTCATCCTTTCGTCGTTGCTCGTAAAATTCCCTAAATAACTTCATTTTGAAGAAAAAAAAATATTATCAATAGTCTTCATGCACTTTCTGTGAAAAAGTGTCGCAAATGCAAGTGATAAGCTTGATGGAATGGTCTGTTGAGTCCTCTAGATGTACTCTGCCTTCACTCTCCTTTCTCTTTTTTGCGAATTCTCCTAACCAAAAAGAATTTCTTTTCAAAAAAAAGATGCACACGATTTGGTCTCTCGAGAGGACGCATCCGCCAGCATGCATGCTTAAAATTGCACAATTTGTTCCGTTCTGCTTCTTTCCCCCAACACTCGTTTTCGTCCCAGCCTTCCCTAAAATCCAAAGTCTTCTCAACCTGCAAAATCATCTTCTTTTCTCTTATCAGATGTGTTTTGATTGCAAGAAAAGAGGAGGCGCTCGAGAGCGAGTGGAATCGCCTTCATTCATCTGACTTTTCAAATTGAACACTTTCGAAACTTAAAAAAACGAAATTTGTTGAAAATCGTTCGAAAAACATGAAAAATTAAAGGACTGACATTGACTGAGACTGGCATAATATAGTATACCACCTGAACAAGGAACCCCGTTGCTCTTCCATTTCTTTTCCTTTCGATAAACCAAAAGGGTCTAGGCATCACTTCTTCCTGGTTCGAAATAGGGCTCTAATTTTCGTATCTTGAGTTAACAAATCAAACGTGAAACGTGGATACTGGCTGAAAAATCTGTCATTCCTATCCCGAAATATCTGTGAACATCGGCCTGCCTACATCGTCAGTGTACTGTAAAAGTAGGTTAGCATCATAGTTCGTTCTTTGTTCCGAAGTGTCAGTTGTTCTTTATCGAAGACATAATTCATGTGCGTCAAGTGATACTGCATTCGATGCATTGAAACCAAATCATATCAAATAACCTTTTTTCGACACATAAATTTCTATCAGTCACGATCGCTGCTTCGTGGCAGTTTGAAGCAGAACGAGATAAGATTGTATTCAGATTTTACTTCAGAAGTGGGCTTGTTTTCGTAATGACGCCGCTATCCACACCAAAAACACATTTTTGTCTGGCTCTGTAATAATTGTTTTTTTCTCCTATCTTCTCTAAGAATATGAATCGCCCAACAAAGCCTCGCCCTCCCTTGAGCCCACTGCTTCACTTCACATCTAATCCGTAGAGGCGGCTGACGCATTCTTCTTCACACTGACGAGCAGAACTGCATGCATAACAAACGCTATCCAGTCTTTTTTCCGCTGCTCATCACGTGAAGCTTTGAATGTTCTTCGCACTATGTTCCTTGTCCGCAATATATATGTGCCTCTTCTATCTCAATGTACCATTCAAACAATATTTTTTCCAGGTATGGTCGCTCATTCCTCAGACGGGTTATCCGCCACGGCTCCGGTCACCGGCGGAGATGTTCTTGTGGATGCTCGCGTGTCTATCGAAGAGAAGCCACCACGCTCTTTGGATTCAACCCAACAGACAACCGAGGAGCCGCGTGTTCAATTACCAACTGTGGATGCATTCCGTCGTGCCATTCCACCACATTGCTTCGAGCGTGATCTCAAGAGATCACTCAGATATTTGGTCCAAGACTTCGCAGCACTCACTCTTCTCTACTTTGCTCTTCCTATCTTCGAATATTTCGGACTTTTCGGATACCTCGCATGGAATGTGTTGATGGGAGTATTCGGATTTGCTCTGTTTGTTGTTGGACATGATTGTCTTCATGGATCGTTCTCTGATAACCAAGTTCTAAACGATATCATTGGACACATCGCCTTTTCCCCACTCTTCTCTCCCTACTTTCCTTGGCAAAAAAGTCACAAGCTTCATCATGCGGTAAACTGCCAAAATATCCGAGTTAGAAAAAACAATATGCATTTTTCAGTTCACCAATCACATTGATAAAGATCATGGACACGTGTGGATTCAGGACAAAGATTATGAACAGATGCCAACTTGGAAGAAGCTTTTCAACCCAATGCCATTTTCTGGATGGTTGAAATGGTTTCCAGTGTACACTTTGTTCGGATTCTGCGATGGATCCCACTTCTGGCCATACTCGTCCCTCTTTGTTCGCGACTCTGAACGTGTCCAATGTGTCATTTCCGCCACTTGCTGCGTCGCCTGTGCCTACGTTGCTTTGGCTATTGCCGGATCTTATTCCAACTGGTTCTGGTACTACTGGGTTCCACTTTCGTTCTTCGGGTGCATGCTCGTCATTGTTACCTATCTCCAACACGCCGATGAAGTTGCCGAGGTAAGAGTTATAGGCTCTGATTTGGAATAAAAACATCTTATTCCAGGTTTACGAGGCTGATGAGTGGAGTTTTGTCCGTGGACAAACTCAAACAATTGATCGTTTCTATGGATTTGGATTAGACGAGACAATGCATCACATCACAGACGGACATGTTGCTCACCATTTCTTCAACAAGATTCCTCATTATCATCTGATTGAGGCCACCGAAGGTGTCAAGAAAGTTCTAGAGCCGTTGTTCGAAACCCAATATGGATACAAATATCAAGTGAATTACGATTTCTTCGTCCGATTCCTTTGGTTCAACATCAAGCTCGACTATCTCGTTCACAAGACTAAAGGAATCCTTCAGTTCCGGTCAACCCTCGAAGAGAAGGCAAAAGCCAAGTAAAATAACTTGATGTGCCATTCCAAAGTACAACACATCTTACGTTTTCACCGGGTTGTGCATCGCCTGTCCTCCTAATTTTTCTGTTCCATACTTGCTCCTCTTTTTTTCTTTTCTCCATTTTTTTGATTACATAAAGTCGTAACTTTTAAAGTCTTCATAGTTTTTGTGAATGGAATGGGGTTTTAGAAAAAAGTGATTTATCATTCCAAAACCAGCAATCAAAATTGCACTTTGCCCGGATTGCTTCAAAAAATCGTCGTCTTCACATTTCATAGATAACAGTTTCCGTTATCGGGTGACCTACCTCTTCTGACCGTTCTTTGTTTCACAGGTTCTTCTATAGTTTGAACACTTGAATTCTTCGATGTGTTTTTTTTTTAATTGTAGCATTGTACTGTGACAAAAAGAGAAGAATGGAATGTGATCTTGGGAACTTAGTTTGAACATTTGAACGTTTTGTTCCAAAAGGAATACTGTACATTCTTATTGAATTAAAGGGAACGTTGGTGAAAAAGAAGGCTTATTGAATGAATTCAAGGATCTTGAATACGAAAAATGATGCCCCAGAGAAGTTAGATTCATTGAGATCTTCAATAAATCCATTATCAGGAGGACTTGGCTATCCTGTAATATAGAGCATTGATTCTTTGATTTATATCTCTCATTCTCACAAACTTTTGAAAAAAGTCTATATTACATCCCTTCCAGTCTGCGTATCTTCGTCTCAACCATCCCTTGTCTCCTCAGAAAAAAACTTTTATCAGTACACCAGAGAAAAAAGTGCACTGATTCCGTCTACCGATCTCTCGGAACCTAATGCTATCTCGGAGGGCAAAGGACAAGAGTACGTGTGCTGCCGGGCAAAGAGATACGGAGTGGAGCGGGGCGCTGGATGGTTTCGTAGAATAAATCACGCCATATTGTGCGGTGGTCTTTTCGGTTTTCGATATAGAGACAGAGAGAAAAGAGGAAAAAGAATGAAAAGAGAATAAGACTGACTACCTCCTCTAATGGACGAGAAGGTGACACTTTCTGAAAATTTTCCTTTTTAGGATTCTCATTCATCATTCACTTTTTTTGGTTTCTGAAGTGGAGATCGTTATCTGATTTCTATCTCTATGCACTTTTTCAATTTCCTCCTACGTTTTCCACGTGTATTCTATTCATCCTTGCGTTTTTAGGGTAACAACAGTGCAAAAATGACAATCGCGACAAAAGTGAAAACGAGCAAAAAGGATCTGGACACGATCAAAGTTCCAGAACTTCCGTCAGTGGCCGCTCTCAAGGCTGCAATTCCAGAGCATTGCTTCGTCAAGGATCCTCTCATTTCGATTTCCTATCTCATCAAGGATTATCTTCTTCTCGCTGGTCTCTATTTCGCAGTTCCATACATTGAGCATTATCTGGGATGGGTTGGTCTCTTCGCGTGGTATTGGGCGATGGGAATCGTTGGATCTGCTCTTTTCTGTGTTGGACATGACTGTGGACATGGATCTTTCTCCGATTATGAATGGTTGAATGATCTTTGTGGACATCTTGCTCATGCTCCGATTCTTGCTCCATTCTGGCCATGGCAAAAGTCTCACAGACAACATCATCAATACACATCACATTTGGAAAAGGATAAGGGACATCCATGGGTCACCGAGGAGGATTACAACAACAGAACTGCCATTGAGAAGTATTTCGCAGTGATTCCAATTTCCGGATGGCTCAGATGGAATCCAATCTATACCATCGTTGGTCTTCCAGATGGATCTCATTTCTGGCCATGGTCAAGACTCTTCGAGACTACCGAGGATCGTGTCAAATGTGTTGTTTCCGGAGTCGCCTGTGCTATCTGTGCTTACGTGAGTTTTTTTCTTTTGGGTAACAAATTGTTTTGAACAGAAATCTGTTTGTAGCACTTCGTAGTTTCGGAATGTCATGTTCGCTCACTCGACATACAAAACTTTGTCTAGTTCTTATCTTTTTTTCAGATTGCCTTTGCTCTTTCTGGTTACTCTGTCTACACATTCGTCAAATACTACTACATTCCACTTCTCTTCCAAGGTCTCATTCTTGTCATCATCACATATCTCCAACATCAGAATGAGAACATTGAGGTTGGAATCATCTAATCTCTTTTATCTCTCATTAAAACTATCTCAGGTTTACGAGGCTGATGAGTGGGGATTCGTTCGCGGACAAACCCAAACCATTGACAGACATTGGGGATTCGGACTCGACAACATCATGCACAACATCACCAACGGACACGTTGCCCATCACTTCTTCTTCACCAAAATCCCACATTATCATCTGTTGGAGGCCACTCCAGCCATCCAAAAGGCTCTCGAACCACTGAAGGATACCCAATACGGATACAAGAGAGAAGTCAACTACGACTGGTTCTTCAAGTATCTCAGTTACAACGTCACCCTTGATTATTTGACCCACAAAGCGAAGGGAGTCCTCCAATACCGAACTGGAGTCGAAGCTGCCAAAGCCAAGAAGGCTCACTAATTCAAACATCTCACACGTGTCCGATTTGCCATTTCTTTGTATTGCTCACTTGGAGTTACAAAATTCATTTTGAAACTATTTCTTTTTGGAAAATCCATATAAAACATGTAATCACATCACATGATCCAATAAAAAATTGTCTTGACAGCTGATAAAAATAGCATGTAGCTTAAGTCACATTTAGAAAGTGGACTGATTATGGGTATCAGTTGGAATTATAAAAATTTGACAGGTCGAGTTTGTAGTGGGAAAGTCACTAAATATCAGAATTGTCACGACATTTTTTCACAAGATAAGCAGTCCAGTAGAAAAAAACTAAAAGAAAATACTGTAAAATGGAATGCGAATACAATGGACGTTTAGGTAAGCTGTTGGATGTTGTCGTGTTTCGTGCTGAAAAACGATCATTCTGATCATCTGATAGAAATCAACAAGTTCTGATTTTGGTTGCTCTCAGATACATGGCTGCCGTAGACAGTTTTGAATAAAACTTTATCGTATTAAAATTTGACCCAATTTCTCTGTTCTGACGATTCTCATCCCGACAAACTCCCCAGATCCGTTGTTTTCAGCTATGTCGAAATTCACCCAAATGGAGCAAAATCAAAAAATTGGAGAATAGCACTTCAACATTCCAAATTACTCGCAATCATGTACCGATGGAGTTCTGGATGATTCAGACTTTGAATTGTTCAGAAACTTTAGTTTTACAGAATTTCATATGATTGAGATTTTAGTGATTTTCGTATCTTAAGATTATGTTATTCTAGGACCCTGAAAACTACAGAACTGCGCCATTAAATCTAAAAAAGAAATCTCAAACACTGTTGAATTCTCATCCGACATGACAAAGCTCGGAAAAGTCGAATGAGCCAGCATTGTATAGGCTCGAACCATTCAAAATATATCTTCTAAATAAATGTTGTAAGCTTCAGACATCTGAGTGTTTTCAAACTTTAGTTATAAAAATTAAAGTAACATTTACAAATGCGTCGAGTTGATGTATTACCAGCAGACCTGGCGTCTTGGGCATGATGAGATTTGCTCGTAGAGTAAAATAGGATACCAATTTGAAAGTTTCAAAGTAGATACGAATGTCTTAAATTTTTATATTCTTATCAGTGTTGTGAGAAGCCATATTGTAATTGAAAATATATATTTATTGCAGTACCATCATAAGTTATATAATAGTTATCATTGAAGAGAAAACCCTAAACATTGACAATTTGGAATACAAATATTGACGGTTAGAGAAAATAACGAAAGGGGGGAAAGGGCAAACTAGGCGGTACAATTATTGTTGTCTATGCGTATCCGTTTTTTGATTCTTTTGTTCTTCACGTTATATACAAAAAGGCGAAGGAGAGAAGAGTCGATGATTGAAGAGTTGAAGATGTTCGAGCGGTTTTCGATCGATTTAGAAACGACGGGCCTTCTTGCGGAAGTAGCAGCAAACCATGCACTGTAATCGAGACAATGTTCGTTTGCTTATGATCTCTTCGAGCTCTCTCGCCCCTCGAGGCTCTCTATTGTGATCGTCCCTAAGAGAGAACGGAAAACCGGTTGAGTGGTGCCACACTCTTCAGTCTCTTATTCATTTTACACTTACCTGTTGTCCGTTATTTTGTCCGACTTGGCACACCGATTGTCCTGGGCATTGGTAGTTTTGGTTGCATGATCCGATTTGAACTCCTCCGGTGCATCCGCATTGAGCATTCTGTGGGGCTTGGGTGGAGACGTATGGAGCTGGAGTTGGGAGAGTTCCTGGCTGGCTGGAGGTGTCCCAGACGCAGACTTGGGAGGAGACGTCGAAGACGGTTCCTGGAGCACATGGCATACGTTGCCATCTTCCACAGAACAAGTTGTTTGGAGCTGGTTGGCATTGGAGGAAGTGAGTGCGGGATTGTGGGTCAGTGGCAAGTGGGTCAATCATCCACGAGCAGATTCCTTGGTATTGGGCGTTTTGAACTCCGGATCCTTGGACTGAAACGGAAAAGGTTCTCAGGAGATCGGATTGAATTAAAACTTACCGAGTGGGCATGGTTGTGGCTGGACAACTGGGGCAGATTGTTGTGGGCAGTATTGTTGTTGAGTGGTGGTGGTTTGGCAGTTCTAAACAATACATGTATTAGGAGAACAAAATGGGAATAAGCTTACCTGTTGGATTTGAGTTGGGGTGCATTGGCATGGTTGCATCTGGACTGGAGCTTGAGTGGTGGCAACATCTTGTTGGCAGCAAGAGATGGAGACAAGGATCTGCTCATTCTGTTGGTTGTTGGTGGAGCATGTGCATGCTGGTTGGTTTTGTGGGCATGGGCACGATGGGTATTGGGAGAATCTGAGTGGTTGCTGTTGAGCTGATCTGCGGACCTTCTTGGCAGCGGAGATTGGCTCGAGAATTTCGGGCGATGGGCAGACACAGTTTTGCTCTCCGTTGGGGCAGGCGCATTGTCTTGGAGCCTCGCGGATCTCTTCAACGAGGAATTGCATGGCAGAAGCGGTTGGACAGAAGTTGTATTCGGTGGCATTGGCAGACTCGCAAAGCTCCTATACAGAAAAAGAAGAAATAAATAAACAAAGAGGAAAAATGTAAAGTTTACTTGTTGTTTGTTGACCGAACGGACAGTCTTACAGCGGCGAGCAGAGGCAACAAACTCGTATCCTGGAAGGCATTCTCGGAGAAGCCAGATTCCGAGATCTTTTCTGGAAGGCAGGTCAATAGAATAAGAGAAGTTAGGGGACAAATCTCACCTATCAGCAGCAAAAGAGGATTGACGCACACATTCAACATAACGAGTAGGATCACCAGTGGCTCTAGGGAATGATGGCAATTGGCAGATATCACCAAGAATGGCTCTCCAGTATTGTGGAGTTTCCTCGCCGCTCTTGGATTCGCAAGAAGCGAAAGCTAAAAACAGAAAGAAACGTATAAAAGGAAGAAATGAAAGTTGGTAAAATGTTGGAAAAGTGATAAACCTGCGAGAGTTGCGCATCCGATAATGAGGAGGAGACGCGCCATGTGTAGTGAGAAGAAGCTAGTGTGATGCTCAATGGGGAAACTCGTCGCGCTTTTATACTATTTGGCTCTGGAGCACACCTGGGAGGGCTCCCGCGGCGCCCTCCCGAGAGAGCGGTGCTCCCTCTCCGCCCTAATCCGGAACTCATCAGTGGAATTGGGAATGGCATACCGCGCGGGGCGAAGAGAGAGGAGCAACGCGTACGCAACAGACACTTCTCGCCGAATACTTGTAGATAGATTAACAAGATGATTGACGCAGAAAATGATATACATATCATATCTCTTTGTGACTCTTTTCTTCTTCTCTCTTTCCGAAAAGAGAACGGTTTTTCTGTAAACAAAACAAGCGGTCGTGCAAATTGGCAACTTGTTGCAGACACTGTGTACTTCAGTCTCGACGAGCCATGAAAAGTTTTCGAAGAAAAACCCATTTGAGTTTGAGATAAGTAGGTGCTTACAGTTTCAAACTTTGTATGTTCTACGAGTAGTACCTGAATCTTTTTTGGTTTTTTGCCGTCAAAGAGTGAGAAAATGACCAAGTTGTGTTTGAAGAAGTCTACTTGTCAACTCAATCATCTTTTGATTACTTGTTTGGTTACTGTAGATAGTTGTTTGGTTTAGACTTTACTCCATAGTTCAAAAGTTATTTCAGAAATAATAAATCTTTGAAGATTAGTTCAAAGTTCCAAATCTGTAGACAGTATCAGCCAGTTTCGTTTACCGTATCTATCCTTCAATCTAGACAGAAACTATTTGAATCTTGAACGATGACCTTTTCCCGAAGATTCTCCAATTTCCTCAAGTTTCGATTCCAGACAAGAATGCGGATCGGTTTCACTATATGCGCGTAATCTCCGGTCGATGAACACCCCCGCCTTTTGCCCGAGATGTACGTATAATATGCACACTTCAATCATCCCCCTGTCTAACAATTAGCGACGAGTCAAAAAAAAGGTTGGCGCGAGCTCGTTGACGCCGCGTCGTCCGCATGTGCGCATCATCTCTCGTATTCCAGTTTCCACGAGTCATTTCGTCCATACGGTAGAAAGAAGGATCAGCGAGAATAAGAAGAAACATTGTGTGTTTGAGTCACACTCTTCGCATGTATTTGGTTTTTCAACAGGGTCCCCCTGCTGTGTGTGTGTGTGTGGATTGATGCCGAGAACAACGAAAATGATACCAGAGGATATGCTGCATCCCTCAATGCTCTTTCCGCGGCGCAGCTCTCGGTCATCGCTCGGAGGAGCAATAGAGCGGCGGCTCCGTCGAGTGCCAACCTCTTTGTTTTACTTTATCTCTCTGTATTGGCACTAGATTCACCTGTGAACAAGATTATCTGGCACAGGTAGTTTCTGTGTTTAGTTCAATGTATTCAGGCCATGTTGCGAAAGAATTTGAATTCATATTATTGTAGCGTTAGGATTTTACTACTATAGGATTACTCACACATGTTACGGGCCGGGCTTTTTTGCTGAGAATCAAGTTAACTCTTCGAAGGAATTTTTTTTAAAAAATGGTGTTTTATCAAAATTTTTCAAATATCACTCAAGTAGTACATGGCGAGCTTTCCGGGCCAGGTCTGGGATTACTGTATGTTCAAAAAATAGGATTACAAGTGAACTTGGACAAATAACTGTATGAATCCCTATAAACAATTTCTCTGATATCATTGCTTCGTTGTTAAGATTCGCTGGTGCTAAATATGTGAAACATCCTTTAAAAAATCGGATACTTGTCAAATATACTTCTCAACAAAATTAAATGGAGAGTCAAGATTTCAACATGAGCCCAACAGGAAATCAACTAGTTGATGTTTTCAAGAAAAATGAGTCATGACACTTCAGAAGATCAACATAAGATCGAAAATGGCAAAACTATGACCCTAAATTGTTTTTCAGAAGCTGAAGATCTCTGGAAGTACAAAAGAAAGATGTTCCATCACATATTATTTGCCTCTGTGCCATTTTTAGACTTCTGAAATCTCTCGACACCAAGTACAAGTGTTCCTTTGTTTCAATCTTTTTTCCCACGCCACTTCTTTCCCTGCTCTGCTCCCCCCTCAACTTTCCCACTGCCGACCTCATTCCGAACTCTGAATCTATTCTCGGAGACAGTTCATGTCCACCCATTTTCCGCACCTTATTCGTTTTCTAGTACCTCCTTTTAAAACACAACTAATCAGTCAGCTGTTTGTTTTCTTGTTTTCTTTCTACGGCAAAACTGAAAAGATGCCCAAATATAGGGGGTACAGACATACACACACAAACACATACAAGACGATCGGGGATCGGCGTCATTCTCTCCCGTTTGAATGCAGCAGGAGGCACAAAAAGTGCAGCTTGAAACACAATAGCATCCGTGATCGAGCAAGGAAGTGTCCCGTTGGTGCTCTATTCAACAGGGAACGGCCGCGACGTGTGGCCCAAAGACAATAACTGTTCGGAAAAAAAGATGAAGAAGAAGAAGGTGTTGTTGCTCTCTCAGCTGTGTTTTTGTGTGCTCAATGTGCGTTTTTTCGTGCCCCGTTTCCTCCTCCGTTCTCCTTTTAATGTCCAATAGATCGGAAGAGCGAACAGACGAAAAGGGAAGTCCTTTACAGAGTATTCAACAAAGTTAAGCAATGCGAAGATTAGTACATTTTTTTTTCCGAAATCTCGTTCGAGGGCAGAATGGAGACGGTACTTGAGAAACAATACGCATTGTTTATCGCATCTGCCCTCCTCTTGTGCCGGGTGAGAAAAAGCATCCAGAATAAGAAAAAGAACGGAAGAGGATGAAGTTTCTCGATATATTGAAATATATATGAGGGATATTGGATACTGAATACACTTCAAAACAGCTTTGATTTTCAGAGGGAATGCTCTTTTCTCTTTTGTTGCTGTTCTCTTTTTCGGTGAGCACAAACTGGATTGAAATGAGTCATTTGATCTTACAAGTGACACAAACTCAGTGACGTTTTTTGAATTCTTTTTTATTGTTCAAAAATCAAAGGAACTTTCTGAACGGAGTTGGAGTGGAGACCAAGAAATTTTGGATTGTGATTATTAGAAGCGGGAAGTAGGAGAATAGTTTTTTACAGAGGCTTTAGGGATTGAAGCTGTCAAAAAGCTGTCAATCGATGATTTATACAGTGATATGCTGCAATACTATGAAATACAACTGTTGTTGAAAATGCACATTAAAATAACAAAAAAGGTATATTCAAGGTATATTACTCAATGGCCATTTTTGGTATCCGATTTCACCTTAATTCGAAAACAGTAACCAAAAATATAAACTTTTTTCACGAAGAAGATAACCAGTAATTACATAAACTGAATCGAAATAATTTTTGATTAGACTATTTGCCTTCCTTCAATCAATCAACTTACTCATTATAACCGGAAAGTTTCGAATTCCATTACGTTTTTTTGCCTCCAAAACTATCACTTTTTGCACACAATTCAATCTGTGATCTGCTCTCAAATAGTTTACTCAACCTCCTCCTTCCCGGTGCTCCATGAATGTACCCAATGATTCCGTTCTTTTTTTGGTGCTCTTCGGAGAAACAAGAACTGGTTCATCATCAATTATACGTACTCGTGTATTCTGGTGTATGTTCCAATGTACTCCAGACACGAAGAGATCAGTGTCTTTTATTGTTTCTTCGTTTTGAAAACAGGTCATATGTTTACAAATGGCAACATGTAATTCTCCGTCTTCTTCCTTTTCTTTCTACCAATCACCGGACGTTTCACGGCTCTCCGACTAATCACCTTTCAAAATGATAATCGGGTTATGATGTGCCAAAAAGTCTTCCCAATTGCCACCTGAACAGGGTCTGCTGGCAGTGTTCCTACTCTTCCTCTTTCTCAAACATTTACCAGTTGACTCTTCTCCTAAATTGGGGTGTCACTTTGACCTGGTTTTCGTGTCAACAAAGTTCCAACATGTCGATAACGTATCACTTTTATTTGCATTTCTCTTGCCAAATTGCGCAACCTGATTCGTTGAAAAACGTAAGAAGCAAAGAGGGATTATCTATAATGTTTGTACTTCACAGATTTCATGCTACTTGGTACACTAATCAGTCTTCCAATTGAAGCAGAGAATGGATCCAGTTCCGGCTTTTTTTCGAAAAGCGAGAAATTGAGAGAAAACTGTACTTATGAACCCGGAGTGTCCGCATGAGGAAAAACGTTCGTTTTTTTTGCAGGAGTAAAAAAAGGAAAGAGAAGCACACACTTGATACTGGATCAATTGGGAAGAGAGAGACTCCGAAACACGCGATGAACAATTGCTGGAATGTTGTGTCGTTGAGTGCAAGAGGTGCGACTCATTAAGCTGGTTTTGAACATCGAAGAACACATATATGATAGCCACACCCTTATCATTGTCACTAAACCGTCTACTTTTTCTGAAATGCGTGTCTTGTAGCCTGGAATGCGGAAACCAGAAGGATTCCCCCCGAGATCAGAACACATTCCAATATTTGTATGTACTATGATAGTTCCATTGATCTCTGACAAATGAAATTGTTTCAATTTAGAAAATAAAGACAATTCTTAATTCTCTCAATCAAGGAAAATGCACAAATACAGAACCAAAAATGGAGCTGTACTCTTGTCTTTATCTTTACAAATAACATTTGAAAACTTCTGTATGTTCGTCTGTTTGTCACATCTGTAACTCGACCAAAACTGAAGGGAAGTCGGAAATGTGTTGCAAGCAATAAATCGCTTTTGAGTTACCCAATTCTTTCGAGGTTTTTACAGCCTGTTACCGGTTATCTGTGGATGATACCCTAATTCTCTCCAATCCATTTTTTTATGTGCAATCTTTACTTTTAAGTTTTTTTCAAAGGTATCCGTTTCCTTTTTCCAAGTGCAAACAAACCTGAAACTTTTCCATAATATCAATACAAACAAAGTAGCACCCTAATCAAATTACTCATCCTTTTTTCAGATATCCAATGTCCATCAATTTTGTTCATTCCAACTGGAAAAATGTCATCTCGGAGACAACTCCGTGTAGTTCTTGCTCGGAATCCACCAGATGCATTCGCTAATTGTCCAATATTTCCCACTTTGGATGTCATTTTTCAATGTCCGTTTCCTGGATGGACCGTTGAGGTTAGCTTCGTGTGAAGTCATGAAAATGTGGAAAATCGTTTCAGGTTCTGAAAATGATTTGTGATTCGCTGAAATGGGATATTGTTCCAGTTGTGACACCGACTATCGTAGGAGGACTTGACTGGGGAACTTTAGTTGTAAATTATTCTTTACCAGCCTGCTTACCGCAGGCTGGATTCGCGGCTTCGCCGCTCAATTTTGCTTAGGAATCTCGTGTTTTTATACGTAAAATGTCCGCCCATTCCCTGTTGCCCGCGTGGCTCAGTTGGTTGTGGGCTACTCTGCCACGCGGTAGTCGCGGGTTCGATTTTGTGGCGCGTCAAATTCTTTCTCTTTCGGAAAACTGACCAACATCGGACAGACTTTCTAGCGGATTATATATACAGTGGCGAAAAATGGTGAGTGTACCTCTAAACTTTTGATAATAACTCTGCTGAAACATGTCCAAAAGACAAGAAATTTTGTGGAGACATTACTGATTAGATTAGGAAAAGCTCTATAAGTTTTTTGAATTTTAAAAATGTTTCGTTCCTTCAGAATATCATCAGAAGTGCCGGTGACGTCAGAAGCAAAAATAATATTTTTCTTCAAGACCTTTTCTATGAGGAGTTCTAAAGTGCAAAATGTTTGTTATAGATCAAATAGACACCACAAAAAATTTGAAGCGATTTGTATGATCGGCTCCGAAGATATGGACGTCCGAGCACAAAATGATAAGTTTTGTTCATTGACCGTATCAACGCTGAAAATTTTCATAGGAGTCTCAAAATTTGGGAAAATATGTACCTTGAGATATTCTACAGAATGACAAAAAGAAATTTTAATTTTGAGCAAAAAACTTTTTTCGAAGCATCAGGCTCGTTTAGGCCGAATGGGGTCAGTACATCAAGAAAACATTTTTTGCTCAAAATTGGAATTTATTTCTGCCATTTTGCAGAGTATCTTAAGTTACATATTTTCCAAAATTTTGAGACTCCTATGACTATTTCCAGCGTTGATACAGCCGATGAGCAAAACGTACCATTTTGTGCTCGGACGTCCATATCTTCGGAGCCGATCATACAAATCGCTCCAAATTTTCTGTGGTGTCTATCTGATCTATAACAAACATTTTGCACTTTAGAACTCCTTACAGAAAAAATTTTGAAGAAAAATATTATTTTTGCTTCTGACGTCATCGGCACTTCTGATTATATTCTGAAGGAACGAAACATTTTTAAAATTCAAAAACTTATTGAGCTTTTCCTAATCTAATCAGTAATGTCTCTACAAAATTTCTTGTCTTTTGGACATGTTTCAGCAGAGTTATTATCAAAAGTTTAGAGGTACACTCACCATTTTTCGCCACTGTAAGTAAGATTTAGATAATTCTAAAATAACATTTTCAGGGAAACACTACCTGGAGTGGAGTATTGGGATATCTTCAGAATGGAACGGCTGATGCTGCTGCTCTCATGTATCAGAAGACAGATATGCGGAATGAGTTTTTTGAATTTTCATATCCTGTAACAAATGTAAGAAGTTAGATTTTATATCTCATGAGCTATTTGCTTTTTCAGGTTCAACCAGTATTCGTTGTTCGAAAGAAAACCGAAAATCTCGGCTCTGTGTTGTGGAATGCTTTTAAGCCATTCACAATTGATGTTTGGTTGTGTTTATTGGGTGAGAATGTCAATGTTAAACCCAAACTATTCTTCTTTTTTCAGCAAGCTTGGTTCTAAATCTATTCATAATGATTGCAATCAGTAGAGTCGAATTCAAACTTTTGTTTCGTGATCGATTCAGACCCTTCGAGGTGAAAAGAAAACAACTTCTTTATTTCAATATACATAAAACTTCTTCCAGATGTTATGGCATGTTGTTCAATTACAACTGGATGAAAAAAGTGATGACATGCTGTTTTATACGTTGGCTGGAAACATTGTTCTTTTCGTTTTTGCACTTCTACAATCTGGAATTCTCATTGATTTATACAAAGGAATGTTGTTAACTGCATTGATTACTTCTAGTGGAGATAATCCATTCGCAAATGCAGATGAAATGATAAAGTTGATCGGAGCGAAGAAGTATCATTTGACTACAAACTACATGGGAAATTGGTGAGAAATGGAGATTTAATAGTTTATAAAGTTTCTTTTCAGGTATTTCGATGATTTACAACATTCTGATCAAGCTCATTTTGTGAACCTCCGAGCAGCGACAACCTCAAATCCAGTGGTTCGTCGAGATTCTGTTGATTTTCAAAAGGACTCATATATTTTCAGGTACCTGCTGCAAGTGTGTCTGCTGCATTAGATTTAGTCGACACTGGCAAATACATATATCCGATTCAACAAGATTCTCTCGCAATGCAAATGAGCAAGGAACGATGCAATTATGTGTATGTTAGTGATGGAATGCCACAAGTCTCCTCCTTTTTCGTCTTCAAAAAGAACTTTTCTGGAATCGAAGAGTTTAATAGACAGATTATTATGAATCAGGCATTTATACAGAGGACTTTCAACAAATATTTTAACGAGGTAAAATGTTTCATATGTATTTTTGCACCTATTTTTTGCACCTGCTCAGGGATTCAAACTTGGCTACATTCCAAAGTGTGAGATTACCGAAGAAGCTCAATCTGATGCATCGAAGCCTTTGGATATTGAATCCATAATTGGTGTCTTCACTATTGGAGCACTTGGGATCTCCGCTTCTCTAATTGTATTTGTAGTGGAAGTATGCTAGTATTATATTCCAGCAACAAATTATAATAGTTTCAGATCTACCATTATTGGCACATGCGTATCACCACTCGTCGTGCTCGAATGCGTGATCCATGGAATGTTCGAAACCTTGCTCGTATTGCTCAATTGCATTTCACAACTTCTCAACAATACTCTGATATCGATGTAATGCGTCTTGTTGATGTTTTGAATTCTTCGACAATTTCTCCATCATCCAGTGATTCCTCAACTTTTTGATCATTCGAAAAATCTAGTTTACCTATTTTTATGAATAACTTATTTTCAATTCGTCACGTTTGTACTGATTTATACTTGAAAAACGTTTTCAGAAGCTGTTGCCCACACAGTTTATCATTCCGCAAGACTTTTTTGGGCAGATCCTTCCTAAATTGAGAAAATTATGGAGTTTGAAACAAGTTTAATTAAGAATGACGCTTTGCAGATGTACAAAAATATAGAATAAAACAGTTTTGCTGACTTTCAATTTCAGATTGGCGGATTTCGTTTTGAAACGTCGGACGATGATAACTTTGTTGAAGATTCTGTCACTTATGAAAAACAGCGGTGCTAAATCAAAGTTTGAAAAATGGATTTGAATTTAAAATTGACCATACTACCTGTTCCCTTTGTCCATAATTTACTGCACCTCCGCTTTCTACAAACTCTGTAATGTCAGCTCAAATTTCGATCACTCAAGTCCTTTCCCAGTCGGAGCAATTGTGTAACCTTTTCAGATCGTCTACCCAAAATCACTTCGAATATCCTGAAACTCATTGTCGTCTTCGTTTTCTTATTCTTCCCGTATTCCTTTTTTGCCTGTCTCTCTTGTTCAGGAAATGAGGAATGAGCAGGAAATTGTATACTCACGGGGAGTACAATGCCAAAAGGAAAACGAAAAATGTTTTGATATTCGCCAGATGCTCTACTCCTTCCCCCTTCTGTCTTACCTCTTTCTGGATTTCTGGATATCAGTTGGTGACTTTGATTATGAAATCGTTTTGAATTATTGTTTTTTGAACAAATTTTGAGAGGATTATCATTTCATTGAATGATCATATGAGATACAATCAGAGAAAGACATAATAACAAGACAGAGCATGAGATTTCACATAGTACGAAAAATCCTTGCCAGAATAGTCTACTAGTAAAATTGCACCTGCATTATTGAGATTTCCTGGATGCAACTATTTAGAGATATTTTAGCTAATCTGTTCTTATTCTGTTGTGTATTTAGCAGAGGAACTAATCCAGAGTGCGTATCCTTTAATAAGGACTCAGGATTCCGGGAGATATTCAATGAGAGTTCGTGGGAATCTGAAAGTAGATTTATTTTACAAGGAAACTTTTCGTGAGTGTGAATGTTTCTCTCACTTCGCTTCTAGATGGGTTTTCAGTCGCCAAAACATCTTTAAAGATCTTAGAGGATCCACAAAAAGTGGAAAAAGTGCATTACTACCTAATCACATTCACTCTCATCATTCCAGAATTATTCCAAGTTTGTCACCAAGCTTACTCTTTTTCTTTCCAAAAAACTATAGAAAGTTGTGGGGAAATCCCGAGATATGCCATTCCTCAAAACTTATTGTCTGAAGAATGGAACTCTTCCTTTTTTTCGGTTTGTCACCACAAAAACAAAGTGTCATTGCCATCTCTTTTTTGGAATCACGCTCCATTAGTCGACTTGTCGACCCTTCTCTGCTCATGAAGTCCTTTCAAAATTTCACTTTTTTCACACTCTCTTTTTTGTTAGGAAGACATTTCTCTCCCAACTTGGACATGTCTAGCAGGTTCCTTATTTTTAGATTGTTTTCTTTGCTCTTTGCGCACACATTCTGAAAGTTCCGAATGTTGTACCTTATTTTTAAAGAGAAGTTTTGAGTTTGAGAGTCAGGTAGAGCTACTCAAAAAGAGCCCCAAAAGAAAAGTGGTTTTATGGATGGAGTACACTTTCTTTTTCTCTCTTACATATTTTTGAGTCTCCACCAACTTCTTTCCAGAAAAATCAAATAGAATATACACCTCCATCTCTTTAATTAGTTCATGAGAATTTCACTTTTCCATTTGAACTTAATTTCTATTTTTAAAAATCGTTTGAGACAATATTTGAGACAATATATTGCAATATGTCTTATTTTTCTTAAGTTGGAGGCTAAAGAGACATCAATATTTTTTCGGGAATTTAGATAGGGAATTTAGATCAAAGATGCAGATTTTTGCGCTCATTCCGAATATCATAACAAAAACGCTAAAAAAATGCCTCTAACTGCTTCAAATAGGCCCCCAAAACCCGGAGGTGTCTCCGGTGGCCGTGGCCGAACTTCGCCGAAGTGGCGCGCACGAGTCTTGGATCAGTTTTCAGAATTTCGGCAAACCTCTCCAATACAGTACCCGTCTCCTTCGGTCCAAGATTGTAGGTGAGCGTCTGCATCTCTCCGCAAAAATGGCATTTTTCACCTAAACACTTGTGGCAAATGAGTTTGTAGCAGATGACATTTGGCACGTGTTTTATTCCAAACGGTTTGGTTCCTGGGAAAAAAGAGTGTTTGGATAAAAATTGCGACATTAAAAATACATTTGTATTCGCTAGATGATACGACAACACTTTCGATATCATAAATGACCATAGTCCAAGAACTTTGTTTATCCATCTGACGTTTTCGATTAGCATCAGTTGGAGCGGCATGGCTACATTTGAGGTTTTTCCGAGTTTTTTGCATGCATATATTACAAAAGTAATTATGGAAACATCTGTGCTTGCTGTTGTGATACGATTCTCTTTCGTGTATTTTGAAACACTTTTGACATCTGAAACAAGAATATTTACTCTAACATTTTCTCGTAGAAACAACTTACTTTTCGTAGACGTCGCAATAGGGTAAAGCTTGAGCAGATTTTTTCTTCAAATGGCGCTCAAAACAAGGCTTGCTGTGGAACGTGTTGTTGCACTTTTCACAGTGCATCTCTTCTTTTTCAGCTGGCTTGCAGTCCACATCTCCGCATCTTTTGCACACTTTTTTGCATTTTCTCTCGTGGTTCTTCTTTACAAGTTTATTGCATTTGAAGCAGTAGAAGACGTTGACGATCCGGGTTGAGGGTTTGAAGAATTCAAAGTGCTTATTCGCAAAAAAAATAGGAATAAGTCCGTCGGCCTCTTTGTTGAACTCGACCAAAATTGTCGGACAAGGTGCACCCGGGGCCAAATGCCACACTACAATTTTGTAGTCTTCTAGATAGTCGGCTAGTCTAGCCAAATGAGTTAGATCGTGCTCTCCATCATTTTCTTCGACACCAGCTTCTTCCAAAAGTTCCAAAGCTCTTCTCAGTTGTGCTGGTGGTCGACTAGTTTTGGCACACTAAAAATTTAAATATCTTACTATTTTGGAAAAAAAAAGACTTACGTTGGCTCTTGTCAGACTTGTATATTCGTTGTAAAAACTATTGTCGTCTTGGTTTTCCTCGCTGTTGTAATCCGACCGAAGTTTTCCCAGGAGCAACGCTTTTGGAAGACAATAACCATCTCCGACGACATTTGGGGTGCGAAGTCCGAACATCTTCTGTAAATTTCAATGTTTACACTTACATTTTTGGAAAAAGACATACCATGATTTGTTCGGGGATCCGGCCTCCTTTTCCTTTTGCATCCACTTTTTTGAATATTCTCATCGAGATTGTCATGTCCTCGTCCAAACCTAACTCTGGTCGATCAGAGTTTGGTGACTGGCAGTGCTTAGAGATGATGTTGATGAGTGTATGTCCGTTGGCCATTTTGTATGTCTTGTGGAAGATCCAAAATCCTCCAGACTCCAAATATCCCGGATGGCGAAGATTGAGCCAATAGTTTGTGGTCTCCAAATCTCCTCCGGCCTTTTCGAGCATGTGTCGAATAAATATAACGAAAATTTTACCAATGTTCCGGTCCAGAGTCGTCGTTTGAGGCGGAAATTGCAGATTTTTGAGCACCAATCGACGAGGCTTCATGACTAGAGTCTCACTAGTTGTTCTCTCGAGTTCGATTCCTCCTTCGATTTCGGCAAATTGTTCGAAAAAATCCATTTCCTCCTTTGTCGGAAAAGTCGTGCCGACCAAAGTTTCCTCCACTTCAAAGTCTTCTTCTATAATAAAACATAATTGGAAAAAGGATACTGCACTTTTTTCTTACCATCAGAGCTATAGTCGCTGGCAGCCATCTTGTAACAAGAAATAATAGTCAAATGAGGCTCGGGGTACTTATTGTCCGAGGGGGTGTTGAACGGTAATTAGTGGGCGGCAATGTTGAAATTTGATACGATGTTTGTGTATAACAGTTTTTTTCAAAACTTTTGTCGATTATACAGATTTATTCTAAAAATGAAGAAAGGCGTTGACAAATAGAGTATAATAAATGTTTATTTTCAAAATTTTTAACAGTTTGAATATACAGGAAGAAAAAGGGTCGACCGACACATAGAGCATTAATTATCAGTCGGAACATCAATTATCAGTCGGAGCAATTTGTGGTTATGATAATGAACAATCTGATAACAATCTGGAACAATTACAGCACAATTTCAGCAATGGTGTCAAATTTCAGACTCCGCCTCCGGCGTGCCGAAAGTGGCATGGTGACCGTGCGTGCCGGAAATGGCCTGCCAATACTACTGGAAAGTGAGGGAATTCCATGGAAAAATGAGTGTCTTTTAGTGCGAGCGAATAGCCCCTAATACTCTTTTCTTTACACTATTCACTTTGATTTTCTCGAATCGGTCCAGAACTGATTGAGTAATTTCGAGATTCGTAGGTACCACAAACACTACTGCATGGCAAACTGAAACTCTAAATTACTCAATCAGTTCTGGACCGATTCGAGAGAATCAAAGTGAATAGTGTGAAGAAAAAAGTTTAAAAGAAATTTACCAGAGCACATTTTTGAAGTAAGGGAAGTGGATCAGATATGCAACAAAAGGATAAAAATATATAGGAATCCCTTATAACTTTAAACTGAAATAACTTCAGAAGCGTCCAACAAAAACACTTCAAAAATTTGCACAGTGACTGACAATAGTGTTCCGAAAAAATTTACCAGAGCAGAATTTCGAAATCAATCCTACATCATCCATCACGTCGCATTTAATCTAATCTCAGTGCAAAATTCTAATGAAACGTGAAAAAGTTGAATTTTTAATTTTTTTTTTTTTGAACTTCCACAATTGCCAACAACGATTGCCCCTAAATGACCCTCTAGGAGACCGTGTACCATAAGAATTTTATTTTAAAATGGGAAACCATACCAGCGTATCAGTAAGTGAAAGATTTTGGAACTTCTGAATGTATCCTGTATTCTTAGATTCTTAGATTCTTAGATTCTTAGATTCTTAGATTCTCATTTTGATAAGCACAAACGGCAAATTTTTCAAATCTTCAGATCAATACGGGAAACCAACAAATATCAGAGTCCAAAACAACAAATGAACCGATAGAGTAAGTTTTTTTTTCTAGAAGGCATTAGAAAGTTTTTTCATTCGAGAAGATTCTACAAGATGCGGCGGTCAAAATGAGCTTGATTTCATTCATTCATTCATTTTTTTAATGTTAAGATAAAAAAATTTTTTTTTGTTCAGAGCAACAGCAATTAGTGGACTATCGAAGGAGTCGAAGGATGAGCAGACTCAAACAGTTGAGAATGAGAGAAATGTTGGCGAAACGAAGACGATAAAGGAACCGGAGTTGTTAGAGGCAAACACATTTGAGGAGGCTCCAACAAAGAAAGAAACGGTAGGATTTTCTAAATTTCGGAAATTTCAGATTTTTGCGATTTTTAAGTGGGATTTTTGCCATTTTTATGTGTACTCAAATGAACGTCCCGAAAATAACAATTTTTTTGCACAAAAATAGATAAAACTCGAGAAAATCGATATTTAAATTTTGAATCCAATTTTTTTCTAACCTATTTCAAAAAATACAGTACTTTTTGCTGATTCGAATGAGCCTAATATCGCCGCTCAAAACGCTGTAGAAAAAGTTTCAGATCATTTTCAGTGCAAAAATTTAAAAATCGGTCTGTCGCGTCCATAACCTATGAAGGTTATTTCCTCGACCTTATTATTTACCCTTTCATATCATTTGCTTAACTAATCATTGTTCTTCTAACATTTCATAACAGATTTACTCGTTCAGTCATTGTTCAGAGTCAATTGGTTACAATTCCACTCAAGACCTTCACAACTACCGTATCCACAGCAAGCGCGCTCCGTTGAGAGCGCGCGCATATTCGTATTCACCCGGCAGATAAAAGGGCGCGAACAACAGCAGGCGACCACTCACCTCACTTCACTTCAGTCTTCTCTCTTCACCACCCATGTGGAGGTCGGTTGAGTAACCGTTCTCTCCTCGGAGAATTCCCGACTCTTCCCCGTCACCGACGTCACGTCATCACTCGCTACGTGTGTGTCTTCGTCGCGTTCTTCTGATACGAACGTCTTCGAAATGACACACACTCAAGTCACTCACAGCGAACGTCGCCACTCCCACACATGCTCCGAAGTGAGTAAAGTGTCGGTCCAATCCATAAAGAAGACCTGATCCCTCCACGAAGGCCGCCACTGCTGAAGTCAACGCACAGAAGCGCTCACGGACGTCATGTCGCCCAACGCCGGACACCCCAAGCTAGGAAGCGAAGGCTAACTAACACCTATTTCAATTGTAACCAGGAGACCGAGAATAAACGAGTAGATAAAACCCGTGTTAACACACTCCGCACAAAAGGCGATAGTATTCTAAGCCCAGTCGTTAGTGTTGCCCACTGACACATTTATATAACGGCGGGACATGGTGCATCGACCGGATCGTATCGATTTGGTACGGAGAACCCAACTTCAGTGGAATCGCCAAGCCATCAATCGGAGAAAACACGTCGAAAACCTGGTAAAATCGCTCGAAGTAGTGATTGGTTGCCGGCGCCGTCGTGAAAACGACAAATAAGCGATGCTCTGCTGTTAAGAGCTGTTCCCGAGCAGTGAAACGTGTGCGTTCGATAATCGGAAGCCCACATGAAGACAGAAGTCGCCGCATCACCCCTCGGAGTCTGAAAACTCGACCTCGTTAACGACGCTCAAGGCAAAAACCTACGAAAATGATGCAATCGTCGGTTATGAAAACTAGCGTCCAGGGATGGTGTTTAAGAAACCGAGACGACGTCAGAGGACGTCAAAACAACCCTCAGAGGACGAAGCGTAGTGGAAGGCCCTCCAATGGACTTACTGCCAAAGGCCGGAGTAAGCCGAACAGTGGCCACTACGACGAGAAACTCAACCCAGCAGTTCATTCTTCGGGATAGAATGGATCGTGGCAAACGGCTGGTCGGCAAGCGCAAGCGTTGTCGGAACAAGAATCCCCATCAACCAGTAATTAGGAAGTATAGGAAAGGCGCTGAGTAAGTCTTGGCTCAGAGAAAACGCCCGTATACGGAGAATTTACGCCTGGAAACGCGATGCTTGTGGGATCAAGCACCGGAGAGAAAATCGCGACCAGAAGGACTTCGGAGGTATTGCGGGTTAGTAACCTATGTTGTCATCAGGACACCCCCAGCCCTCAGCAGGCCATGGTATCACAGAGGAGCATCTACGGACAACTTGGGTCCGTAGTTCAAGGAAAAACTCCCTCCGCAACAAACGCCTGTGTTCACCGGACTTCTGCACCCTTGCATGTGACTCATCGGGACTGAGTAGATCGTGGCAGCATGCCTGGAAGGATGTCGACACTACCCATACGCTAGGAATGTCTTCATCATACCCATCGATATCGTCATCGGGAAGCGTAGCCAAGAAACGCTCTCCCAATTCATCTCTCACCGACGTATTGGTAACAACCTATTGTTTTCCTTTTCTCCCCAGCATTTAGTCACCCTCATCTTTCATTTCATCCTCAGTTTTCTCAAAAAACTCTCATTTTTTTCATCCAATTCTCTCTTTTCCTTCTTCTCATCATTTTTTAAATTTAATCGCCTAAATTCAAATTCCCACCAATTAGAATCTCAAACGCGCTCCAACTGCACTACAGTAGCGTACACTCCGAAGTGTACGCTCCTCAAAACTCGCGTAGGCGTATTTAAATTTTCCTCTCATATTCTCTATCATCGCTCGTCTTACCCACGCTGAAAAGCTATAAATTGGTAAGTTATGGGCAAAATTCTTAAAAAATTAACATTTAATACTCTTGCAATAATTTTACATCGCATTTCGAAGATTTAACTATCAAAAATACCCAAAAATTCCCAATAATTTGACCAAAATCCTAAAATATTCCCAAAAATGTCCTACCGACGCCGAAAGGAAGCCGACGAATGCTGACGACTTCAACAATAAGGAAAATACTCCAAAAATCCAATAAAAATTGTACTGATAACAATTAAAATTGGTTCAGAGCGTCAGAATGCCGATTTCCGAGCGCGCCGACGTCCACAAATCCGCCCAACCGAAACCCCCAGCTCCTTCGACAAAGGAATCACTGAGCAAAAGCCAGAAAGAAGGCTCGAGAGTGCGAAGCCACTCGGGAGCACCCCAAACCAAAAATGTGTCGAAGGAGGAATTCGAAAGATTCAGACAGGAGGTAGAAGGTGGAATGATGCTGGTAGCCGAGAGGCATCGAAGCATGGAGGAAGAACTGACAAAACGTCTGGAAGAGCTGAGAATCGAGTTCTCGCATCAACGTCACCCCAGCTGTGAAAGGGAGGCGTTGGTAGAGAGTGTGGAGACGGCCGCCGAATTGACGGAAATAAATGATTTGTGGAGGAAATCAAGGACTGAGGAAGCCGCAGCGCTCTCCGAAATAAGAGGAGCACTGGAATCCTTGAAGCAAAAGATGGACGAAGCCAATTGGGAAACGGAGAGAAAGCTCGAAGCAGCTTGCGAGAAGAAAAAGAGAGCCGAGTTCTTGTCTGAGGGCAAGAAAGAAGCGATGGAAGCAACGAAAAGGGAAAACTTGCATAAAGTATCCTTCAAACCATCGTCGACAAAATCTCCACGGGAACCAAACGCCAAACTCATGAAAAGGAGCGCACAAGCTGGAGACGAAGTTCTCAAAGCATCCAATGCTCCGGACACCTCCAACAAGCTGAAAAGCCGAGTCTCCTTCCCAGGTTTCTCGTCCGCTACCACCAAGAAGGACAAGAATCAGGCAACGTTCATCCGCCCCCCAACCGTGCACTCTCGAGTCACCTTCCCAAACAAGACAAGGAAGAGAAGGGCCTCGAGTTCTCCAAGAAAGATGTCGCCAAAGCGAAGCCGCGGAGAAACCTCGAACTCTGACTCAAAAAGAACACCAAGAGACGACGGAAGACACCATCCACGTTCGAACGGTTCGCCCAAGCTCCACAGATCCCCAAAATCATGGAACACGTTCCCAGCCAAGGACAGTATTCGTCCACCGAGAAAAGAGGACCGCCGAAGAGCGGAAATCGAAGAGGAAGAGGAGTCGTCCTTGCATATCGAGTTCGATAAATCAACGGGCAAGTACAAGGTCCCAGCAGCTTGTGTGGTGCAAGCAGACGACGACTGAAGCCGCCCCCCAGCTGATACATCTGATATTGGTCATTATTATTGTTTTTAAGTAAAAATTTTTATATTAAAATTCAAAAGTTAAACCCGAAGCGGTGCAAAAGTATTGCGAGACATTGAATTGTTAATTTTTTTCCTTTCTCATTAGTCTCAAATCATTCTTTTCATCTAGTCCCTACCACTTAAGAACCACCCCACCCCCCTACCATTCTTGAACTTGTCTCGTTATGGAAAGTTGAGATTACTCAGCCGGAAGTAGCGAGAAATTTCCTTTAAACTCTAGCAGACTTGCCTAGGTCTACCCAAGGTCCCTGACAGAACCAAGGGAAGACTTAGGATTCCTACTCTTTCTTTCCTGCTGTAGAAGTACAGCACCTCATTCATCCCATCTTTCGCAGTCATCGTGAAATCGATGATGTAGTCATGAAATTCTACGTCGAAGACGTTTGTATACAGGCTTACTGTTAGAGCCTTACAATACCGATGGATGTAGTAGCTCCATTCAGCCCGCTATGTGGAGTATTCACTGAAGGAAGGAGGAGGCCGACGACGACGGACGGAAAATATCCCCCTTTCTAGTCTAAGTTTAGGTTCCCCCCAGCTCAGTGGGGTTTAGAAGCTCCGTTGTAGTAAGTTTATCTTATTCTAGCCTTATAGTCTCTTCACGCAGGTAGCTTATTCCTATAGGCCAAACAGGTTTAAGTTTACATCGACCTTCCACTAGTCTATAAGCATCTAGTCTATCCATAGTCTTACCTACACCTAGTAACTTTCCCAAAAAACATTCATACATTTTTAACGTCATTATCCGCTAACTGTTACGTGACACGTAGCTAAAAAATCGAAGGTCAGAGGTCAAGGTTCTGGAGAAATCCAAAACTACCTCAGTACCAAGGAACACTCTCTTTTATTGGCAGGTAAGACTGAATATTATCCAATCCAAAAATTTTCAACAAGAATTTTGAATCATTGTGGTCTAGATCTTGTAGTGCGGCTTATTACAGTCCACTACCTCAACATGCAAAACCCCCCCGCCGGGCGGCACATCCCGCCGATCCACTTGAGAGCCCCAGCGATCGAAGGTCTCGAGGAAGAAGAAATTCCCCCGCTACCCATACCACCCGCTGAAACGGTGGCAGTGGAATATCTGATAGCCCCAACAAAGGAGATGTTTGCTTACGAGTTCTGCTCGAGATATCCAGAGCTTAACACCCCAGCCATACACCACTACATCATGGAGCACGCGTCGATCCACATGACATCTGGAGAAAGATGTGCAGTGTGCACCTCGAACTGGCTCGGGATGCCAATGGGTTCGCATTCGGTGAAAGAATGCCCGATCCCAGTGTATTTTCGCCCCACCTTTATCGCAACAAATACGCGTTCGATGTGCATCGTCTGCAGAGGTCGATCGGACAGCCACACACGTTGTACCGGATCACAAATGTTCTGCAACTTGTGTCTCGACACTGGAAAAGGACGTCGACTTCACCATCCAATGACATCCATGTGCAACGTCCCGACCGACTGCGAGCAAGAGTTCTTCGCCATTGCACGCAAACAACAGTATCGCAGAAATGTCGAGAGATCGATGAGAAGACCATTCAAACTGCGGCTGTACAACGACGAACCGCTGCTCGAAGTCCCTGAGAACTACAACAGACTCATTGGAGAGAAAGCCCAAATAGCCACCGAAAATGTATGCGGTGGTGTCCAGTACGAGGATTTCCCGGTGTATCCAGTGTTCATCCCAGCTCACGAAGTGGAGCAACGTGAGGCTCTGAACAAGCAGATCGAATGCCTTCAAGAAGGCTACTACATGTCGGATCCCCCAACAAGACCACCTCCAGAAGTCTACAGACAAATCCAAGCCCACAGAGCTGCAATTCTGCGTGTGGACAGCAGACGAATGGAGATTCTCCGCGAACGACAAGAACAAAGAAAGGAGGAAGCAGCCAAGAGATCCCCCAGCACGAACCAGCCAATGGCAAGCAGAGGAAACTCGGAGCCCAGCAAAGTGTCAGAACATCTCGAAGCAGATGTCGAGCCTGAAGAGCTGCGTTCTGACAACGCCACAGCTCCAGTCTCGAAGACCCAAGCGAAACCAAGAGTCCGAAGGACATCTTCAGCGAGCTCGGCAGATGAGACGTTGGACATCATCATGGAAGCCGAGGAAGCTAGCCAGGAACAACTAGACGAGTTCGAAAGAGCCACCAAAATGGCTACATTCGGAACCCCTACCCCTCCAGTTGTACAACCGAAACCAAAACTCGTAACCGTGGAACAAAAGCTGAACTACGGAACTCCAGTCAACACTGAGAACGAAGCGATGTCACAATGGTGGAAGGAACGGGAAGCAAAGGCGAAGTCCTTGGCCAACGTCCCCAATGGAATCCTGAAAAAGCTGATCAAATTGTCCAAAGGCACCACGGAGATCATCATTCCACGAAAGATGGTCGAGCCGGAGTCTCGGAGAACCAAAAGAAGCTATCGGGTGATTCCAGAGCAGCTGAAGAAGACCGTGTCCGAGCTGGCAAAGAAGTCGCTGACAGACTTTGAGTCAGTTATCCCCCAGCTCCAGCAAGCCTTGACGGGAACACACGAAACACCAGAGAGCTTCAAAGACTCGGAAAAATGGTCCAGTGGAGGAACAAACTGGCGCATGGAGTACTGCGAGTTCTTGCTGAAGATCGCAGTAACCACTGTTATCTTCAATCCAAACATCGAGATGGAACTCTCGAGAGAGACTCACTACAAGATCGACGCGCAGTACGTCCAACACCCGATCCTCATCCCCAGCTCCAACTTCTACTTGGAGGTTTTCCACCAACATCGGCGCTATGCCTTCCTGGTGTACGCAACGTACATCGCAAACTCGTTCGACCCCTGGTGAAAACCAAGGAACAAACCCCCCAGCTCAGAAGCCGGAGAGAGACCGTGCATGTGAACTTATTTTTATTTTATTCTCTGTCAGGAATAAACCAGTAGAATGTATAAGCCCACTATACAGTTCAAAACCACAAACCAAAATTGTTTCAAAAATCTTTAAACCACTAATCATAATGTTCAGGATTCAGATAAATTCAGGTTCCTTCGTAAATTGCGTGTGCTAACACATAGCAGTTGAGATGTATGAATTCCGGATAACATGGCCCTCGAAAGCCAAGCGCCCCCTGTCATAGGTACCATGATGAAAGCACGAAGTGCGAAAGTTTTGAGATCGTCGTGTGCAAACCTCAGGATAAGACACATCATGAGTGTCGAGGAGTGCTCCCAAGTAGGGAGTCCGGACGTCGCCTTCAACAATCGACGTTAAGCCAGTAGCGTCTCCAAGACGTGAAACAGTAACGGGTCAAGCCGACTAACAGCTGTAAGCGGCTCGGTATACAGCTGACTGCACAATCAGCCCCTTGAGGCTGCAGTGAACTTGGACCATCTAATAATATTCTCCAGGGAGAATTTGATTTCCTTTCTCGGACTTGTGTACATAGGTACAAAGTCCACCTTGTTTTCCCCATCATTTCTCTACTTTGTTACCCGTCCCCGTAGGTCCCCCAAATACCCTCACTCATTCTCATTTCCTTATATGTATTATTTATCGTCTTCAAAAAGTGTATCAACGCTGGGAATCGATACGATAAGCATATTTCTTCAGGATCAGCTGTAACACGGTCCGAAGAAGAAGGAGCCCCCCAGCAAGTCTGCAGCACTCCATGCTGACAATGGAGTGCGAGACTATCAAGGAATTCAAAAGCCACGCGGCAAAGCTCGTCTCAAAAGCCATGTTTGCGCATGGTCAGACATCAGTCCTGCTGAAAATGGACTTCACGTCGAAAACATCTTCGATCCTGATCAGAAGAAACCTCTTCCACAACATCCTCGACAATCTGCAGAAGCTGCTCAAAACAACATTCGTCCAAATCAACGAGATGGTCGGAAGTGACCAACAGAAAGAAAGGATGAGAGCAGCCGTCTGGGAATTTATGGAAATTCTACAGTACGAATACATCATCAGTCAGCTGAAAAGCACGATCAGAGTACTGGAACACAGAGAGGAGTGGATAGCGCAAAACAAGAGCCAGCTCGCGGCGAGGGACAGCGCCCCAGAAGCCACAGCAGCCAATATCTGGGAGGAAACCCTCAATACAATGTTCGTTGAAAGCGAGCAGAAGGTACCCCCAGCAAAAAGAGCCGAGCTACAAAAACGAAAGTCGAACGCTGGAAGTAACGTCCCAGCACAAGAGACAGCTATGGCATCAAGGAAGACCAAGGTAGTAGAAGCACTTCCAAAGTCAACAAAGAAGATAACCTGTACGGAGCCGAGACCACCGAAGCGTAGTCGAAGTTCAACAGGAAGACAGTCACTCCAGACTACAAAGGAAAAGAGTGAGAAAACGAACGCCACCGTAAAATGGCAAGCAAGCTACGGCAGCCCGGAAAGGGAAACGCCACAGCAAAGGAATAGTGACACCTCAAAGTCGCAACCAACAAAAGCCGATCCCATGGAAAATGGAGCAGAAAGCCTATATCAGCTGAAAGCTCCATACAAACAGCAGTGCCAGTCTCATCATAGTGGTACTGACAGCTACTATGTAAATGGAGAAAGTCAATTATCGGCAATGATGAACCAACTGAACCATAAGGGAGGTGATGCTGTTAGTCGCCAAACTCAGGTTCAAAATCCAGTCCAATCGACAAGCTACGCAACATTAGGAGAATGCTGGATCTGCAATGGATCGCATTTTCATCAGAAGTGCCCGCTCAACCAAAGAACTTACGAGAGGCACAATCGTTACCATTAGCAGCAGTCGAGAGGACTAACCATGTTTAGTTACCCCTGTTTTATTAACTTCAGTAACCCAAGCAGTGTGCACAAAGTCGAGCTCTTGAAGGGAACGAGACCCAAATGCACAAATTCAAGTCAATATCAAAAGGATTCACCAACGGATTCGTCACATAACGACAAGACAAGCACAAGTCAGCACGGTTCACAAGCGAAGTCTTGAAGCCACTGGCCAACGGATAGTCGGAAGACTAAATAAGATCTCGAATCAAGGAGATAATCAATGCGGAAGTGATTGAGTCGTCACGGAAAACGATCCAAATCATTTTACAAATAACGCCGACTCAAGACAAGCACTTCTCGCATTCAGATGGTGATCATCGCGTCGATACGATCCAAATCTAAATCGACGTCCGATCACTATTCTCGATCAAAATTTAGTCATCCTAAGGAGATCAAGGAAGCCAAGAAAAGCAAAGGTCAAGACATCACTTGCTTACCGTCAAGGATCGAGAACACAGGCTGTTGCTGTTAAACAGTTTTGTGAAGACATGTCAATGTCTGAAAAATCCAAAAACCCCAAAACCCCAGCAATCCCAAAGGAACAACTGCAAGGATTACAACAACAGGAGTCAAAGATTCTTGTAAACAAAAGCAGATACCAACACCAAAAAGGAAAAGTAAAAAGTCCATAACCAGCTGACACGGAGGACCAATTCAAGTTAATCAAATGACATTCAAAGATCGCTTAAACCAAATCTTCCTCCAACACTCCGGAAGATGGTTTCTCCTGGCCCCCCCCAGTGTCGCGTCCATAACCTATGAAGGTTATTTCCTCGACCTTATTATTTACCCTTTCATATCATTTGCTTAACTAATCATTGTTCTTCTAACATTTCATAACAGATTTACTCGTTCAGTCATTGTTCAGAGTCAATTGGTTACAATTCCACTCAAGACCTTCACAACTACCGTATCCACAGCAAGCGCGCTCCGTTGAGAGCGCGCGCATATTCGTATTCACCCGGCAGATAAAAGGGCGCGAACAACAGCAGGCGACCACTCACCTCACTTCACTTCAGTCTTCTCTCTTCACCACCCATGTGGAGGTCGGTTGAGTAACCGTTCTCTCCTCGGAGAATTCCCGACTCTTCCCCGTCACCGACGTCACGTCATCACTCGCTACGTGTGTGTCTTCGTCGCGTTCTTCTGATACGAACGTCTTCGAAATGACACACACTCAAGTCACTCACAGCGAACGTCGCCACTCCCACACATGCTCCGAAGTGAGTAAAGTGTCGGTCCAATCCATAAAGAAGACCTGATCCCTCCACGAAGGCCGCCACTGCTGAAGTCAACGCACAGAAGCGCTCACGGACGTCATGTCGCCCAACGCCGGACACCCCAAGCTAGGAAGCGAAGGCTAACTAACACCTATTTCAATTGTAACCAGGAGACCGAGAATAAACGAGTAGATAAAACCCGTGTTAACACACTCCGCACAAAAGGCGATAGTATTCTAAGCCCAGTCGTTAGTGTTGCCCACTGACACATTTATATAACGGCGGGACACGGTCTAAATGTTTTTCTACAATATTTTGAGCGGCGAAATTTAGCACGTTTGAATCAGTGAAAAATTATTAGATTCTAAGATTCTAAGATTCTAAGATTCTAAGATTCTAAGATTCTAAGATTCTAAGATTCTAAGATTCTAAGATTCTAAGATTCTAAGATTCTAAGATTCTAAGATTCTAAGATTCTAAGATTCTAAGATTCTAAGATTCTAAGATTCTAAGATTCTAAGATTCTAAGATTCTTAGATTCTTAGATTCTTAGATTCTAAGATTCTTAGATTCTTAGATTCTAAGATTCTTAGATTCTGATTTAGATTCTTAGATTCTTAGATTCTTAGATTTCTTAGATTCTTAGATTCTTAGATTCTTAGATTCTTAGATTCTTAGATTCTTAGATTCTTAGATTCTTAGATTCTTAGATTCTTAGATTCTTAGATTCTTAGATTCTTAGATTCTTAGATTCTTAGATTTCTTAGATTCTTAGATTCTTAGATTCTTAGATTCTTAGATTCTTAGATTCTTAGATTCTTAGATTCTTAGATTCTTAGATTCTTAGATTCTTAGATTCTTAGATTCTTAGATTCTTAGATTCTTAGATTCTTAGATTCTTAGATTCTTAGATTCTTAGATTCTTAGATTCTTAGATTCTTAGATTCTTAGATTCTTAGATTCTTAGATTCTTAGATTCTTAGATTCTTAGATTCTTAGATTCTTAGATTCTTAGATTCTTAGATTCTTAGATTCTTAGATTCTTAGATTCTTAGATTCTCAGATTCTTAGATTCTTAGATTCTCAGATTCTTAGATTCTTAGATTCTTAGATTCTTAGATTCTTAGATTCTTAGATTCTTAGATTCTTAGATTCTTAGATTCTTAGATTCTTAGATTCTTAGATTCTTAGATTCTTAGATTCTTAGATTCTTAGATTCTTAGATTCTTAGATTCTTAGATTCTTAGATTCTTAGATTCTTAGATTCTTAGATTCTTAGATTCTTAGATTCTTAGATTCTTAGATTCTTAGATTCTTAGA
This sequence comes from Caenorhabditis zanzibari, assembly GCA_963966625.1. Lineage (NCBI taxonomy): Eukaryota > Metazoa > Nematoda > Chromadorea > Rhabditida > Rhabditidae > Caenorhabditis > Caenorhabditis zanzibari. The sequence continues at coordinate 9,661,699 of OZ016471.1, forward strand.
TTCTTAGATTCTTAGATTCTTAGATTCTTAGATTCTTAGATTCTTAGATTCTTAGATTCTTAGATTCTTAGATTCTTAGATTCTTAGATTCTTAGATTCTTAGATTCTTAGATTCTTAGATTCTTAGATTCTTAGATTCTTAGATTCTTAGATTCTTAGATTCTTAGATTCTTAGATTCTTAGATTTCCAATTATATTTTTTTTTCACCCGTACTTTGAACACGCATAGTATTTTCCTCAGATGCCTCACTGCAGTGACACTCATTGTGTATTGCGAATGTTCCTCCAATGCGTGAGCACCACATCTATGAAGTTTAGGAATGGATCAGAACGAGTGAGTGTTTTTGTCGTATTTGAAATTGTGCTTGGATCTACAAAGATCGAAAAAAACCGATCGAAAAATACCATTTCATGACAGAAATTCTGTAAGTGAAGTGTTTTGTTCCAGGCAATCTACTTCGTAAACGTGAGTGGAAACAAATTCATTTGCTCCGAATGCCATCCCAAGAATCATTCTTTTATCGAACGTTCTGAAGGTGTGAAGGGAAAACCGATGGATAGTAAAGAAGGAGCACGACACCTTACGCGGTGTGGATTTCGCGCAAAGAAAAATGCAACGAAAACTAGGCTAGTTTTCGTTTTCGTATTGTAAGTAAAATTTTCCTTGAAAAATAACCGCATGGTTAACTTTTCAGCACTGCCAGCGGCCTTTTGGAATGTCCGAAGTTTTTGAAAAATGGCGGTGTGTTTGAATGGGAGAAATACGAGAAAATTTGCCATGCTCCAGTCCCAGTTCCAGTTCCAGTTGAACAACCACCGCCACCTCCAGTTGAGCAAGCTCCACCACCACCAGCACCACCAGCTCCCGAACCTGCTCCAGAATATCAAGATTGAATACAATCCATAATCGACTTGAACTTATTCATGGTCCGAACTGAAAATAGAATGAACCGGTTTTCCATTGACTGCTCTCTTTGTTCTGTTTTTTTTTTCACAGATTTTGTACAGACAATCAAGGCTGTCACACGGTCGGCTTTTCTGTTCTACGGCCCGAACCGTGGGTACACCATCATGGTTGAATCCGGCTGAACTGTTGAAAAAAAGCTCTTTGGATTAAAAAATCTCAGGGCCACGCGGCCGCCGTAGGTTTCCATAATCAGAAGTACCCGAATCATAAAGAAAATAACCAAAATGGCCGGCCGTGTGACAGCTTTGCAGACAATATCAATCCGCAATATAGAACCTATTTTTTATCAAACGCAAGCAACCAAAACCTAATGTTTTTCATAACTTCAAACCCATTGGGGCTTATCAGAGCCACCGGTACAAAACGGCACGGATGGGATGAAAATGGCACGAATAAACAACAACAGTTGTCTGGGAAGATAAATACCAACATTTTAGAAATATTCTCCTTTTTCGTGTCATGAATACCACGTAAGATCAGAGCTCTTCTGATTCCCAGACATGTAATTTTGTAATTGTTTTGATGAGAACTTCGTCAAAAGGTCGTTCTGTTCGCTTACTATTTGAGTACACTGTCTGTGTAACGTGTGAAAATCTCAAAGGATATCCATTCCTTTCGTCATAAAGTATTTGATTTCTTTCTCCGACTAACTAGTTTAGGATTTATTTCATTTCTCTGTTTTTCCCCACTTTTGAGCTATCTGAACTGCTATTATCTTTTTTCAGTTGTTTTCCAGATGGTTTTACTCAGCGGTCCACTTTGGCTTCTCTTATTTGAGTACACCGGCATGGTTTACAATTCATAGCATGTTTTATTCGTGTGTAACTTTTGTAACTCATATGGTAGGTTTCAAAAGATCAAAAGAATTATTGGAGGAACGAAAAATCATGTTCCTGGTTCTTGAAAAATGAGTCACAATAATAGAAATCAATTTTATTTATTTTTCAGTCCGGCAAAACTCATTGACTACACTTTACAACACTAAATCCTTGAAGGAACCTATTGTTATACCTTTTCACTTTATCTCTATTTTTCGATTGGAGTTCGCACAAGTATGAATGGAAAAAGAATGTTGATTTATCCTTATCATGTTCTGACGATTCTTGGTTTTTTCCAGGTCCTGCTTCATTACCAATAGAGTTTTTCATTTATCAATCTTGCCCGGATTTCCGTTGATTTGATATCCTTGTTCATAAATCAGATTTTGGCGTTTATTAGATTTTCGAAAGTTCAGTGACAGAGGGAGGGAGAATTCAAGACACCAAAAGCTGCTGAATGGAAATTAAGATCAAAAAGTTCGAGATCAAACGACTAATAGAAACGAAGGTCAGAGTCATGTTCTAGACTATTATGCTCACAATCAAATTTCACCTGGATCCCAAAGTCACATTTCCATTCATGTAGGATAAACTATCCATTCCTGGTTAGTTCAAAGATTTCAGCTGGGTGGGTTATTTATAAATGTTTTTCGTAGTTTTGCAGTATTTCAAATTCAGATGGATATCTGAAAATAGCCCTTGGCATACTCCCACCTCTTGTAAACATACGAATATCCAATTAGGATTAACTTGTTTATAAGTGAGCCTTTTGATTTTTTGTAACTCTTAGACATCAAAAACTTATTTTCTCACAACGGTAGAAACAGAGAATCGCGGTAATTTCATTCTGTTCTTTTAAAATTACTCACATTGGATCCCCAAGATCGAATCAAGAAATCGTAGGAGGAAGTGCACTACTATAACAAGTATGCTCATGCTAAGAGTGATCTCTGAAATTTTTCGGTTTGAATCTTGACTTCTAGAAAATTTGGAGCTTTAAAATTTTTTAACAATCCCGCGTTGTAAGCTCTCCATCATAACCTGTGTTCCGTTCCTCAAGGTTCTGTTACAGTACACACCCCACATTTATCAATTCTCTGTTTCTTTTCCATCTTCTCGTGATGTATTCAACACATCAGGCCTAAATCAGAAAATAAAACATCTTTCCAGAAAAAAACTTGCACTCGATCGAGCATTTTCCCATGGAAATTTTGTAAGGGAAAATAACAAAACTTTGTTGCCAGTCAACACACAATAAATCTCATTCTCACATCAATAAGACAAACTTCTTGCTGTCATGAATGCCACGAATCTCGTTCCGGCTCCAATGATATATTCAACTCTGGCATTGTCACTAATAGGACTGATTGGAAATACGACGGTAGTTCTTGTTACTGTTTGTAATAAACGTCTTCATTCTAGATGCAATATTCTCATTGGAATCTTGGCTTTTTTCGATGTTATAGTTTGTGTTTATTTGGTAAAGACAAAACAAAAATCAAGAGTTCAAACTTGAGTCGAGATTTCAGATTCACTTAAGGATTCTGATGTTTCTGGATTTTTACAATCTCACATCAATAAAGTGCTTTCTTCTCTCAAGTTATGGACTTTTTGCACTGAATATGCAAAGTTCCTTGGGTCTTGTTATAGGATTGGATCGTCTTTATAATGTCACATTTCCAACTAGGTAAGCATTAGTTCTACCACTCTCGTGACTTTTATATTCAAGGTATTCTCAAATTCCCAACTCCCTATATATTTCTTTAATTATTTTGTGTATTGCATTCTCCTTTTCTATCACTCTTTCTGGTTATACATTTGCAACCGGTATAGTTTCCAGATCCCCTCAACATTTCCAAGATAGCCAAGTTTCAGATTCTGAAATAGTTAACGTGTGCTTACCACCAACTGCATACACAGGAACATCAAGAAATATCTGGATAGCATCAAATTTTGTAATTTCAATTCTTGTTATTTTTGTTTATGGAGGTGCTCATATCAGATGCCACATACTCAAAGGTTTTTTGATACTTTGTATTTTGAAACAATAACTAGATTCTTTCAGCCAATCATGTGCACGAACAAACCGTGGAAACGGTGAATCGACTTCTGAAATCTTTAACAGTTGTGATTGCAATATACGTCTGCACGTGGTTTCTCACGATCAGCTCTCTCGTTGTTTCCCAGGTACACCTCCGTTTTTATGTGAGAGATCTAACTTTTATTTGTTTGGAAAATTTCATTAGCCTCTATTGGTATCTAGTCTCATACTAACTTTCAGAAATTTCAGCATAATCGAGATCGTTATTCGTTTTAGGTAACTCAATTTTCTCCTCTGGTCACAGCGGAGATCAATCGTCAGTTGGGTTGGCTGGTAATTATAAACGCTTCTCTGAATTTCTTTGTTTACTTCTGGAGAGCTTCTGAATATAGGTTATAAATCGTTTCTATCTTCTGAAAGTTAATTTTGAACTTTCCAGAAAAGCAATTCTACGACTTTATGGACTTTCCAAGGTTTTCAATTTAGAAAATTCTTCGATGGGCGCCACTACTCGAGTTTTGAAATCATCTCATGCGCGCATATGAATTTACTGTCAAAATGCAGCAACATGAATTGCAGATTGCTGTTCTCAGATTACGAGATAAAGGTGATTTTCAGAAGAAGCAGTTAATGTTGTTTCTCATGATTAGTAAAGACAGGGTGGACAATAACAATTTATCAACAAACAAAGACTTTAATCGAAAAGACCGAAACCCATGTCATCGTCAGATTCTTCTTTCGGTTCTTCTTTCTTGGCTGGTTTGCTGTCGGCGGCTGGGGCAGCTCCTCCCGCAGCTGGAGCGGAGGCTCCTGAAGCACCTGAGGGAACCTGAAAACGAAATTTTTGAATTCCGAAAGTGTGAGCAAAGAAGCTATAATATGTTAAAGTAGCCGTTCCCTATAATACATTCGAGCCAAAATACTCACGGAAGCGATTTTAGCTTTTCCTTCGGCGATAATCGTATCAATAGTCTTTCCTTGAAGCGCAGTGACTACGTTCTTGATGGCTTCGGCATCAGCATTGACTCCGACAGAGCTGAGGATTTTGTTGAGGTCGTCAGCCTGTAAAAGATGGTTAAAGTGTATTGGGCGGTCAGTAGGACGTTTAAACAATTGCTTACCTTCGGGTCGGAGTTTCCTCCAAGGACGGCGAGCAAATAAGCCGAAATGTAACGCATATTACCTGAAAATGTGTATGATAAATATACGAATTTTCGGAGTACGACACAGCAATAAACGTTTTGAAACAATGAAGCCGAAAAAGCTGCAATCCGGAAGCGTTCCACTAGAAAAACAATAGGAAAAAACGTGAAAACAAGAAAAACCAATTTAATCGAGTGCGCTTACTACTGTAGATCACAGCTACGCAACGAGACCCAATGAATACAAAACTCTATGTCCCTTTAAGGAAAATCTTCAGATTGTCGCGACATCGACAAATCTGACCGCTTTCCAAGTATTCTGTGCATAAATATTGTTAAAAATAAAGTAGCATGTGAAAATGATAACGTCGGCTAACTTATTAAGCATTTCGCAAGTTTGTGTTCTTGTTATTGTCTCTTCAATAAAACGTCGGGAGAGTTTCGCTAAAAAACGACACGGCCCTTTTTCACGATCGCTTGTAGATCAATTTTTTCAATGGTTACGTGAAAAGGGACGTGTCCAATAAGTCCCGCCCCTGCGATTCCCTTGCTTGCAAGAACCGTAATTCCTTCATGGAGTAAAAAAAAGGACTCGAGTTTCAGCTCTAAAACGGTTTTAGTAGCTTCGTTGAATATCCAGATGAAGAAATGAACATCTTCATTGTTATTCTTGAACAGAAGATCATTTTGATTCAGTATCACAAGCAAGCAATGAAATTTATTTCAAGCGAATATTCAAGGGATGAGATCTTTATTTTAAATACAGTAATCACGAGTGAAATGGAATTCTCTGTTTGCACAAGCAGTGTTAAACAGAGAATTATCTGATATTTAAGAACGAAATAAGCTACATAACTGCATGTCTGAGTTCAGCTCCTTCAGCCTGGAGAAGCTCTCTTTTTTTCGCTATTCCCCAACGATATCCTGATAGATTACCACTGCTCCCGATGACGCGATGGCATGGGACAATGTATGCCAAATTGTTTCGAGCACATGCGCCAGCAACGGCTCTTGTGGCGGATGGGTTACCAATTTCCCGAGCAATCTGCAATCGTCTCAAAATTAAACGTAAACGAGTAAAAAGCCTCACATCCGTGTATGATCGAGTTTCTCCTTTAGGGATTTTCTGTATAGCATTATACACTTGCATTGCAAACGGCGTGCTGCCTTTCTGAGCCATACGAATTTCTGTACCGCAATCTAATTCGTTGATGGCTCGAATGATCTGTCGCGTGAAATACTATTCTTGGAAACTTGGATTTGTAGTTTACCATTGGAGATTGCGTTGGAACTCCGGCGCTAAACTGAACAGTGGGATACGTTTCTCGAAGTTCTTCCAGTTGTAGGTCAAGATCGTTGTCCAAAAAGTAAATTGCAACCACTTTTCGACTGTTCACGCACTCTGCGATCAGAACCTGACAAATCAAATCTCACCGCTAAAACACGAACTCTTTCTCACCTCTCCATGATTTGTCTGTGCGATATCATAAACACAATTACGGATTTGCATTCTTTTCTTAAATTTAGAATTCAGTAAACCTCGATGGTTGTGAATCTAAGTATGCAATGTTCCGAACATGAATGGAAACTTTGTGGGAAAACAGTAACAATTTATTAACATAAAAAGACTTTAATCGAAAAGACCGAATCCCATGTCATCGTCAGATTCCTCCTTTGGCTCTTCCTTCTTGGCTGGTTTACTGTCGGCGGCTGGGGCAGCTCCTCCAGCAGCTGGAGCAGCAGAAGCGGCTGCTGGGGCTCCTCCTCCGGAGACCTGAAAAAATTTTGAATGGCTTATTATGAGAGTCGTCATGATTACAACTGGTCACTTCAAATAAACAGTTTAAAAAATATTATTTTGAACTCAACGCCCATTTTTGTGTTGAAAAAGAGCTTACTGAGACGAGTCCAGCGGATCCCTCGGCAATCAGTTCCTCGATGGTCTTTCCTTGAAGTCTGCTGACAACGAGCTTGGCGGTTTCGGCATCGGCGTCGACTCCGACAGCGCTGAGGATATTCTTGAGGTCGTCAACCTAAATTATCCCATTTTAAAATAGCGGTCTTCGTTTTGAAAAATAAAATGATACCTTTGGGTTGGCGTTTCCTCCGAGGACGGCGAGCAAGTAAGCCGAAACGTAACGCATATTACCTGAAATTAATTATTTAAGTTCAAAACAGTGATTTACGAAGAAAAAAAAATTTCAGAGAGGTGTCCCCTACAATATACTGCCGGAATCCTAATTTTTTTCTGAATAAAATTAAAGCTTTCTTCAAACATTTTACTCATAAATTTGCAAGAAAAATCGTAGGAAATTCGCTAAAAAAAGAAAAAAATTCCGTTTGCTCTCTTGCTGGCCTACTGTTGAGGATGACCGCGTGGCGAGACCCAGCTGGCGCGAAATGCTGTGTCCCTTTAAACAGCCAACACTCGACTGGCTGCGATTGCTTGTTTTTAGTGTTTTTCTTCACTCACATCGGTCTTTTTTCAGAAACAGGCGCCATTTTTGGTTGCGAAGTGAGCAAAACTGGTATGTTTCCATACTCTTGTCGCTGTATTGATGCATGTCATTTTTCAGTCGGCTATCTTCAATTTTCAAAGTCTGATATCAGTTATCCTTCTTCTCATCTGCACTTGCGCCTACATTCGAGCTTTCGCACCGAGAATAATTGATAGAAACAAGGAAGGGTAAGATTTAATTTCATTGCAGAAAGAGAAAAAAATCATAGTTTTTTCATATTACGGATTTTTCAGACTTCTTGGTGTATTCTGGAAGTGCGCCCGAATTGGAGAGCGTCTCAGTCCTTGGGTATCTATCAGCTGTTTCTGCATGGCATTCGTCGTGTTATTCCTCTGAAATAATGTCAATCTGTATGTCAACAAAAATTTCGAAACGGTTTGACGAGAAAACAAATGAATTGAAACGCAGACCACCGGTAAAGCCAAGTGCTGAACCTAATCATATTTATATCACACGGTGAGTCGAAAAAACATGCCAAAACATCAATAATAATATTATTCAGAAAAACTAACGTCGAATCTCAATCGAAGTCTGCTGAAGAGTTGCTTAACAATGCGTTCGACGAAATTTTCATTCACGGTATGGGTGCATCCGTCAATAAGGCATTAGTATTTGCAATGGAAGTAGAAAGAAAGTTTGGAGGAAGTGTGAAATCCGATATTCAAACATCAACTGTACAATGCACCGATGACATCGTATCACTTCTGGATCTAGATCAAAGCGAAACTCGTCAACGATCGGTGTCTGCTGTGCATGTTCATCTTTATCGTGCTGCCTCGTAAAATTTTCGTTCACTTGGTCCTTATTTTGTTGTATTCGTCGTATGTCACAAGGGTAATTTCAAAATATGAATTCATCAACAATTTCATTTTGTTTCTGTTCTGTTCGGGTATTTCCTCATCTTATTACATTTGGGCACTGAATTCAATACAACAGTCGACTATTTTCAAGATGTTCGCAAAAGTTCTGATACGTAGAATAGGAAACGTACAGTTCACTTTGAAACCTAGGAAATTCTCGTCTAAACCACGGCTAGCTATCGTTGGATCAGGACCCGCAGGTATTCGATAACCGATCTTCTAGAAAAACTGAAAGCTTCAGGAATGTTCGCCTGTAATGGTTTGCTGCGCAAAAGTAACTTCGCTGTAGATGTTTTCGAGTACTCTCCTGTTCCCTTTGGATTGGTTCGATATGGAGTTGCTCCGGATCATCAAGAAGTTAATCGAAACAGTTTCCATTTATTCAAATTTGAATTAATTTTCAGGTTAAGAATGTGATTAACACGTTCGATGCCATGTTTGAGAAAAATCGAGACAGACTGAAACTTTTCTGCAATGTAAAGTGAGCTCTTCGTGTCGATAACATGTCAATATCAATTAATGCCATTCCAGCATTGGCCGGGATATAACATTCGATGAATTAACTCGTGGGTACGATGCTGTGCTTCTCGCCTACGGATCATACAAGACTAGGCAACTTGGAGTTCCCGGAAGCGAATCGAAAAATGTGATATCCGGTTCTGAGTTTGTTGGATGGTACAATGGAGTGCCGAACGCCCCTACTCCCGATTTATCTACACCGAATGTTGTCATTGTTGGAAATGGAAATGTTGCACTGGATTGTGCTCGTATTCTTTCAACAGCGTCTTCCGGATCTTTGAAAATAAGTGATATCCCCGATGATAGATTATCGGTGTTGGAGAAGACTGCAACCAAAGATATCAAGATATTAGGCAGAAGAGGTCCAGAAAATGTAAGCGAAAAATTGCGCTCAGAATAGCATTCGTCCTCTTATGAGGCATTAACCCTCTTGCGAGGCGTTCACCCTCCCATGAGGCCTTCATGCTCTTGTTCTCTAGCAGCTGGCGGCGTTTCCCAATCGATCCGCCATGTGTCCCATGTGCATTTTCGATAGTATAATTTCTCTCATTTTAGGTGTCATTCACGATAAAAGAGCTCCGTGAGCAGTTCAAAATCAAAGAATGGGACAGCAAGCTGGAAGTATCAGAAGAAGATCAGATGAAGTTGATAGAAAGTTTGCCGAAGCTTGAACGAAAAAAGAAACGGTTAACGGAAGTGAGTTCGTTTCAAATATGATTCCATTTCCAAAAACGTGATTTCAGGTTCTTGTGAAAAATATTGGAGTTGCGAGCGGACTCAGACAATGCCATTTCTTATTTCACCGAGTTCCAGAAAAAGTTGTGGCTGATTCAACAGGAATGATTCGAGAATTGATAGTAAAAAATACAAAAAGTGGCCAAACTGAGACACTACCTTGCGGATTGCTAATTTATTCAATCGGATATGAAACTCTTGTTCTAGAAGGAGTCCCACAAAATGAAAAGGTACTGTTATCGGAAGAGCTCCGGAAATAAAAGTATGATTCAGAAAATGATCGATATGAAAGACCACTGCCGAGTAAACATGAATGCTCAAAGCCCTGCCCATGTGTATGCGACAGGTAGTTCTCTCATAACCATGGGTTGAATTTAAATTTCATTTCAGGATGGTGTGCACATGGTCCACGCGGAGTGATTGTTGACACTCAACAACAGTCGATATTCGTTGCAGATCAGATCGCTTCAGACTTTGCTCATGCTCGTCATAGTACCGCTCCTGGCGTGGAATTGATTCTGGCCGAACGAAAAGTCCCGTTCATATCTTGGGATGCCTGGAAGATGATTGATCAACAAGAACGAGATCAAGGAAAATTGACCGGGAAGATCCGCGAAAAGTTTACCACCTTTGAAAAGTTCCTGTCAAAGTGAGATAAAGATTATTGGAAATAGTCAAAACTGTCGAGTTTGTTGTCCGGGTTTTACTGGAAGCTATGCCAAATCCGTTTAGAAATTTTATGTACTCATGATATTTATTTATAGATAGAATAAATAATTTTGATTCAAGGATCTGTCATCGTTCCGTTTTTTATTGGCATTTGTCCAGTTACTACTATTTTTTACTATTACAGTTGACGTTTCTAACTTTTTCAAGTAGAAAAATGAACTTGGAATCACGTCTTCTCGATGGAAAACCAGCAGGATACTGTAGCAGTTCCGAAGGCGAAGTAGAGGATTTCAAAGTAGTTAATGATGAAGACGAGCATCAGGCGAATGTGATGAGAAGGATGGGACCATCATCGAGTACCGGAGCAAAAGGAGTTATGAACGAATTCAAGGCATTTCGAGAACAGACTAGATTGTGAGTTTTGTTTTTCAACTAGCCAGCATTCATTGAAAGTATTCCAGAGCTTATGAGTCTAGAAACCAAGCACTAATCGAGCAAGCTAAAAAAGGAATGATGGTTGGAACAAAAGAAGAGCGAGAAAAAGCACAAAAACAGGACGAGGATGAAGAAGATTTTGAGATGACATTGGAAGGATTAAAGGCCAAACGTTTGAGAGAAATGCGAAAGATTGCTGCGAACCTAGTTATTGAAATGACGGATAAGGTTGGAAAATGTTTTTATCAAAATCCTAATTTTAAGTTCCAGAAGCAATACTCGGATGCGGTCGATGGAAGTTCTTCCTATCTCCTGTGTGTTCTCATCTACGAACCAAATTCAGAAGAATGCGATTATTTGACTAGAATTGTCAAGATTTTGGCAGCTGATTACCCGAAAACAAAATTCGTCCGAGCCACGAGCACTCTCCTTGATATGAGTATTGCATTTGTAAGATTGAACGTTTTTACCGCGCATATTTTAGACATTTCCAGAGAACGAATGGGGTTCCTTGTCTTCAGTTTTTCTCCAATGGGAATCTTATCGGTAACTTCGTCAAAATTTCTGCTTCTCTTGGACAGGACTACAGTTGTAAAACACTGACGAAGTTCTTGAGAGGGTGAGCTAAGTTTGGGACACACAACCAAATCCCCTAATGTTTTTTTTTTCAGAAACCGTATTGACTTGATGGCAGGAGGATATGCTAGTGATTCAGACAACGAATCAGATAATTGAGTTTAGTGAAAATGTTTAATTTTTAACTTTGTACGCTTTAAATATTCATAATTTATTAAGAAATCTCATGTCGAATAAATACTTAAACTGTATAAGGGGAAAGAACACAAGATGAAGATCTTATTACCAGTCTAGAGAGCGAATTGATGTTGTGTCATTTGCAGAGCTTCCCATTCTCCTTTGAAAGCAGCACGTGGGTCAGCTTGTGGGTTCACTGCAGATCCCGTCATAGCCATTTGGTCTTCCATTGCGTTGCTTTGATCGGCAGCGTTCTCACTTCCGAGAACCAGGGTATAAATAGAACGAAGACCGAACATGCAGAGGAAATACCAAGATGCAGAAGACACCCAGGCGGAGTCCAGAGAAACAAGATCCACTCCTCTCTGGAGCATGGCTTTGAATTTCAGTGTCAGTGGGAAAGGGACGCGAGTTGTGACGAATCCCGAAAATGTCCAGTTGATCCATCCTCCAACTACAATCATCGGAATCTGAAAATAATTGTGCATGATTAATGAAGGGAATTTAGACAAGTACCATATTCATCATGTTTCCTTTCAGCATTTCGGTCATCTGACTGGGGTCCATTGGATTCGGCCCTTTTGCTGGCCTCTGCTGCGCTTTCGACAAGTATCCCGTTTCTTCAGCACACAAGTATTGTCGTCTGGCATTAAACGACGTTTTTGGAAGGAATCTTCCGTTTTCTCGCAGTAGTCGAGCTCTTAACAAGTATTGTCCGTCAGCGATGTTTTCAAGTTCAACCTGAAATTTTTTGAATGAGATGCATCACAAAATTAAACTATACTTTTTTCTTATTCATAAGAAGAAGAGAGACGTAATGTCTGAGAATACCGATGAAGAATGTGATAACCACGATTGGCAGGAATACCCATGTCCTGATTGCTGGATCGAGAAGCAAGTCAGTCATCTGGAAGAGACTATAATTAGTTATGCAATGATGAGAATTTAATTAAATTTGATTCAAATATCTAACCGTCAGCAACAGATGATATGAAAAGGAAATTGAGGGATATAAATATAGAGAAAAAGTTTATTGACGAAATTCTCAAGAATAATTGTACATGAGAAGTAATATGGGAGTAGGATTGGACAGCGTATTCAAGAATATTGACAGCACCGTTGCCAAGGTGAGCTTATCGAAGTGGTTCCGCCGGATCCTAACTGGAAAGTACCACTCGCTCCTTGTTCCACAACTCCTTGATCGAATTGACGCTTCAGAACTGTTGCTAACTCTAGGAATGCATTGTCCACATTTATATCGTTTTTCGCACTGGTTTCCAGCATAGCGAACATTCCTTAATTACCGTCATTTTTAAATCTCAACCTATCAAATGTATAAATTACCATTAGCTCTGTGTAGCATTTCCGCTTCATCTGCCTCTATCGCTCTTTGATCTTCAAGATCGCATTTGGTACCTAGGAAAAAGAAACAAAGTTAATGTATATATAAAATCTACTACTCACCAATTAAGATCTTCACAACGTTAGGCGCTGCGAACTTTGAAACATCATCAATCCAACGTTGGAGACTACCAAATGATTGCTTACATGTGATATCATAGCACAACACGATACCATTCGCAGATCTGTAGTAAGATTGTGTTATTGTTCTGAATCTTTCTTGGCCTCCAGTGTCCCAGATTTGTAGCTTCACTCGTTTTCCATCTGAAATCGATTTTTCATGAATTATTTATGAAGAAGGTGCACAAACTGACCAACATTCAGAGTTTTCATTGTGAAATCAACACCGATTGTAGTTCCTTGACGATCCACAAAGTTTCCACTGCGAAATCTTTGAACTACGCAACTGAACAGAAACGGGTAAAAAAACAAAACAGGCTTGAAACTTACGTCTTTCCTACTCCCATATCACCGACAAGCACAATTTTGAACAAATAATCGAAACCATCGTCGCTATCCATAAATAAATCTAACAGTTGTTTCTGGAAAAAACAAGCAAATCGAATTATTGAATGCAAGGAGATATAAAATGGTTCAGAAGCGGAGCAGTGTCGCTAGCGTCTGTTGAAGCAGCGGGACTACAAGAGTGCTCCGAAGCAAGAGAGGCAGACGGCAAGAGTGTTGAAAGATGTGCCGACTCTCTCCGCTTACCCACTTTCTCTACTATTTCTAAAGAGACGTCGTTTCGCATGCACGAAAAATCCATTTCATTCAAAACTAGTACGATGGCAGTGCGATGCTGTCGTAGAAAGTACTCACCTTGCTTTAACTTGCAGTTGGAACTAGTTTAGCAAGAAGAAGTTTGCGCCAGTTATTTTCCATATACCTAATGGATTCAGTACTCGAGAAAACCTGAAAACAACTCAGCATTGCACATCCTGCTAGTTTTGTTTTTTACGTTGCATTGCACACAAGCACATCGTTCTTATACTTCTTAGTCAGCTCGCTTATGGAAGCGTTTTCTGGAACTTTGTCTGACAGACGCACAATAGATACGACAGTGAAATAAATTCCGATATTATGACTTTTGCTAACTGGAAAATGTTAATTTAATTGTGGCACAAAATTTTAGAATACTTACGCTTCAAAACATCCTTCCCAGAGATTATTGATGAATGTAGAAATGAAAGCACAATGTCATCTGGAGAGAAACGAAGTGCCGTCTTCAGTTTTTCAGAAATTCCTGTTCTGGCGAATTTCAAATCTTCAACAGTGTCTTTCACAGCTAAATTCTCCATCTGATCCCATTTTTCGTCGGCGAGAAAATGACTGATACTATGAATTCCTTTATTGGCTCCGTGTACCAAACTATCTATTGTGAAGTTTCTTTCGTAGCAGAAGGTATAAAACGATTGTACGAAGATATTCCCAATGCGACGTGTTAACTCGAATGTGGGAACCGATATTTGAGGTGTTTGGAGCACAAAAGGGCGATTGACTGGTAGAGGAGGAGAGACCTAAAACGAATAACAAAGTTGAAATTAGAAATATGTTGATAAACTCACGTTACCGATTTCGGTTGCCGCTTGAACACTGCAAAGTGTTTTTCGTGCTGTAAATATGCTTCGTCCTGTTGTCTTTAACATTCTGGAACGATTTGATGAAACGAGGAAAAAGAGTTTCGCCAACAATAAGCCACAAGAAAATGAACCGTACTTTGCAAGAACTGTGCCGCAACATTGCAAAAAACGCGTGCGCTGGTTGCAAGTTGTAAACACGCTCTGCCGCTCTCGAGCTAATTTTAATTTTTTCTTTTTTTTTCTCAATAATCGTCCGCAAGAACCGTCTCATCAACAATTTTTGTTTTGTTTCAGTCCTAACTCGTTCGTTAATGAGCTCCTCGAGCAAGGAAGCTATCAAACCGAGTGCTGAAAGCTATTTGAACAAACTCTACACTGATCTGTTTCATCTAGTAAATTCGTAAGTTCGCATTAATCACATCTTCAATTATCGTAATCGGAAACGCTTTTACAGGGTTGAAAAGGGAAGTGGTTCTGAATTGACAGTTCGCCTCAGAAGTGTTGAATCAGATATCAGCAATTTCAAGGAAGCCTTGAAAGCTATTCCTGATATCAGTGTTGAAGAAGGGAAACAACGACGACAGCTCGCTGCGCTGTATAAGCAAATTGAGAAGAAAGATGAGCTCCTCGAGTCCCTCGCAACCTTCCGTCTCAACTGTATGCGTTTTGAATTATTTTTCCTTTTCTTGAGATTATAGAATTTCTAACAACTACTTATCTTTCAGACACCCCCAGCAAGTCAGATGGAGAGCGACGGAGCACAAGCGAAGACAAATGAAAACACTCTTATTTGCAAAATCTGTCAGACAGTGGTAATTCTGAAAAATATGACTACGGAGTGGCTGAATGAGGAACGGGATCTCCCTCTTCCTAGACAGAAAAAAGGAATCGATCATACTCAAACCGAGCCTGTTCATGGTTATTTCGGTGTCAAAGACATTTTTGCTTTCGAGAACGTTGGATTCACAAGATCATCAGAGGGTAAAAGAGTGAGTCACTACGACGTAAATATTACAAAACTACTATTTATTCACTGTTTCAGTATTTGGTTTGTGGTGAATGCGAGCAAGGCCCAGTTGGATTTGTAGATCCCGCAACCGAAATGAACTACGTTACACCACAACGACTTGATGTGTTATCGTGAACAACGGCAGCTGTAAAAAATTGTTCCAACATTTTTAATTTATACATTTCCACCAATAAATTGTTCCGCAGCTTACTGTATAATCTGCCTATCGTGTTTTCTTTGAAGTGTTACTTTGGGTTCACTTTTTACTTTTGTATCATTCCACTTCTCTGCTATTTTTTTCTTCATATTCCTTCATTTTCAGATCAATCAAAAATTAATATGGCCGCTGAGAAAAAGGAAATAACTCTCTCAACCACCGTGGAAGAGCCTTTAGACCTGCTTCGACTCAGTTTGGACGAAAGAGTCTACGTCAAGATGAGAAACGAGAGAGAGGTAAAATTATCTGCATTGAAAAATGTTTATACTGCTTCATTTAGATTCGAGGACGTCTCCGAGCATTCGATCAGCATTTAAACATGGTACTATCAGAGGTAGGTTGCCAACCCAATTTCTTACAATATTTTTCATTGTCGACCATTTATAGGTTGAAGAAACAATCACAACTCGCGAAGTCGATGAGGACACATTCGAAGAGATCTACAGACAAACGAAACGAGCGGTTCCGATGCTCTTTGTTCGCGGGGACTCGGTCATTCTCGTCTCACCTCCGATGCGGGCCACCTAAGTCATCACCTAAGTCATCTTCATTTTCTCATTTTCTGATCTACATAAGTTATTTTGTTCATAAATCTTTATGTATTAACCTGATTTCTGTGCTTCTCGAGTAGTTTTTTTTATATTCAGATCGATAATAAAATACCAAATCCTTCATTGAAGTAAGTGATTCATGGCACAACAAGACAAGAATGTGTTGCATAGAAAAAAGTATTAGGAAATTACAAAACCATATTCAGACCAATTAATTCACATGGTCATAAAGCCAACTCGAAATGCGTCATAAGAAAACGATATGTACAGATACAGTATACTTATTCATCATCGGAGTCATCGTGCTCCAGATCCTTCCGCAACACGTCGAAATCCGTGACGTACCATTTCGCACGAGCTTTGACTCCTTCTCTGATTACATTTCCACCGAATCCAATGAAAGCGTCAGCAGGTGGAGCTGCTTCAGCATCTGTGGCTCCGTCACCAACCATCACTACTGTTTTATACTGGAACTTCTTCTTGAGCAATGCAATGACTGCGGGTTTTCCAACCTTCAAATACATAAATTATTATCAGGGATGTTCCGAGTGAAACTCACATCCTTGCTTCCTGAGTCACTAGTTAGCTCAGATGTATCGAATCCATGATAGTTTCCTTGTTTATCGAAAAGAATCTCATTAGCATAAATTCGAGATTTCTCAATTCCAAGAAGTTCGGCGACTGGGAGGATGAGTCTTCTGAATCCACCAGAAACGAGGTATACGTGTGTTCCACGAGCATGAAGACGTCCGACAAGTTCTCGAATTCCGACAGTCAACTTTGGTTTAGTGATGTTCACGAACTGTTCCAACTGCTCATTATTCGGCTTCATTACCTGCAGACGAGCGGCAAGAGCATCTCTGAAAATATAGAATTGAGAAGTTAGGATTAGGAGAAGAGTGTTGATTGGGGAGAAAAAAACGATGAGAGCATAACTTTGTAGTGAATCAAAACATGTTTGCTGTGCTCTTTGCTTCTTCAAAACAACAACAACACTCTTTTATGAAAGCTCGGGAAGGTAAAGAAAGTATGAAGTGGTCATGCAGTTATAGCTAAATAAATCAAACACTAATGATGTTAGATGTACTTTTCGAATATCAGACTTTCAGCACTGATGACGTCAATGACTAAAATCTTTATTATCACACAACATCCACACTTTCTTCAAACCAAAACCGTGCTTTCGGGTATTACCTATACCTGAAGCGGGCGTTGCCGTTCATCGCCGTTCGTGTCACATTGGCTACGGCTTCACCGACGCCCAGGTAAGCTGCCAATTCGTCGATTCCCTCGTCTTGGCATACGGTAGAATCGACGTCAAAGCAAACGGCATCCGCTTTCCTCCAAACTCTTTTCACATCCTCCTCCTGATTTTTGGATATACTCTCACTGACTGATGTGGAGATGGAACGAGGGATTGCGGACGCTGTTGTTGGTAAAGCGACACGAATCATTCTGAAAGTGAAAGATGATGAGTACACAGGGAAGTAACAATAATAGTGTAAAAAGGACCTCGCTGGATCCTATATTTATAGCGATGAATGGTTCGATGACGTTTTCAAACACTTGAAAAGGGAGGAGGAGTGTCAAAGAACAACGATAAGAAAGGGGTGAACCCGCTGTCTGATACGGTAGAACAGAGTACGATTCGGAAAAGAAATCGGGTGATAGATAGACGAAGGAAATTGTGTTCTCTGATCACGTGATCTTTAAAAAACACAGAGATAGAAGAACTTCGTCTGAGAATTGGATCGGAGAATTTCCTTGACAGATAGGAATCTGTAATGGACGTCTAGTAGTTTTGTGATAACGATGTGTGTCCTAGTTGTAACTGGGTAGGTGGAGAAATTTTGAAAGACTATCAAAGCACAATTTGAAAGGACTAATATTGTAATCCGGAAAGTGTATTTTTCAATACTCGAATTGTCAGTTTTTTGTCCTGGATTTTGTATCTTAGAACTGCAAGGTTGAATCGCATGCGTAAAAATATCCACAGTCAATTATATGACCTCTAGAGATGAAATGGAAAGTAGATATCTTATTGAGATATGAGTTAGGGAGTTTCCCCATTGAGTGACGCACAAATACTGTATCAATAGCACTTCAAAAATGAATCTCAACCTGATTAAACAAAGTCGCAATGATATACTGGGATCTCCTTTAAAAATTGAAAGTAAAAATGACTCCAAAAGATTTTCTGGAACAAAACGAGATGTTTGACCATTTGAAGGGCTATAATGCTCAGAGGCCAGAGTCCACACACATTTCCCGAGACTGAAAGGAAAGTGCGAAAAGACTAATAGAAAAAGAGAAGAAAGAGAAAGAGGCAAAAGGTGCACTCTCCGCCTATAAACATATGCGCGAACGAATAATGAATGTGAGGAGGTGGGGACAACGCGGTGCGTTGCGTTGCGGAGAGTGATTTCTGATCGATGACGTCGTCAATTGGCAATCGATGCCACGTTGTGTCTTCTAGTACGATTTGCAGAGAAAATTGTTTGAGAGGAAGTGGCAGCGGAACAGAAGAAGAAGACATGTGTAGTAGAATGGGTGTAATATGAAAGGGAGAGTTTGATGAACGATAGTGTCGACTGGTAGTGTCTTGTTCATTGTTAGAGAGAAAAGGAAGCTGAATTCATAGATGAAGAGATTATACAAAAAGTCTCAAACTTTCAAATTCTACAGTAATCCTAGGAAAAATTATGTCCTCAGTTTCACTAGACGAGTGTTCTTGTTGATGTTTACAAGTTCCTTCCCTTGTTGTATATATACCAATTACTGTAGCCTGAAAGCCTACGTGAGTTTTTCAAAGAAAATGATCTTCGAGGAGGGGCTAAAAAAGGGGGTTGTCCCCGTTGTGAAGACGCAGAGGCGATGAGATAGTGAGTGAAAAGAAGAGTTGATGGCCCATGTGCTGTTCACGTGCACTTTTTGATGCTGCTTCACTCACCAGATTGCATCACATAAAGGCGGCTAGTTTAGGAAGAGGAGGACAAAAAAGAAGAAGAAGGAAGAATTTTTATGTTTCTGTGATGGTTTCAGTTTCAAAAGGAGACGTGATGGGGTAGGATGTTGATCTTTTCTTTATCTTCTCAGAAATGTCTGAAGTATATTGAGTAAGAAGAGCTTTTGAGATATGAAATGTTAATCTGATTTAATCGACTGAGTCACTATATTAGATGGTTCATGATCTGGACCTTCTTACTAATTTTCGATTCTTTAAAGGGGGAGAGCACTTATTCCAAAATTCGGAGATCTTTAATAATACCAACCAGTGATTTCTGTATGTCTGTTTGAATATGTCAGGTTGTAACTCAGATCACAGTGAACCGATTTGGATGAAAGTTTTACAGAAATATTAGAAATTTGTCTACGTTGATGCTCATATGTTTAGATTTTTGCTGTCTCAAAAATTGAGCAAGTTACGGCTCTTTTCGTGAATTTTCAGTACTAATTTCGGGACCGAAAATGTGTTGCAAGTCAGAACTCGCTTCAATGTTAACCAATTCTCTTGAAATTTTCAAAGTTTGTTCCTGACTATTTGAGGATAACGCACACCTTTTTTGTTTTTCAAAATTCCAATTTTGAAGCCTTCTGGTTTCTATATCGCTCAACGTAGAATTTTCGAGAGACCAAAAAATTATCTTGAAAATCTCTATTCGAAAAGATATAGGTCAAAAGCAGGCCAAAATTTAGTAATGAGAGTGTGCAGATTCTCACGTTTTCAAAATGAAATTTTCACATTTCTGGGTCTTTCGAAAAGTCTACGTCGATTGATATATTTAAAAATATCCAAAATTATCAAATTACTGTTCTCCCCCTTCAATTTGGATCATGTAGTTAGAACTGTTATTGTCTATCCCTAGATTAAAACACAAAATATCTAGCGTTTTTTTGTAAATCTCTTAATCTGTCCTCACAAAGTTCTCGGTTTTCCTATTGATTCATGTTTGATTCCCTTTTCCAAAAAGATCAGATGAAAGGGAAACATTTTGATAATCAATCATTCTGATAGGTGTAAAACTACCAAAAAAAATTGGATGACTGCGTAGAAGAAACGATGGCGTTATACTTCACGTGTATTTTAAAAAACCCATGAGGTTCAGACCGGAAATATGAAGTGTGTAGCTATGGGACTTTCGCTCCAAAGCGTTTCTCGAAGAATCATATTTGTCAGCATCCGAATATAGCAAACCTACGTGACTTTTGCAATTCGATCTCTTTCATGTTTTTTTTTCGACTACTAATCTAGCAAACAAAATGTACAGTACTTTCACGTATATATCAACAAAGACACCCACTCTCCCCCCATTCTGTCTGATAGTCGCTATCAGCTGTGAGACACCAGGAACAAGAATCAAAGAGGAGACTCACATTATGATGGCAATGAGTTGATGATGCATTGTACGATTGAATGGAACAAAACAGAATCGAATGGGAGTTTTTTTACCTTTTATAGTTGGTCTCTCTTTAAAAGACCGAAATCGCAAACTACAAGAGAGATCGGTCTATGTCAATGACAAGGAACTTGATAATACGAGGAAGATTGGATTACTTTTTCTTTGTTACATAGGTTTCTTGTTACCAAACTTCACACTTCCGTGTTCTGAGTCTCTCAAATTGCCTGAAATTGAAATACTTACATATAAGTATAGATTGCCCAATGAGCCAAATCCATTGTCACAACTGAGAGCATAGGTTGTGAGGGCAGGTGTTTAGTGAAAAAAAAAAAACGAAAAATCTAAAATATCTTCTTGTCATTTCAGGAGCAGTTGTTCTTGAGGCACGTGGTTGTGTGCATCAAAGACGGCTGGATCTATGAGTACATAAATTTGACCGGAAGGAAGTAAAATAGAACGCATAATTGAAATCAAGATCCGAAAGATGATTGAGGTGTTCTTCCCAACAATGGCTTGACGATGATTTTTAAAGATGTCGAAATGCACAAATGATCGATACTTAGAAATTTCTCTCCACAAATCGATTTAGGCTTTGATGACACTATTGTATGCCAAAAATTAGGAACTTCGTATGTTGCAAACTCCAGATATTGACGTTGACATGTCCATAGTTTCGCAAAGACACAACGGTAAAATCAGGGGTTTCACACTTTGCACAGAACTCTAAAGAACATTGTCTCAGAAAACCGACTGCTAAAATGTTATAATGTAGATTCAGACATACAGAAAACCTTTCACTTTTTTCTTAAAAGGTCTTTAACTAGCCCTGGGAATAAACATTGGGATTCATTTTGGCTTTGAAACTTCAAAATGCGCTATAAAATGCGCCCATTTCTCGTTTAAATGAGGTTTAGCCTAAAAAGCAAAATTTTATTTCCCAAAGTACCATGAACCCTTTCCCTGGGACCATTTTCTTCCCGACAAAACACTACCGATAGTCTTATTATCTCTACCGATTGGTACGACAGCTTGTAAAAAACAACGATTTTACAGCCATTGACTTATTGCGTCACTAATCCTTAGCTCCGGTCATTCAGATTCCATCCCCTTAGAGTCTATACATAGTCCATAGTCAATGATGGTCCTGTCATTCTTTCAATTTTTTCTCCACTATCCCTCTTCTCCTACTATGCCAGTTTCAGTCAATGTCAGTCCTGGCTGAATTTTCCTGATTTTTCGGCTGCGATATCTCGGCACGAAAATGGTACCGTAATACATTAAAATTTAAAGGAACATGCCCTGACTTTCAGGTCATTTTTTTAATCTGTCATGTTTTTCGAACGATTTTCAACAAATTTCGAAGCTCAATGATATTTTTTGCTCCGAAAACTCCAATGGCTCCACAGCCTCCTGTCTCTGACCGACATGGGCCAAACCAATTTTTTCTTTGGAAAATACCGTATACCCTTAAAGGGAGGTGTGCGCACTATCGTATGCGGTCTCACCACGAAGCGGGAAATTTTGTTTTCACATTCAATCACGACAAATTGAGTTCAAGAATTGCCATTTTTCGAGCTCTTTCCAAAAAAAAGTCTGCTCTTTCCAAAATAAAATATTTTTAAAACTTCTAAAAACTAATATTTCAGTATTTTCTCAAATGGGGGTCATCATCCCCGCTGTGTTGGTCGCAATAGCGACTGTTGTCGGGTGGCTCCTGTTCAAACACTTACGAATGCGCCATCTTCTGAAGGTAGAGTTTTCGAGCGATATTTGCAAACCAGGAATTTTCAGCATATCAACCAGCCGAGATCATATCCAATTGTCGGTCACGGTCTCATCACAAAACCTGATCCGGAAGGATTCATGAACCAAGTAATCGGAATGGGATATTTGTATCCTGATCCACGCATGTGTCTTCTATGGATTGGACCTTTCCCTTGCTTGATGCTGTATTCAGCCGAGCTTGTCGAAACAATTTTGTCCTCAAGTAAGCATCTCGACAAAGGGTTCGCCTACAGACAGCTGGAACCATGGCTTGGATTGAGCATTTTGACAAGCAGAAAAGATCAATGGCGTCCGAAACGAAAACTTTTGACACCCACATTCCATTACGATATTCTGAAAGATTTCCTGCCGATTTTCAATGAGCAGTCGAAGATTCTCGTTCAGAAGATGTGCTGTTATGGAAAAGAGTAGGTGCCCTCAGTTTTTTGTATCTTTCATTACAGTGCAATTTTAGTGAACAAATTGATGTTTTATCTACTGTCACTTTGTGTACACTGGATATCATTTGCGAAACCTCGATGGGAAAATCAATTGGAGCTCAGTTGTCGGAGGTATTCAAATAAGATCGTATGCTTCATTCGGAACATTTTTCAGAACAATGAGTATGTGTGGGCAGTACACACCATAAACGAATTGATCTCGAGAAGAACGAATAACCCATTGATTTGGAATGCGCACATATACAATCTGTACGTTCCTAATTTGTCTACAACGTTTCGATTCTTTACAATTACAGCACAGAGGACGGAAAAACGCATGAGAAGTGCTTGAACATTCTTCACAGCTTTACGAAAAAGGTGGTTTGGTATTAAGTTCGAATTAATATTAGTTTTTCCTAGGTGATTGTAGAGCGCAAAGAAACACTGAAAGAATCTGGTTATAAAATGGAAGGCCGTCTTGCATTCCTGGATTTGCTGCTTGATATGGTACAAAGTGGCCAGATGGATGAAACCGACGTTCAAGCAGAAGTAGACACGTTCATGTTCGAAGGGCATGACACTACATCTACGGGATTGATGTGGGCGATTCATTTGATTGGCAACCACCCTGAGATTCAAAGAAAGGTTCAAACAGAGCTTGATGAAGTATTGGGAGATGAAGAAGATGTCACTACCGAACATTTGGCTAGACTCAAATATCTCGAGTGTGTGCTCAAAGAATCATTGAGAATTCGTCCATCTGTCCCGATCATCATGAGAGAACTGAGCGAAGATCAAGTAATCGGAGGAATCGACATTCCAAAAGGAGTCACACTTCTTCTCAATCAGTATCTTGTGCATCGCGATCCAGCTCAATGGAAAGATCCAGAAGTTTTCGATCCTGATCGATTCCTTCCGGAGAACTCAATCGGTCGTAAACCATTTGCCTTCATTCCATTTTCTGCTGGCAGCCGTAACTGCATCGGGCAGCGTTTTGCTCTTATTGAAGAGAAAGTTATCATGACCCACCTTCTGAGACATTTCGACATCACAGCTATTGAACCAATGCATGAGGTACCATTGCAGAATAAATTGGCGCATCTAAATGCTGTTCGAATTTTCAGGTTCGTCCTAAAATGGAAATCATCATGCGACCAGTTTCTCCAGTTCATATTAAAATCACAAGACGTCGACCAATCGTTTCTCCTTGAACTGATCTTAAATATTTATATATTGCACGACTCTTTTTTTTTGCATGTTTTATACGGATTTATACATCTTTATTGCATTATAAATATTTCTATTGCACAGAATATTACGCCTAAATAGTCCACAGGTTGTAACCAAACTTTTTATTGTGTCTCCAACTTCTCTAATGGTGGTAGCGGCAAATGCAGAACTGTCGGTTTTCGAAGATCCATAGTCTTGTATGGATTGTTAGGCAATCTATCCACTTTTCTCGACATAGTTTGCTCAGCAATAGCAATTCGACGATCAATGTCTGAATGCTCTTTAGCCAGCAATTTCATAGCAGGACTGATCGGTTCTTCTTCTTTCTCTTCTTTTTTTCCTGATTTCATTTCTTCGCGTACTTGTTCTGCAGCCTTATTTTCTCTTTCCCATGTGTCCTGAGCATGGTTTCTCAATTTTTCGTCGAATTCAGCCTTTTCCATCGTTCGATCCATAACTTTCAGTGTAGATTGACTTGATCTAGAAAATTTGTCAAAAATTAATTTGAAAACATATTTGGATACTCACGCTTTACTTTTGATGATATCATCTCTGGTTAAGAATCCATTCTTTCTGTATCTTCTCAACTTCTTCTTATGTTTTCTGTTTCTATTCCTAAGCTGTCTCATGGTCATTCTGTCTCTAGGTGGTGATCTAGTAGCTATTTCCTCAAAAGGGTTTCCTGACTCAGAAACTGACTTGGTATCTGAATCATCTGCTTCTCTTTCTGTAATTGTTGTTTCTAGTAGAATATTTGTTCCATCTCTTTGCGAACTTACTTTTTTGAAGCTTCAACTGAACTCTTTTGAACGGAGAATTCTTGTTGGTAGTATTAGTGATTTCTTCTTTATCCATTTCTTTCTCAATCTTTTCCCCCTCTGAAGTGAATATGGGTTGTCTATCCAGCTCCTTGTCGTCTTCTTCTCGGTCTCTTGCTAACTTTTCTGGACGTGGAATCTGTTTGCGAACCGCATCCAGTTTATCCAGTTCCTAAAAAAGCTTATGAAGCAAAGGTTCTTTACAAAAATTAGACAATTCATTAGGTTACTAATCTCTATTGAGCTAACTTACTTCAAGTGTGACACCACCATATTCTAGATTAGACTGTGCCATCATATTCAGCATAATCGCATCTCTGGGTCTTAAATTTTTGCTTTCGAACCATCCATGGGGAAACAATAATGGTTGCGAAGTAACCACCGAAATAGTAATTACGAAAACGTAAAAAGCTACTCGGATCATGTTCAGTTCAATATAAGAGTGATGAGACTGCTGCGAAGGTGGACGTTTCGTCAAATAATCGAAAGTTCACAGCGTGATGCCGCAAGAGATATCAGGTTCTTTTGGCAACTGAGAACTGGCTGACTCTCTCATTTCTGGCAGCAAAATATAGTCATTGGAGGTTATTGTGGAGGTTCATTCTATGAACAATAATACTTCGCGAATTAAAATGTACATGGATATTCATTCTTACAAATTTACAAGTTCACAATGAGGTACAATGAGTTATGCTCATAGAAGGAGCACATGAGGTATTATGGTTGTAGTTCGAATTTATTCATATTCTTCCTCTTCTTCATCCTCATCGCATTCTTCATCTTCGTTATCCTCGTCTTCGCCAAGTGACATATTTCTCTCCCGAACATACTTTTTGATAAAGATGGAAGTGTCAATTGGTTTGTGAATCAAGTACTGGAAATGCACAGATATTGGCGTTGAAATGTTTTCATTCAGGCGACAAATTGTTTTCGCATCGTCTGGCTTCATTTCCCAAGTAGATTTTCCACTATCGAAGTATATTCTACCCTTCGAGTCACAAATGACCAATCTAAGTTCAATATTAATGGAAAAAAAATCATTGTTTTTCTTACCTGTAGTGAAGAAGATGCTTAGATTTCAAGTTTACAGAAAATGGTACTTTTTGGTTGAGACAGTTCCTCTTGATAATGACGGAATAGTCACTGACATGAAGAAGGAGATCAACTCCAAAGTTGTATCCTAACCAACGCCAGCATTTCTGAAACTCTTTTTCTTGAAACTGTGGATCATTAGAGGAAATACCTACAGGGAATGAATCTAATGTTCTCCCGAGTCTGTAGCATCTTCTGAAGAATTCGCTGTCCTCGATTTCCAATGATCTGAAATATGCAGTGAGCGAGAATTGGTTAACAATGTACTACTTACTTTGGATTTTCTTCGCACTGAAGCAGGGATACCCAAAGATCAGAGGTCATCTCGTCAATTATTGCCCCTGGGATTAGACCATCTGATTTGACAGTTTTAATTGATTCAGAAGAAGTTAGAATTTTTTCCATGCGAAGATGGGAAATTATGTTGGAGTATTTCAAGAATAATGCGCCTGATCCAGCAAATTCTTGTATGAATCTTGTAACAACTTGGTTGAACTCTTCCGGCTTCTGGTCGATTTTGGAATCAGGTCGTTCTTTCATGTAGATCCACTACAATAAAACGCTTTTGTATTTTGCAAAGAAACTGTAGACGACTTACCCATTTCAAAGTTTTATATAGATCATACTCCCCTTCGATAATGAAAAGATTCGGAGATGTGAGCAGGGTAATCAGAAGGTTTTCATCCAATTCTCTCAGCTTCTCCCTATCAGTCATCAGTTTCCAAAATTGATGAAGCAGCAGTTCCATAGATTTCGATCTCACTATGTCCAATCCATATCTGGTAGAAAGCTCATAATATCTCACAGCATTGTTTGTACTCAATGCTTCTATCATCATTTCCGCACATCTCTCAATAACACTGTCCAAAACGATGTAGGATGCTGCGGCCACTATTCCTTCGATCTTATCCAAGTCAATCTCAATTTCATTATGATACAAACTCCCCAACACCGCGTTCAATCCATCAGCATCAATATTTGAATCCGTAATTTCCATATCCACTCGACCGCTTTTTGACTCGGCCCAAACTCCATCGAACATTGACTAAAAATAGAAGAATAATCTAGAGATATTGAAAAGAATCGCTCACTTCAAAGTATTTCGTTTGTTTGAGATAAAGTTTATGAGCTTTCCATTCTCTACCGCACGCAGCAATAATGATATCCGAGTCTTCTCCCTACAATAATTACTGTTCCTTTCCAAAACAGGTATTCTGATTATTCGAAACCTGTATGAATAACTTCTGATAAACGTAAGCACATGTATTCAACTTTGCGACTTTTTTCGTTTCCATCTCATTTAGTTTATCCGATTTTCGTTTCCTTCCTCGCCTGGGAGATTCATCTGTTGGATCAATTACATCCATCACTTGTTGCCCGCTAGGTAACGGTTCTCGCGATGGACTTCGTGAATGGAAATTTCCCATGGCTGAAAGCTCAACAAGTTGGGAAGCTGTTTAAGTAGAACTAAGATGGGAAAGAGAAGAAAATGGTAGAGTTTTTCCAATATTCAAAGAAGTAAACAAAGTAGCCGTTGGGAAGTGTTTGTCGATGTTCCAATGTTAGAGAATATGCCTCCTCGAGACGCAGATGGCAAAACGCAGGGTTCGAAGGACATAACACACGTGAGGAAACATCAAGGAACCCCAATAATTAAAAAGTTTCAATGTACTCACTAAAATATTTTCCTCGATGTTAAAGAAGTATATGGAACAGTTATGAGCATTCTCTGAACTTTCAACTTTGGCTTTATATTTTTCATCCAATTTCCCCGTTAAAAATTCAATCAATTGCAGTTTGTGTCATTTTGAAAATTTTTCATGACTTCTATCTTCTAAAGATATATTTCCGTAGTTCTGTCTAGCCAATCTACAAGTTTCAATTTTATTCATCGAATTATCATTAACTTTCTTCCACTTCTGAAATTTTTTGAAATAGTGCAATTTGTGTTTTTAATTCATTTTCCAACATTCAAAATTTCCTTCAGGCTGTCAAAACACGCTCATAAGATGCCATTTCTCAGAAGTACATAGACTCCTCCTGCCGCCAGGAGAGTCCAGACGATGAGAGAAAACAACGACGTTCCGGCTTCTAAATAGATTTTTCACTTCACAGCTACATTTGAATAAGCACACATTATCTTCAAAATATAATTTTTCAACAAAAATACTGGTAAGCTTTCTTTCAAATGTTTCTGTCAATGAAAATCGTAGTTTTCTTAAGAAAATGATAATCCAAGAAAAGCCACCACCAGCAAAAATGATTCAGTTCATGAGAAGTGACGTTATTCAACAGTTGTGTGACATATTGGATACGGATAACACATGGGAAACAATTGGTGACACTTTTCCCTTGTTAGTTGAAGTTTTAATTTACACATTCCAGCTCCTTATATGCCTGGAGTCCAAATGCGTGATGTAGATGCATGTAGAAGATATGCCAATTACAATCAAAGCGCTTCGTTACTGCTGCTAAGAATATGGAGTGCAAAAGGATACACATCCGCACACCTCTATCAACTTTTCGCTAAAACCAAACTGATCAGGCTAATGCGAATAATGAGAACAGAAGGTGAACAACCCGTTGATGCTTGGGAGAAATCTAAAAAAGATCTTTCAGTGCATGAGTCATATCATTATTTGGAAAACAAGGTTCTGAATCCCGCTCGAAGATTCCGGCCAACTATTCAGCCTCCAGCACCCCAGATTGCTCCTCGTGTAAAAAAGACAGAGTCAAAAGAAATCACCCCAGTGTCAACTCAACCAACAACATCGTATGTTCTATTCGAACTTCTCATTAAATATTTATCTTTCTTCAGATTGTCCACAGACGAATCGCTGCGTGGTGCAATCGAAGGGACGTTACCTGTAACGTATCTTGAACTTCTGGAAGCTACTAACGGATTTTCTGTGAATAATGTAATTGGTAAAGGTGGATACGGAACTGTCTACAAAGGAGAAATTAAAGCTACCGGAGGAATTGTGGCTGTGAAACGAATTTTCGCTGCTGGAAATGATAATCCATCGGATGGTACAAAAGTGGACAAGGAACGATTGAGGCAAAGTCTTGTTGAGTTGAGAACATTAGCTAGATTCCGACACGATCACATTCTTCCCATCTACGCATATTCTCTCGAAGGACCCGAGCCTTGTTTGGTTTATCAATTTATGGCGAATGGATCTTTGGAAGACAGGATACTATGTCGGGTTAGTTTTGAGAATATCATATCTCTTCAACTTGATCATATTTGCAGAAAGGAACAACCCCATTGACTTGGACACAGCGGAAGGACATCAGTATCGGAGCGGCACGTGGTCTTCTCTTTCTGCACTCCTTCGCGAAAACTCCCATCATTCATGGAGATATCAAAACAGCAAATATTCTTCTTGACAAACATATGGAGCCCAAATTAGGAGATTTCGGATTATGTCGTGACGGACAGGCTGAAGTGGAAACTGCGGACAAATGCCCATTGATTGCCTCTCATATCAAGGGAACTCTCGCCTATTTGGCTCCAGAATTCCTAACTTCAAAGATTTTGACTACAAAGTTGGATGTGTACAGCTATGGTATTGTGCTTTTGGAGATCGCATCTGGTCAACGTGCTTACTCGGAAACTCGGGAAACACGTGGTCTTGTCGAGTATTGTCAGCTGAATAAGGAATTGGCTCGGAGGCAAAGGATCCCGCTGAGAGAGATATTGATCGATAAACGAGCTCCACAACTTGCCAGCGATTCGGAGCGATTGTTTTTGGAGACATTGATTGAAGTTGGGCTGGCTGGTGCCTGTAGCGACCGAAGAATTCGGCTGACAATGGCTCAAGTTGTTGAACATCTTGGTAAAAGTACAATGCCAATCATTGGATGACTTTGCAATTCTGTTCACATTCTAAATCCAACCCTGTATACACTGTAAATAATAAATTATTTTTCCTTCATTAAATTATTCAGAATTTTCACATTTGACATTGGTTACCGTTTACATTTTTGTACCGTATTTATATCTCTAGTATTCAGTATCTCAAGCTCTCATTCAAAATAAGGGTTACGATGACCGAAGCGAATCTAGACGATGTTGTTCGGTACCAGTGTCGAGACAGTAATCTGGAAGCACTAATTGTTCAACCTGGAGAACGGCTATCTATCTATGGATCATGCTCTATACTTTGCATCGGTGCTCTAAAATTCATATTTCTCAAAAACGCTTTATCATTTTCAGCAGGAAATGCGTCTCTCAACGATTATGTTATGCCAACAGTTTCATGCGAACCTGCAAGCTTTGTAAAAATTTCGGCTCCTCAAAGAATGGATGTTCCGGTATGGAAGCCAACGTTTCTTTCTTCTCCTAACGGTTTTTAAATTCAGGTGATTCTACAAGCTTCGAAAGATACATCCTACAAACACAGTCGCTTGCGTTATCGACTGAAAGAAGTTGCTCCAAAAAACTACGAACATATTATGGAAATGATTGGTGAGAAGGAGCCAGCAGTATTCATAGTCAATAAAACATTGGAAGTTGCCGAAGCTACTGCCTCTGCTGTCATACCTGTACATATTGTATCAACCATTAGTCAAAGAATTTAAAAAAATTTCAGAACTTCTTGATTCATTCATCAATTCAAAAACAAATCATCCTGCCACCACATTTTCACATCAGTCGGGACGATTTCTGTATATTTCCGCATCAACAAGAAGCTAGATTGAATGTTCACCTTGATCGCCTGAGTAAGCTTAGAGGTAAACTTTTTGTTATTATCGGTTTATTACAGAAAATTACAGCGGACGGCGTGAGGACGTCTATACTTCCCATAGGACACAAGGGAGCTGGAAAATCGAATTTGATGCGGAATCTAGTGAATAGATGCCTATCGAGGTACATTTTTTTAAAAAATTCTTTTTATTTATTTGACTATTCAGCGGGTACGATCATGTTTATGTTCTCGACTGTGACATAGGACAGAGTGAATTCACACCGAACGGATGTCTTTCTTTAACAAGAGTGACGACACCACTTCTGGATAAACCATACGGACATCAGAAAGTAACTTTCGATAATACATATTTCTTTGGAGACATCACAGTTCGGAATAAACCACTCTATGATGTAAGTGTCCCTAAAAAACATACAAACTTCGAAAGTCGAATTTTAGGATATTTTCGAGCGACTCTTCAACAAATTCAAATTAATCAGCGAACCAGGATCTGTTTGTATCATAAATTCAATGGGATGGGTGATAGATGAAGGAGCTGAAATTTTGGATAAGATTATCCACATCGCCGAACCCGATTTATTCGTTGAAATTTACAGAGACCAAACCGAGCCACGCTATACTTTTAAGGTTCATTTAAGCTTGTCCCTGAATGATTATTATACACATTTTTTCAGGGAGTGTCCAGAGAAATAATAGTTGAAATATTCGCAAACAATTCAATGGGAGTGGTTGGTCTTCCAATTCAAAAACGACTTCCTGCTCTTCTCCATCGCGATTTAACTGTTTGTGGTTATTTTTCACCAGTTCTTCCACGACCAACAATCGCTAGTTTTGCTGCAGTTCCTCCGTATAGACTCAAATTTAGGTACTATTTCAAATGTTGTCTTGCAGTTTTTAAACATTTCATTTCAGCAATGTCACTATCTGCCTTCCGATGGATCTTTTGGTCGAAGATTGTCACATTTTCTCATCCATTAACACTCAACTAATGGCTATTTGTGTCAAAAATCCGGAAATACGAACACGAAAGCTCAACGGTAAACCCGACATGCCTAATGTAAGCGTCATTGACGAATCGTCTCCCGCACTTCAATGCATCGGATTTGGAATTATTCGTGGCATAAATGTAGAGGAACGTGCCATATACCTCGTCACTCCGGTCAATATGCTGAAATTACGAGAACCTCCAGTTTTGGTTCGAGGAATGCGAATCCAGACGCCATCTATGTTCTTCATGGCAGATGTAAGGATTTATTGTTTGTCTATAGTACTCAATTCATATTTTTTCAGCCGTACAATAGATGTCCCTATGTGCTGAACCTTCCAGATAAAGAAGCAGCTGTAGATAGAAACCTTGATGGACTCTATCAGCCATCCATGAACACCACACAGTTTAAAAGAAGCAGAAAGTTTTGAGATTTTACTGGTTAATTTCTCAATTTTATGAACCGTTGTTGAATAAGAATTTGTTGATTTTTATTGATTCAGTTATTTTTGATTTTTCAATTGCTTTTCCACTTTTTAAGATAAATTAATCATTAATTAAAAGTTATATGAAACAAGAAAGACAAATGTCAGAATTAAATAAATAAATAACAGTTCAGTACACCGTAACAATTCTTGATTATCGCTGTTTCTACTTCTCAAAAGCACATTTCCTCATTGTTCACAGTTCGGAGATGCATTGATTTTATATTGAATGTTGCTGGACCGAACTCGATCGATTTATCATGAAGAAGAACCAAAGAGAAAGAACGAGCACCAATGTCCAATGGGAACATCACCTAAAATTGAAGAATGAAATTGAAAATGTTCAATTTGAGAGTACCTGTTTTTCGGAGGAATCAAGAACTCGCGGTCCACTCAATTCATGACATAATGTTGGATCACTTGACACATCTGGACACAAAAGAACACGAGAACCGAATGTAGATTGAGAAAGAGTTATAGTCAGAATAGAGGGATAAGCAAGATCGAATGTTGGACTGACGAGAACTGCACGTATTCCTCCTCCATTCAATGTTACACTTGCACCATTTTCCGTTTTCAAAACGGGTACATCTCCTGGCTTCTCAACGATTGTTTCATAGCTACAGAATGTGTCTAAAATGATTGTGTTTTATAATTTTTTTTGTAACTTTCAAAGATACCTCTGAAATCACAAACCAACTGATCACAAACTGTTTGTTCGGCTGTTTTCAGCGGACAAAACTCTCCGGAAGTCGTCACTTTACTGATTATCACAACTGCATCATCTCTTGACGATGCTTCGATTGAAACATAAAATGGAGTTGTCGATGAAACGCCAATTGAAATAATTCCATTTGTTTGGTTACCATCAACACACTGTTCCAGAGCACAGATTCTTACTTGAGCATCTTCTGATCTAAAAATGGGATTACTGTAGTTGTCAGCAAGATTCACAAACCTCATATACTCAACGTCAATTCTTCCATTAATCGAACAAGGAACCATTCGAGAACGCAAAGTGGATACTGTAGCATTTTGCATCAAGAACACAGCTACATTTCCTTTGATTCCTTTTGGTACGGGGAAAACATCTGAATCTCTTGGCATAACACCATATTTCACAATTCCATCGTAGTTGACCCATTGGCTACAGTAATCTTTGGTGAAATCGCAGTTGAGGGATAAGTCATACGGTACATAACGACCATTTCCGGGTTGAAGACCAAAGATATGTTGGATCTGGAACAATAAGTTCAGTCTTAAAAGTTTTAGAAACAGAGACAATCGGTGGACTGATAGTTGTGACGATAGGCGGAGCAGGTTCTGTGCACAAAAGACCAGAAACTCGAAGTTCAGAAATTGCCAACAGTCCGAATGAGTTCTCATCGAAAGCAATGATTCCAACAGTGAATTTGAAGGGTTGAGAGTAAGAGTCAAGATCGATTGTAATTGGTCCAGGACTGTCATTCGGTTCGAGATAAGCGCAACTCAAAGCAACGCCGTCCTCATCCACAGCACATATTTCTGCTTGAGTTCCGGTTTTCATCCAATATCTGGAACCGGGAAGTTTGATCGTTGTTTCTAACAGTGAAAACTTACTTCAAAGAAAGACTTGTTGTTCTCTGAGAACACGGAATAACTTGACTAGTAAGGCTTGAATATGGACGAGGAGAGAAAGAATCAACAGCGAGGAAAAGGAACGAAGAATTTGGGTGGGATTGGTTTGCGGTGATCTAAAAATTGATAATATTCATTTAATCCACTGAGGAATATCAGACTTCAAACATATCGGCCCATCTATCAATTGACCGTCCGACTCTCCATTCACTTAATGCAGACTTTGCCATATTTCCCCATCGGCAGGACCTTAATGGCCTTTCACAACTGAGATCCGACATTCTGGCTATTGGAGTGTTATCGTATGGAGGAATTCGGAGAGAGGAGAATGATGAAGGGAATGCTAAAATAATAGAGGAAATATTGACTCGATGAATTAATTATTCGTAATTGAAGTTGTTTCAAAAGACGTAACAGACTAACTAGGGAATGGTCAGACCTTTCCGTGGCGTAACAGCATGCGACCTATACCATTCGAAAGCTGGTGACCTAAAGCATCTGAAATCAATTTCAAAAAGTGCTCAAGAGCCACGTGGTTCGAGAAATACAGGTTACAGTACATTTATTCAGTAGTGATAAATTTCTTCGCGTTTTTATATTTTTCGAGATTTCTATTTTTTCCCCATACTAATTTCTACTGAAATTAGTACTGAATTGCCACGTTGACCCGGATTTCTCGAATCACATGGCTCTTGAGCACTTTTTAAAATTGATTTCAGATGTTTTAACTCATCAGCTTTTGAATGGTATAGGTCGCATACTGTAACGCCACGGAAAGATCTGGCCATTCTCTAGTAAGTTTTGATCGCTACTGCGATCGAGACTTTCAAGGAAAATTAGTTTTAATTTTTTCGAAAATGTAGTTGATCATTACTTCTAAAAGTTTATAGTTAAAATAGTTATTTAATTTGCTCAATGAAATATATATGGCTCCTCCAACTCAGCACCTTTTTCACTCTTGAACCTCGCATTTTGAGATTGTAAACTACTTTTTTTCTTGTGGTAATGCAACAAATTTTCAAAAAATCTCATTTTCAGATACCCAAAAAGAAATAAATTAAAAGAACTTACGAGACTGCTGACAAATCTTTCCATGATATCGAATATGATCAATAATCGCTAAACTTCCCACCGTATTATCTTTCAAATCGAAAGCTCGAATTCCAATTCGAAACGGTTCTTTAATCGGAGGAATTTCCACTCGACACTCTTCATTTGCTGCTCCCAAAAAGTCACATTTCATTTTTGGTCTCATCAAAACTTGTAAATGCCTTCTTCTGTTCATTGCACGAAGAATTATCACTTCCACTTGAGCATTATTATACAGCCAAAAACTGAAAATTTTAGATTCTAAAAGATGCTTGAAATTCTGAAAATTGAAAACCTGAATGTTAAATTCGAAAATCCTTTTTGACATGCTATCGGAGCACTGCTCAAAACTGCACCGTTCGCATTTTTCGTTGTATTTCCAGCAATTATAAAGTGTTCTCCTTTTGGAATATTTGGATTTCCAGGTTGAATTTGAACAGGGAATGTTTTCTCGTCATTTTTCTACAAATAAGAGTTCTATGGCCTCAAAAAAATTCAAAAAGATTCACCTTAAAATACCACCAATCACTAGTATCTAACAAGTTATCTGTTGGTGCATTTCTCCACAAACATTCAGTTTCAAAATCACAATTCAATTCATCTGGAGACTCAATATACGTGGCAAATCCCACGGCTTCTGGAATTCAAGCAATGAAGATGACGTATCAGTGGATCAAGAACCTTCAACTGGAATCTCTCCATTGTTATCTGGTTTTATTCCCAGATACAGATCGAGATACCGTAATTCTTTCTGAAATTGAGCATGACATGCTCGAAGAGAGGGAATAAATAGTAAAAGTAAAATAGATGATTTCCAGATAATCCTAGAATTCATTTCGAGTGGGAGGAGGTTCGATGGAAAAACGCTATACCATTAGAGAGAACAATGGCAGACGACAGGATGAATAGGGCGAGGAACGAGAGAGACGAACCGGATTTCAGTTGATTGATAATGAATGCGTGCTGGACGGGTTCGCATTTGTTGTCATTGGATTTACAACCTGGGCTTTCCGATCAATCAATAATTTATTCGAATGACTATTACAAAAAAAAAGAAAAAACAGAACCACAACTCGGGTTATCACAGACAGTGAATGGGTTGAACGAAATGAAAAGAGTATATGGAGAAACGGCAGAAAAAACAATATATCCGATAAATTAAAGTATTATACAAGAAACCTATGCTACTAAAAGGGAGCGTTATATGACAAGATGAACCCCTTGAAACCCGAATATATTAGTCTTCTATTCATCCTCATCATCTGTCACTGGTTGGCCGAGGGATTTCAGACGACGTCGATATACTGACATTTTGTTATGTTGATCGGCGAGAAGCATTAAAAGCTCCTCTTGTTCCTGTTTCAGTTTCACGAGCTCGCTGTTCGATTTCTGAATATTGCAACGTCTTAAAAACTGTTCTATAAATGCTCACTCTACCTGTTCGCCATTTTCTACGACACCGTTTGGTACTGGCTGAGAACTTATCGTCGCTAACTTCGATGTGGCTTCAGCAAGGGAATCGTCTGCTTTCGCGAGTCTTTCGCGAAGCTGGGCATTTTCTGCGGTGTAGTGCAAAATCTTAAAACATGAGAATGCTTTGTAATTTTCAATAAAGAGTGTCCTACCGTTTGAGATTGTTGCTCAAATGCTTGATATCCATATCCAAGTTGTTGTTCCAATTCAGCCACTTGCTGTTGCAGTTGTGTCACTCCAATTTCGGAACCATTCGGTAACTGTGCCAACTGATAAGTCTGCCATTGCTGCGCCCACTGTTTATATCTTTCGGCTTCTGCGTACCACTGTTGAGTCAGTCGCTGCGCTTCTGCTAGTTGAACATTCAGTCCTTCGTTCTGGGTTTTGTAACTGTTAGCCTCTTCCAGCTTCACTCGAAGTTCTTCTACTTCCTTTTCTGCTACTTTGTTTTCAGTTTCTGCTGTCAACCTCTCAACCTCGAGACTCAGCTTTTTATTTTCTTGCTTCAACTGGGCAATATCTCCATCTTGTCTTTTTATGAGCTCTTTGAATGACTGAATAATGCTGTCGTTGCTTGTACCATTGAATTCTCCATTTGGTTTCAACTGCTTCGCCAATGTTCCTTCCAGAGATTTGAAAAGCTTGACAAAATTGAAATCAAGGAAAAGATTGTTCTTGTTGTTCTCGGAGGGTTGTTGCTTTTGTGCTGCTCTCACAAATTGCTCGGTTCGTGTTAATCCTTCCAAAGCAGATAATACAACTTCTTTTCCAACTCTTCTAGAAATCAATGTTTCTATCGTAGCACGAGCATCCTTTTCTTGGATATTTTTGAGACACGAGAGAAGTACAAATGCCATGAGACCCCGAAGAGCTTGTTGTTCACTTTCTGTTCCTTCACCACATTCGTCCATGATGTTCGTGGTCAAATATAAAAGATTGTCTTCCTTTGCCATGAATGCAGATACAGCCATTGGACAGTTTTGCAGCCAAACACCGAGCAACATCAAAAGGCCTGCTCTTATTTGTGGTCGACGATTACCAGCAGAAATGAGAAGCTGTGACACATGATCGAGTAGTGTTAATTCCGGTTGCTGATCAGCGATGACTGTTAGCTTCACCCGGAGAAGTTGTTCGCTGAAAAAAATCGAATTTCAGGCTAAAGCCAAAATATTCAAAACTTACCATAAATGATCTACATCGTAAAGACAATGCATCAGTGTTACACATCCAAACCACGCTTGTACAGATTCAGCTGAAGATATCGCTTGCATTATCAATGCACCAGTTGTGAGAGTGTTCGAGATTTGTGAATTTGGCAAAAGTGTTTCGATGATTCTGGCTTTCCCGAATTCGTTATCGAACAAATAGGACAGGAAGCAGTAGAACACAGCACACCGCAATTTATAAGTTTGTTTCTCCGCAGTCATGGAAATGAGTAGAACAACGAGTGAGGATCGTGGTGCATCTTCGCCATTATCGAGTACGGTACTGGCAAAAAGTTCCTGATTTGTGTAGTTTCCGCGAATAGCTTCAGCAACAACAATAATAGATTCGGTGAGAATCTCCACTGATGCACCAATTTCGGAGAGAAGAACACGAATGAGCTCCTCCAGAATCTCTAAAATGTAAAATAATGCACTTTGAGTTGTTAAAACCTTGAACAAACTTGTCTGATTGAGAACTTTTTGAGCAGCATGCGTGTTTTGACTACTATTATCTGGACTGACGAGTGTACGAATGATTTGCAGAAGGAAAATAACATTAGCGGTTCGTTGCTTTGGCCATTCAGCACTGTCAGCTTCTACTTCCTCCGTGTCGCCATGCCCATATAAAAATATATGCAAAATTCCACCTAGACGGGCGACTAGTCTGAAGATTGAACCATTTTAATCGAAATAATATATTGATTATTTTAACTTACTGATTTTCTCTGAACAATTGTTGATTCATCGAGTTTTTTCGGAGCAAGTTGAGCATCACAAATAAGCAGTCTTCGATAACAATGCCTGAACAGTAACGGCGTTTAAACGTTTTCTCGAGGGAATAACTCACTATCCAAAGGTTCAGTTTCAATAATGTTCAGAAGATCGTTGAATATGTTATCATAAGCAAGAAGTTGCTGAATTTGTGAGTTGGCTCTGCTCAGCTCGCATATCATCAAAATGGCTTCATTTCGGATAACTTCTCTGTTGTCATGAATGATATCTACCAGCTTCGAGAGTCCTGCTGGCTGCTGGAGAACAGCATTTTGAACTTCTGTGCCTCGGTGACGGAGTAGATTAGATAGCAGCTGAACCGAAGTTCTGAAATTCGAACTCATCATTGAATGAAGAATTCATGATAAAATACCTCCTAACTCCGAAGTCAAATTGGTCAACTGCAGCCAAAACGGATGAAATGAAACCCTTTCTCTTTAACATCATTTCAGCAAGGCGTTCTCCTAATTCGTCATTTTCCGAAGAATCGTCATCTGCAGAAAGAACGGTAGCCAGTGTATCGAGAACCAGTGTCATGGTTTCTGCATTCAATCGGTCCGTTTCTAAAACATCGATGTAGGCATTCATTCCCATAGTTCCGACGGCCAAACGATATTGCTAAAAAATACGTTGGCTTTGGGAGTGAAGCTAAAATATTTGAAACCTTTGCAACACCCTTGAGCGCTCTGAGTGCATCTCGGCGATCTTCCGGGGCACTACATGTTTCTACACGTTCTACGAGCGTCTCAACGTATTCAGCTCCATTATCTTCGTCGTCGTCAGGTTGTCCGCCGCCGAAGAAGTTCCGAAACAGCGACATCTGCAAATGTACACGTGGAAGTGGGAATGGAAGAGAAATCGGCCATGTAATCATTTACCCACAAAATAAACTATGTTACCATGTTATATTCTATGTTTCTTAGATATTTTTACACTTTCAATCTGATTTTATACATGGAATTCGAGCAAAATAATAAACAAAAATAAAAGATGAGACCTGTCGTGGAATTGGCGGTTGAGTTCGCAGTGGAGCGCGCTTGCTGGTTCGCTTGGAAGAGTTGCTGTTCCTTTTTTTTGCCTGTTTTGCCTGAAGACGGTTTCGCACATGACTCTGAAAATGATGCAGATAAAAAGAGGGATAATAAATAAACTCATTTCTAATTAAAAAAATCATTTCAACACTCGATTTTCACTGTTTAGTTTTAGTTCAATAAAAATCTCTGTCAAGTAATACTGTAGTTGCAATACATGGGAATCGAGAAAATGAAATGCTCAGAACGTTTGATTCAAATATTTCAAATAGATTCAAATAGATGTATTACAAGAAGAATTTCAAAAATCTGAAAAAAATGATAAAAAAGAAATCACCTGAGGCAAATTGTAAAACGCATTAGAAATAGTGGTATAACTTGAGAATGATCTCACTGAAAGTGTGGATCCAGTGAAAGAAGACGTCGAATAGGCGAACATATTGATGGAGTAAAAAGTTTTCACTGTTGCTCAGCGTCGATTACAAAGTGTAATGTAGGAGAGCGGGGAGAGAAGAAGAAAACAAGAAGGCTGATCGGAGAGAAAAGAGAAATGGGAGAGATGGGAACGATGACAAGTAACAGTAAAACTCAATCTGCATATTGGCAAAAATGTTATGATTACCGATTCACATGTTCAGAAGATGGGCGGAGGGAATTGGGAGTATAATTTTAAATTATCATAGGGAGGATAATGAACAATTTTTTACTATTGGATTCTTCTGGAAATGGGTTGACCGTATTGATTAGAACAAAAAGTATACAGGAATCGAAAGATTCATATAATGGAAATCCTCTCAAATCAGAAAGTTCCCAGTTACTGTACCAGAGCTTTTGCGTTCGACTCAGGGCTGTTTTAGGCAATTCATTCTAATGCGAATAACTTTCTTCAGGGGGATCGAGTAAAAATACGGTTAACAGAAAAAATGTTCCTTATTGAAATAGCTATCGATTGGTAAAAAACCGTTAAAATTCAATAAAAATTGACAGAGTTACGTCTTGTTTTGCCAGAGAGTTGCCGTTTTGGACGATATCGGCAATTTTAACTCTTAGGCAACACAAGGCGTAACTTTGTTAAATCTGAATGAAATTTGACGATTTTTAAACCACTAGATAGCTATTTTAACAAGGAACTTTTTTCTGTTGACCATATTTTTACCAGACCTCCCTGAAAAAAGTTATTCGCATTTGAATGAGTTGCCGAAATTTGGTTCGACTTCAAGCCTGGATCAACTCCTTCCGGATAGCCGATTCTACCAAGATATCTACCAAAAAAGTCAGCTTCTTTCATCTGGATTACTGTATTTGATCCTCTCTTTTCTCACTTTCCTCAGTCCATTTACCTTTCTGTTCCCCCTCCTGTCTTATTACTGTAGTGGGCGGAGTTTATCGCGTATAGTCGGATTCTCCTACCGAAAAGGCCCACGATTGTCCCGCCACTTTGCCGAATTTCGAATTTCCCCAAAATGCTCAAATTTTCCATAGATGTCCTTCTTGCCCCTGGTAGATCATCTGGAATATTTCCATT
This sequence comes from Caenorhabditis zanzibari, assembly GCA_963966625.1. NCBI lineage: Eukaryota > Metazoa > Nematoda > Chromadorea > Rhabditida > Rhabditidae > Caenorhabditis > Caenorhabditis zanzibari. The sequence goes on from OZ016471.1 coordinate 9,702,552, forward strand.
TCCAGATAAATCTACATTTTTCGCTGATTCATCTTCAGGTAGGCTAGAAATACAGAGATCTCTTTGGGTATCGAGATTCTGAGATTAATATTTTCAAAGATATGGAACTTTAGTTATTTTCTTGTCTGATTCTTTTTGGGTTCTCAGAGTCGGAACGATATCCTAGACGGATATTTGTTTCCCCTTTCAGAAAGAACGGTACCCGGTGTAATTCAAAAGCCTAGATCCCTCAGTTCCTCCTCAATTCCAGGTGACGATGAGAACCGAAAAAAATTTCCATGTGAAATATGTGGAAAACAGTTCAATGCTCATTACAATCTAACCCGCCACATGCCCGTACACACTGGAGAACGACCGTTTCAATGCAAAGTAACTTTTTTCAAACTTCAGCTTTCCAGATATCTTTTTTGAGAATTCAGGTCTGCGGAAAGGCATTTCGTCAAGCTTCCACACTTTGCCGCCACAAAATCATTCACACCGACAGTAAACCGCACAAGGTATTGAATAAGTGTCTGTCCCTAATCCGGTGACAGGAAGAGAAGTGGCCAAAATGGGATTAGAAATCTATTCGCATTCAGTCATTTCTTTTCTTTCATCCGATTATAGATACCGTACCAGTTTGAATTTTGCAGTGCAAAACATGTGGCAAGTGCTTCAATAGATCGTCAACACTCAATACGCATGTAAGGATTCATCAGGGTGAGTGAATGGATTCACAAGGGATACTGTAGTTGTTAACTTTAGGTTTCAAACCATTTGTTTGTGAGATTTGTGGAAAGGGATTTCATCAAAATGGAAACTACAAAAATCATCGACTCACACACGAGGAGACGAAGAAGTTTTCTTGTACCATTTGTAACAGGGTAAGAGATTTAAATGATAATTTCAGAGTCATCAGAAATGCTAAGGGCCGGGCCGGGCCGAAATCAGAAATTCTTTTGGCCTTTTCTGGAGTCAAAAACTTTGGTGGGAATTTTTTAAGCAAAAAATCTATTTTTGTGGTATTTTTGGAATGGGCCATTGTTATCAATGATTGAATATTTTGTGTCATATTAACAGCGAAAAATTAGAGAATTACCAAGCCTGAAAATCATAATTTACTTTTAGGCATTTCACCAATCCTACAATCTCGCCTTTCACATGTTCACCCACGAAGAACATAAACCATTTACTTGCCATGTGTGTTCCAAAGGATTTTGCCGTAACTTTGATCTGAAGAAGCATCTTCGTAAAATGCATTCATAATTTCACTTACTCCATAAACTTCTCACTTACAACCTCTTTGATCTATCCGGCACGGTGATTTACAAAAAAAAAACTGAAAAACCGAGACAAGGATGTATGAAACTTAGCGCATCCTCTCCTTTTTTATTAGTTTCGTATTCACGCATCGATGAGTACGGAGAACTGTATGGATTTATGAGAGAGGAGCTGGTGTCTGCTTACAAATGACATTAGCCACGGGGCATTGCACATCAAAAAGTGACAAAGGTTCGCGTTCCGTTCGCGCGCACTGCTAGTCACAGTTCTTATATAAACTTTTATGTCATAAACCGTAAAAGAACAGAAAAAATGGTTGGTAAAATAAATGGGTTCTATTTACAAATGTAATTATGCAAGCATCTCATGCTCGATAAAGATATCACAGTATTTACAACGTATACATTCTTGTTTGACCCTCGTTAGTTGATGGATGCCTCAGAAAACCTCGTTTTGTAGTACCTGTAAACCGGAAATCAGTATAATAGTAATGAAAAAAATATCCGGCACCTTTTTATAAGAGAATCCAAAGAGTACTTCCTTTCAAAAAAATCAGAAAGGGTGGATTCGGCTATAACAGATGCGAGAATTTGTTCCAAATTGACTCTCCATTCATCGTCTGCCATGCTAAAACTATAAAAGCATTATGACTAATTCCATTGAAACCTAAACCATGTCTGCATATCTCCAATTCTCTTTCTTTGAACTTCAATTGGATCGAGCTTCCTATCTTCTTCAAACTCATCCGTATTGTCACCATCTTCTGGCTGCTTCAGAGTTTCATCTAAATCCTGCATAGCATCGGCAATCTGTGCTTCCAACTTCGCTTGTAGCTCTCGATGTGTCTCTCCTAATTGCAAGAGAAGTGTTCCCGTGACGGCTAGTGAGTGAAAAACGGACTGTTCTGTTTCTTTTCCACTGAGCATGTCATAGAATGTTTTCCACAGCTGAATGAATTGAATCTGACTCATCGCTGGTAGCATTTTCATTTCCAGTTTTGTAGAAGAGTCAGGAGACGAAAGAGTTTTTGCTCTTAGTTGCTTCATTTTCTCGATAGATTCATCAACAACGGAGTAGGATTCTGAAAAAAAAAGTTTAGAAGAATTATATCATGCGCAACATTAACAAAAGAATTGATTCTAACCCTCACTAGCGACATCAGCAACTTGAATGCGATCTGTATCAGATTCTGACGGACACGATCCGATTGACTTTGCAGCAATCATATCTATCAGAGATTCAGCATCAGATGCTCGTTCTTCCACATTAGTTGGTACAATCACTGCACTCGAAGTACTACATCGGGTCTGAAAATATAGTGTAACCTAAGATGGTATTCTAATTCCAGTGAACCATTCTACCAACCCTATACGAATCCCCAACATTTGGATCTGATGATTGTCGTGGAATATCAACAGAATTCGATCGTTTCTCTTGTAAATGACCTGTTGATTTTTTTGGCGTTCCTAGAAGATCAGTAGCTTCCATCGCGACCTCAGGATTCCCATCGTTCTCCGGAGAGCTCTCTTCACTAGGATCCAACCCGTCCAAATCAGACATATTGAAAGCAGGTGGTAGGTGACACTTATAGAACAATGCCAGTTTCTCGGTAGCTTCTCCTCGAAGGAGGATTGAGAGGTTTATGGCCAGGTCACGGAAGGTAAGAAGTCCATTGTCGGAAATATCGAGAAGACGGAAAACTCGAATGATAAAAATGTTGGTCACGGGCCAGGGAAGGAGGCGCGGGAAGACTTCCGAAAATAGATCATAGTCCAATCTAAAAGTAACATTTTGTTTCAGATTTATCCAACTTTTGTACCTGTATTGCGACTGTGCACATGGATCGGGACGAGGTCTCTCAGTAACTGCCGCCATTTTTCCTCGGGCAGAAACTCCAAGGCGATGTCTCCATGATAGTAGATGTTCTTCCTAGAAATAGACAATGACGTTGAAAGGATGAAAGTTCATGAGATCGGAGATAACACATACACCTATTGTCCTAACTGCGCGCATAAGCTTTTCTCGTTTCCATTTCATTCATATCATTTAACAAAAACTGAGTCTCTTACCTATTTCGTTCGTCTGATAACGAGGTCGTGAATCGATTTTAAGAGACTAATGAAGGTTCATTTTTTCATCATTTTTTTTCCGTTTTACAACCAGGACTGAGAAGACGCAATATCTGTCCAGGAATGCATATAAATTTTCCCCCTATAACAAGCTTTTGGCTTTTCTGTCTCTGACCACTACTCTCTTTTTTCATTTTCAACCTTTTTACAAATGCCTCCGTGTCCCAATTCGCTCCAAATTGAATTTATCTTCCTAGGAAAAGTACATCTGCATTATCAACACTATCAAAAAACCAGTGTCTTTTCGGAGTGTGCCTGCTGTCTCATCTCTTCACACTTTCTCTACATTTGACCCGCATTTTCATGGCCGTCCCTACAATGCATCCATTTATTCACTCGGTTCTCATCATGATGTTCCTCAACTCATTCGTTCTCTTTGTTGCTGCCTGCATCAAGACTATTCCTGCCGAAGCTGTCAGCATTGCGGGTCAACTTGACAATGCCCCTCTTCGTAGAATGCCAGTGCTCAATGCTCAAGACGACTATTCTGCCCATATCAAACAATTCCGTCAAGCAAAAACTTTCTCATCTCCATCACCTACAGCCTCTTCAGCTTCTGCATCTTCCTCAATATCTGTTCCAGCACCCTCCTCCTCCTCAAAAGACGATGACGACTTCACAGTTTCAGATAAATCTGTTGAAGCCTTGAGAAGAACTTCCAACAGAGAATCTTTGAAGAAAAATGCAAAGACGTTTGCTGTTAAAACAGACACGAGAAGTGAAACAAAGAGTGGAAATACGGGAAATGAAAAAGAAAAGGTTAGTCATCCAGAACCGGCTGTTTCTCATCGGGATGATAGCAACAATGTCCACGATGACCGTGATTTGTTCGAGGCACTCCAAGTTGAGAAACCAGGTGAGTGGTGAATATTTATGGAATGAGTATTGGTGAAAAACTTATGCAATTGTCATTCCAGACATATGTGGTTCTTGCCCACCAATTTGGATGGCAAATACTGCGGAGATGAAGGATATCTGCTCGAACCATGAATCTGTTTCTACATTTTTCTCAATGACATTGGACAAGCGAGATGCTCAAAATGTAGTTGACAGCAGTGACTTGAAAGAGTGCACTAGAACAATCACATGCACTGAACCTCATATGCTTGTGAAGTGAGTTTCTATGTCAGCATTCTCATATTTATGGAGAACTTTTTCAGGTGGCATGAATCAGAATTGTGCGATGTTCACGCACCATACAGTGGATCTCTTGTCACAGACGTATCGAACACTTTCATATACAAATGTAACGGAACTCAATGGACGTTACACGGATTCCCCCTTTCCAGTGTTGTCTGCGCAGTTAGCTCTAACTGATTTCTCATCGCATCTATCTCAATCAGTTTCCGCATTTTCGGGTAGCCTTATCTCTATTTTCTAATAAATATTTTGTTGTTCTTTACCTTCACAACGTTATACAATGCTTCTAACTCCTCATTCGTGAATTTGCAATCTTTCCCGATGCTCTTTATGATACTTCTCATCTGATTATCCTCCAAATTCTGCACAACTTTCAGTCGATTTTTCAAACGAAGAGTCTCGATATTTTCGTTTGTGAAGCAGTATCCAAAGTTCTGATACGAGTTTGCCAACAAATCTCCGATCGGAATCTGGAAAGTTTTCAAATGTTACAGTGGTTTTGTTGATAGCTAACCTTCGGGAATGTTCTATTTGTCTCGGTCCCCATGAAGTTCATAACTGTCGACGCAGCCTCTTCCAAATCGGATAGAATCGTTGTTTCAATTGCTACAGTCGATGGTTTTCTCTCGATTCCATTATCTCCTTCGTAAATACTCTCCGTGTATTTCGCCAAACTCATCAAAATTTCTCCATCATCACGGGACTCACAGATGATCGTTTCGTTTTCTTTTAGCATCTCTAACGCTACTTGGAACATCAGTCGGGCTCCTTCGTAGAAAAACAGATCGAGAATTCGGACAGCGGCATCAAATTTAATTGCGGACAGGAAAACTGTCAGGAACCAAGAAAGAGCTACCATGTCATCTAGTCCAAGCCGAGTCAGTTGTGCTCCAACTGTCGGTAGGAGGCGTTCGACAAGCTCTGAAAATACACCTTGGTCGACCAGAGCTCCGACAACTTTCGTGTTGTAATAGTCGGGAAGAAGACGTTCGCAAACAGCCACCAGAAGCCAAAATGCTTCCTCTTCTTTCGTGAATAAGAGAAGAACTGAACCGACGATATTCATAGCTTGACAGTATCCGATATTTGGATTTCTGAATGCATACGCAGTCAAAATTCGTCGAAGAGCGTCGATTCCTGGTCCTTGTTGGAATGCAGGATGTTCAGGAAGACTTCTATGTAAATCTCTTTCAATTTCTTCTAGCGCAACACTATAAACTCCTTGATTCTTGTGCAATAACTCTCGATAGTATCCAGGATTGAGAGCCATTTCAGCAGCTGCTCCAGAGCAAACCATCCAAATTTGTCCTCGGAGTTGCAAAGGTACGCCTTCTAACAGTAGTCGATGGAGTTCAACTGTTCGATACATCGACACCCCACTACCATATTCTTGCAGATACTTGTTCCATTTTTCTCGGCATTTATCTGACGCATCTACTCCAAACGGATACTTCTCGATCAATGGATAGTCCCAAGTAAGATTATCGAAAGAAGAGCTTGAGGATGATGTTGACTGGAATAAGATTGGAATAATGTCAAAAAGGGGAATAGCAATCAACTCACCCTTCGCCCCTTCTCCGTTTCTAGCTTCGCCTTTTCCATTGTTCTCTCAATTTTCCCTCGTTCTATGTATACGATAATCTTGGAAAGAACCCGATCCCGGTCTGGAACTGCAGCGAATATTACAGTGGATCCATTTCGAAGACATAGAAGAATGCCTTGAGTTGTCTGACTAGAAGAAACTGGTGAACATTCTTCCACAGATGTGACATCAACCAGTGGTACTACAATGGATACCATTCGCTCTGTCTGGAAGATAATACAACACTTCAGGGAGTCGTGAATTATAGAACTTACTCTGCTGGCGAAGCAAACAAAATTTGTCGAAACAAACATTTTTCCAGGAACATATCGCCGATCGTAAGGAGTAAACAGACGACATTGAGTGTCTCCATCAAGTTTTTCCGTCAATGGAAGATTGAATTGACATCTGAAAAATTAACAGACTAAACTCTTTTTCAACTCTTTTTTGAATGTCCTAACACTATTTCATTCCAGTTTTCGAGTATTTTCAAAATATGTGAACTCTTGTTTTTCAACACGGTCACAAGGAGACCTCTTTTTTTCTGTTTCTATGAGTCTCTCAAATAAACAAAACGGAGACGATGACGCCTTCTCCAACCTTGAATAGTTTCTGTACTCCTCATTGCCTTTTCAACATCTTGAATACTTGTATTCTTATTTCCTCTCTCTTCCCCACATTCCACATTCTGATATCGTCCGAGTACTCATGCAAATCTGATCTAATCTATACATACGTTCTTCTCTCAATTTAAGGTCATATTTCTCCTTTCATTCATGTCTCATCATATATTACACATTCAAATCCCGACGGGCCTCCGGCATCCAATTCATTCAATTCCTGTGTTCTCTTTCTATTTGCTACTATTTCCTTGCAGTTAACCCTCAATACAAACTTTCTCGCGATCATCAAAATCATCTGGCACAGCTGGTGCCCTTCTCTTAGAGCCCTCATTTTAATAGGTTCATTTTTGTTTCTCACAAATCGATTGGCTAGATTGAAAAAAACATGATATACCGACAATGTCTCTTTTCTTTCTTACAATAGGCTACTATTTTCGGATTAAACTTTTACTTTTTTTCTCGTTACAGAATGAACCCTCAGAAATCGTCTTCATTTGAAGACTTTGCTGGGCAAGTAGTCATTTATACTGAAATTGGTAATTCAAAATGTGCAAAGGGCAGAGATCTTCTGCGACAAGAATGTATTCCCTACACAGATGTTTCACTCGATTCATTTCCTCAGGTGAGCAGAAACACACGATGACAAAGCGATGAACGAGTCAATAGAACAAAACGGGGAATTCCATGACTCCATTCATTTCAGCATACACAAGAAATATTCGACAGAACGGGCACCGACGTCTTGCCGCAAATATTCTTCAACAACGTTTATATTGGTCACGAGACAGATCTCGAACGAGTGGTAACTAATGAAAACATCTTTGAGACTACAGTAACCGGATTTCAGATCAGTGAGAAGAACAAGTGGGAGAGTCTTGTCGAGCACGTTCGGCTTGAAAAGTGTAAGAACGGTCCAATAGTTCCACATCCGATGAATGCAATCGGTTTCGAGGAATACGATAACGAAAACAACAATAAATGTTGTGAGGAAGTGCTTTGGGTTCCCGATGAGTACAACAAACTGGTTCGAGACATGAAGAACGCGCAACTCATCAAAAATAATCGCGTCAGTAATCTATAGCGACAGAGAGAAAGAGAACGAGAAAAACACACACCAGACCCATTTTTTACAGGTCAAACTCACAATATATAGAAACTCGTTCAAAGGCGAGCAACTTATCGAGTGGCTGATGCGGCAAAAGGGAATCCGTGAGTTTTCGCAGAATATTTTATGGTCCATAAAGATGGCCGGAAACGAGAGAAGTTGGCACATAAACAAGCTGAAATTGCTTTTGGAACAATCCGTCGTTTCTCTTTCCTTTTGTTTGCCCTTCAAACCATCGTCTTCTTTTTGCCCTTAGCTTTCTGTTCTTTTTTCTTTCCCTGCGTTCACTACTCGACAGTTTTACTGAGATGCCACAAAACACATCACTGAGAAGAGCGTTATCAATTAGTCGCCTACTCTCATCATCAACGCCTTCTCCTTTTTTGCCCCCTTCCGTCTTGGTCAGAAAAAAACGAGTCACTTCGAATCATTCGAATCGACTTGGTATTTTACCTAATATTCCTTCCCTGCCACTCTAAATGGACTCAGTTCGACGCAAGAAATCATCTCTGAATACTTCCGCTCAGAGGAAGAATTCCCAGCTAGACAACATTGACCGTTTCATCTTGGAACGCCTAGCCGAGAGATCGTGGCATATTGAATATGAATCAGATCCAGAAGGAACTGAATGGAATGAACTATGTTTCGATGACTCGATTGCTACACCATTCTTCAAAAATAGCCCTTCTGGTTTTCGTTTCGGTATCGCTTTTCAAATTGTTGAAAAGTTCATTTTGTAAATAGTTCGCACGACTGTATTTGCATACTTCCTCTGGTATACAAGAAATTCCCCCAGGCCAAAAAATAAACAATAAAACTGGGTGACACACGTCACAGTCTCCTTTACTTACAAAACTGAATAAGTTTACAGGAAGGAGCGAAGCGCTCGAAATCGGTCAGGAATTGATCGATAGGCACGTGGGACAACAAACTTCCAAGGAGGCCGGTATGACGTTCAGTCCGGACAGGTTAGGAGAAGAAAAAACAAAAGTGAATGATCGATTGAATTGTCTTTCTATTTCAGGTATTATCAACTAGTTGAAGATGACGAAAATAAGCCATTGAATGCCGTCCCGAATGGAGAAGATGATGAAGGGAAGAAACGAAACATTTCCGTGGCCGAATGCAATGAAAAATTCTCCCGATTGTTAAAGCCTATTTTTTCCGAAATTCTTACAGACAACAACCAGGTACAAAACAGTGGTTTATATTCTGGATACTGTAGTTTCCTATTTCTAGTCCATTATCTACGGTGGACTATCCTCAAACGACAACTTTACAAGATACCTTCAATTCTCAAAAGAACTGAATCAGGTAACATTCGAAGGATCGACTCCCGATGACCGTCTCACATTTTTCATCAACATCTACAATATGATGCTGATTCATATTACACTGAAGCACGGACCGCCGATCGGCATTTGGCAGAGAAGGAAGGTCAGAGTGAAACTAAATGGTTACACTTCTGAAAATTCCATCTTTTATTTCAGCTGGTGAATGCAACGTATTATCAAATTGGAGGTCATCGATATGCACTTCATTCAATCATAAATGGAATACTTCGTGCTAACAAAAAGGGTCCAGGAATGCTATGGAAAGCATTTGGAAGACATGATGAACGTCTTCCGATTTCTCTTCCTGTCTGTGATCCCCTTATTTACTTCGCACTGTGTTCAGGATCCAAAACAACACCCCCATTGAGAGCATATCATGCAAAAGTATGATTTCAAAACTGTAAATTTAATTCTAATGTTTTTTTTTTCAGAATATTCATCAGGAGATGCGAGAGAATGCCCGTTTGGCACTCCTAAACGGAGATAAATTTCTGCGAATAGATATGAAAAAGAATGTGATCCATTTGGGAAAGACGTTCAAATGGTTTTTCGATGATTTCGGAGGAACAAATGAAAAAGTTCTTCAATGGATTTTGGATGTGCTGGATACTGATGAAAGTGATAAGAAGAACAATTTACAAAAGCTGTTTTTCACTGGAGAATATTCAGTAGAGTACATTCCCTACGATTGGTCCACGAATGGAAGAATGGACGAGAAGGATAAGGAAGAAGCACGGAATGAATGAGTAATAATGACATTTGACGAGATTTTACAATAATTTTTGGACATAATTTGCAGTATAATAAATTTTTTGAGTGACTTTTGTGAGTAAAACTGACCTGAAAGCATCGCTTCGATGTCTCGCATCAAGATCCCGTTTCAAAAATGAAGCTTTCGTTTTGATCGTTCTTCTGTGCTCACTTTCCATCAACATTTTTCTACGCAGTGCACTATCCTCACAGAATCCTTCTTCTTCGATGAGCCTAGAATTTCATTTTTAAGAAAATAACTGCCAATAATATAACTCACTGCTTCATTGCAATATTGGCAAGTTGTGATGCGAGTTGAAACGTTTCCTCGAAATTCAAAAACATTGAGAAACTGTATTTTTTGTCTTCTTTTGTAACTACGAGCATACTTTGTGGAAATAGAATAGAAGATACTCGCTCCAGCCTCTGAACATAAATGATCAAAACTCTGATTATAAAAATAAAATCCTACCACAATGTCTGTCCATTTCAACTTAATTTTTGTCTCACTTCCCATGATGAACGAATGAAAACAAAGAAAGTTAACGGATAAAAACAAATCGCCTTGTGCGGGAACTTTTCTTTTCCAATGGCAGCATTTGTAATCTAAAAACGATCTTTATAGGAAGCCGGGAAAACGGAATACTCACAGTTTACTAATTTCTCGTCAGGCGGAATTGAGAATAATTTGTGAAACTTTTCGAGGCAAGATCGAGTTGATACCGAATCCAGTTCTTCTGTAATCCAATAAGCTCTCATTTTAAAAATTTAATTAAACTATAATTACCAGAATAAGGTGCAATAACTTCTTCTGAATTGCTTGCCAAGCAGTCCACTTTTGTTGTCACGTATCGTCGTACATCCTTTTCCAGAGTAAGCGGTTCTATTATTGTTTTTTACAATTGTGGAACATACATAAACGAACATACCAATTGCAGGGATAAAATTTTCTTGAATATAAGTCCAGTGTTCCTCAATTTCTTTTAGTTCAACAGCTACTGCCAAAACTGAAATAAGAACGTTTTTGTTTCAAAGATTATGCGTAACCGTACCTATTGAGATATGTATGTCTTCATTATCGAAATCGTAAATAATTCTATATGGCGGTGGTCTTGTATCAAATACAGAATCGATTGTGGCAACCAGAAGTGATGAGAATCCGCGGGTTCCATGCCCTTTTCGTCTTTGAAGCTTGAAATATTGACTTGCCTTCTCACATGACCTGAATAAACACGAAATCGAGAAGATTGTGAACTTATTTCTTACCAAAACGATTGTGCTAATATCAGATGTTCCGGTTTGACCCACACCATAAAAAATCTGAAAGACACAAAATTTCGTCAAGAAACAAGTAAATATTAGTCAGGTTTACAGTTCACTAATTCTATTTATCGAAAGAATCGATTTTTGCCTGTCTATTACAGAGACAGCGAGGTGGACAATAACAGGTTGAGAAAACGGTGAGAAATAGAGAATAAAAGGACAAACACGGAATGAATGTGACTAGATGAGCTGGAAAAATTAACTGCTTTGAAATAAGATGTTTTGGAAAATTGGAAAATCCATGTGGGATTGGAAAATCAAGCAAATATTCAAAAACAGCGGAGAAAAATGAAATTCAGTGGAACATTTGGAGTGCAAGTGCGCTCCGCAGAGCGTTTTGGTGAAGAATTCGGGAGAACGGTCCTAGATGTGGCCAGGTGCACAAGACATTGTGCAATTTGAGATTATAGCTGATTTCTGTATTAAAATTATAAGGCTGATGGCGGCTCCTGCGATGAAAGTAGTCCGACCGACTGATAAAAACATGTTTTCGTATACTGTAGTTATTGAGGACGAATAAAGTGTCACTTTCTGTGTCCAAATTAGTTATTGCACACAAAATTCGCAAAAAACAGATGACCGAAAAAAAATAAAAAAACGAAAATTTTGCGTCTTTTCAGCTGTTCGTCGCGAGACCACCTCAGAACCGTAAGAAATCTCTATAAACCTTATGCGCCTTTCAAGGTTTGGTACGGTCGTAGGATTGGTATCGCAGCGACAATATGAAATTCGCAAAAAAACGATTTTTTTCGTTCTCCTGTTTGCTGTTTACTGCAATTTTTGCATGCAAAATTATTTTGGAAGCAGCATAAAAGTTCAATTATTCCTCAGTTCACCTAAAAAACTACATATTACTATCCTGAATTGAGACATTCTAGGGAAAACGCGAATATTTGAGGAGCTTGAAACTTGAAAAAGTTGAATAGATTTTGTATTGATTCGAATACTTAAATTAATGAAACTGGGATCAGCATAGAAATGGAAAAAAAACTGTGAATTCTTCCACTAGTTGTAAAGATTGTTTACATCATCATTACTCAATGAGGTTTCCTCATGTCTAATTCTTTTGTCTTTCCAAAACCAATAACTTTGAACAAACTTCTCTATTAGTTATATTATCTTTCTAACTTTATTATGTATTAAATTGTTTATTATTAGATGCGTACTGCTAAAGTTTTGTGAAATTTCAAAAACTTTTTATTAAATTCTACTGTAGCTCCTTTGATGCTTTCTGTTCAAAGAGAATCCACGATTTCTTATTCTTATTGTGGCGGTAAAATGCAGCTGGACTTGCGCCACCGCACTCCTGTGGTAAAAGGTCCCGAAACGGTGATTTTTCCACTGGAGTGCGGTGGAGCAAGTTTACCTACATTTTACCGCCACAATAGCTTCTTAAACTCAAAATCCATCTCATGGCCGAGCTCACTGCTTTTCTAGTCCACGACCATATCAAAAGTAAAATTTGCATTATCAAATAACCGTTTCGGTATCTCCATCTATCTGTGCCACTTCATACTTTTAGTTAGACTTCCAGTCTCTCAAGTCAGTTTTCTACAATATTTGATTTCCCCTTTTATTGAAACTAAGAATCCAACAAATATTTCTTATGTAGAAAAGTTGTTAAGTTTGGGAACCACAAGTTAACAGATGACTTCATTCACAAGCGATTACAGAGAAAATGGACCAGTTTACGACAGAAACGCAAAACTAAAAAGTATCCAAATTCAACATTTATTTCCTTCCGATTCTCATCAGAGTTCCCAAATTGCAGCTCTCACATGGGACCTGTCCCTCGCTGGGAAATTGAACGTATTCCTGTTGTCGAGACATTTTTCGTTTCCCGATTCTCATCATGTTTGACAAACTGCCACGTTTCAAAGTTTGGAAAGGTGGACGCATGACACTGAAAGTTGAAATGAGAGACTCTTTTGTTACATAGACGACTCACGCTCCATCACTCTCGTAAGCAGCGAAAACATTGAATACCAAAACCAAAATGCAGAAGAGAATTGTCGACTTGCTCAACATTTTTTAGAGCCTGTAACTGCCGACGTTTTGCGAGAAAAGCCTCGAAATGTCATTTCAAACCTCTCTTCATCCTTTTTATACTTCAATTACAGTAGTGGGTTTGGCCTAGAAAAAAGTGAAATAAGTGGAGTTACTCACTATTGTCGGTTACTCTTTTCATAATTACTGCTCAGCTATTATATGAATTTTCCAATTAAGTACGACCAAAAACGTCACCCCTTCCCCCATAATAGCTCTTTATCTAGATAAATAATGAATGCTATGATGAGTTGGAATAAAGAAATCATCAAGATTCTCCAGGGAATGTCGGTAGACTTTGCAGAAAACTCCTCCTTGTTGTTTTTTTTTTTAAATAAACGAACAAAATAGCGTCATTTCAGAATGACAACTATCAATCGTATCGAACGCATTCTGGAAGGATTCGATCCGGCAAGCAATGGACTCGACGACGATTTTGTGTTGACAAAGTTGACTGCGATGAAAGGATGTGGATGTAAAGTTCCGAGAGACGTATTGCTTCAATTATTGCAAACTTTCAAGACGGATTTAGTGATTAATAATGAGGAAGTTGGTACGGAAATCGCTTATTTTTCAATTGAGTAGTTCCCACGGATACCGTAATCCAGGGGTATGCGGAACGGAATTCCGAAAATTCCGAAAATTTTGACTATTTTTGGGATGAAATTCCGACCGGAATATTCCGAAGAAAAAATTCGGCACGCAACAGTCAATTCGCCGAAACTTTTTTGCGTTCAGAAGGATTTTACCGAAAAAGTAATTTTTTAACGAAAAATACTGTAAAATTACCATTTTTATATTCCGAAAGTTCCGAAATTCCGACCATTTGAAAATTGGGAAATTTCGATATTCCGAAATTCCGAAGCTTTGAAAGTCGGAATATTCAGAAGATCCGAAATTCCGAAAATTTAAAATTAGGAATATTCCGACATTCCGAAATTTCAAAAATCTCCATTCTGCACACCCCTGACCGTAATCTCACAGATTTTTGAACCATAACTTCAGATATTGGTCTTGATAGTTGCGTGATTCCACTCCGCCATCCTGGTCTTCGTCTTGTCCAAACCACAGACTTCTTCTATCCACTTGTGGATGATCCGTATATTATGGGTAGAATCACGTGTGCCAATGTTCTATCAGACCTGTATGCCATGGGAGTCTCTGAATGCGATAATATGCTGATGCTTCTGGGAGTTGCTATCGATTTGAATGAGACCCAAAGAGATATCATCGTTCGACTATTTATTCAAGGATTCAAGGTTACTGTTAAAGCATATTTCAACTTTACTCATAGCTTTTCAGGATGCAGCTGATGAAGCAGATACGAAGATTCGTGGTGGACAAACGGTCCGTTGTCCGTGGTTACTGCTCGGGGGAGTTGCCACTTCAGTTGCACATGAATCTGAAATTATCAAAGTGGATCGAGCAGTACCGGGAGATGTTCTTGTGCTCACTAAGCCAATTGGTGGACAAGTGGCTGTCAATTCGTATGAATGGATCAAGAAGAATAATGGAAAAATTGAAGAACTCGGACTGGACGCATCCAAAATCAAAAAAGCTTTCAAACAAGTCTGTGAACAAATGAGTCGTCTGAATAGAAACGCAGCTAAGCTTCTTCATAAATATGAAGCTCATTCTTCGACAGATGTCACTGGGTTCGGGTTGTTGGGACATGCGGAAAACTTGGCTCGAGTCCAGAAGCACCCAGTGGAATTCGTTATTGACAAACTTCCAATAATCGAGTACATGAGTGACATTGCGGATTCTATGATTGCAAAGGGAGGAGAAGGATTCCGTTTGTTTGAAGGACGTTCTGCAGAAACAAGCGGAGGTCTTCTTGTTGCTATGTCAGAGGACAATGCGAAGGTATTATCGTCTCCCCATTTGATATTTTAATAAATCTTTTGTTTTCCAGAAGTACATTTCCGAGCTCTCTTCGATTGATAATGCACCTTCTTGGATTATCGGCCGGGTCGTCGAAAAAACAACTGATTCTGTTGCCCGTATCGTATCAAATGCCGTCCATCTATCGATCCCCTCTTCTATTTGATTTCTTTTGTTTTCTCTCCCATCTCCTTTCTTATCACTTTCTCTCTATTATTGGTACCCGCTTCACTTCACTTGTTGTTGTCCCTTTTTATTTTTTTTTGCGAATCAATAAATTATTTTCAGAATGGCTGACACTGATCTAACCGCTGCATATTCTTGCTCTCGACATTCCAAAAATCCAGAAACCGCTGGAGATGAATTCGATGCAAAAGTCGCCGAAATCTATAGAGATTTGAAAGATTCGGCAATCGAAAGGAAGGAAGATATTCCATATAAACAAAATGGAGAATTGACTGAAATTGATATATAGTGATCTGAAACAGCGGAAAGGGTGTTTATTATGATCCATGGGGGATACTGGTTGGTGAGTATTTGTTAATAATCTAAAAGGATAAAACAAGTACGTTCAGATTGGGGATCGAAAGAAGTGCTTGGCTGTATGTCATGTTGCTCAAAAGCTGGGGTATACGGTAGTAAGTGTTGGATACGACTACGCCAATAAAGAACATCCATTGAGTGAAACAATTCAAGAAGCTATCGATGGAGTACAGGTAATTCATTAGATAATACTTCATTCAAAACCCCAATATTTAGTTTTCTTTGGATCGATTCCGAAATGCGAAAAAAGTAGTGATTGGTGGACACTCCGTTGGTGCACATTTAGCATTTCAAGGCAAGCTTTATTGTCTCAAAACACAGCTTAATATTCTTTTTTTCTCAGCTGTCACCCGTATCCATGATCCTAGAATCAGTGGAGTATTTCTGAGTGCTGGAATCTATCAACTTCAAGAACTGGTTCAGACCACCTACGGACCAGAGTTGCGCGGAATTCCGACTTCCGACTTCCGACTTCCGACTTCCGGGCATTTTTTTCATTCCGACTTCCGACTTCCGACTTCCGAGTTTGAAATTTTACTTCCGACTTCCGGCTTAAAATCGAAAAGTCGGGGAAGTGGAGAAACTTTGAAAACCGAGGCCATTTTATAAGATTTTTAGGCCTACTATGGCAAAATTTAAAAAAAAATTGACCAATTTTTGGAAAAACGGACAGTTTGAGTTTAGTCTAACATCTCTACTTCCGACTTCCGACTTCCGACTTCCGTCTTCCGGGCAATTTTTTACTTCCGACTTCCGACTTCCGACTTCCGAGTTCAAAATTTTACTTCCGACTTCCGACTTCCGGCTTCCGACTTTGAAAAATTCACTTCCGCGCAACTCTGCTACGGACAAGACTTGGGATTGACTCCAGACGAAGCAGAGAGATGTAGTTGTGACTATGAACTCTTGAAAAGTGTCAGATTCCCAATATTACTAACCAACTGCCGACTAGAATCTCCAAAGCTATTCAAGCAAAATGTGGAACTTTCTGAACTCATCAAAAATGTTCAATACAAAGTCTGATGCTACTTCTGAATATAAGTTATCTATATTATTATTTTCAGGAATATGCCAACGAGGACCATTTTACTATTCTGACCGAGCTTACAAACGAGAAAAGTGATGTGTGCATGGACTTCTTCAACTTTCTGTATTCAATTTGATTCTTAAAAACGCCAATTTTATTAACATGGTTATTTCAGTATACTGCAAGTTGCTCAATGAGGCGTATGTAGAAAAGTCAAATGAACATAGATTGAAAAATGTGAATAATAAGAGTTATACAAGTACAGGGTGAATTAAAATTAACATGATTATTGATTTGATTGATGGCCTGCACTGGAGACTTTGTTATTCAATGAAAACTGGTCCAACCAGAAAGATAGGGAACCAGCTATGTATTCTCGGTCGAACTGAAACAAAAAGAAAGAGTATTGGCATAGGCGTCCTTTATTACCTCGATTCTCTGATTCCACTGGTTACATCTCGGGATTTGACCATGTTTTGAATGAAGGGGAACAGATTGATAAAGTTGATTCATATATGGGTTACGATTTTCAACTGGAGTATCTCTGTTGATCATTGCCAGTTCTTGATTGGATGTTGCTAGTGATGAGATGCTAGTACCAGCAGTAATTGCATGTTGCTCACGGAACCATACTTCCTCCCACATACTAGCATCATTTCCATGAACAGAAGGAACAGGAGAAGCTACAGAATTGAACAGGCTGCGATTCACTTTCCGATTGTCTATTTGTGTTCCTCCAGACAATGATGAGGATCGCGTTTTCTCGGCACTAGGAGGTGCAGTTGACTTTGGTACCGAATGTTTCTGGGAGGAGGTTATTGCTTTGAAAGCTGAATTGTCGCTTAAATTGATTTTGGATCCCTTTGGTTTTTCCGCACTGCCCAACGCGGACGGAGTAGCTGCTTGTGGAATGATTGGTTGCGGTTGAATGGGTTTGCCAATCAAATGTCCGAGCACATTTTTGGGTGCAACAGGAGAACGAGATGATGAGACTGGCTGGTTGGGTGAATGCATGACAGTATTCACCAATTGTGTTCCGAGCCATCCTGGGTGGGATTCGTGGATCTTTGTAGAAGCATTGATTTCAATTGATTTGTTGTGTTGCCCTGTAATCGATTAGTTATTTTAAAAAAAAAAAACTTCTAATTCATCTTACATGGATGATCAGATGTTACAACAGGTTGACGCAAATCGGTTGGCATTGCGAAGCCTATCTCTGGCTCTTGATCCTTGAAACTACTTTCAGTCTCTTCCGAAATTTTCGGGCAGTTCTGAGATGGATTGGAGAACTGATTTAAGCTGGCCCCTGGTCTGAGAGGAGTACATAGTCCTAGTAGAGCCAATGAATCCATTCCATCGACAGCGGGTGACATTTCTGGAAGCTTCGGACGACTAATGCTGAGTGTATTTTGAGCATCTGGCAACGATGGAGCCTTGAAGGCTGATAACAGTTCGTCTACACTCGTCATTCTTTTGTATGTTGTAGGATTTGAAGCTGTATTCTCATTTTTTGGTGCCGAGGCCGTCGCTGAAGAAAAAATCTGAGAGAGGATCGACGGCTGAGCAGTGGCTGCTGGAGGTGTCTTTGCCGCTTTTCGCTTCTTCAGTTTCTCTCTTTCTCGATGGATATATGATTGAATATCGCGCATAAATGGTATGGCCATGAAGAATTTGAATCCATGAAGGTATTCAGGTATTTTTTCGCCTTTTTCAGTTGGTAAATCATCGATTTTGAACCATTGAATCTTTCTGAAACAAAAATATTAGAAAAAAAACGAAGAAGTGGATATACCTGATTTCTTTGCGAGTTTGAGGTTCAAAGTTATAGTCTTTCGGGACATTTTTCACCAAGTAGAGTCTGACCATACCATCATTAATGAATCTCTGAAACTTCTTTTCCTTCTCCGAATGACGTCCAAAATCGAATCCCGTTTCTTCATAAGTCTCACGAATAGCCGCTTCTCGAGGTGGCTCATTTTGATTGATTTTTCCTTTTGGAAATCCCCAAGTGTTACCCTTCGCGAAATATGATTGGACAAGGATGACATTCTCCAGTTCAGCGTCTACTAGAATGGCTCCGTATGTTGGCACAGACGACTTATACTCTCTGAACTTCGCGATAACCTGAAAAATTAATACTCCAAAACTGCTCAAGAGCCAGTGATTACCTCGTCTGCACGATGAGCGTATTTTCTTAAAATTCGACAATGCTGGCACATTTGTATCGTAAATTCACGAGATCCAACATTCGGACAACCGGTATTTTTCTCATCCTCCACCATATGATCGATATAATACCAATGAGCCAGCTCAAGATGGAAACAAACTCGAATATCGTCATTGATCTGAAAGCACCACGATGAAAAAGGTAATGTAACGCTGTTAATACTTCGCTCTCAACCATATTGCTGATAAAACGAAACTCGATTTCATCGAGAATATCAGTCGGAATGCGTGGTCCTCTAGTCTGTTGATATGGCTGGTGCTGCTGATACTCTGAAGTCCCTGCAACTCGTCCTCCAACTTTCGAAGTGGAAACCTGACGCGGTCGTCTCGTTTGTGCTCTCGCGTTTTCTGCCTGTTGCTGCATTCTTGCTCCGACGCTGATTCCTTTCGGTTTCTTTTTGTCTTCCGCACGCTTCTTTTGCTGCTTGTCATTATTTTTTTTCGGTTTGGAAGTAGATGGCTCGTTTGTCATATCTGTTGTGTTTTTGTGTTGAGCCTGTTGCAAAGATGCGAGCAGTTTTTGAACACTCGACGGCTCTTCGGATTTGTTCATTTCTACCTGAAAAATTGCAACTTTTAGCAGTAGATAATCGATGAAAAGGTACCTCTTTATTAGTGGTGTTGCTGGCCATGAGATAATGATATCTGTAAATAGAGTAAAATAAGTCAAAAAGAAACAATTGTTGCCGCTTGCGCCAAGTGCGTGTGTGCGTTGTTTAGCAAGAAAACGTAATTTGAAGCATCGTACTTATGATTTTTTTTTTCGTTGTGTATAATAACGGATAACTTCGAAATGTCAATCGAATCCAAATATCTTACTGCGATTCAACGCATGGCCAACATCGTGTATCTTTTCTAGCCCGTAAAAACTTCATTCATTCACATAAATATTGATTAACATTAGTCTTGAAAAAAAACATTGGAAGTAACATCTAAACATTTGGTTGCATGTTAATAACGGGGTTGGCCATGACGACGTTTCGCTTCGATCTATAAAAAGTATGTGAATAATGAATTGGTCAGAATCAACGAAAATCTCTACCTCTGCGAGTTTCGCCAACGAATGATCCAGTTGATTCAGATCGTGAATCGAAACCATGCCCATGTGATCTCTCACACCTTGATCACTGATGAATACAGAGACAGCATCTTGCATTGATCGGAACGTTTGGAGCATATTATCCAAATCACGGCTATGCATCGTTTCAGACTGTGTGTTCAGATTGCTACTGCTGCTTTGCATCGGATGGTAGGAATCAGGAGGCATTGCACTTCCAACCGGTGTTTGATATCCGTTCTGTGAGCCATGGGCTGTATGGAAACTCCGGGCAGATCTATCACCATAACTGTGGACTGATCCATGAGGAGTTGCGAACTGTTCATGATTCGGGTTATAGCCATTGTGTTGGATGTTTGATGGACCACCCATGAAACAACTGTTGGAAGAAGCACTGGAGCCGAAACCAGACCGACGATTACTATTTTCAAACTGTTGCATGGCTTGCTTCTTTTGCCGATCGATATCGTCTTCTTGTTCGATTCGCTTGAAATCGGGTCCGAGCTGAAAATCGACAAATATTAATGCAGCGGAGACCTCAGCTCACGTTTGTTCTTTTTATGTCATCCTGGTTCCATACATAGTATTGCTTTGTACTATCAATACGATTGATTTTCCAGACGTATGCAATGATGTCACTTGTGTCGTTGCAGTCTTCAACCATATTTTTAGGGACCATACATTCGGAGTATGAACATATCGCCATCATCTCGGATGAATCCTTTTTACCGCGGTATTGTTCCACAATCCTCGCAGCCGAACCTGCATTGCCGCACACATCACGAGCCTGAAAACCCGGAATAATTGTTCCCTTGTCTATACTTAGCAGAACACTCACATATTTATCCAACAAAACCGATCCGACGGCATCGCAAGACAATACGAAATTTCCGGTTCTTTGAGTATAATCGCCGAAGCCTTCCATATGTCGATTCAGGTCAACTACGAAGTAAGCAAAACTATCATTTTCTTCAACAAACGTTTCATAGGTTCCGTCGATATTTTTAATGATTTCCTGAAAAAAAATATATATATATGAAATTGTTTTCCGTACACCACATACAATAACTTCGTAAGGCGCATTGTAATTTTCATCACACATTTCTACAGGAATATAAACACAATCAACTTGGAATCCTAGCCGTATTCTGTCGAATCGTTTCCTGCAAAAAAAGACATTCAACACACAAGATAAAGTAATTATATCAGATAACAAACCGGTGAATAAAAGCCGCTCTCCGTTCAGTGAGCAAGTATAAAATCATTAATTCTCCTCTTCGACTAACAACAATAGCATTTCCTCGCAGAGATGAGTTCTGCATTCTTCCGTTCGGCGAAAAGTTCATTCCGTGTTGCGATGGATTATAGGAGAGCCTGCAATTGAAAAACATTACTGGACCTATAAACAAACTCATTGCGAGCACCGAGTCTCAGTTTTATTCTTTACTAGAATCGCCGAAACTTTCTTTTTGGAAAACTAAAACGAAAATCCTGATCAAAAACGGATATAAATCCTAGCGGATTATATAAAAGTAAGACTATTTTTAAAAATCAGTCTGTCAACTTACTCTGGATTACGGTCGTACGCCTGTTGATTCGAATTTTGATACTGTGAACTTGAAAAGCTGGGATTCGGAGGGTATCGCAGTCCCGAAGAAGATTGGAAACCAATTGTACCATTACCATTAGAACCTTGTTCATAACCGCGAAACTGTTGATTTTTTGTCGGCTCGTACTGTGGAATATTTTGAGACGCATTCATCGTTCTTTCAGACGGATAGAACGGATCCTGTGATTGGTAACCCGTGGGATTCCGAGAAGAACCTGAAATGAAATTCGGTCGTCCAGAAAATTGGCTTTCGCTGCATAAAACGCGATACACGTGTTTGGAACATATTTTCATAAAATATAACCTCAATTAGTTCCTCGAAAAAGTTTACCTTCGAATAAGTTTTACCTTTTTCACTTTCATGAGATCTCGAACAATTATACTGATTGTAGGTGCTTTGACTTTGTTTATTCTCCACTGGTAAATTTTTCGACGAATCGTTTGGTGTGGCATACCAAAAACACGACTCTTCTTTGGGCGTTCTCAAACGTATCTCAGATCTCCTTCGACATATGACATGAGCACTGAAAATTTCAAACATCTATGAGAGGAACCCTGTATGACACAAATTACCAGTTCTCACGATCAAAATCCAATTCAGTCTCCGTTGAAATAATACCAAGCAATGGATGTCGATAGTATCGAATATTGTGGTCTTGGCTCTCGAGACGATCACTCGATTTGATGATAGCGAGAACCTAAAGAAATTAGTGAATTATTTATTATCGAAAAAATCAAACTGAGACTCGGTGTTTGCACTGTGTCGATTTACGAGGTCCCGCCCACCAATCAAAGTGCGCGGCGCGCAGTTGTTTTTGTTTTGTGGGCGGGGCCTCGTAAATCGACACAGTGCAAACACCGAGTCTCAGTTTGATTTTTTCGATAATATACTATCCTACTATCCTCTATTTAAAAAATCGTACGACAAGAGGACATCCGGTTTCAACAGTACCATTGTCTCGCCTCCTTCAACTACGACTTTGGTCTCTTTTGGATCGATCTCTTCCTCGGCAACTTTATTGACTATTATTCCCTGGCCTTCCTTTATTCTGCAATTTTGTCTCATTCTTATACATATTTAAGCATAAATCTCACTCTATCTTCACCGAAATCCATGAGTGCAGGCTGACGTATTTTCCATTGGAGTCGTGAGATGGTCTTTCCTTGAAATAGGCATCGCCGTGCTGTGTCCAGAGCTTTCCACAATATCTTCCCATTTTATCAACAGAGACAAGAAGACCAGTCTGCCAAGAGGGAATCTGCAATTTTCATTGTTTTTGAAAAATCAAGAACCTAGTTGCTAACCGCTTTTCGAACAGGTTTTTTGTTGAACTTCTGCCTTGGAGGTTCAAAGAATCGTGGGAGTTGTGACGGTGCTAGCCCGTTCTTTTGAACTTCTTCGGCATGACGTTGCTCGAAATCGCACAATGATCGAGCGAATTCATCAGAGAATTCGATATGATCTTCTATTAACGGAGAAACAGCAATGAAGACCGGTTGCAATGAATTTTGGCACTGTTTCCTGAAACAAAAAATATCAGGCCGTTCGGAAAGCCTTGTCACTTTTTTGTGAATTTTTGGGGCAATTTTTTTCTCCGAAGAAGATGTTTCAAGAGCTCATATTAGATTCATGTTGGTATGTAACGAAGTGAGAATAAAATTCTTTAACCACACCTCTCTCACAAGAGTCTGCGGACAGATAACTCAACTAACAGTGACATAATGCATTTTTGTATACTCTTTCTCAACGTCAGCTGACAGGAATCACAAGGAATCACAGGAATCAAATTTTTTTCCGAAAAATTTCATTTTTACTCTATGTCAGCTTCAGCCAAGTATATTTTCTGCGGGAGGCAAGGTTGAGACAAATAAAGTATATGATGTTGTTCCGTGACTGACCTCCACCAAGTATGTGCACACCAGACTTTGAGAAATTCTAACTGGACAGTAGGAGAAAGCGCCGAAAAAAAGTGACAAGACTTTCCGAACGGCCTAATAACTTATTTTTTTTTAAATAATAAAACCAACAATGTGATGGTGGTTTTGTAGATTGTACTGTGCTTCAGACGATCCGATCGCTCTTCGATGTCAACGAAACCATAATAATTTGAAAAACCACAACTTTTGTTGAAAGTTTTATGGTTCCGATTCGCAGAAAAAACGACATGTGCTGGTATCTTCAAAAAATTAATATACGTTTTGAATTCAACAAAACTCTCACAGTCGGTTCGCCATTATTCCAAACTACAGCCTGACTTGGTCTAGAGTATTCGAATTTTCTTTCCTTCAGTATAGCTCGTCCATTTTGGAGTCCTTCGGATGTGAAGCGAATTTCTCCAAAGATGCTGACGTTTCTTAAAAATTTCCAAATTTTAGCAGCAGAACATTATGCTTCAACTTACGGAATGTGAATATTTCGAACATCGAGTCTCATGATCTTCAGTAGAGTGGTCTCATATCCAATTATCTCTGAGCCCTTGTTATCAAGCACAAGAACGCAATTCTCCACTTCCTTTTCGTTAGGAGTGAACGATCGATCGTTGGCAGTTTTACTTGTGCTTTCGACATTATGAGGTTGCTTACCAAAGCGCCTGAAAAACTGATATTTATCGTTGAAAATAAAATAAACTTCCTCATCACTATACTTACAACGGCCTGGGCGGATCAGAAGGTCCAGCTCTCGGTTCGGAATGGTCGCCTGATGAAAGACTGGATTGTGAAACTCTAGACGGAGAAATCAAATTCGATTTGACTGGTTGCGAGTTAGGAATGGGTGTCTGATGACCATCAGATAATCTGTTGTCATTCGACGTTTTCTCGTATGCATATGTGAATCTCTCTGTTGACCGATCCTGATTTCCATTCCCATTATCATGGACTTCTGCGTATTCATTGGCACTTGAAGATGAGACATTTGCGGGCTCGTTCGCTTCCTGAGGGCTTCCATTAGTTCTTCTTGTGGCCATCAGAGCTGGTGGCTGGTCGTGATAGACTTTGACGATACGAAAGAGTGGAGTGCTTTTATCGTTGATATCATCATTGTTTCTGAAAACAAAGGATTTCGTCATGAGGATTTTTAAGAAAAACTAACATTGCTAGCTCGCATTGGTAGGCGTATCCTCGTTCCATAGTGGAAGCTATCGATGAATCGACAAAGACACGGCCATAAGTTTCTGCGTACGCTATATTCTTTTCCTCATTGCTCTCGATCGAGAAACCAGCTACAGTTTTCAACTGAAACTTTTCACAATCAAAACATCGTATTTAAAACAACCAACCCTCATTTGATTTCCATCGAAACGAACTGTTTCTTCATTTTCAAACTTTATTTGATCCGGCTTGGAAACCGGGATAAACACTTCCTCAGAGCCCGAATAATCGTGATCACCGAATACAATGCGTTGTCCTGGCCTCGCTCTGAAAAGAGATGAAACTGGTTGGTTTATAACGAATAAAACAAACTCCATCTCCAACGGTAGTTGGACAGTGATGAGACTCTCCAGTGGTTTGGAAAAGCATATTGCTCTATTGGTCGACTCTTCGAAAAATATTACGATTCCGCTCACTTGAGCTTCCATTTCCATTTCGTTCAACGAACTGAAATTTGTAAGCTATAAAAATGCGATACTGAAGATACGACTTGCAATGGGGGAAACAATTCTACTGAAAAGAGAAAGCGGCAGTGTTCTATTCGCATTCTGCGTCTCTATAGAAAGCCTATCTGCCACTCGCATCACGCGGCGAAACCGGCAAAACCCCCTCCCTGGGGTCGCGAACGTTTTTATTGCTTAGTTTTTTTTCAAACTTTTGAACTCTTTTTTGGCATTAAGTGTGTGAAACTTTAGCCAATGCTTTGGTCTCGCCTTGTCGACGTTTTACTGATCAAACAAAGACAACTTTGAAAATAGGTCACGCCCGCCTGAGAAATGCCGTTCTTTAACGATTTTACGAATAAAATCGGAGAAATTTTGTTAATTCAAGTGAAAAACCGAAAGCGGCACTTCGGAAGCCCAGCAAAATCAATATACAGCAACATCAAAGACAAAAAAAAATCGATGCAGAATCCAAAGGAAATTTATTTTTAAAAATGCCACTCAAAAACTACCGTACTTCGACTATCGCGTTAAGACCTCTTCGTTCAATTGGAAAATATCCTTTAAAATTCGACTACGGTTTCATAGATAAAAAAGAAAAAAATCCATTTCTGCATCCCCCCATTACTTTAGACATCTGTTTGCTGCAATTTTGCGAGCGGAAACGACTTTGGACGCATCATAAAAAACTAAATTACATGGTACCAACAAAGTTTTGCAGTTCAAACTTTAAAGGGATTATCACCGTCTTTGGGATTCTGCCTCAGCTCTCTCCTCCTCGAACATTAACATCTTCCTCGAGAAATCTTCGATTTTGGGACCTTGCTTCCTCCACTTTGGCTGACTACACAGTCTCATGAGACATTTCTTCCCATTAAAGGTAATATCATTCCTGGGAACAAGTGCTTGTTTTTTATTAAAAATTGGGAAAATTGGGAAACTCACAATTCTACGATAACAGTGTAAACTCCGGGACTTTTGATTTCGAACCCGGAACAATCGACAAGTCCATACCAATCGGTATATCCGACTTTTCTTTCATATGTAATGTGGTCAGGATTCGAACTGAATCCAATCCAGCTCGTTATTTCACATCTATTCGAATCGATCAGTTTTATGGAATCCTCCGATCCAGGATGTTCCAGACAATAATCGTTAGCGTTCAAAGTAACCGAACCGTCATAATTAGCAAGAAAACTCGATTCGAAACAGATGAAAATCCCAGTCCTCAGTCTAGAAAAGGAATTGATGTGTGCAACAAATGGTAACGAATCAACTCACTTCTCATCGCCACAAATATTTATGTGGTAAACTTTGTGGATCTCTCTATCCAAACAGACAAGAGTGTTGTTGTCGTTGTTGTTGGCAATAACAAGCAATCGCACCATAATTAAGAAGAAATTATAAAATCTGAAAAACGGAAAAGTTCGGTAGTATGACTGCTAGCAGTTCAGGAAAAAAAGGGAAAGCAGTGAATAGAAGGAGCGACTACTCACAAATATACATATTACGGAAGAAACGGTAATTATTAATTCTAGCCGAGAGCCGTTGATAGTTCTCGCAATGAACCTAACAATAGGACGAGGTCGTGAAAATAGAAATTAAACTGAGACAGTGCTACATTTTACCTAGTGTACTTTAGGAAACGCAGACAATTCAGGATGGTAACATCCCGCTGTGAGATGTAAAAAATTGATTTTATAACAAGAGATTGCAATACAAAATCAGGAGGCAGCAATGACAGAGTAAAATGTTTCAGATTCCTGCGAAAAACTACAAAAATAAGCATTTTTATAAAGGTGAAAATAGGCCAACAGACATGTTTTCATAAGGATTTGAAAGTGAATAGGTCAAAAACCGATTCTTCCTAAAAGTATGTCTATGTTTAATGAATAAATTTTGTAAACACCGAAGAAAATATGTGTGAATGTAAACTTTTTCAAATGAATAGAACGCTCAAGAAACTTCGTGCTTTTATCGTTTATGTTGGAAAATAAAATGTTGCTTTCTGTTTGTTTTTTAGTAATGCGGGAGACGAGAATCGAAAGAGGAACTCGAACAGCAAAAAACTTTAGAAAAAATGCACAAAGGATAAATGTCACTGACATACCGTAACCCAATAAAGGAAGGGACACTTGTTTCTGATTTTCAGAATTTGAAAGGCACTTCTAGCACAAGTTTCACAATAAGCAGGAAAAAGTTGGAAGTATCATATGGAAGAGTATGTAACTGTTGTAAAAATATTCTCTTGATAAAAATATAAATTGAGAATGATAAGAGTGTTGAAATATTTAACTTTATTTTCAAAATGATAAATGTCAATCAGAACAAGAACCAAACATGATATTTATTAGTCTTGACAGTCCATTTGTCAATAGTTACGCACGATGCTCTGTAAAGATAAGATATACTTTTGGATTAGAAGAAACTTACTTCAACGACAAATTCCTTGTTGTATTGTCTGTTGACATCTTGGAATCTTGTATCGCCTGAAATAATGAAGAGGAATAAATGATATGAAAATTGAAAGGACAAACCAGTTGGAAGCTTTTCAACAGTTCGACTCCAGTGTCTACCTTCATTTGGTCCGTCTCGAAGAAGGGTATCTAGTTCTCCCTGGAAAGTGATAAAATAATGTCAACTCTCAATTATATTTGCCTCACCTTCCAAGTATTGTTATGTCTCTCATCCAAAAGACGTCCACTCTCATCTCTCCACTTCCAGTTCTCGTCCTTTTTCTTCTCAACGACGCCTGAAATCTTTTTCTTCTGATTCTGTTATCACTTCAAGTTCTCACGTCTACACATGGTCATCACCAATCCATCATCATTCTCTTCAACACCTCTCATACTTCTTCCAACCCAATCATCTCGTGCATTTCCAACGGCTGCCGTTGCATTGCTCACTGGTGGCCATTGTCTTGCAATCGACTCAACACCTCCTTCCGCTTCGGGATTTCTGATTGGAGTCTTGCTACGACGGGCGGTATGGGAAGCATATGGAGAGGATCTGAAATGGAAGATTTGCTAGATGATGCAACTGAGAGCAAATTACTTGTAAGCGGCACTTCCGAACGGATTTTTCTGAGTCTGGTAGTCGTAAACTTGATCGTTTCTGGAAGAAAAAACAAATTAAATGAAGAACACATCCGAAAACATCAGTTTTCCTTGCTCCATTTTTTCTTTTATTCTTCTAATGTATCCATCGTTTACTTAATCCGTTTTCCCTCTAACCTGAAAACACATTTATCCAAGTTAAACTTTACTAATACCAAACAATGATATAAGAATCTTCGCTTTTTCTTCATCTCAATGTGTGGTGTGCTCTCGCACGAATGCTCCAAGTCAAATTATAATTAGCTTTTTGCTTTCGTCTCCTATTTCTTTTTATGTCGCTCCTTTTTTAGATGAAGCTGTCAATTATTCCGCGCCGGAGAGAAATTGTACATTTTTTTCGTGGTTTTTGTTTTCATTTTCCTATTCTTCGCTTTGAATGCTGGATCGTCTTAGAAGAAAATAACGTCTTGAGAACCTTGCAAAAAACCAAAATCAATTAGGGTAATTGAATTGAGCAGCGAGAGTTTCATGTTCTCTTTTCACCGATAAAAATTACTATTTCCTTTAACTATGGGACACCGAATGTTTCCTAATAGAACCAAAGTTTTAGAAATTTAGGTGGTAAAAAAGTTGCTTGTCGTAATAAGGTTTTCATAAATTCTCTAGATCTGGAACATACAGACCGATATATAGATCACAACTCGAATGAATAGGGAGAAGGAAGTTAGAAAGATGTTACAATTCAAAAAGGTTTCTTTTTTTTCATAGTAGTTAATCTATTCTGTTTCTAAGATATGAACCATCACAAAAACCCAAAATCCCAACAAAACCTTTCCCTACTTTTCTCTTTGCGTTTCCCACCAATTTACTCTTGTTTTCTTCCCACGGATAAGCCAATTGTACGGACATCTGTGTCTAATCTACAATCGATATAACTCAGTTGTCGCCTATTGTGGTGTAAGCATATGTGGCGGGGGAGTGAGTGTGCAACGACGACGCCGCCGTCTTCGTCTTTTCACCTATATAATTCGGCGGCTCAACTCAACTCGACAACGAAAGCAGAAGAAGACGTTAGAGACGGGAGAAGAGAGGAAGAGTGAGAGTGTTGTGAGCAGTTATTTCACTTTCTTCCCAATTTTTAATTTCTCTCCTTGCTCTTTCCACAGAAATTAGTTGAAACCTCTTTTGTGTCGGCTAGCAAGCCACATAACCCATTTCGGAATCGAATTGCTCCATGTTCTCAAGTCGAGTTTTTGTCTTCTTTTCTTCTTCATTCCATCCTAATCTACCGTATTAGAAGTGGGAATCGAGTGAGGTGTCATACTCGTTTTCTCAAGCACATATTCAGAAGGCCCTCGAGGCAATATTGAAGGGCGCCGAGTCTTTTTCTCTTCTCGTTTTTCCTCATTGCACCCAATGCATTTCTTTACTTTTCTAATTCAATTTATCCGCCGCTCGCTTCTTTATATGCATTCATCTAGTGCTGCGTCTAGTGCTCCTTCTGCTCCGTTTTAGGCAAAAATAGCATTTATGGTGTCGGAAGAAAGCAAAAAAGATTCATAAACTAAAAAGAAGAAGTAGACAAAACCATGAAAATCTTGTTTTTCGTTTTGTTCAAAAATTGGAAGAAGAAACCGAAAATGCTCCTTTTGAGTGTTCGACTCAAGTGGCGGTTACTGTCCCCTCAACTTTTCTGCTCTCTCGATTTCTAGAAATTCCAGTTTCCAGATTTTTCTAGTCTCCGATTTTTTGTGTTTTCTAGTAAACTCCCGTTTCAAAAAAGTCTAAAAATTTGTACATAATATTCTCAAAATCACGTACTCGGCGTATGTTAAAATAAGCCCTTTTTATTGAAGTCCGCGGAGTGTTATCTTGAGTTAGAGATTGTAATAAATGGAAATCCTGAGGTTCCCTACTGTTAGCTTATGCTACTAATAACTGGAAATTAAAATGTCAGTTGAAACAAAAACTTTCGCAATTCCCAATTGCAAAAGCTTTTGAATTTAAAACACGGTGTATCCCAGACATTTCAATAGCTCGGATACAGTGACAGACACAAATTAGTCTAGTCAACTGAAAGTCCGTTTTCATTTTAATTTTTGAACTGACATCATGTTCAATTTGCCCCAATTCAGTCTCTTCCTCTTTCAAACATCTGCTCTTTTTCTTGTTTTCTTTTTTTTTAACCCAAATCTTCTTGGGTTTTCTTCAGAAATACCCACACACTCTTTTTTTCGGATCTCAGTGCAAAAAAAGGAGAAATTGAATAATATAGACGGCTAATATTGGCTGTCCCCCCGGTTTTTTCTTTCTCTTCTCATTGTTTGAAGATTCAAAATGAGGCTATCGTCGCGGGGAGCCGAGGGGTCCTCTTCTCCGTAATTTTGTGCTCCTATCCATCTATCGACACGTCTTTTTTTTCTTGATGAAATAGAGACGCGATAATTGCATTTTGGACACAAAATGAGAGCATGGCATCTTCTCTCTGACCACATCAAAAGTTCAACAACTTCTTCTGTGTGAAATAAAAGAAGCTCTCGTTTTCCCAGAATATGTTTTAATTCTTCTTACTAACCTGGTATGAATATTTCTTGATCGTTGTCCCTCCATCCAGTTACCGCTTTGATATTGAGGACTACTGTAGCTTTGTTGTTTGCTGCAAAACGAGTCGATTTGGGGAGATTGGTCTAAAGCCAGAATTAAGGAAGAAAAAAAGGTGTCTGGAGAGAGCAAAATGAGCATTCAACGGGGAGAGCCGCCCCCGGTTGACAACCCGAGAACAGCTGTTGGTTCTTCCTTTCTTTTTTCTTGTCTTTTTGAACCTAATTGTTGGGTCGGATGCAAATGATGAAACCTTCCCACACCCACTAACGTCTCAAGGAACAAGTGGAAGATTTGAGAAGTAATTCTTATGGAAAAATAGGAACAAAAGGCGCACCTATTGATGTCTTTTCTCATTTGTTCGGCTTCCTCAACTGGCGAGAATACACTTCTTCCCATCATGAATCCATTGTCAGATGTGTGTTGTTTGTTTCTGTTTTGATACTCCTCCGATGAGTGTACTATTTTTTGTGGTCTGAAAGAATTCTGAATCACCCTAGTCTTCTGGTTCAAGAAAAGATCCTTCACGCTTTTATCACTCTGATGAAATGACTCTTCTAACAGAAACTTAATACAAAGCACACTGTTTTCCGTACCTGAAAACAAAGTTTGCCTCGTTCTGATCCTCTCCTTCAACTCTACTAACAACTTGTTCCAAACGACGCATCGTTGGACCAACTGAAGAAGCTCTCCATGGAGTGGAATTAGCTGATCTATCAACAGTCTCATTGGCTTTCCATTGAGCCATATCTGGATGACAACTCTGTGTCATTTCTCGATTCACTGATGCTCTTTCCTGACGAACTCTTTGATGTTCCTCAAGTTCATCCATGATATCAGATTTGAATCCTCCGATTCCTCCCTTAACTTCTTTTCTTTCTCTTGCTCCTGGAGTCATCGAACGAGCACGACTTGGCTCACGCGAGACTGGTTTTGGAGGTGGCGGAGGTGGCGGCGGAGGTGGAACCGATTTCTCTCTGAAATTTATTACCATTCTTTCCCCATAGAAAAACCTTTTCTAGCGATTACCTTGGTGGCTCTGGAATCTTCTGCTCCTGTTTCGGCTCCTCAAAAACTCTTTCATAATAAAATGATTCAGAAGTGTCTGGTACTTTTTTCACCGGTTCCTCCTTTTTCGAAACGTCTTCGTAAATCGTCGGCTCATCGGGTTCTTCTTCTTCGATTTCTTGTTTTGTGGCTGTTCTCAGTTCAGCTTCGTTCAATTTGTCCTGCGGATATTCGAAGGAAACCTGCAAAAATTATGTTTCTCAACAAGATTTTTGATGTTATGAGATAGAGCTCGGAGCAGGTGGTTCAAGACATTGCTTGAATCTTGAGCGCATGTGATGTTTTCTCAATTAACTGTACTGTTTTCAGAAAAATAGGCTCGCGAAATTGAATTCAATTATAGAAGTCGGAGCAGTTTAATTGATCTTCAATTAAAAATTTCAATTATTTTCAGAACAAAAGTTAGCTTTGTGTTCTAGCTGACATATTATCTATTTTTGCTAACAAAGCTTACCTTGTTATAACTTGGGGAAGAAGGAGTTGCTTTGTATGGTTTCGGCGTAGATGGAAGTGTTTGTGATGGTACATTATTCGAAACAATGAATGCGTACATCATTCCGAAAACACATTTAATCACTTTCCATAAGAATTGAACTCCATATTTCACCCAATTCCACACTTTTCTTGCCGCCTTCTTTCCGAATTCCCAAACTTTCACTGATCCCTTTTTCACATTAGTCCACAAAGACTTGAAGAATCCGCGAATACCCGAATTTCCGGAATAAAATGATTTTGGTGTCGAGTTGTGATTATTATTATCCTGAACGTGATTACTGTAGTTATTCGTCGTCATCGGAGGTGGAACCGGATTCTTTCGGAATCTGACTCCATTCGACTGATGATCCGAGCATGGGGTTCCATCTACACAGCAGTATTGGATAACTGGCTGGCTGTTTTTCTCACATTTCCATTCTTGTTTTCCTCTGAAATTAGGCAAAATTGTATACTTTGTTTCACTCCCTAGATTCTCAAGTGAGCATCCCGAAATTGGGAGAATTCTGAAGCAACGCCTTCTATTTTTCTGTTCTTTATCATTTAATTAATCTAACCAGTCCATTCAAGATCTGTTTCCCTATTTTTTCTCCATTTTTCTTCCCCAACAAGATTTATACATTGCTCTCAGATTCTTTTGGAAGAATGTCCACAAAATGAGCAACTGACTCTTTTCATCTTTTTTTCGGTTTCTCCACAAACTATATCATTACGGGAAAACCGAAAGAAAACCGAAAGAATAAGAATGAGTTGTAGTTTATATTTTTCTCTATTTGTTTCTCACATGCAATGTGACACTTTCTGGCTCTAAATTAAGAAACTCTCCAATCACCTGCTGATTGACATTTTCCAATTTCGTTTTCACGCTCTTATGCTTTTTCTAGTATTTTTTTTGTTGGTCGGCTGACTTCAGACTACTATTTTGAATTATGGCTTTTTATTCTGACGCTTTTAGAGTTTCCCATGTAGAACGAAGGGACTAGGCTGATTTATTGTTTCAAAAAATGAGACAAGAGTTTTGAGCCTAGACTAGTTGTTCAAAATTTCCTCCGAACTTCTTCAAGTTAAAACTTTTTATTTTCTTTGACCTAAGAATTTTCCAAGACTATCTAGACGACCCGACTCACTTGAATAGATAGTAGACAAAATAAACAGCTGTCCAGAATACTGTACCGACTGCGTTGACGGCGTCCGCAGCGACGGAAGGCATGACTCTCGAATAGTGCGAGTGTGAGAGCTCCCCCTCCGTGACGGCCGTAAGGATCCCTTGCTCTGTCGTTGTAAAAAGGCGGTAGGAACGGAAATAGGTCGAAAATGAAGGGAGAATTAGAGATAAGTTTTAGAAACCAGAGGAGATCTCTCTCGATTTCTTTTATCTTTTTCCTTTCTTTTCACTCAAAAATCCCCACAATCTCTTTTATCTCATTTCTCAAACTCAAAACATGTTGCGGGCACAAAATAATGAAGAGCGACGATTGACGAGTATAATTTCAGGTGATGAGAAAATGTTCCGAGGCGGAAAAGAATCTCAAATGAGTACGGATAACAATAAAGAGAAGCGCCTACCATATGTTTCCACTGTGTTCGTCGTCGGAAATGACGCAGAGGGTGGGGGCGAACATGGATCATCATGATGATCAGGAATCATGTATTTTCAGAGTTTAACATCGAGAGACGAACTTTGTGGCAAGATGTTCTGCCGGATCTTCAGAATCTTGCTTTTCAATCGAACTTTGATTTGGAATTCTGTGATGTTCCACTGGAGACTGGCGAATTGAGCAACGATGCAGCTGAGCATGTGTTCCGAATGTGGAAGGAGAATCCACGTAGTTGGATGGTGGTGAGTATACAAAGTTAAAGAATTGTTGAAATTGAGACTGATCTTTTTGCCAAACAAAAAAAGATTACCAAACTTGGATTCAGGAAGGATGGTGTGGAACTCACATTCAATTTTGGATTTTCAATTATTTCTCAAAGGGGGAGTACATAATTTCCAAAAATTTAGAGATTTTGGTTTCATTCGATGCAGAGGGCGCGGGAAGAATATTCGCAGTTTTGGACCAATGTCCAGAGAATTTTCTTCCCGCGTCCTAATTCTGCATCGAATGACACCAAAATCTCAAAAATTCCAATTAGTGTTCTAGGCAAAATGAGTTTATGGCTCAATCGATGCAAAATTTCATGCTGATTCCGATTATCACAATAAAAAACGCTCAAAAATTCTTCTCCGACTCAAAAAACGCCGTCAACGTTGCAAAAAAGTTATCCCTCGTGGCCGAACTTTCGTCGTGTTTTCCACGTGGATTACAATTTTTGCACTGACCATGTTAGGCCAGGAGGGATAACTTTTTTGCAACTTTGAAGGCATTTTTCCCCAGAAGCATTTTTGAGGATTTTCATTATGATATATCGATTGAGCCATAAACTCATGTTGCCCGGAATCCTTCTTTAAAGATTGGAAGATAAACTATCAAAACTTAGAACTCCAATTTTGAAATCTTCCCAATCTCACACCTACAGTAATCCCCATTTTAGATTCTGCTGGGCAACCGATACGGCAACGTGTCAGTGCCGACATCATTACGAAAAGAAGAGTACGAATCCATCCGGTCGTCGATATTTGAAGAGAATGGAAGTGAGTTCAAAGGGGTCCGTCCCGTCCGTCTGTCGCATGCTAATTCGTCCGTATCGAGAAGTCCTATTCCACTTCTCTTTTCTACTTATTCTTCTTCTTCTAGCTCTTCTCCATCAATTCTTCTCGACAACTTCAATTTCTTCCTATTCTTCTTCCCTTTTCCGTTTTTCTCTATATCCCTGAAACCTAGAATTTTGAGTGCATTTCCCACTAATTCTCACTATTTTTCAGTCTGAAGCGAGGAACTTTTGCCATATATCTTTAGTTTATGTCTAAATTTTTCCACTGGAACCAAAAGTTTCCAACTTCAAATTAGTCACTTTCTTTCCATTCCATTTTTTGTATTTCTTTTTCTACCGACACAAATATTGTCTGGCTGGAAAAAAAAACGAAGAATCTTGCCCTGTGGCGACTGCTGTTTCGGTCGAAAACATCTTTTTTGTGACATTCGATTTCCGTTTTTCGGCAGTTTTTCTTCAACTCCTCCAACTACTTTTTGAGTTATCAAGGTTTGAAGCAGGAGAGAAATGTGAAAAAGGAGAGAAGAGAGAGAGAGAGAAACGAAATCCAGTTAAACGGGTCCGCGCAGGAAAAGAAGGCACTTCACAATTTTTTTTTTGAGATGTTTGGTTGACTCTCTCTCTCTCTCTCTCTCTTTTTCTCTTAAAAATGACCGATAAATTTTTGACAACTCGATGCATTTTGCAATTTCACCTGTTATTTCATAACGTTGCCATAGTCAGTCAGTTTTTGTGCTTTACTCTTGACAACTACTATCAATTGTAGGCATTGGAAACTGAAATTGAAACCATATCTAGAAGAGAATCTCGTAGGGATATTCGAGTAATAAAATCCAGTAGATCTACTAGTAGATAAAAGTTTCAGTAGATAGGAATTAAAAGATCTGAAACTATGTAACTGAAAATGAAACCATTACTAGAAGAGACTCTCACCGAAATCTGTTAGTATTATTCAAAGATCCAGTAGATAAGAATAGAACGATTCTCCAGGTTCTAGCCTATTGTACTTTCATCAATACATTCTGCTAACTGAAATTAATTTTTTTCGTTTTTCCAATTTCCGTTTCTTTTCAGATGTCCGCGTCTTTGAAAAAGCCTACACAATAAATCGAAACACTCCGGTTGAAGAATATCGTCTCATTCCTTCAGCCATCAAAGATAAAAAGCAGTTGGCTGAAATCATCAAGGCGTTGCAAGCAGGAGCCAAGGCTGTAAGTTTTTTATCCTTCAGTTATTTTTGAATTTTTTTCAAATGCAGATGATTTTGATAAAAGTAATCGTGTACTGGGTAACTAATCATTTTCATTTCCGGTTTTCGAAGATAATTGTAAGGTTAGGTGTATACTTGAAAACAAACTTTGCTCAAAGTGTGAGCTCTATTTTGAGTCAAGAAATCCCATTTTCGAATACACTTTCTGAAGTAGCTTGACGTTGAGATTAAAGTTCTGAAAGCGTTATGTATTCATACATTTTTGCAAGCTACCGTATCCTACAATATGGTTTTTCACTACAAATTGAAGTGGTGATCACTCAAATCTTTACATGTTCATTGTGAGATCCTAAAATGTTTCAAGAGCAAAGTTACAATACTGAGCAAAAACTTTTAGGATTAGAGCTCAATTGAAATAGATCTTTCTGTTTGGAGTATCCACTTTTTTCATTATAGGCGCATGAAGAAGGAGCAATAAACCAAGTCCACGAACAACGACAGAATCGTTTCTTCTCATCTCCACTCGAATCATTCGTCCGTTCGGTACTATCCGTTTCCCCGTGTCGATGCCTTTTTCTGCTTCGAAAATTCGATCAACTCGTCGCGGATCCAAACGCTCCGAACGCTTTTCTTGAGATCAACGAACAAAGTAGCCGGAAAATTGAAGATTTGAAGGTACAGGAAATCAAAATTAAGAAACAGGTGAAAATATCAAATTTTCTAATTTCAGAACGAGATAACTCTGAAAATGAATGACCGAGTGATGACGCACGTATTGAGGCCTGAAAGTATCGATATCAATTACTTTTTCAATTCGAGAGATGGCGATAAATATAGAGAGAAAATTGCAAGACAGGTGATTTCTCACTTTCAATTCTTCATTCTTTATGTACAGAAAGTTTCAGTTCAATGAGAAACTCAAGAATCATCTCGCTGATATAAATCCACCGTTACGACCTGAACCTTCTCGATCTCCAATTGAGCTAGCTGTGAATGAAGCACGAATTCATCACGGTAAGTTTTTTTCTAGAATGTTTGAGAAATACTTTTCTTTTTGCAGAATACCTTGAACAGCAACTCTCATATGGAAACTTGAAAAGAGATTATGACAAACGTTTGGATGAATTAGCAGGCGTCAAAGTGAACAGAGGAGTTTTTCTGATTCAAGGACCGGAGCTGTGTGGAAAAACCCAAGCATTGTGTCGTCTTTATGATAAGATTTCCAGCAAAGATGCATATAAGATCATATTGTAAGTAGAACTCTGAAAAAAACACTCTCTACCATATATTTCTTCTAGCTTCACAAACTTGACCTACTCTTCAAACTTCGCTCATGAAGCCTGGAGAATGATATGTTTGAGCATATGTGAAACGGCGAATATTGATGCAAAAGACGTGTTAGAACATTTCAAGTTAGCTGGAATTCTGAAATGCCTGGAGTCGATTGTTCAAAAAGCAGACAAACCAGTTTGTATCTTCATAGATGACGTTCATTTACTCAAGTTCGGTCATTTGTTGAGTCAGATTGGAAGGAGAACGGAGACTGTAAGAAAATCGTACCGAAGGAAACCTCTAACTATTGATAATTTAGGCGCCTGACAAACTTTCCTTGTTCATGACATCATCGAATGTTTCTCCAGTAAACGCTGTGTTTGCAGTCACTCAAACTGTGAACGTGGATGTGATATCTGAAAATGAAGTGGTTGGTATGGTTCAGAAAATGGCTGAAAATATGGATAGGAAGTTGACGAACGAACAAATATCGGCGATACGACCGCTGATGGCTGTGAAAGATGGAATTTTGATAGCTAAGAGTGTTGCACATGAGATTCTTATGAATGGATCTAGCTCAATGAAGGGTGGACTCGAAGGGAGATTAAACAGAATTGAGAAGGAATTCGGTAAAGCGGCGGTTAGTAGTGTTGGCAAGTACATTGCTTGTTCATCACATGGACTGACTCGATTGGAGATCCATGATGCAATTTCGGCAGATAGAGAAGCTTTAGAAGAGACTAATATGCCTGTCGTATTCTCTCTTCTGACCCTTGACAGTATCATCGGAGCACTTGGACCGATTCTTCGAAAAGTGATTATTGATGATAGAATGGTTCTAGCACCTTCTCATTCTTCTCTCCACACTCTTTTCAAAAACAGATACTTGGTGACAAGTCTAGAAACAAGATCTTCACATCTTCATCTATCGGACCTTTTCGCTGATTTACTAGTGGACAATGAACAATCGCCAAGGCATGAAATTGCATATCAGGTCAGTTTAAGAAAATCTTCATTTTTATATTTAATTTTCAGACATTCTCACAAGGTATAAAACGGGACAACGGATCTCCGAACTTCCGGAGATTGCGTCTTTTATGGTATCACTGTCTTCATTCGGGTAACCTGGATCGACTAAAAGAACTCTCACTCTGCCACTTTGAATATGTCGATTTTGTGACTCGCTACTTCGGAATCTCACATCTTCTATCGTTGTATGAGGAGTGTGCAACACAGATTCTTCATCATGATTTACAAGGTAAAGATACCTGATCTGACCAAAAATGAGTCCTATTTTTCAGTTCTCTCCGAGCAAGTTCTTGTTCCTGCCCTTGTCACTATGGCCAGAGACAGTGAACAATTGGCGGCTGAAGTCATTGGAAGACTCAGATTTACGAGAACTGACAACAGTCCATTCTTGAACAATCTCGTGGATCAGGCAATGTCTTGGGTGGATTTATACAACCGACAACCACTTCTCGTTCCATTAACTTGTTGGATCTCACCGCCGGCGACGAAAGTTTGTCGAAGTTTCACTTTGAAAGATTGGAAGTCGGGAAATACTGTGCTCGCGTTGTTTGCAAACCACCAGTACATCCTCATATCTGGAAATCAATCGGATCCAGGAGTCATTTATGCATATCATATTGCATCTGAACAACTAGTCGGAACATTCAAAGGACACACTGCAGCAGTTACATGTCTGTGTTCCAGTAATGATAGTTCTTTCTTTGTTAGTACATCTGCTGATAAGACTGTCAAAGTTTGGATGTTCTCCACGGTAATTTTTTGTTTTAAAAAAGACAACAACTGAACGTATTTTCAGTACGAACCAACGATGTCTCTGACCCATCACACAGCTAAAGTAACATGCGTTATTCTGACAAGTGACGATCAGTTCATGATCACTGCATCCGCTGATTCTTCTGCGAAAATGATCAAAGTAGAGACTGGAGACGTTGTGAGATCATTCAATGATCATACTGGATCTGTAGTCTCTCTTCAACTCACTTCAAACAATCAGTTTCTTATAACTGGATCCGGGGATTTCGTGGTACAAATGTGGGATGTTACCAATGGAAAATGCATCTCGCGAATGGGTGGATTGATGGCTCCAGTCAGTACATTGGCTATTACATCGTAAGTTATCAATTCGCTAGAACTACTGAATTTTTATGCAGGTGAAAACTTGAATTTCGATGATTCCATTTTTAGAAACGATGCCTTCGTTGTTGTCGCCTGCGAAGACGAAACTTTGAAAGTGTTCAGTACAGTTGGTGGGCAAGAACTTCACGAATTGATGGGACACGAAGGAAAAGTGAACTCTTTGGTCTGTGCTCAGGACGATTGCCAGCTATTCGCAGCCACAAAATCCAAAATCTTCTGCTACGACATTCATAACGGACAGATGATTGATGTACTGGATATTGCTCAGCCGTTTCCGATTTGCAGTTTGAAGGTTGTTTCCTGAGATCAAAGGGCATAGAGTTTAAATATAAATGTGTTCCAGATCTCTTCTGACAATAATTTTTTGATTTCTCCATGTGGTCCGAAAGTAACAATTTGGAATGTTACAAAAAGAAATCACGATGCACACGATGTTCATGCGGACAAAGAAGGATTCTTGACAGCAGTTGCTCTTTCGAATGACGATAAATATGCAGCATGTGGAACAAACAATGGAATAGTGGCACTTTGGGATCTTGAAGTTTGTCAGTGTGTGTTTACAACAGTTCAGAATAAGGGTGATCCAATCACTTGTATTCGATATTCAATCGATAGTCAGTATTGTATTTCTGGAAATCAGGCGGGATGTATTCTGATTCTCGATGCACAAAATGGAGGAATTGTGCGGGAACTCTTTGTGAGTAAATGAAATAATCGTGATTAATAATTTTTTTGTTATTTTCAGATGCACAGTAGTGAGGTTCTGTCGATCATGTCTTTGGTTCAGAATAAGATGATTTCTTGCGATATTCAAGGGAAAATGGTTATCTGGGAGTTGTTTGGAGATGATGACACTCCTGAAATGGTTGCCACTGGCGTCAAACCGCCCATCTTCGTACCACCAACTGGCAGAATTATGGTTGGACACTGCTCGCTGAGCAATAAAGAGTTAGTTCTAGTAAAAAGATCAATTTAATGTGAAATCTTCAGAATGAAAATATGGGCGTTCCCTGACGAAGGACCACCGATAACCCGGGCGAAACTATCACACAGTGATGAAATCACATGCTTTGCAACTTCTCCAAAAGGCGGAAACTTCATTGCCACTGGATCCAGAGACATGTCTCTCAAGATATGGCAAATTGACAAAGGTTTTCTAACTCAAGTTCTTGTTGGTCATGAGAATGTGGTCACTTGTTGTTGTATTTCATTCGACGAGAGACTTGTTGTGTCAGGAGCAAGAGATGAAAAAATAATTGTTTGGAACGTTCAAAGTGGAGATATGATTTGTACGGTTAACACAACTGCAGCAATCACTTCTCTTTCCATGACGGGAGATTCAACTGTAGTATTCTCAAGTGAGTTCAAACGTTGATACAGAAGCTAACTCAAAGATTTTCAGCCACCGAAGATGGATGGGTGGAAACATGGTCAACTACGAAGGGACGCCTCTTATCAACATTCAACGCCCATCGTCCCATCAAGAAACTCATAAACTCTTATGAATCCCACAGAATGTTACTCCTTCTCGAAAACTGTGCACAGCTTCCGATTCTCTGTCTTCATAACACTCCAGCTATCGGAGTGGAAGCAACTCGAAGAAGAAGTGCCAGAGCTCAATCAGTGTCGAGTGCTTCAAATGAACCAGTAGCATCAACTGGTTCAGGTGAAATCAAGAAAGATCCATCGTCGTCTTCAAATAATGGAGGAAATGGACAACCTGCTCAACGAGCAACAGCTCCGAAACCAACATTTGATATGCTTGAAAGAAGCAAAAGTCGGACTTCTTTGATAGAAAAGGTATTTACAATATATATTTTCATAGAACTGAATCCATATGCAGGTGTGCTAGATATTCTGAAAAGAAGAATACTCAGAAATCATAGCAATATAATTTTTGATCCGTTAGTCACCACCCAAAACTTAATCAAATTCATTTTCAGGATCGAGCAACAACTCTGACCCAATCGAATGCTCCACCACCACAAAAATCAAATATGTGTACTTTACTTTGATACTCAACGTTCTATTTCCCATTCCTTTCTCTTGGTTTTCTATGTCTTCCAATGTTTTATCTGAAAAATGTGTATTCTAGTGATTTATGTCTTGAAAAAGAAATGAAAGTGATTCTTTTTCTTCTCAACGACACTGCAACATAAACTCGATTTGTGAATATTTAACCGCAGCGCAGGTGAAACAGAATTCCAGAAAAAAACATAGGGAGAGCGGTACAGTAGGATAGAACATCTAGGGCGTCTCCGGTAACTTTAACTCGAAAGTTGTTGACGGGTACTCATACATGTGATCCGGACCTTTGGGTCTTCGCGGGACTTCAATTTTCTCTACTTCAAATTCGAATTTTTTGGTCAATTTTTATACCAAAATGTAGAGCTCGTTGAGTTCTATAAAATGGTACTAAAATCGCCCAGGTTGCCTGTCTCAGTTTTTTGCCTAGAACTTGTAAGAGCATACGCGGGCCAAAAACACCGGCCTTGGTGTTCTACAAGTTCTAGGCAAAAACTGAGACAGGTAATCTGGGCAATTTTAGTACCATTTCATAGATCATCGAGCTCTACTTTCAAATTTCAAATTTGATCGGGAAGTTGTAACTTCCGACCAAGCGCTGAAAAACGTGTACGGTAAAGCCGACGAACCGTCAACGTCTTCCCAAAGCTGACCATGGTCCGACCTAAAGCAGAACACCTCTCAACTTTCGACCTAATCTTGACACCTGAGATCTTTGATTGATTGACAATCCATCGCGATTAAAAAGAGCACTCCCAACAGACTTTGTCTGACAATGATTTTAAGTTATAATTACGAAGAAAATTGTGTGCTGATCTCTCGTCCACTTTTCGTAATCTCAGACTGCCAATTTTCATCGCCTCTTTTTTATTCTTTTTTGTCACCCCCGTCACTCGACTCAATTTAATCAAGTTTTCTCCTCTCAACCACTTTTTCGTATATTCCAAAATTTCATTTGTCGACCATTCAAGCAGACCACAAAATGTGGATAGACACCGCGTACTGGATTGTCATCGGAATAATTGATGTTCTCGCTATCATCCTAAATGCATTTCTGATCTATTTGGCTCTGTATCGAACTCCAAAAATGGTTCGAGTCTATACCACTTTGATCATTAACTTGGC
The DNA here is from genome assembly GCA_963966625.1 of Caenorhabditis zanzibari. NCBI lineage: Eukaryota > Metazoa > Nematoda > Chromadorea > Rhabditida > Rhabditidae > Caenorhabditis > Caenorhabditis zanzibari. The sequence goes on from OZ016471.1 coordinate 9,745,453, forward strand.
TTTCACCGACTGTTGTTCTGCGTTTTTGAATTTTTTCGTGCAACAGAGAATGATTCCATCTGGATTTACAATCGGATACATCTCCAATGGATGGTGCAAAGTTTTCGGATATCGTTTTTGTTATTTGAGGTTTGTAGACCAAGTTACAATGAAATATATTGACTAGAGTTCAAAAATTTCAGTCACAACTTAATGGCTCACTTCATCGTTCACTCCAACTACTCTCTTGTTTTGTCATTTGCATATCGGTATTATATACTGCGAAAACCAGAACCACGAAGAAAAACTGTTCTCGTAGTACTTTTGATTACCTATTTTCCTTCTTTCCTTCAATTGGTAAGATCATTGAAGCCAAACACAAATCAGAATATATTAGCTGACTTGACATGACGAGAAAAAAGAAGAGAATTGATCAAAAAGAAAACTTTTCCAGATTCTTTACCAGTTCGCCGAATCTGATCCTTTTGAAATCGTCGCTCTTCTCCAACCATACCATCCTCAATATAACTTTACCGGATTGACTGTCAGTGGTGTGGCTGATATCAGAAGTGTTTATGCTCTTTATAAGATTTTTCAAATGACTGTTATGACAGTTCCCATATTCTCAACCATTCTCTTTCTAAGAAACAAAATAATCAATCGACTTCTTTATCGAGGCATCAATATTTCTATCAATACCAAAAGCCTTCATTCTCAACTTCTAATGGTGAGAATAAATGCTTCAACTGACTGGAAACCAAAACTTCAGGCGTTAACATACCAGGCACTCCTTCCAACACTTTACTCTATCAACGTTATCATGTACATTCTGGAACAATCCGGTCTTTATTCCTCTACATTTTTCGAAAACTTTATCATGTCTGGATTAGTGCTCATTCCATTCTTCTCTCCATTCACTTCATTTTTCTTTTTCACTCCGTACAAACGAATTTTGGCAAGTATCCTACTCAAGAATGCCAATAAACGACCAGCTGCGACATCTGAAACTGGCCCCGGATCTATGCCTATTTAATATTTTTAAGATTATTGTTGTTGTCAATAAAACTTACAAACGTTCTGCAGTTTTCATCATTTCAAGAATCTAGACATTGCTTTAAAAATCGTAATAATTCATGTTTTCTCTTTTTGTTTTTTGTTGTGTCCTGCATTTTTCTGATTGTTTTTTTTTTCAGATTAGATGTTTATTATTCATGTTATCAATTATCAGTAGTATATATTATATTTTCGTTGACGTCTTCTGTGGAAAACAAGAAATAACAATTGAGATTTAGCAGTTTTGTAGAGAATACCCCGAGAGCAGGGATTATGCACATTCTACCCTCCATCTTACGTCTGAAAAATATGAACATTGATGCGTAAGAAGCTGACGTTCAAGGTTGTCTGCTCTTTCTGACTTCTTTTTCTTCATATTTTCTATATTGCTTCGCCCGTATACTTTGTTCCGAATGTTACACTTGGGTGTTGCCGTTTCATTCGCCCGGTTACTCAATCTTTACTTTACTACTCCAATTTACATATTCCAGTCTTTTATCACCATCGGTAACTATACAGTTTTCCGTGATAATTTGCTTACTTTAATGTTAATGGTCAGAAACTTTCGGATTTATTTGTTCAAGTGTCCTCGAAACCGAACGGTCCACCTCGACCACCGTCGCACAAACACAAAGAGAAGGGACACAAATAACCGAGTATACTGTGAGAAGCGAAAAGGGAGCGAGAGAGAGAGAGAGAGAGATTAGTGTCTTGGACACGTCATCCCTCTCTTATTCTAACTCTCTCTTTTCGCGGAATACATTGAACGCAAGGAGCCACGCTCTGGTGCTCTCTTTTGGTGTTCTGTCCGCGCGGAGACGTCGATTTCAGCCCGTCTATACATTTTTCTGTTTTTCAATTTGTTCAGCACTGCTCTTATCATCCCTGACTCACAAAACACCCAAATAGGCGCCATTCACCAATTCAAACATTGACCAATGTTGCGCTTCTTTATCAACTCTCAACTGTACACTTTGAAATTTCCTCTCTCTGCTTTTACCTTTTCCGAGTTTGAACGTATTTTGCATTATGATTTGAGAAATTCTTTTGTTCTCATCTCCTTAATTTATACGCGATTTTGATGGAACATTCATCTTAGCATATTCGACATCTGGGATGAATAGGACTTCGTAATTACAAGAAAGTGTTGAGAAATGCCAGAGAGGTCCTTTCTGAGAGTACATGAGACGAAGAGAAACAGAGATACGTAGAAATGTCCATTCCCTACACACAGCTGTCCTCATCCTCTACCCTTCTTTCGAATGTCGTACGAAGACTCCCTCGGCGGCACAATAGTCTGCGTTTCTCTCAGTGAAACGTATCTATATTTGAGGTCAACCTGTAGAATGCACCTGTGCAAAATAATAAGCTTTTTTGTGAAAGTTCTTGATACCTTTAAAAGACATCAATTACTACGAACTCATGTCATGTTTTTTTCTTGTTTCTCTGTCAGAAATGTTACACTACACAAAAGACTTTCTGAACAACCTTTTCATTGTATTCTAGTTTTATTTCCGACACAGTTTTCTTGTCTTTGATGTTTACTTTTTGAGAACACATTTAGATTTTCAAATGCCAAAATGCTTTGGCGTTATTCCTGTGTTCATTTTTATTTTAGTATTGAAGCCCCAACTTTTTACTGAGAAACAAAACGAATTCCTAATGTTAAGAAATTTTTTGTACAATTCTTAATAGTCCAGATTCTATGATTGTTAGGTTCTTTTCATTTTTCATGATTCCTTCGAAAAGATTTGAATTGTTCGTTTTTTATTTTTAGTTATTTTGATGCTACGGTGAAATTATATTTCTCCTAGAGTACTTATAAAACCTTGCTGCAGCTTTAATTTTTGATGTGTTTTATATTAACTCAGCGAAAATCTAGTTCCTCTTCTCGGCTATAGGTATATTGAAAATCCCTAGATTATACTTTGATCCTTCATAAAAATCTTGACCTCATTTCATTTATACTTCTCCCAATCTCAGCCATTTCTGTGATTTTATTCTCACCTTATCCTTTCATATTTTTAGGTTGTTTTTTAGGCTGTTGACCAAAAAAATTCATTTGAAACTCTTGTTTTACGTTCCTCAGTAGACACTCCCGTTCAAAATACTGCTCCTCAAAAGTCTGAATATAATTTGTTCTTTTTTTCAGAACTAATCCACACACTCACCTATCTCAACGACTTCATTTTAGTTATACCTATCGTAGGAATAGAGTAGTAAGTTCTAAAATCGGTGAGATTTATTTTAATTTTTTTCTTTTTCAGGATTAGAAAGACAATGGCCAGATACAACAGAAGAACAGGAGGCAGAGCATGTGCACAGAAAAACAGTAAGTTGATTATTCTTTCATTCTATTCATTAAAAAAACCAACTTTAGAAGCACAAGCACCGACGAAAATCCCGAAGGTCAAGGCCGAAACCAAAGCTGTGAATGCGTTGTTAAGGAAGAATCCAGAAACATTATCTCCGTCGAATCTCACGAAAATAGCCAGTTTTCTTCGAGTCTCCAGTAGAAACCTGGGGAAACCAAAGAAGTTCAAAGGAAACGCTTCAAAACTGGCAAAAAGAAGAAGAGAAAGAACGAGAAGTGTCGAGTCCGATGGAGCATCAACGTCTTCCAGGGACGAGAATCAGAATAGTGAAGTTTCGATGAATGGAAGACAAGGGAAGAAGGCATCCAGGAGATCAAAATCCTCTACTGAACCGATTGGAAAACGTTTGACTTTGAATTTCCTTCGTCAGAATATGAAAAAAGTTCGTTGGGATGAAGATTCGAGTCTTATCGAGAGCGAGCGACGGGTTCGTACATCGATTGCCAACGATCCAGAGCTTCGTGGATTCTATACAAGGAAAATTAGTTCGAAGATTACTTATTCTCAAATGAAAACCATGGGCAGAGTGATAGAAATGGTATTAATTACTGGAGATGATACAGAAGTGAAAGTCAGAGGAACGGAAGACATTACAATTGATCAGTAAGTGACTTCATGAAAATATGATTATATTAACAGATTTATTTCAGGAAGCTACTGGATTACATCAAAAAAGAAGTATATGTTCCTCCAGCTAATCGGATCCAAGTCATCGCAGAGAAGTCGAATAATTGGAAGACCGATGTGCCGGTATACACGGATTTGCCGAAAGAAGACCCACAAACTTCAAATCCGAGTACATTGGTTATCCAATATTCCAATGAGAACTTCTACGACAAACGGAAATATGCAAAATTGGAGAAAGTCAGCAAAACAATTGTAAGTTGTTTTGGTTCACATATCAATTCTCATTTGGAATTACTTAATTTTCAGCTGAAATGTGATTGTTGCACTGAAGATGCAATAACCAAGTGCTACAACAATCCAAACTGTCCGTGCTACAAAAGGAACGTTAGACTTCGAGGACTTCAAACTGTTCAGGACAAGGTGGCTCACACGTTAACGAAATTCGTAAGTGCTCAGTTTATTCAGTTGTGTCGAAAAATATTCAAATTCAGTCGACATTCGAACCGATCCATGTGCGAAATAATGATTCTTTCTATGACACTTTGGGATTCGCATGCTCCGAGGAATGTGGTTGTAAAGGAAAGTGCAACAACAATGTGACGCTTCTGTTGGAAAAGAAAATCCATGAATTGGAGTTGTTCCGGAAAAATGAAATTTTGGGCTTCGCGATTCGTACGAAAACTGCGATTCCATGTGGTAAGTCATTTTATGAAGTTTATGTGTCTATTTGTAAAAATTTCAGGAACTCCAGTGATGGAATTTGTTGGTGAAATTGGAGGAAACAAAGCGAATAATAACTACGAATATGCAGCATTCCACAAAGAAGAAGATTTTTCAAAAATTATTTCTGCAGCTTTTGATGGAAGTGAAAAGAGGATCATGGAAGAAACGATGAAGGCTTTGAGCACAAGGAAATCGTGGTACATCAATCCAGAAGAGATCGGAAACTTGGGCCGTTTCTGCAGCCACAGCTGCGAACCCAATCTAGCTATGGTTCGAGTGTTCCAAAAGGGATTCACACCGGCGCACTGCAGATTTCTTCTTGTCACTCAGGAGGTTATTTTCCCGGGAATGGAGGTAAGCAGGAATGGTTTTGGAACCGAAAAACCGTTTGTTTTTTTTTTTTCAGTTAACGTTCGACTATGGACAGGATTACATCAGAGACAACCTGAACGACAATTGTCTTTGCGGAAAGCCCAGTTGCAAAAGTTCGGATCTCTACGATATGATGAGAAACGCTTCAGAAAGCTCGGTGAGTTCGAGAAAGCAGGAAAATTACAATAATTCAATTTTCAGTTGGAAATGTACCTGTCCATCCGATATCATACGTCGTACCACAACTTCAAGAATAACGTCTTGGATAAGATTGATGAGTAAGAAGTTGTAAAAGCGCCGTGATCTTCTTCGATATGATCAATAACAGTTGTAATCGCTAAAACTATCTTTTTTTCGCTTCAAAAGCATTAAAACTTTCCCAAACATTAACATATTATTCGACTTTTCATGTACTAATTCAGATTCTATCATTTTTTATTTACCATGTTTCTACGTTCGAGTGTATTTAGTCGGTGTACGTACTGGATCATAATCTTATTATGTATTGTTTTCCTGTAATCTTTTCTTTATGTTCGATTTTCCCTAGTCGAGTATTTCAAAATCCCATCAAATTCTTTCTCAAACCCCCTTCTTTCTACTTTTATTAATTGTCTTTCTACCAAATGAGATATCTCTTTAGGTTACAATTTATTTCAAAACGCAAATAAATCATAATTTATACTTCACTGTCATTCTCTTATCTTCAACATCCAAAATTTCGTTTCTCGAAGGAACCAACGGAACATATGTTAACCATCGATGATTCAAAAAGAATCTGAAACCTTGATTGCAAATTCGAATGATAAGGATAAAATACCTATTCATCCAGGAAGGCAGAGCGTACCCGTTGTTTTCCACAAGAATTTCTTCATCTCCATCGTCATCTGATCTTCTGAATCCTCGTTGATCTCTTGTTGCACCTATGAAACTTTAACTAAATGTTTGATTTATATTTATCCAACCTGGTGCAATATTGTCCAAAGTGAATGCAATGATTCCTCCAATCAACATTCTGATAGTAAGAAGAGTTCCGAATACATTATCAACTGTTTGATTTCCAGTCTTCAATGGATTATTTTCAAAATGAAGTGCAACAGTCAACCCCATAATTATCGATATTCCCATTATCGTCAGATTTCGAGACAAACGTAGATCAACTGTCTGTAAATTACTACAAATTTCAGATCTTTCTACCCAACTGAAATACCATTAAATTTCTGAGCATAACTCCATTAACCATACATATTCCGATTGCCAAAACACCCCCAACCACTGGCTCGGGAATCATTGCCAAAACAGCGGAAAGCTTTGAAAAGATACCAGCAATTAGAAGAAATAGTCCCGCCACTTGCATCGTTATCCTACTCGACACTTTTGTCACAGACATGATTGCAATGTTTTCAGAATATGTGGTTACACCAGTCCCTATGCCAAATGAAGAAGAGAGCATACATCCGATTCCTTCAACAACAAATCCTCGATTTAAGTTTGATTGCGGGATTCTGCCTTGTTTTGAAAGTTTAGCACAAAGATCTCAAAATGTTATCAATACAAAGTTTACTGTTATTATTCTTACTGTAGTCTCCTATACTTTCGATCATCGCTACAAAACTTGAAGCAATGAATCCACATAATAATGTTACATCAATCACTGGTGTTCCGTATTGTCCGGGAATCGGAACATGAACCCAAGGAGTACTTCTTAATGTTTGCAGACTTGAATTCTGGTCAGTTCTCGCTGGACTGTTGACCAGAATAGCGTTTGTAACAGTCAAAATGTAACAGAATAACCATCCGATAGCAATTCCTATTATGTACTGAATATAAACACTTTTGAATAAATGGTAACTTAACACTTACTGGAAACTGACTCAACACTTTTCTTCTCGAAACAACAAACCTCTTTTTCTTGAAAGAATATGCTGGTAGAGGCATTTCCCAGTGTTCCAAAAGAACAATAAACAAAACAAGAAGGAGGAATTCGCTACAATTCCGAATTCAAGATCTAGTCTACTTTCATAGACTTACAAAGAAGACATCCAATGTAGTGCCATTTTTTGTTCAACATCCGGAACTGCACTAATAGTGAGAAGAGTCATAATGGGAACTATCGTGATGGGACCAATGAACTTTGACAGAAATCCAATTAAGCCTGTTAATCCAAAAAGAGGCATCACGAGAACAGCAACAAGACAGCTACCGGAGATCTGAAAAAAACTATCAATTGGGAAAAATAGTGAATTAAGTAAACCATCTGCATCTTGTACTGCCACAGATTAACATCCGTATGTTCATTGCACGGATACATTGTTTGAAAAGTGTTAAGAACTGGAAGATAAGCAAATGAAGGTCCATGAAGAATAGCAAGTCTGAAGGCTGAGAAGTTATTTGGGAAATTAATGAAAACAACAACCTCATTCCAAACGTGGTTTGTAATAAAGTCGCTATTCCAGATGTCACAAAAGATGCAGATATTAGTTGAACGCTTAAAAATTATTCCCTAATTGATCCATCCAAAATCCAAAGTTCTCACCGTATTTCAGTTTCTTTTTCACCAGGACAAACCATATCAGAAACCAAATATGGAATCACAAGAAGCATTGAGAGACATATCATCATTTGCTGAAGATCTTCAATTATCTGAGTCGATTTTCGTAAAATTACCTGAAATCCTAATAGAAGAATAGTTGGAATAGACGGTATATCGTTCACATTGTGCACTAGATCGTCCTTTTCTTCTTTCATTTTCATTCTCAACTGTTTCGTTTCTTATCGAAAACTAATAAAAGTATGACGGAAATTGGGTTCACAATTGCATCTTCGAAAGAATGTTATTATTCAAACATAATTGAGAAACTGTTACTGTCTTTGAGCAAGTACTGTATAACAGAGTTGTAAGGAAGTGGAATTTTGAAACTCGGAAATCGGAAGTCGGAAGTCGGAGAGGAATTTTCTTATCCGGAAGTCGGAAGTCGGAACTAAATTTTTTAAGGCGGAAGTCGGAACGGAAAAAATGCCCGGAAGTCGGAAGTAGGAACATCGGGTCAAAATAAAAATTATCAATTTCCATAAAATATGTCGATTTTTTGGAAAATTTTGCTAAAACATACCCAAAAATCTAAAAAAAATAGTGTCGAATTGCGAAAATTTCTCAGTTTGTTAACAACGATTTTTCGTCGGAAGACCGAAGTAAAAATTTTCTTAGCCGGAAATCGGAAGTCGGAAGTCGGAATTCCTTACAACTCTGCTGTATAATCCTGATCTATCACTCAAACTTTATTATTTACAACGAAACTCTCGTTCACTAATCTCTCTTATTGTTGGGGAAAAATATCGAATTCATATTTTTTGAACGAGTTATTTTTCGAATTTCCGATGCGTTTGTATCCCTAAAAATAAATGTTTTGAATTAAAGCCAAAAAGGAAAATTCCTACATGTTTTGGTTGAACTGCTTCTCTCGTAGTTTCAATGCCAGATACCTTACTGTCTGAAAATTTACTTTTCTCAACTCAATTATATTCACAACTTACTCTCAGCTATGGATTTCATTGTGATCTCAACTTGGGTAAGACAAACTTCGTTCTCTGGAGCAAGGAACTCACTGGACTCGTCCAAACAAACAATCAAGTTATCGACACAGTCTTCGTAAGTCTGAGGACTTCTATCGGAAAGAAGTCTCATATAGCAGATCATATGATTATATGCACATGAAGAAAACGTTGCTAAAACATACTTTTCCTACAATTTGACATAAAAATATCAATCCACTAACCATTCATATATTTACACTTCTCATACAACTGCATGTAGTTTTTCTCGACAGTCTTATTGAGTGCAGGGGCATAACTTTCGATACGTCTTTTTTCGTTACCAGCTAATAAGTATTAAGTGTATTAGAGATACTGTATCAGTCAACATACTAGTTGGTTTATAGAATTCAGATCCTCGAATACAAATTGCAATATTAGCAGCACTGTTCCACGCATATCCAGTCTTCGTGCACAACCATCCAGAAGTGTGCCACTCGAGAGCTTTCTGAAGATTAACGATATTGTAAGCTTCTTCTTTGTTTCTGGTTAACCCGCAACTAACTACTTTCAATATTTTAACCAAAATAACAAACATACTTTCAGACACTCAGCAAACACATCGTCACACTTTTCTCTTCCCCTCTGCAGACCGTAGCAGTCATCATGAACCGAACAACACATGTTCAGCTCATCTGGAATACTTTTTTCGGAAATTAAAAACAATTATTTGATAAACTGTATCTGTCGCTACAAAAGTTGACCCGCATAGTATTGTTTTCCCATTCTCCGCCACCACATTGCCATTGGTTTTTGTTCATATAGTCATGAGAATTCCGAGTACTGAAAATGTGTTGAATGTCTATATGATTTTTTCAACTTCTGTACTAACTGCTCTTCGTTGGTCAGCTTCCTTTCGAAAGAGCTTTCTTTTGGATGTGTCATGTTGAAAATGCATCCTAGCACAGCTGAAAGAAACTACGGTTCTGAGCACTTTCTGAAAACTTCTCCACACTTTCTGTAGACGGCAACGTCATACTTCCCGTTTTGGAAAAAACAACGAAGAGCAGGAAGAGGACAATCTGTCGCATGTTTGATTTGACAATAATTCGTTTGTCATATTGCTTTTTCAAATTCTTTCGTTTCAGAAACCTGAACTGACCTTCAGATGCCCTATTGTGCTTGTTTATTCTTTTTTGCACCCTTTTTGTTCAGACAACCTTGCAAGGCTAGCAAGGCCTTGCACCTGTATCGTCACTCAATAACTCAATTTATGATCGTTTCGGCAAAAAACCTCATTTTCCAGATGAACCTTTTGTACTGAGCTGATAAGGGTTTTCAGGCTCTCACTGTGTCGGTTTGATTATTCTTTTATGTGCTTCTTTTTTCCAGGCAAAGCGCGCTCACACACTAGGCGGGGGTTTGGGGAAAGCTCTTCATGAAGAAGCTTCAACCAAAAAGGCCTGAATTTGGTGGATGAGCTTTCCCCAAACGCTAGTCCGCAGCCTAGTGCAGCGGAGCGCGCTTTGTCTGGAAAAAAAGAACCATAATATCATATGTTTCAGCATCTTGAGTCAATTGTCTTGAGCTCAGAATATCATGCTCAATCTCTTATCGTGATTTATCGGTGACTTTGGAGTGTTTCTGTCCGAACAATCATTTTAAAACCCGGTTTTTACCCAGAAATCAAAAAACAATCACAAAAATCGACGAAAGAGATCTGAAAATATGAAAACCGGAAATGATATCATCAACTACGGAAGATCTCTGTTAGAATACAATGTCTAGGACCCCAATCAATCGTAATGTTTCAAATACTTGTGGTCAGACCTTCATCTAGCCTTTTTCATTGAAATCTAACTCCCATTGTACCGTAATCCTCAAGGTTCGAATGCTCAGTTCAAACCATACTTGTGCTTCGCTTGCCCGGTGGGTCATAAATTTTAGAAATTAGAAGACACCGTCTCTCCGATTTGTAAATTCGAACTGCAAGCTACAGTATACTGATCTGACTGATCTCAGATCTCAGATCTGACCAAAAACTCATTTCAAAAACCAAAAAATCGAGAAAATAGTAGCTTTGCATTTTTCATAGGATTTTCGTAGGGTTTTCAGTGTTTTTGACCGAAAAATCAATTTAAAATCGATTTTTTCACCTAGAAATCAAAAAAAAATTACAAAAATTGACGAAAAATGACGAAAATCCATTGAAAACGAGTGAGTGCATTGTCCCCCTCACCTCACATTTTTCTCTGACCGCGAAACAGTGTGTGCGAGAGCGGAGAGGCCCACGCAAAACATACAGGGCGGCGGAACCCGTGAGGTGACGACCGCTCTCCAGACCCACCCTATATAACGGCCGTCGCATTCTCGTATGCGCGCACAACTGTTGTATTCCTAAGACCACAACGAGCCGTGAGGAAGTCTAACCGGGGACCTACCTGTAAATACCAGGATATCCTGGTGGGTAGCATTCTTGGCAGATGAGCAGGACGGGGGTGCCACCGGGCTTAGTGCTTCGAGTGCAGGAATACAACTCCCGGGGCTGCAGTATCCGGGGATTTTTCGAATGTTGGGGGGCGGGTTTTGGTAAAATCAATGGCGCGGGCTTCGCCTTGGCCGAGGCCCTTCACCTTGGTTAAATTTTTGCAAGCCCAAGCCCTCGCCCAAGCCCATGGTCTGCCAAGTGAAAATTTTGAAAAAGACAAAAATTACGTGCGGGGGCGTGCGCGGACGAGGGCTGCGCGAGCGGTCAGTCTACAGCAGGGATATGGGTGCCGTGTGGGACTGGGCGCACCATTCAAAATATCCAAAACGGAATGTCCTTCCCAGAGACACTTGGCCAATACGAAGGTGAATGGTCCCTGGGGAAAGCGTCAAGGTCTGTGCATATTTCAGTTCAAATGCGATTTTACGAAATAAAAACCACCTAGAACGATTTTGACAACCAAATTGTTTGTTTTTATGAAAGTTTTTACTATTTTCATCGCGAAATTCCAGAAAAAATTGCATTCGACTGATTAGACTTGTCGCCAAAATGCGCAACGATGCTCCGAAATCCCTTTCAAATCATCGGCCGTTCTAACGAATTTTCTGCCTGATTTTCTGTTCTTATAAGGGCCTTGCACCTGTTTCGTCACTGACCCGTTCTCTGTCTTCCTTGCGTGTATTCTGCTCGCCCACCAGCCGTCACTTGTTCATTTCTTCTCAACATAATTTCCTTGGATAATCAATATGCCGCGACAAAGACACAATCCACAAGCAGTTGAAGAAATGAGAAAGAAAACCGCAGAAGATTTGCTCAATAAGGTGACCTTCTTTCTAAATGCAATAAATTATCATCAATTTTCAGTTACCAGAGATAAAAGAAAGGCAAGATCTCGTGAATGAGAATCTCAAACATCTTCAGGAGTTCCGCGATAATGATCCGAATCCGATGGGGAAAGGAAAAGTGAGTTTTCTAGAGTTTAGATTGAATCGAAATTATTTAGCGATCTGTAAATATTTTGAAACAAAAAACAACTTATTCAGACAAAGCATCTTGCTGCTGTTACCAGTACTCATGCCGCCGTCGCTGACCAACAAACGGAGCTAAAGTAAGCTTTAAAATAAAATATTTATCAGCGTAAATACGTTTAATTCAGGAGCATTCTGGAAGCACTAAGGAAGGCCTCAGAAATGGACTACAGAGCACAAATGGATGGAGAGTTGAGCCGGCGTGACCTGATGGAACTTATCAAAATTCGCGGAGAGCTGCTCCCGCTGTGGGTCAACCACGAGACACAGTTTCCTGGAGAATATGTCGGAGCTATTGCTCCGCAAGACAACTCGAAGCTCAGCGAAGGAGACGCAGTGGCAGCATTTAACGATAAAACTGAGATATGGATCCTGGCCGATGTGATGTCTTGTACTACCAATTCACGGTATGAATGTAAAGATGTTGATGGGGAATCGAAGAAATTGGCAGTTTTCTCGAGAAGTCATCTGATTCCACTACCGAAGTGGAAAGCGAATCCTGCCTCAGACAAGCATGCTCTTTTTACTAAAAGTGCCATTGTTCTAGCTTTGTATCCACAAACAACCTGCTTTTATAAAGGTAATTTTCTTATCAACGACATCAAGTAACTTTTATTTCTTCCAGGAATCGTTCATGCACCGCCTGCTGATTTCCGAGAGCCATATCAAGTTGCCTTCGAAGATGACAGCTACAACTCAGGATACTGTCCACCCATGCCGGTCGCACAAAAATATGTTGTAGCTTTCAAAGAAGTCGGTGGCATCACAGCATCAACAGCACCAAAAAAAGGCAACAAGAAAAGATAGTTGTTGCTACATGTAACAAAAGTTATAAAACTAAAATATTTATTGAAACTTGTAATTTTCGATCTAATTTTGCTACCAGATCTTTCCGTTGAAAATCCTATTTTACAAATAAACTTTTCAAAGAATTGATATCCCGTCCAGTCGAACTCGAATTCTCAAATTTTCCAAGTTTTGGTTGCTTTTTTGCAGCTCGTCGATCCATCGAAGAGCTGTGGCATTGTCGTTTTGGAACATTGCACCCAACGCAAACACAGTTTCGTGATTTTGTTGATGAATCGATCTAAAAATGTTATTATACTGGATCAAAAATTTCATTGGTTTTACCTTTTAGCTTCGTATCTTTGTTTCTTCCAATCCTCGAACCATTTAGTGTAATCTTCGTCCATTTCTTCTTTCTTGAATTCTTCAAGTGGCGATAATTTAGAACTTCCGGTCAAAGTGACGTAAGGCACAACAGTGTCTTGCACATATACTTTCCCAGCGTCAACAAAAACTTCTTCTCCTTTTTGCATCTCCGATAAAAGCTCCTGTTGAGACGGACTTTGTGAAGTTGCAAACCACTTGTCTCTCGGATCAGAACTATCGGAGAATTTTAAAAGTGAGATTGATGAAGCAGGATCTCGGCTCATCATTTTTAATGCTATTCCAGCTAACTCCGAAGGTGACAACGATTTACCTGAATTAAGAATAAATATTATAGAAGATGAAAGATGCAGTAACCTTCTACGTGTCGTCTGTCTAAATACTTGTTGGAATGCTTGAGCTTGGGCATCCAATAGAGCATTCGCTTCACTTTTTTCGTCGCGAAGTTCCACTCCCCGAACGCATTCACAACAATATCATGAATTTCTTTGTCTGGTTGAACACCTGTATACTGCATTTATCTTCATATATTTTCCTAATCGAATATTCTCAACCAACCATGCCACTCCATTTCATCCAGTACTTTGACGGCACAATTTTGCTGTTGTGGGTAGTGCAAGAATACTTTTTGGAACACTGTCTGTGGAATCATCTTTCCCTTCGGAAACACATCAAGCAGACTTTTATACGTTTCGAGATCTTTGTGGACGCCATAGTCCTTGACATATTTGAGCGCAGTGTTGATAAACTCGACATGTGTTCGACCTCGCTTTTCCTTGAAGGAAGCTAAAAAAGTTTTCTAACTGGAAATGAGTATGTTTAACCAACCGATAGCTGCCATGAAAGCGTCTTTATCTCTCCTTTCCGGTTGCACTGCTTCGAACTGTCTCTCGACATGGACCAACCCTGTTTCGGTACTCGCGTTTGCCAAACCTCGGATTTGCCGGTTGATAGCACGTTTCGGGAATTGTGCTAGAGCCATGGCAACCTGAAAACTTGAATTTTGAGTGACTGAACACCTCCTTCTAGTTCATTCAGTTTCTTATTCCCATTTTGTCGCTGTTTTCATTGTGAAAATAATAATAATGTTTCAAAAACTCGAAAAAATGTCAAGAAAAATTTCGCAGACAGCTGCGCTCTATTGCACTGCGTAAATCGACGGCGAGTGTATGGGGGCTACGGTAAAAAAACACGCAACGAAAGTAGCACTGCTGCATACACTTTTGTGCGTTTTCTTTTTTAAGAACTTTTCCTATCCTAATTTTTCTGTAGGGTTCGTTCTTTTTGTATTCTTTCTTGATGTTTTTATGTCGCAATAGTCGATCTTTATGTTTCGCGTTAATAACAACCGTTAGTATCTATTTTACAATTGTTCAATCTTCATAACGAGAGGAATAATTTTCTCGGGCGAAATCGTGTATATATATATATTTTTTCCTTGAGACTACTTCGCAATGCAACCAGAATGATTTTTTCAGGGTTAAAACATGCCAACCAAGGCTCTCGGAGAGACTCTGAACGAGTATGTCGTCGTTGGACGCAAAATTCCAACTGAGAAGGAGCCAGTGACTCCAATCTGGAAGATGCAAATCTTCGCCACCAACCACGTCATTGCGAAGTCCCGTTTCTGGTACTTCGTCTCCATGCTCCGTCGTGTGAAGAAGGCTAACGGAGAGATCCTCTCGATTAAGCAGGTTCGTGCAATAAATTTTATTTAGTATTCATTTTCTTTTATTTTACAGGTGTTCGAGAAGAACCCAGGAACCGTCAAGAACTACGGAGTCTGGCTCAAGTACGATTCCCGTACTGGACACCACAACATGTACCGTGAGTACCGTGACACCACCGTTGCCGGAGCCGTCACTCAGTGCTACCGTGACATGGGAGCTCGTCATCGTGCTCAGGCCGACCGTATCCACATCCTCAAGGTCCAAACCATCAAGGCCGAGGATACCAAGCGTGCCGGAATCAAGATGTTCCACGACTCCAAGATCCGTTTCCCACTTCCACACCGTGTGACCAAGAGAAAGAACCTCAACGTTTTCACCACGGCCCGTCAAAACACCCACTTCGCTTAAGTTGTGGATCATTGTTATTTGTTACAATAAAATGTTGCAAACTGTTTCGCCTGTTGTTTTTTTTACAAAAATGTTATTGGTCATTGATCCAAGTTGATCTAATTGTTATTTATTCGTGTTGAAAATTAACGTCATCTCGACTGGAGATGTTTAATCTCCAAATCATTTTTAAATGGGGAGTGTAGTAATTCCAAAATATTACGATTTCGATTCAGTTTCGATTTCGAATCCCTAGGGCAATAGTCTGAGGAAAAATTCTTCGCCAGATATCCCAAAAAACGTGTCTTAAAAATCAACTTAAAGTGGTCAAATTTGACGATTTTTGAGTAAAACAATACTTTCCCGGTTTTCGTTGCACTCGAGACAGCCCGCCTCAGTGTTCTCCGACCCAGCGAGTCTCTGCGTCTCTTCACCGCCCGCGCCTAGACGCAACCGCCGTTTCTTTTTCGCTATTGCATCACGGGCGGTTCTAGTCTTTCATTCGCTTGGTAAATGCTCTTCTGTTCTTATATTTATACTTTTAGGGTTCAACATGTCTGATATCCCAGCTGGAGATTACGAGAAAGGAAAGAAGGTGTACAAGCAAAGATGCTTGCAATGCCACGTCGTGGACTCGACCGCCACCAAGACCGGACCAACCCTTTACGGAGTCATCGGACGTACTTCTGGAACCGTTGCTGGATTCGACTATTCTGCTGCTAACAAGAGCAAGGTAATTTTTCCCATACAATAAATAGATAACAAAGTCATTATTTTAGGGAGTCGTCTGGACCCGCGAAACCCTTTTCGAGTACCTCCTCAACCCAAAGAAGTACATCCCAGGAACGAAAATGGTGTTCGCTGGACTCAAGAAGGCTGATGAGCGCGCGGATCTTATCAAGTACATCGAGGTCGAATGCTCCAAGCCACTCGCTTAAATTTTCCTTTTAATATTCTCGCCTAGCTTATCAGTCAGTCTGACACTTTCTCATAGTTAGGCAATATATGATTGTTTTGATTCTATCTATTGCACTAATTTTCTCACATCGTTAGTAGCAAGAATATACATCAATTTGGAAAATAAATGATTTTCCCCAGTAGATTCGTTGCGCACCTCATTCATCGTACCCATAGCAACCACGAAAAGAGCGCCATACTCGTCGTCCTCTATGTGCGCGTTTGGCCACATACTAGCTCAAGGTGGTCAATAATGTTTTTCAAAATCATATTTCTCATAACACTGTGCTCTGCTCATATTCCTGAAGTATGTTATCCGGAAATTGTTCGTCACAGAATAGATTCCATTTTTCCAAGCTCAGAAATGTTCTGCGTTGCGAAACGCAATGGTAGGTGCAGAAGTATTATTTTTAAAGTATCAAAATTAATTCAGATGTGTTTGAATATGGTCCTGTAGAAATCGTGAACGATGATCAGCAGTGGAAGGAGTTTTTGAATTCTAGACAGACTCCAGAAACGGATACATTGCCTAGTGATCAAGTAATAAAATTAGGAAAATTTTGTGTGTTCTATAATATAATTACAGTTTGAGACCCTGTATTTTGGAAATCCGTCATCTATGCATATTTTCAAAATGCCTGCTTCAGTATCAGCATCCGACTTTTGCACCGGAACTCAAAATATACGGCTGCGAAGAAATTTCACGATTAGTTGCAAACCATTAACGACTTCTGACGTGTTATCGCATTGCAACGAGAACGATTTTCTGAATGCAGTCGCGTTGTTTGGAAATGGGGAATATCTTTATAAACTGGAGAATAAAACAGTTGTGATCCCGAGTACGAATCATGATCAATTGAAGGCTCCTGTTTGGAATGGATCCGCTTGTAACAATGTTGTACGATCTGCTCATCTAGTATTCCATTTGAATGAAACGGATATTTCTGAAGTGGAAGTTCGTATTGAGTATGGAAATCTTCCTGGGAATGTAGATAATAACTGGTTCCAACAAGTTTTCTCGATCCGCTGGATCATGAAGAGCAACAAGGACAATGAGGATAAGAATGAAACGATCTCTAGAGTCGGATACAAAGCTGGAGACCAGGTCTATCGAGTTCAAAGTAATACATTCCATATTCCCGATAACATATTTCAAATTTTCAGATTCTGTGCCCGTTCCATTTGCAGTTCCTAGTTTAGATGAGTGTTACTCCTCAGCTGTACCACCATCTCCTGTATTATTCCTGCGCCCTATGAAATCTATATGTTTGATTCAAACTATTAATTGTGAAGATGCCCGAGCAAAGGCGAAGGCGTTTTATGATCAAGTATATCCTACAGAACTCGTGTCTTCACTTTCAATTGATTCGCAGTCAGCACTAGTTGGTAGAGTTAACGTAACATGGGAAGAAGTACGAGAGCTCGTCAAAACTAAAAAAATTTCTATGTTTTTACAGCTATCGCCGTCTACCACATCATGCAAGCTGCATGTATCTTCTCTTCTTCAAATTTATCACTCCAAACAAGGGTCAACTAAAGACTATCGAGAAGTTATAGTAGCTGGAAATATACAGTTACTCTTGGATGATGTTGCATATGTTCCTGGACAACCCATTCGTATGGCTATTTCCATATCCTTTACTGATGTGACACCCCCACCCAAACATGTTTTTGCTGCTCTGCCGTATATCGATATCCGTCTTCCACACGATTTCTTTTATCCATTTATCAGCGATTCATCTACATCACCCACCTATCAGACGTTATATGTTTTCTCACTTGCTTTGATGTTGCTAGAGTTTTTCTAATTGGATGATCCGATAACGTTCAATCTAATGTTCTTTTCTGGGTAATGAAAATTTGTTGAGCTCATTTGAAATGTTTGATGATTTTTTCAAACAAATTGAGATCTTATTTTTGAATTCTCATTGAATTCTTATTTTCTTTTTCATGAAACTGAGTTCAAACGACAGTCCGAAATTTCGCCTTCTTCTGCGCAGAGTGTGCTTTACTGGCGCAGTTGATGAGAAAATTGCGTGATGGCGCACTTTTCGTGCTGAATTTTCAGACGATTTTCACGATTTTCAAGAAAGATTTTCTTCCTATAAATTTTACAAGTGCTGTTGAACTAATATTTTCTCATATTTTTGAAGAGTTCGAATTTTTACATTTTTCAGGGAATACCAATAAACAGAAATGGAAGAGTACACCAGAGAGCCATGGTAAAGATTAGGAAAACCCTTTTTTCTTCAAGTTACATTTTCAGCCCATATCGTATTGGAGATGATATTGGATCAGCTTTTGCTATGGGTTTGGTCGGAGGATCAATTTTCCAGGCTTTCGGAGGATACAAAAATGCCGCGAAAGGAAAGAAAATGGTGAGTCATACCGCCAATGATTGTACCCTATATTCTGAGTTTTCAGGTCGGAATGATGCGTGAAATCAGAATGAGAAGCACATTGACAGGAGTTCAGTTCGCTGCTTGGGGAGGAATGTTCAGCACAATCGATTGCTGTCTCGTAGCCATCCGCAAAAAGGTTTCGTAGATAAGAAAAAAGAAAATGGCTCATTCTGGTTTTTAAGGAAGATCCTATTAACTCGATCGTCTCGGGAGGATTGACAGGTGCTCTATTGGCTATTCGCTCAGGACCAAAAGTAATGGCTGGAAGTGCTATTCTTGGATCGGTTATCTTGGCAATGATCGAAGGAGTTGGCCTGGTTACGACTCGGTGGATGGGCGCAATGATGGATCCAACACAACCTCCGGTACAATTGAATTTTTTTAAATGCTTAGAACTTGAAAATCTTTCAGCCAGAAGCTCTCGACGATCCACGCAGTCTAGGGCAAAAAAGTCAAGCAGAACCAGGACTGGATCAATCAAGACCTTTCGGAATTCCAACTGGATTGCCAAACCTCTCATAGAAAATATTCATTTCATTCATTATTTCTCTCATTATCCTTTCATTCACCCATTTGCTCTCATTCTATTCGGTGAACATCCGATTTCAATCCTATAGGAAAATCTTTACCCCCTTCGTAGTCAGATTGTGTTAGTGTTGATTGTTTTGTTGATGCTTGTTGAGTGGAAAGTTACCGTCTTTCCCATTGACATACAACATCTTTCCTGTCGTATTTGACGGCCAAGTTCATATCCTATGGGTGCAAAGCATCTCCATCTGTTTCCCCCATCTTCCTTTAATAATCTCCGAAATGCTCTTCCGTTTCTGTCGTTTTTTACTTCGTATGAAGATTTGTTTTAAACTGTTCGTTTATCGAAAAAGAAAAATAGGATTGAAAGTGCAAATCCATTTTTGAGTGATATATGATGATCTTGGAATACCCAAATAATAATGTTAAATAAAGATCAAAGCAATCGGGCAGCTGATGCGACGAGCAGTAGCACGAGTTCTTCAAGATCGGATTCTGTAAGGGTTTGTGAGTGCTTTGATTTAGAATCTAACTATTTTTACACTAGATTATCATACTATACCCAGGATTGCATAACATGACTGTTTCGAAATTTTTCTCAATATGAAATATTATTATTTTGAAGGTGTCCTCGTCACTATTTCTCAACTACCACCCCTACCTGCAACGAAGACCTAATTGAAAGTATTAAAGAGCGAATCGCTCGGAATCGTCGAATTCTTCAAAAACATTCTTCTTCTCATCTGAAGTAATTTTGTCCCAAACTCATTTTAAAAACCAGTGCATTTTTGCAGAGCTCGAGAAGTGAACGCTAGTATATCGAATCTGCGTCAATCGATGGCATCTGTACAAAAGAAACAAAAAGTGGCACATGAACCTCCGGCTAATTCGATCGTCAACATTCCGAGTCAAGTATCCATTGAAATCCTGGGAAATGGAACTGGTCTGCTTCGTGCTTGCTTCATTCTTCGTACTCCGCTGAAAACGTACATGTTCAACTGCCCTGAAAATGCATGCAGATTCTTATGGCAACTCAGAGTCCGCAGTTCTAGTGTCGTTGATCTTTTTCTGACATCAGCAAGCTGGGACAACATCGCTGGTATTTCTTCTATTCTCCTATCCAAGGAAGCAAATGCAATGTCAACCCGTCTTCATGGAGCTATGAACATCAAACATTTTCTGGAGTGCATTCGTCCATTTCAAGACTCTGATTATGGAAATTGTAAGTACCCATCACAAGTCGAGGAACGTCCGTATACTATGGAGAACTACGAAGATGCCGGATTAAAAGTTACTTACATTCCATTAAGTCCGCCATTAGATATGAACAACAAAGCGAAAAGCAGTAAAGTGAATAATGTGGATATTGCATTCTTGATTGAAATGAAAGCAGCTGCTCGTAGGATCGACGCATTGAAGTTGATGGATCTGAAAGTTCCAAAAGGACCTTTAATTGGAAAATTGAAAGCAGGCGAGGCTGTGACTCTTCCTGATGGGAGAACCATTCAACCGGACCAAGTGTTCTCGTCAAACAAAGTTGAAGGGGAAAAGCCAATGCTTCTAGTGACGGAGTGTACTACAGAAGGTCATGTTAAATCTCTTCTGGATTCTTCTTCCATGCAACCTTTTTTCAATGGTGAAAAGCGGCTGGACTATGTATATTGCTTTATCGTACCTACTCGGAATAATTTCATGAATTCAGATGGTTCATATCAGCGAACAAACAGTGATCGATAGTCCGAGCTACAAACTACTTATGGAAAAATTGAAAGACTCCAATATCACGCATCTATTGATCAACGGAGCTAATCCTGTTATTCCTGCTGTGGAAAGCGTATACAAGTGAGAATCTTACTTATATTTTTTCGTTTTAACTATGTGTAGTTTTCAGACATACTCGTCTTCTTCGATTGATTTCCCCTGCTCTATTTCCACCTCTTCATCCGATTGATTGGAATGGACTAATCACTCAAAATGAAGAACTATCTCAAAAAGAAAATGAATTCATTCGAGTAGCTCCATTGCAAAGATATTGGATGAGAAAAGGAAACTCGCAGAATGAAGAACCTATTGTCAACAACTTGCTTGCCACGGAAGTCGTTTCAGACAAAGCGAAAGAACTGATCGCTGAATATCGAAAATCAGAGGAGAGTATCGAAAAGAACTGCGAATTTCCGAAGCTGACATTCTTCGGCACATCATCTGCCGTGCCGTCGAAGTATCGAAACGTTACTGGTTATTTGGTGGAAGCTTCGAATGACAGTGCACTTCTTCTGGATGTTGGAGAGGGAACGTACGGTCAGATGCAAGCAGTGTTTGGAGACCAAGATTGCAAAAAGTTGCTGACAAATCTTCATTGTGTTCTGGTCACGCATGCTCACCAGGATCACATGAACGGACTGTACACAATCGTTGCAAGGCGAAAAGAAGCATTCGAAGCACTCGGTATTCCATATCGCCCGCTGGTTCTTGTATGCAACCGGAATGTGTTGAAGCCACTCAAAACGTATTCAATTTGCTTTGAAAATATTCAAGATCTCCTTGAAATCGTGGATATCTCTAGACATCCACTGACTCCTCCGGCGAGTCCGAACGGTCCACCAGGAAAAAGACCACGACTGCCAAGTCCACACTTGCCTCCTAGTAGAGATATCCTCGAAGATATGCCGAAAATCTTCGATAAGGACGTTTGGAAATTAGATGAGCTAAAAGCTGTTCAAGTTCATCATACTAGAATGGCTAATGGATTTGTGATGCGTGTTGCTGGAAAAAGAATTGTGTTTTCTGGAGACACCAAGCCATGCGATTTATTAGTTGAAGAAGGAATGGATGCTGATGTTCTCGTTCATGAGTCCACATTCGAAGACGGACACGAGGTAGGATAAATTCATTCCTATTTATTTCCATCTCACTTTTCAGAATGATGCTATGAGGAAACGTCATTCAACTATGGGACAGGCTGTAGATGTTGGCCAACGAATGAAAGCCAAGAACATCATACTGACACACTTTAGTGCCAGATATCCGAAAGTTCCCGTTCTTCCTTTGTACCTCGATGAAAAGGGTATTGGCGTTGCAATGGATATGTTGCGAGTCAGATTTGATCATCTTCCACTTGTCTCAAAGTTGCTCCCAATCTACAGGTGAGCTAGTCGGCATGTGTTATTTCATCAATAGCTCCTGTTATTTCAGAGAAGTGTTTGTATCTGAACTATTCGAGTTGACCATCAAGAAGGAGCAGAGAAATCTAAAAGACAAGGAGGCTTCTGAAAAGAGGGATAGAATGAAATCTGACGCCCGCTGAAAACTGTCTGAAACATTGTTGCCTGATTATTTACTCATATTCTTGTTGTTAATTGTTATCTTTTTGTTTTTTCCAGTGGTTCGAAATCTTTGAACCTAGCTTCTTAATGAACGTTGATTCTTGTCAAACTTTTCGAATTAGCACGCAGTTTTTTTGCTGCCCGCCCGGTGATATCGAATTACAACCTGCAGTCTCGCTGTTTGGAGGTTTTCGTGCAACTTTTCTAATTTCTTGATGACTCGTCTAATTCTCGCCCGTGGAAACCACATTTTCCCTAATTCAAACAGGTTTCTCTAACCATTTTCAAAGGAAACTGTTTTTGTTGGAACCAAATGACATTTTAGAGAATATTTTTCACTAATTTTCCGGCTATTGCAATTAATTTTCTAGAATTTGTCAAATTATTAGAGAGCAAGATTTGTATTATTTCTTGGAATATGGCATGGCCCATCCCAGCCGGAAGCCCAGTCCAACAAGGTTTCTCAAAATTTTCGTAAGCGCAAAAAAAACGCGGGAAACGCACTGGGGCGCTCTTGCCCATGCGTTATTTCTTTTGGTTTTTCGATTATTTCGCATCTCTTTCTCTTTTTGTTTGCTCCTCACCGAACTGCTGCGGACACGCTCTGTCAGTCGGAATCAGCTCACTTCCCAAACTTAAGATATTTTATCCTCTTTTGACCTTAATCAGTATCATTGCGTTGTACAATAAAGTGAAAAGTTTAGAAACATGAGTGACGATGAGACGTTGGCCGATGTTCGGATAGTACTGGTTGGTGATGAAGGTTGCGGAAAGACATCATTGGTGATGAGTCTTCTGGAGGATGAATGGGTAGATGCTGTTCCCCGTAGACTAGATAGGTCCGTTGGTGTCATTTTTTACTTTTTTCCGCGGTAAACTAAAGAGTTTTTCAGAGTGCTGATACCGGCAGATGTCACTCCAGAAAACGTGACAACTAGCATTGTAGATTTATCAGTTAAGCAAGAAGGTGAGCTAATTTTTCAAACAGAAAAAAGAATAACGTTGAATCACAGAAGACAATTGGCTAGTCGCTGAAATCCGTCTCGCAAATGTTATCTGTGTGGTTTATTCTGTCACCGACGAGAGCACTGTTGAAAGAATTCAGGAAAGGTATTTTTTCTTTCGAGATGATTTCAAACTATCTTTATTAAGATGGCTTCCACTCATTCGACAAGCTTTCGGAGAGTATCACGAGACTCCAGTCATTCTTGTTGGAAACAAATCAGATGGTACAGCTAACAATACTGATAAGGTATTTAGATTTGATTCTTTTACGAATTTCTCATTTCCTCGTTGTTCAGATTTTGCCAATAATGGAGGCGAACACAGAAGTAGAAACTTGTGTCGAATGTTCAGCTCGTACGATGAAAAATGTTTCTGAAATCTTTTACTACGCCCAGAAAGCAGTCATCTATCCAACGCGACCACTTTATGATGCAGACACAAAACAGCTGACAGACCGTGCAAAGAAAGCACTTATTCGAGTTTTCAAAGTTTGTTATTTTTCCAAAAAATGTTTTAAAAGTTCTGTTTCAGATTTGCGACCGTGACAATGATGGTTATCTGAGCGACACGGAACTGAACGATTTTCAAAAGCTCTGCTTCGGAATCCCTCTCACATCGACCGCCCTAGAAGATGTAAAACGAGCAGTGGCCGACGGATGTCCCGATGGAGTGGCGTCCGATGCTCTAATGCTTCCTGGATTCCTCTATCTTCATCTTCTATTTATCGAAAGGGGACGACATGAAACAACGTGGGCAGTGTTGAGAAAATTCGGTTATGAAACGAGTCTCAAGTTAGCTGAAGAGTATCTTTATCCACGGATAACTATTCCCGTTGGATGCTCAACTGAACTATCTCCAGAAGGAGTGCAATTCGTTTCAGCGCTCTTTGAAAAATATGACGAAGACAAAGATGGTTGCTTATCACCCAGTGAGCTTCAAAATCTTTTTTCAGTTTGTCCAGCTCCAGTCATCACTAAAGACGTATGTTTACGTAGAGAGATGTCAACTAACTGATTTCATTTTCAGAACATTTTGGCCCTTGAAACAAACCAAAGAGGGTGGCTGACTTACAACGGTTATATGGCATATTGGAACATGACAACTCTCATAAATTTGACCCAAACATTTGAACAACTGGCTTATTTAGGCTTCCCTGTTGGGAGAAGTGGCCCAGGTTGGTTATGGCTATTGAAACTGTAGGAATTTTATCGTATCAGGACGTGCGGGGAACACCCTTGACTCAATTCGTGTCACCCGAGAACGTAAGAAAGATTTGGAGAATCATGGTACCGATCGGAAAGTTTTTCAATGTCTGGTTGTTGGAGCAAAAGATGCCGGTAAAACTGTTTTCATGCAGTCTTTGGCAGGACGTGGGATGAGCGACGTTGCTCAGATCGGTCGCCGTCATTCTCCCTTCGTCATCAACCGCGTCAAGGTCAAAGAAGAGAGCAAGTATCTACTTCTGCGTGAAGTCGATGTGCTCTCGCCACAAGATGCTCTCGGTTCCGGGGAAACCTCGGCTGACGTCGTGGCATTCCTTTACGACATCTCCAATCCAGATTCGTTCGCATTTTGCGCAACGGTTTATCAGAAATATTTCTATAGGTAGCGAAACTAGCAACAATTTTAATTTATCTTTCTAATTTTCAGAACGAAAACTCCATGTGTGATGATTGCCACGAAGGTCGAAAGAGAAGAAGTCGATCAACGGTGGGAAATACCTCCAGAAGAGTTCTGTAAACAGTTTGAACTTCCCAAACCTATCAAGTTTTCTTCTAACCAGGTATCATTTGGAGTCAGAGTTCTTAGTTATCAATGATCCGAAATCTTCAGATTGGTCAGTCATCATCGCCCATTTTTGAGCAACTCGCAATGATGGCAGTCTACCCTCACCTTCGCCGTGTTTTCTACTTGAATGATTCTAACCTGCTGTCTAAAATCACCTTCGGCGCAGCAATAGTAGCTCTTGCCGGATTTTTAGTACTTAAAAATCTATAGAATGTTATTCCTGTTTCGTAGATCTTTTTCCTTCTCATAAATGCAGTTCTGCCTTGGTGCTCTGTCTTTATTTATTCCCGGGTTTTGGTAATTTTCCTGTTGGGATTCTTACCGTCCTTCGTTCGTTTCCCGTTACCCTGTGTACACATGAAGTATCAATTTCACCTTCGTGCTCATTTTCTTTTGTACTCTATTTTCTATAAATTTCAATAAACTTTTTTTCCCTTTGAAGGCAGTACTATTACGGCGACTCCCTAGTAATGCGTTTAAAAATGCTAGAGAGATCTTTCACTGAACCACCAAAAAAGTTTTGTCTAACATTTTCTTGTTACTTATAAACACTTCAACCCCCGGCTCGAGCTTCAAGCTTGAAAGTCTGCGAAAATCTTGCGCGAGATCGCGAAGCACATTCAAATGACCGCGCAATTCGTTACCATGGCCTAGTTTTCTCCATGGCCGCGACCGAAGTTTTTCCAAGCCTCGTGCACAATTTTCGTCATTTGCAACGTGCCTAAAACACAGAATCGCTTGTGAAATTCAGAAGTAGTCGTTCCTTTTTGTCAATTATTGATGTTCTTAAGCAAGCGGGTCAGCGATGCTGCTATAAAAACGGTACGTTCGCAACGGTAAGCGTCTACACAGACGCGCGTTCTAATATTTCAATGCTTTTCAGACCGAATGCTTTCCTCGATTATATCAAAGACTTGGACAAGCGAAAACCATTAAAACATTCGTATCCGACCGATCTTTTGAACAAATACGATAATGACTTGAAGTAGGTGACGATATCGTGAATAATATCAAATCATAACATTCATTGCAGACAGCTGCCGCCTTATCTTTATGCCGGATTTGACCCAACCGCTGAAAGTCTCCATCTGGGCAATTTACTGATTCTTCTCAATTTAATTCGGTCTCAACAGTTCGGTTTACGTCCAATTGCACTTATCGGCGAGTTCACTGCGAGTATCGGAGATCCCAGTGGGAAGAAAACAGGTGAATAAATACATTAGTTTGAAAACAATCATTAATAATTTGTTTCAGAGCGGGATTTGTTAGCAGCAGATGTTGTTGTGCACAATTCACGAAAAGTCTCAGAACAAATAAGGAGAATCTTTGAAAATGCTTCCGATAGTGAAGAATCTCCTCTGATCGTTAACAACAATGACTGGCTTGGAAAGGTGACATTATCATTCAGTAATTTATATGCGTATTAATTTTTTCAGATCGCTCTGCGAGATTTTCTTCGAGAATGCAAAAGTATGCAGTTGGGAAAAATGTTAAGGATGAAGACTATCAAAAACCGCTTAGACGCAGGTTTATCCTACACCGAGTTCAGCTACCAAACAATGCAAGCGTACGATTGGTTCACACTTTCTGAGAAATTTGGCTGCCGCTTTCAACTAGGAGGGTACGACCAGCTTGGTCATTTGGATTTCGGAGCTCATTACATCAAAAAAAGATCTCTACAGTCCCAACAGAAAGACAAATCGTTTGCAGCGGGTGTTTGTTTCCCTATACTAACTGATTCGGCTGGCAATAAACTTGGAAAATCTGAAGGAGGAGGAGCGCTCTGGTTAGATCCGATAAAAACCTCTCCGTTTCACTTCTATCAATTTTTCGCTCAGTTACACGATGACAAAGCAGAAGAGTTGTTATTGCTCTTAAGTTTACGAAAAATTAATGATATAGAAGAAATCATTCGGAATCACAAGCTCAATCTTGGTAAATGGATTGCCCAAAAAGAGTTAGCCACCGAAATCACGAAAATTGTGCACGGGGCAGATGGATTGGATGTTGCTTTACGATGTACTAAGGCGATGTTTGGAAGCAAAAAGGCGGATGTGTCTGGTTTATCAAGATCTGAAATTTTGCAAATGTTCCGGACAACCATTGACTTGAAAAAAGAGAAAGTGAGTGCATAACATCTAACACATTTTTTAAATTTTTGTATTCCAGGTCACTTCAATGGGTAGTCTAGCAGATGCGACTAGATCAGGGAACGGTAAAGGTCACCTATTGATGAAACAAGGGGCGTTCACTGTCAATGGAGCAAAGAAGGTTGATCCAACGGAATCGATCAATAATGCATTACCAGTTTTGCCGTCACTCGTGGATCTTACTCTCGTCTGTTGGGGTAAACGTGACTACCAACTAGTTCGTTGGGTCTGAGCAGGTTTAACAAACTTCTAGGTACAATTAGTTTCTTGGTTTTCAATAAATAAATATTTTATTCAAACTATTTTAACGATGGACTTGATGTTGCGTTTGATCGCTGTCTATATATCTTTTTTGATTGTTGTTTTATTTTTATATTGCTGGATTCTATAGCCTTGCATGAGCGGAGGAGTGGTGCACAGCAAACTTCAAAAGCTCGTTCTATCAACATACCGTGACTTTCTCCGCGCTTCCCGTGGTCGAGATCCCAGTATTCGCACCCATATTCGGCAAGAATTTCGCGCGGCGGCTAGTCGTTTCAAACCGAGTGAAACCTTACTCATTGAGCATCATTTGAGGAGAAGCCAACGACAGTTGGAATCCATCCGAAAAGGACATATTGAGAAGATCGCCATAGTT
This sequence comes from Caenorhabditis zanzibari, assembly GCA_963966625.1. Lineage (NCBI taxonomy): Eukaryota > Metazoa > Nematoda > Chromadorea > Rhabditida > Rhabditidae > Caenorhabditis > Caenorhabditis zanzibari. The sequence goes on from OZ016471.1 coordinate 9,773,643, forward strand.
GATAGCGCTAGATAAGGTGAATGAGATGAAGTTTGCAGTGCATTTTCCCTTTGCTCGATCATATCGTTTTTTTCATCGTGTAAGATTTCAGATGGCTGATACACGCGAACTCCCTGTCTTCGCTTACATTGAAGATGTGAAGCAGCTGCAAGAGCTTCGCCAGTACCTGAATAAGCACGAGAGCGTGAAATTGGATCCAGTCGGTGGGTGACATAAGTGATTGCATCTAGGAACGTAGTGTTTACAGGACCAGCGGAGACCGCCAAAAACATGGTCGAGATTTGCTCAACCCTTCATGTGCTCCCATCGTGGTCGCAGGACGTCGATCTTGTTCTCAATTCAATTTCCTCTTTGATTGTCGTCGTTCCCGGAGAGAAATGCGAACCTGTCGTTGAGGCGTTTATCAAGAACGTGTCTCCAAAGTACTATAAAGGAATCGGATGGGGAAGCCACGCCGGAATCGTTGTTCGTGTGCTGTCCAATCTATACAAAGGATACTCGAATTTCCACACTGTACAGGAGAAGATTTTCATGGCTCTTGTGGATATGTGTGCCGAGGCGAGACTTATTGGAGAGCTAGAATGCAATCTCGAAACACTGCAAGATAGATTCAATACATGGCAGACTCCGGTCGAAGGACAACGTGAAATCCTCCGAGCTGTTCACCGTGCTCTTCTTGTCGATCAAAGAGCAGATCAAGCTGCCAAGGTAAAATCAATACTTGTTTGAGTGTGATGCTTAAGTGGTTGTCAGGGATTTCAGGTAATGACTGCTCTCTTGGGAACTTACACCGAGAAGGACGCTGCTACAGCCCGCGATGATGCTATGGAGTGCGTAAGAACAGCCGTGGTTGACCCGAAGTCCTTCTCTTTCGATCATCTTGAGAGGCTCAGTGCAGTCAAGGCCTTGAAAACGTCAGACCCTTTGATGTTCACAGCTTTGGAATTGTTCATCTCGGGTACGCTCAAGGACTACCAGCAGTTTGTTGCCAAGAACCCAAAATTTGTCACTGATTACTTGAAAGTTGATGAGACTATTCTTCTCAAGAAGATCCGTCTTTTAACCCTGATGTCGTTGGCTGAGGAAAAGAATGAAATCAAGTTGGACGAGTTGGCGAAGCAGTTGGATATCCATGCAGATGAAACACTCGAGGAGTTTGTAATCGATGCAATCCAAGTCAATGCCATATCAGGAAAGATCAATGAAATGGCTAACACCCTCGTCGTCAGTTCCTACCAGCACAGAAGATTCGGATCCGAGCAATGGGTTCTCCTCGAGGTATATTCAATTTTCAAGTTTGCTTGGTGAATGCGCAATTTTTCAGAAACGTCTCAAAGTCCTCATCGCCAACTTGAAGCAAACCCACAACAATGTCCACGAGGTCAATCAAAGAATCGAAGCTCTCTAATTGTTTTTGTTTTCTCTTCTAATCTATTTGTTATCCTTTTTTTTGGTCGTAATCATATTCCAATCAATCCCGTTCCCCAATCCCGCCCCCTCGTTTTTCTGATTTGTTCTGAAAGTATATACATTTTTCCTTTTTCTCATAATTGTCTCCTTGTCTGACGAAAAACTTTCTCAATAAACCTTTGGTCAAAAGCTAGAGAAGCAGACTTGCTTGAGCTAGATTTCGTTCCTCTCGAACTCGATTACTTCCTTCATTCATGTATTTTTTTGTTTTGTGGGCGCTCGGCTCATGGGCGTCTCATTTTACACTGCTTTCCTCGACAAGAGATTATCTTCCTCCAGTTCAATCAGATGTTTGTCACCTGACGAAGATCACATCCGCTTACTTTAATGACAATTTTCTAGAACTAGTCAATACCTAATACTGATAAACTGATGATTTAGCAGTGCTAATTCCTGATAGGTATCAATCAACTCAAAAACCAACATGACAATGAACAATGAATGTTCTCTGCTTCTTCTTCGCACTCCCATATGATCCTCTGCTAAAAAGTATTTTGTGTATCTGCGCAGCCTGCGTTCATCAATAGCAAGCAGTAGTTTCTTTTCTTCCTCCGAAATGCGTCATATTCTCTGGTTTTTCTCTCTCACTTTGGTCTGCCGGGCGCCCCCGGGTGCCTCTCGAAAGCGAGCCGCCACGGAGTCACAACTTCCCCCCCGCGTTCAAAAAAAAAGACCCCTGTTCAGTGGCGCACACTTGCATTGGCATTGACGCGACGCAGCGGCGGGATTAAAGCGTGTAAGTGTGATACGACATATTCCGTTCGAAGTGTTCGCGAGCAAATGGCGTTTTTTAAAGTTTTTCACCGATTTTTTTCGAAAAACGACTGCTTTTTCACAATTTTTTATAAATTTTAACGATAAAATTGTTTAAAATGTCGAAAATTCCAATAAACTATCATTAATTTCAGATGTTTCCATGGAAAACGATGAAAAAAATGGAGAAATCCTCGGTGATCTGACGCCTAAGAAAGTGCGTCACATGTCTGATTTCGCTTACGTAACTTTCGATACTCCAGAAGACGCTCAAAAAGCAATCGGTTTACTGCACGGTTATGAGTACAAGAAGAATAAGCTTACCGTTCTTCTGGCAAACAAGGAAATAAAAAATCTCCGAGCACCAACTGCTGCAAACACGGAGCCAGCTTCACAGAAGACGGCCAGAGAAAGCGTGACTCCCTTGGCAGATGGAATACGATAAGCAATTGGAGTTGAAGCAAAAAAAATAGCGAAACGTAAGGATTTCTAATTTCCAGTTTAACACAAACGAAATATATGTAACACACATTCTTATAGAGTGATGAACAAACTACACGGACAGCTTCAATACAACCGAATCGAAAACATCGGAAAACAATCGCAGTTCCGGCAACGTCTTCAGCCTATTCTTCCAGCTCCAAAACTCACCGGATAACGTAATAAATGCGAGTTCACAATCGGTCATGATCTCAATAGAGACATTTGCATTGGTTTTGTCGGAGGTCGCTTCGCTCAGAATCGTCACTTCGTAATTCCACCTGTCAATGTGGATATTGTCAAGAGATGGCACACATTAGCGACACGCCAAATTTCAAGCATATTGCCGGAACTCCTTACATTTATGAATGCCTTCTCGATTGCCGTTTTCGTGTTTCACTACCCGCTTTCTTTCAAACGAACATTCAAGCAGCTTCTGTTCTGTATTCTACGATTGGGGAGATGTGCGAACTGAATGTAACGCAAAAAATGTCAAGACATCTACTCATGAAGTGCTCACGGAAAGTTCTTCTGTGGAACAAAACGAGGAATCTATTGTGCAGAAGATGTAGAAGACGCGAAACAGAATGCAAAACAGAACAAGATGGAAAAGTTCTGCGAGTACATTGCTGGAAAGGCGGAAGACAAAATCCGATCAATGAAGTCTGCCACCAGGGTGTTTCCTATTTTATTCAGGTCAATTTTTCCCATTTGTAGTCTTCCGTTCTCAAACCTCCCGTAGTGTATGTACGTTTTCAGAGAAATATTGCGGTGGCGCTCACAACATCGGATGACAACGGACGGATGGGACGGTTTCGAAAAAATGAGGAAGGATTACAAATCGATTATGGATGCTAATTTTCTTATTTGCCATCTATTAAATAAAGTTACCTGTTTGTTTTCAACTTTTCTATGACATACTTTTCATGAAATCTAAAAATATACTCTTTTCGGTCTTCCTTTCTTTCGCTCGGTAATAGCTGCATAGATTGATGATGTCCTCTATGCTGTCGGTTTTAGATGCGCTGTCAAATTATTGCGACATTTCGATAAAACTAATTTTTCTCGTCATTTCGACAATAAATTCTTCCGGAAATTCATATTTTTAGTCAAAAACGATGAAAAACCCTTTTCGAAATTATTTTTGCAAAATTCAGCGACATTCAAATTTTTTTTGCTTCGCGCCGCTTTTTTCGCCGGGTCAAGTGGAGCGCACTTGCTTCAAAGGGGGAAGCCGTGACTCCGTGAGCCGCCCGTGTATGTTATGAAATGTTGAGAGACGCTGAGATAACAGACAGTAGGCATGATGAGGGGTTACCCCAACCGTTTAATGTATTTCTCACAACATCATCTTGTTAAGAAGATATTGTTGAAAAACTTATAATTTCACTTTCCTTTGAATCAAATCTTAACTTTTATAAATCGCAAAAGTCGGTTCATTTGAGCGTCAAAGTGCCATCCAAATTTGCATTTTGTCTGCTCTGTTTCTCAGCATGCATCTTCATTTTCGTAGCGCTCTTCTGTTTCCTACTTTCTTATTGGTGTTGTTTGTTTCATTGTTGTTAACTCTAAATGCTGAAGACCATTCTCAAATAGGTTTCTGTAGTATGAAAAGAAAACAAAAAACTGGTTTTTAAAGTGATGTTTTGGATATTCAGTTATGTCTGGTGTCGTTCTTCGGTACTCCGGATGCTTGTATTCAGAGTTCTTTCATTTTTGTTGGAAACACATAAAATGGCGTAAAACCCTTGTATCCGTTCCCATCGAACTTAACTTTGAGGTGTTCTGAATTGAAGGCGCCACTGTTTTTTTTGTTTCAAACTCACTCCAAATTATCAACATCAAAGTGAAAGTTTTTGTGCAAAAATAATGGTTAATGGTCTTAGTTCCAAAGCATAAAAGGTATGTTTATCCAACAGACATTTTTTCTTCCGTTGATGTCATTCGTTGCCTCGTGATTCATTTTAAAATGTTGATCATTGATTTTGTCTAAAACCATGTTTTTTTTTTTTCAGTAACCCGGGAAACTTGGCCCACCATGCATCGGGCGAGTCTGATATGTCGTCTTGCGTCCCCAAGTCGCATCAATGCAATCAGGAGTGCATCCTCTGGAAAAAGTCCACTCACAGCAGCCCCGCTTGTTCAGGTAAAATAATAAAGATCAACAGTTTAAAAACAAGTGGATATTTCAGCAACGGAAACAATCGGTCGCTGCTTCTGTCAAACATGAGCCTTTCTTGAATGGATCCTCTTCCGTGTACATCGAGCAGATGTATGAAGCTTGGCTTCAAGATCCGTCGTCCGTGCACACCTCTTGGGATGCGTACTTCCGCAATGTCGAGGCCGGTGCAGGTCCAGGACAAGCGTTCCAGGCACCACCATCAACTGCCTATGGCGGCTCTATTGGAGTTCCAGCAGCTCATGTCACCGCGTAAGTTCTTTGCAGAATCTGTAATGAATATATAAACTCTTTTCAGTGCTGCGCCGGCCACTCGTCTCGATACGAATGCATCCGTTCAATCGATCTCTGATCACTTGAAAATCCAGCTATTGATTCGTAGTTACCAAACTCGTGGACACAATATCGCTGATTTGGACCCACTTGGAATAAACAGTGCCGATTTGGATGACACCATTCCACCAGAACTCGAGCTCTCATTTTACGGACTGGGAGAGCGCGATTTGGATCGTGAGTTCCTCCTTCCACCAACCACGTTCATCAGTGAGAAGAAGAGCCTGACGTTGAGAGAAATTTTGCAAAGACTGAAGGTTAGCTAACACATTTTCAACAAGTTAATGACGAATAATTTCTAGGAAATCTATTGCACCAGCACAGGAGTCGAATACATGCATTTAAATAATTTGGAGCAGCAAGATTGGATTCGTCGCCGTTTCGAAGCACCCCGGGTGACTGAGCTCTCTCACGACCAGAAGAAGGTGCTGTTCAAGCGTCTCATCCGCTCCACAAAATTCGAAGAGTTCCTTGCCAAGAAGTGGCCGAGTGAGAAGCGGTTCGGATTGGAGGGATGTGAAGTCCTGATCCCCGCAATCAAGCAAGTCATCGACTCATCATCTACTCTTGGTGTCGATTCCTTCGTCATCGGAATGCCACATCGTGGAAGACTCAACGTGCTTGCCAACGTCTGCAGACAACCACTCGCTACCATCCTATCTCAATTCTCCACCCTCGAACCAGCTGATGAAGGATCCGGAGACGTAAAATATCACTTGGGAGTTTGCATTGAGCGATTGAACAGACAGTCTCAGAAGAACGTCAAGATCGCCGTCGTGGCCAACCCATCTCATTTAGAAGCGGTCGATCCAGTTGTGATGGGAAAAGTTCGTGCTGAAGCTTTCTATGCTGGAGACGAAAAATGCGATCGTACGATGGCTATTCTTCTTCACGGAGACGCTGCGTTCGCCGGACAAGGAGTCGTTCTTGAGACTTTCAACTTGGATGATCTTCCAAGCTACACCACTCATGGTGCCATTCACATCGTCGTAAACAATCAAATCGGATTCACTACTGATCCAAGATCTTCTCGTTCTTCTCCATATTGTACTGATGTTGGCCGTGTTGTCGGATGCCCAATCTTCCATGTCAACGTAGACGATCCGGAGGCTGTGATGCACGTGTGCAATGTTGCTGCTGACTGGAGAAAGACTTTCAAGAAGGATGTCATTGTGGATCTTGTATGCTACAGAAGACATGGACACAACGAGTTGGACGAGCCAATGTTCACTCAACCACTCATGTACCAGCGTATCAAGCAAACTAAGACCGCTCTGGAGAAATATCAAGAAAAGATTTTGAACGAAGGCGTCGCCAACGAGCAATATGTCAAGGAAGAGCTTACTAAATACGGAGCCATCCTTGAAGATGCGTATGAAAACGCTCAAAAGGTCACATACGTTCGTAACAGAGATTGGCTTGATTCGCCATGGGATGACTTCTTCAAAAAGCGCGATCCACTCAAGCTTCCATCCACCGGAATTGAGCAGGAGAACATCGAGCATATCATTGGAAAGTTTGGATCATACCCAGAAGGGTTCAGTCTTCATCGTGGATTGGAGAGAACACTTAAAGGAAGACAACAGATGCTTAAAGATAACTCGGTATGTTTATAGAAATTTTTATACACAAGTCATCATTGAATCATGATTTCAGCTTGACTGGGCGTGTGGAGAAGCACTCGCATTCGGTTCACTTCTGAAGGAAGGTATCCACGTCAGATTGAGTGGACAAGACGTCGAAAGAGGTACTTTCTCCCACCGTCATCATGTTCTTCACGACCAGAAGGTTGATCAGAAGGTAAAAATATTCATTATACATCTGATAGGATTACAATTTTTGTAGATCTACAATCCCCTCAATGATCTTGCCGACCCACAAGGAGAATACACCGTTTGCAACTCATCTCTTTCCGAATATGCGGTACTTGGATTTGAACTCGGATACTCGATGGTTGACCCTAACTCCTTGGTCATTTGGGAGGCTCAGTTTGGAGACTTCTCCAATACCGCACAGTGTATTATCGATCAGTTTGTGTCATCCGGACAATCTAAGTGGATCCGTCAATCTGGATTAGTGATGTTGCTGCCTCACGGTTACGAAGGAATGGGACCAGAACATTCATCTGCTCGACCAGAGCGATTCTTGCAAATGTGCAATGAGGATGACGAAATCGATCTCGATGTAAGTTATCATTCGGCTAATCTGTCAATACGTTAATTCTACAGAAAATCGCCTTTGGAGGAACGTTTGAAGCTCAACAACTGCACGACACAAACTGGATTGTTGCCAACTGCACAACACCAGCCAACATCTATCACCTTCTGCGTCGTCAAGTGACAATGCCTTTCCGTAAACCGGCTGTTGTATTCTCTCCAAAATCACTTCTTCGTCATCCAATGGCTCGCTCACCAGTCGAAGACTTCCAATCTGGCTCCAACTTCCAACGTGTTATCCCAGAGACTGGAGCTCCATCTCAAAATCCACCAAACGTTCAAAGACTTGTATTCTGTACAGGAAAGGTTTACTATGATATGGTCGCTGCCCGTAAGCATGTTGGAAAGGAAAATGAGGTGGCGTTAGTCAGAGTAGAACAATTGTCTCCCTTCCCATATGATCTTGTGCAACAGGAGTGCAGGAAATATCAAGGAGCAGAAATCATCTGGGCTCAAGAAGTAAGCGCAAAATCGTATTAATTTTAGTATCGTAAGCATGTTTTTCCAGGAACACAAAAATATGGGTGCCTGGTCGTTCGTCCAACCAAGAATCAATTCACTTCTGTCAATCGACGGCCGTGCCACCAAATATGCCGGACGTCTTCCCTCTTCATCCCCAGCTACTGGAAACAAATACACGCACATGCAAGAACAAAAGGAAATGATGAGCAAAGTATTCGGAGTGCCAAAATCAAAACTCGAAGGATTCAAGGCCTAAATTAATAATATTCGTTTCTGTTCTTTAATTTCCCCTGCACGTCCCTGTACCTTGACTCAATTTCTCTCTCGAATTCTCACAGGCTTTATGACTCTATTAGTATATAGGGTAGTGCGAAGTTTTAGGTTCAATCTCAACCACCCCTCTCCCCCTTCTTCTTGTGCCTCCTGTCTCTGTTTTTGTCTATCGGTCATCCTCTTTTATCCCCGTTCCTACTGCAATTTTAATACACATTTTCTCATGCTCTCTAATCGAGCAATGTTTCGTATGAACGTATTTTTCTCCTTTTTGAAGACCTTCATACAAATCAACAGTAATCAATTTGTGTTGAAAAAGTTCCGAACAAATTCTCGCTTTCCGGTTTCTTTTCTATTGCGAGTCTAGTGTATCGAATGCACGCTTCAAATGGGTTTCCCAATTGAACAACTTCTCCATTCTCCGGAACTCCAAGAGTAGGCAAAAATACATTTCTCCAAATTTGATCGTATTTCTCGTAGAGATGATCTTCATCTTCTTTCTTATTATAGCATCCGGTTAATTTTGGTTTATCGAAAATGGCAGAAGTTAATAACGAGCTGAAACATATAAATTTCAATATCATCCAATTAGACGAAAACTTGCCTATGTAACCGTATTCCATGTACATCAAATGGTTTTCTATCAAACACAGTTTCCAGATTTTTGATCCAAGAATACAATTTTTTGTCTTTTGATTTCATTGATTCAATATTTATGGAACCTTCTCCCCTCACCAAATAGCAATGTCCTTCTCTTCTTTTCGTTGGTTGATCTCCTTGACAAGATGTCCATGCATCCCATCTCAGTTCTATGAATAAGTCTATATTATTATCCGGAGAGAAAAGACGAGCTCTGAAATGGTTTCATATTCATAATACATGTGAAAAAACCAATACCGGCAACTATCAATAGTGCATTCCTCGTTAAAATTCTTCGGCCATTTTGATTTGTCCAAATACGGATAATTAGTTTTACATCCTTCAACGTCGTTCTCATCCAATTGACAAGTTGGAGCAGGATTGAAGTCGCCCATCGGAAGAAAATGGAATCTCCAATTATGAGATGGAACCACTAGTTTAGAATCTTCTCCCTTCTCGTGTCCACAATGATCATCTAGATTTTGGGTTTAGATAAATTCAGGGGTGTGCGGGATGGAAATTTTCGGAATTTCGGAACGTCGGAATATTCCGTCTTTTAAAACTTCGGAATTTCGGAATATCGGAATTTACCGAGTTTCAAATAGTCGGAATTTCGGAATTTTCGGAATACCGAAAATGGCCATTTTTACGAGTATTTTTCGTTAAAAAAGGACTTTTTCGGAAAAACCTTTTGAGAGTAAAAAAGTGTTGGTACACTGACTGTTTCGAAAAGCGAAAACTACTTGGACATACATATTCGAAATACAATTTTTTTTTCTTCGCTACTTTTTCTTAAAGATCGGAATTTGATTCCGAAATTTTCTTCGGAATATTCCGGTGGGATTATCATTCCGAAAATAGCCAAAATTTCAAGAATTTTTGGAATTCCGAATTCCGTTCCGCACACCCATGGAAAAATTGAAAAATTGAAAACCTACTGTAGTCGCTTGGGTGCTCGGTAGTGAATCGTAATGGAGGTAACATTGCCATCAGAACGAAGAAAATGACAGTTTCTTTTCTGGAATTGTCATCGTAACAAAAGTAGACTCCTTGAGAACGGACGTCAGCCTGGAATAATAGCTCTAGATGAAGTTAATAACTTCTGGAAATCAAACCGCGAAGATTGTCAATTTTCCATCGTTCTGCCAATATCTTGGTGGTTCTTTCGGCTTTTGTAGATACTGGCCGACTTTAATAAAATCATGTGGATACCAGATGACGTCATCATTATCAACAACATCTTCTTTGTTTTCTTGAAAACTTTTCGTGTTCTCCACGTCTTTCCATAGCTCGTTAACACGAACGAATTGAGTGGGATTCAGAAGAAATTCATCGATTTGATCAGAATATCCCCATCTTTTCATTCTTCCATTTGTCAGATAAGCCATTTGACACATTCTACACGGAAGATCTACTCTTTCTCCAGGCCAGAAATAGACAGGAATTATCTGGAAAATAAGATATTATTGGTGCTCATAAAATATATAAACTTTTAGATAATTATCTTCATTGCATCCCTTCAAATACGAAGCCTTGGCCCATCGATTCTCCCAATACTGTTTGATATTCTGTGGAATTTCACTGCCCTTCCATTCGTGTACATTCGGAGGGACCCATCTCAAATTACTTGAAATTGAGAATTGAATCTGAAAAAATGGATTAAAATAGAAGGTTAGACTGTCTTACAGCTGATTCAAAACATAGATTTATTGATAGGAAATATAACAATATTTTCATGTTTTCAAGATAATCTAAATTTAAAACTGAAATAACTTTTCCACATTTCATGATGCTGGCGCTTATAATTTGCCTGGAGATCCTAAAAATTCTTAATTTTCGCGTGTACTGATCCGTCTTCAAAAATCCACACCGGAACATCTAATCGATTCCCAACATTCTAAATGTTCTAAAAGAAGGATCATCTTCTCAACAGAATTGACTACAACACTCGATGGCGCCGACTAACTGGAAAAATAACCAAGAAGATGCGAGTGAATTCAAAAAATAAAAAATTAAATCGTTGTTTCAGATTGCCACTGATAGATCATTGACCTCTTCCACTGGTTCATCCGTCACTGATTCTGGATCATCGTTTGCAATAAGATCAACTCCTTCCACAAGTCATCGTTCTCGTAGGGATTCGTTTGATTCTTCTGATGGGAGAAGTTCCAGAAGCACTTGTCGCAGAAGTAATCGATTTTCCTCTGGATCTCGTAGTAGTTCATCTGGATCTGCCACTAGGAAAATATCTTCCAGAAGACTTTCACATTCGAAAAAGCTCAACAAATCTCCAAAGAAAGCCGTTCGTCCGATTGGTGAAATTTCAATGCTCAAACATCCACTGAAAACAGAAGGTACTCAATTTTTTCCAAATTTCGAAAATACAGTTAGTTTTCAGTTCGCAGTTTTCTTTCCCAATATGCGTCTGCACCGGACTTTGAAGCATTTTCTCTTTCCGTTGACGGAATTCCATTTGTTGCTCTTTCTCTAATGAATGCCGATAAAGAACTTCTGGAAATGCTCCAAGTTCCTCCCCCGACTCCGATGAAAAAACAAACGCCAGGTATGCTTTAGAGATGAGCGGCCACGAATTTTGGCAATCCATTCAAATGCGAATAACTTTTTTCAGAGGAATCGGGTAAAAATACGGTCAACAGAAAAAATATACCTTATTTAAAAAGCTATCGATTGGTTTAAAAATTGTCAAATTTTATCAAAGTTAACGGAGTTGCGCCCAGTTTGCCAAAAAAAAGTTGGCAAAATTGCCGAAATCGGCAACTTTTTGGCAACACAAGGCGTAACTCTGTCAATTTTTAATAAAATTTGACAATTTTTAAACAAATCGATAGCTTTTTAAATAAGGTATATTTTTTCTGTTGACCGTATTTTTCCCCGTTTCCTCTGAAAAAAGTTATTAGCATTTGAATGAATTGCCGAAATTCGTTGCCGCTCAGCCCTGGTATGCTTTCAGAAAGTGAAAAATGAGACACTTTTCTGTGAATTTCAGGAGTGAACAGTCCCCGTAAACGTTCACATTCTCTTCACTCGAGATCTTCAATTGGTTCGAAACATGTGAGTTTTGCTGATGAAGAATCTCCTCCGAAGAAGTCGAAGAAGTCGATGTCAGATGAAAGAGTTTGTGGATTTGAGAAATTAGTGAAGAATGATAATGACTCGTGAACTTGAATAATCGTCTGTAAAAAATGTAAAATGATTATGTCATTTGTTAGAAATAGAAAGCAAACTTGTTCATTAAGAAAAAAAATCAAAGACAAACGGGAAAAAAATGACTAGAAATGTGAGAACGAAAAGCAGAATGAGAACGAAATAGTGGAAAAACTATATAGTTGGAGGTGGAAGAGTATCATCCATTGATGTGGACACTGTCGTCGTTTCATTTCTGATGTCTTCTAGATCATCTTGTCTCCAGATTCCTCGTGCGATCGAATACAGTAGTCCGTCAATTAACCGAATTTCATCCGGATACAAATGATGCATACTGATCAGATTTTCATGATAGATGGCCGGTCCCTGAATGGTTATTCAATTTTTAAAACAATCTGAGTTTGTGTAAAACTAACCCAAATTTGAATGGGATCCATTTGAAAAGAACGAGTCAAATCCGCATAAAAGTGTTGTTCAGGTCTCCAAGGAAGAAATCTTTGCCGTCCTTTTTCATCTCGACTGTCCAATGGAACAATGCCTACTGAGGCGAGACATCTTCAAAATCGAAACATTGTTTTTATTTTTTTCCCCTAATCTGATCTTACTGCGCAATAGCGTAGTCTTCCCATTCATGGTAAGGGCACTTTTCCTTGTCGTTAAATAGTTTTTCTGTAAATATGCGCATTGCTTCTCGACTCATCACATAGCCACTCCCTCCGGCATTGTATCCCGTTTCCTGGAAATTTGGTTCTTTGACAAAAAAGCTTCCGTCATTTCTCTTTTCTCATTTATTTCGGTCGTCTCACTCATCAAGATTGAGGGCTCCGATTATTCGGGGGAACTAATAAAAAAAGTAAAAAAGTGCATACCGTCCGTCTACTTAACCGATATCCGATAAAATAGGGCTTATTTGGATCCAATGTCGCTATGTATCTCTGTAGATTTTCAACAATCAAATAGGTGTCGTCGTCTCCTTTGAAGTACCTGAAGATTTCAATCTTTATTAGTTTTGAGTAGATCACGATGTACTTACCAATCGAAATCCTTTGATACATATTTATAAATGTAAAGAAGAGCTAATCTTGTTTTCCAAAATAATTTATAATAGCTCTCCGGTAGTCCATCAAATACAGTATGGTACGGGGTAGAGGCATTGAGAAACCTGTCGGAATTGGTGAACAGATGACCAGCATCGCATCTACGAAGCCAGGTATCCGTTATGGCAGGTACCTGAGATAAAAAGTGGATGAGGGCCCTTGGAAAGAGATTTCTTACCCTTGACTTGTGATATACAGATGTCGTCATTGCCCAACATAAAAGAGATCCACTTTTCGGTTGATTTTTAGCACTTTCTGATACTTTTACAGATCCAAGGAGATGTTCATTGTACATACTGAAAAAAAAACACTTTATGATGAGAATCTGAGAATTGACCAATGACTCATTGGTCAATTGTCAAATAGGGATTAAAAATCGACTGAAAGTTTGGAATCATTTCTTTTTCGTAACATCGGAAACTTAAATTTGAATAAAATTCGAATGGAACAGAAGAGATGATTTCAAAATGCATTATTGGGCAATATCTTCAACTTCCTTTTGGCTTGAAAATGGGAAGCTTCTCTCAACAAATGGGAATACGAAATTGCTATTATTTTATCAGAAGAAATTGTGTAAAATCATTCAAGAAACTTACTCAAATCCACTATCATCGATCGGAAACAAAGGAATGAGATCGATTCCAGTCTTGTATTGAACTTGATATAGAAAATAAGCACCAAAGAAGAAAATAGCAAAGACGATGATGAAACTAAATCGGTATTCATCTGCACACAAGCGAACAGATCGCAAATTCCGAATGTTTTTCTGGAATATGGGAGTGGTTGCAGAATCAGAAGAGATGGGAGGACTCGAAGAAGGATTTTGAGATCCTGAATCCTTCTCAGGAACATTCAAACTGAGAAATTTTCCGATTTTCATGAGGAAAGGTTTTGAATGAAATGAGAGATTTGGGACAAAGTTTAAATGTAGAAATTATTCGGACTCGTCATAAATTACCGTTCGAATTTCGATTCTATCGGTTGATTTGAATCGGCCTTTTTAGATTTTGTTTACTTCGAAACTTTCGATTCGTCGGAAAAAAAAGAGAAAGTGTTACCTTCAAACGTTCTCTCCATTTCTTTTGAGTATGAACACATATCATCGTTTGATCATAGAATCATGACTCGATGACAGAACGAAGGGAAAAAAGTTGGTTGAAGATTCTGAAGATGGAAACTTTTGGTTTTAAAAAAAGATAAAGAGAGAGTTTCAAGACAAAGATTTTGGGAGTGTCAGATTGGCATTAAGCTTGAAAAGCGATAGGGAACGATCAAAAGAGGGAGGATGAGACACAGAGAGATTCTGGTGAGTCCTCCTCCTCCCATCGACTCCTCCCTGAATGATCTGCTTCTCAGATATGGGGAACGACGACGACGGACATGAAGAAAGGCGCGGAAGCGACGCGGAGGAAAAAGAAGATGACGAGGGGAAGGATGAAAACGACGCAATATTTGGACAACGTTTTTCTCAAGCCTCGCGGTTTTTGAGATTTCGTTGATGGTATCGGGAATTAGTGGAATTAGAATAAGAAGAGTGAAGGGGTGAATCAAAGAAAGAGTTCGTCGTTGAGTGAGATGAGAAATTGTGGAAAAATATGTATTAGAAGGGCATACCTCTCTACTTTCCGATGCCTAAAATATTTCTGAATTCTCAAATTGGATGATAACATCTGATTTGAAACATATTTTGTGAGTCATCTTTTCACGAGGATTCTAATAATACTAGTGTCCTTACGTTTGAATTTCTGAAATTTGCTCATTTTGAGTTCAAAGAAGTGCCTTTTTAATACAAACGTTAAGTGGAAGATAAGCTCTAAAACTTCGAAAAATCAGATCAACTCGAAGGTCGACTCAAAATGTGAAAACTTATTTCCAGTTAAACATTGTTTACTCAAAGCTTTCCAAAGGTCTGGCTTGAAATTCTGAAGCCAAGCAGCTTGAAATCCAAAAGCTTCAAGTTCTGAATTCAAAACAAACTAAAAAATAGACCGAATGTGTTTTCATAGTTTTCATTCATTTCTCACTAAAGTATAGACAAGAAACCAGTTGGACTAATTGTGACATTGGCTTACATAACATGGTTTTATTACCATCCGGATAAAGATTTAGTCGAGTTTTCACAGTTTTGGAATAACGATAGATCAAAGGATTTTATAACCAAGCAGTTTCCAGACGAAATCACATATTTCTTCAGGCCATAACCTTGGAGAGAATGTAACAATTCCTCATTCCATCCTTTGCCACGAAGATGTTTCTAGATATCTTGCGCAATATGCATTGAGGTGCAAAAAAAGTGTTTTGCAAGTTTTCGGTTTTATCTAGCTTCTCGCATCTTGGCATGCCTAATGAATGAATGAAGAACCGGCAATTCTTTTTACGTGGCACACCGACAGGAATCGGATAGAAGAGAGGACGAATACACTTACGCAACAAGCATGCTATTTATTCTCGGGAAAATCAACAATTAACAAAAAAAAATTATGAGCGATTTTTGAAATAAACGAAGAGGAAGGGGATGTTCTGAGTCTACGGGTACTTAGTTATCCGGAACATCTTATATTCTCTTCTTGAAATAAAAATTGTCAAAATCATCGGGAAATTTATTCTTCTTGTTGTTGTTCCAGCGGAGTCACAATTGGCAAGTATGGGAAATCTTCACGGTAACAGAGATTGATTTGGGTCTGAAATTATTAGGTGCAACAAAGAATAAAATACAATACTCACTTTAGCATCAGCAGAAATGCATTCAAGTCGTTTAATAATCGTTCGAATATCACCTCTAGCCTCTGGAATATGAGAAGTACATGTGGCAAGTAACTGTGTTACTGCTTCTCCACAATAAGATATCGTTTCTAATTGTGCTGATCCATCTCTCATTGCATCGATAAACGTCTGTGCTTGACGAAGAGATGCAAAAGGAGTTCCACCGAGAGAGAATATTTCCCAAAGTGTCACTCCAAGAGGCCAAATCATCGTTTGTTCGTTATGAATCATTTTTTGATCTCGTTTGAAATACTCTGGTGGCATCCAACGGAGTTTTGTCGGTGCCTGAAAAATGATCCGAAAATGGGAATAAAAACTCTCCACTTACACTTTCCGTAGTCATATCAAGAGCATGATGTTCTGCCAGTCCAAATCCTCCGATCTTCACAATTCCTCTCTCGGCAAGAAGCACATTTGAGGTAGATAAATGGGTCGGAAACACATTCTTCTTGAGGAGATGTTCTACTCCGTTACAACATCCAATCGCAATTGCAGCAAGTCTTTCGGAAGAAAGGAAACTAGCCATATTGAATGGTTCTGTTCCAAATCTAGCGCATCGACTCTCGCGAAGAACTCCGCGGAGAACTGATTGATGAAGTGGTTCCCACATCAACATTACATCTGAAATATTGATATCATTCATTTCAGGGGTGTACGGAACGGAATTCGGAATTCCAAAAATTCCGAAAATTTGGCTAATTTCGGAATGAAATTTCGACCGGAAACTTCCGAAGGAAAATTTTCGGAATCAAGTTCCGATCTTTAAGAAAAAAGTAGCGAAGAAAATAAATTGTATGTCGAATATGCATGTTCAAGTGGTTTTCGCTTTTCGAAACAGTCAAAACTATTTACTTTCAGAAGGCTTTTCCCGAAAAGTCATTTTTTAACGAAAAACACTGTAAAAATGACCATTTTCGATATTCCGAAAATTCCGAAATTCTGACTATTTGAAACTCGGAAATTCCGATATTCCGAAATTCCGAACTTTTCAAAGTCGTAATATACCGACATTCCGAAATTCCGAAAATTTTCATTCCGCACACTTAACTATTTCATTTAACTATAAATAAATTATACCTGATCCAGCTGGAGAGATTCCACAAAGAGAAACTACGTTTGGATGTGCGCCAGCAGTAATATTCGATTTCAAAAGAGCAGTCAACTTGACTAGTTCTTCATCAGAGAGACGAGATACATCTTAATTTTAAGAATATATATCCAACTTATCCTATCTATCTTACTTTTCAACAAATAAACATTCACATCATGAACCGATCCATTGTAAGAATTGAACATTGCTCTATAGATTGGACCAAACTTCCCCATTCCTACAGAGATTCCCAGTTCAACTTTACTCGGTTGGATTGGTGTTCCACTCTTCACAACACTCTTAAAGTTTTCCAATGCTTCACCTTCGGCTAGAAGACGTTGCTCATCTTCTGGAACAGCTCCAGATGGAGCACGAGACACATTTTTCTGAAAAGGGAACCATTCTCATTATCAGTTTTTTGTTCAATCAATTTTCGTGTTGCATAGATCATTTTTCCGGTGACACGTGCGTAATGTTGACTGCCAAATGAAATGTTTATTGAAATTCTTTTATTTTATTAATCATCAAAATAATGTTCAAATTATATGAGATATTTATACAGAAAAAAGAACAGACACACACACACGGTCACCGAAAAAAATGGGGAAAAGGGAAATCTGGAAAAGTTTGGGGAAAAGCAACAGAAGGGGAATTGGGGAAAAAACAGTCATGTCAATTGGATTGGCACTTTTTATCAAGGGGTTAGAATAGATGCAGAGAAGGAAAACAGAGGAGAGAAATAACCGTATTAGAGCATTAAGAGAGAGAGAGAAGAGAGAGAGAAAAGATAGCAGAATGCTAGTTTTGTGGACGGAACGAGATGAAGTGTGGATGATGTGTGATGGTGGAGGCATCCTATTGCCGAAGATGCTCTTTCTCACGACTCACCAGCTCTGTTGGTGGTTGATTCGCAGATGTGTAATGGTAACCGTTTGATGTCTTCGATTCCTTTGTCTGAAATTTTGTTTATGGTTGGATTGAGGGTACTGTTTATGCAGGAATGTTTCAGTTCATCTGAATAGTTTCAATATTATGTACCTTTCTCTAATGAAATTCTGAATCAACTCCCTGGAACAAGAGTTAAATTAATTTTCACATTGTTTCTATTTTTCCAAATCTTACCTTGCAACACCACTTCAAACATCCCAAAGCGATTAAACAGAACACAGCAAAAAAAGCGACAGCGCCGATGAAAAAGTTACGACATCTTGGGAAATCTTCACTGTTGACGAATCTTTGCCAGAAGTTCTGCTCCGATGGATCCGTCTCTCCCTCAATCAGTTCAATAGTAGTAGATTCTTCAGAATCATCCTCGTTGGATTCTTCCGATTCATCTCCAGCAACTGTTGTTCCTTCTTCAGCTGTCTCTTCTTCGTCCTTCTTCTCTTCATCATCTGATTCCTTGTCTTCTTTCTTCTCTTCTTCATCATCCTTCTTTTCATCTTCTCCACTCTTTTCCTCATCTTTTTCAGTAGTTGATTCAACATCCTTCTCCTCTTCATCTTCCTCCTCTTCTGCCTTCTTCTTTGCGTCTTCTTGAGATTTCAGTTTTTTCGGTTCAACATCTTCCAAATTAACCTTCAAAACGCCATCCTCTTCTTCACTTTCTTCTTCTTTCTTCTTCTCCTCCTCTTTCTTTTCCTCTTCTTCAAAGAAGTTGGTTCCTCCAGTTTCATCGCTCACATCTCCTTCATCCTTATCTTCTTGAACAACAGTTGCTGATTCTTCTGTAGTTTTGATCGAGTCATCTGATGATTCGTCAACAGTCTCAGTTCCTTCATTTCCATAAAGTTCTGGTTTCAGATCGAATTTCAAATGTTCTGACTCGATCAACGTTTCTCCATCATATATTTGTTGATCTTTAGATGCAGATGCTTTAATTTGTCGAGCACGGCGGATGGTGGCAGTGTAATATGATTCTAGTTCTTTGGCTCCAGCAAAAACATCTCTATCAAATTGAACTTCCGGCGGCAAGTCATCGTCATACTGATCATAGTTCTGTAATTTGGTATTTTGGATTTCTACTTTTTCATTGTTGTCACTTACATCGCTGTGATCATAATCATCATCATCATCTTTAGCACCTTGTGGCTGATCTTCCTTGCTCTCGGACAAATCAACAAGTACAGAAGCAACACAAGTGTGTACACCTTCTGGGGTCGATTCGACGTCATGTTCACAATGCTCCGGGGCCTGAAACATATTTTTGGTGCTCATTGAAATACGAGGAAACAAACCTTCACTTGGAATTTGTAGTGAAGTGTGACGTTCTCAACCTTGAGATGTCTCCAGTATGGTTCAAGCCAAAATGGTTCGATTGTCACAACAACCGAAGAGTTCTCATTTACGGCGAGTGGCTGTGGAGGACGTTGGAGAGCTGGAAAATAATGATGTGAGTAATATTAAGTTCAACTATAACAGCTGAGATCAGAAAACTTTGATTGATGGCTCTCTTCAAACAATCAAAAACTTTTAAATGAGTTCTAATAGCTGCACAAAGATCGAGAAAGCGTATAAAGATGGGATCAGGGCTGGGCGACAACAAACTTCGGCAACCTATTCAAGTGTGAATAACTTTTTTTCGGAGGGTCCGGGTGAAAACACGGTCAACAAAAAAAAGTACCTTATTTAAAAAAAACTATCGATTGGTTGAGAAACCGTCAACTTTCATCAAAAATTAACAGAGTTACGCCTTGTGTTGCCGAAAAGTTTCTGATTGTAGCAATTTCGGCAACTTTTCGGGAACACAAAGCCTAACTGTGC
The DNA here is from genome assembly GCA_963966625.1 of Caenorhabditis zanzibari. Lineage (NCBI taxonomy): Eukaryota > Metazoa > Nematoda > Chromadorea > Rhabditida > Rhabditidae > Caenorhabditis > Caenorhabditis zanzibari. Next base: position 9,793,326 of record OZ016471.1, read on the forward strand.
TAATTGTAGACGAAATTTGACGGTTCTTTTACTAATCCATAGCTCTTTTGATGAGGAACATTTTTGCTGTTGACCGTATTTTCACCCGATTTCTCTGAAGAAAGTTATTCGCATTTGATTGAGTTGCCGCCCAGCCTCGGATGGAAGCTTTAAAACTGAAGAAACGAAAGAGCTCCAAAGCTAGAAACGTTAAAAGTTCAAGGTGTATTATGTCGTTTCAATATTTACTCACCATCAGCATAACAAGCGGTGTATGTCTTCATGGTGAGGTTGGCTGGATGTTGAGTTTGAGTAAGATCCGTATGGCAATTTGCAGCCAGAGTATGAGCACACGAACATCCCCCAGCAGTGCGAGACGCTCTAGAATCCTTCGGCCGCAGACATACACTGTATCCATTTTCTGTACATTGACTGCATGCTGTACAGGCGTCTGTTTTCAGTGTATCCTCATTAACAAGATTCCGAAGTCCGTGATGAGAAGCAGTATCCGGGCAGAGAAGGTCTACGCAACCGCCTCCGACTGCGTTGTGCTCAATTGATAGAGCGCTGAAACATTGAAATTTCAGATAGAATTGAAAGCGAATCGGTACCTGACAGCCAGCAGCCAACTGCTGAGAGCGACAAGTTTGAAACCCATTGGCTGGGCTTTTTGAAATGGCGAACGAGATCTGAAACGAAGGCAGATAAATACAGTTTGCAGGTGAGCAAATAGCTAACTGAAACGAGATAAACGAAAAAAATGTTGGCAGAATCCGAAATCAAGGCCTTCCAGATTCACGTCACAAGAGTGAAATCGAGAAGAAGAAAGATGGAGAAGGCGTGGTAACAGAAGTGGTAGAAAGAATAAGGGAGCAGAAAAGAAAAAGGTAATCCGATATGATGAAAACATATCTGCATGAGAGTAGGGGTTTGGTGCCAAAAATGAGAGGAAGAAGAGAATAATCTACCAGGGTTTCAGAAGGTTTCAGATGACGCCGGAAGTGACAAAAAACGCAAAAAAAATGGAAGAGAAAATGGGAAATGGTCGAGGTGGGACTAAAACAAAGAGAACCAGAAATTATTTGATCTGGATAAGTTGCCAAAGCTAAAAGTTAGATGTGCCAAGCAGATTACATAGTTTGGTCTTTATATAAATTTTAACATTCAGACATTCTTCGGTCTAAAAAATAATCAAACACAATTAAAACAGAAAAAAGTGTGGATGATGAGTGGATGCCTTTCACTCCGTCAAAACTTTTTCAAACGAGAGCTTTTTCCCGTACGGGAAGGCAAAAAGAGAGAGGACACAATTTGTCTTGAGGCGCCACCACAGAGGAAGAGAAAACAAATATAAAAATGAAGAAGAATCCGTTGGTGGCCATCCCGTCGGGAGCAACCAGGAGCACCAGAATCATTTTTGTGTGCGGGAGAGGGCATAACATGGAAGGACGGACAACTCGGAGCGAGGAGAAGCACACGAAATAGATAGGCATGCAAATTTTGTAGGGGAAAGTTTGGAGGAGAGAATGCGCGTTTCTCGCTTGAATCTGGATATTCGAGATGGACAAGGGGCACTTGGCGCAATCTGAGGGAAAGAGGAAGAATCATCAGGAAGAGGAGAAGGTCAGCCAAGTGGATTTTTCAGATGGTGCCATTGGAAATTTTGGTAGAGGGGCGTGGCTTTCGGTGTGTTTTGGGGCGGAGGAGAGAGAAAGAGAAATGGAAGAGTATAATCAGCGTTCGAGCTCGATTTCTATTTGTCGAGTCGAGGATGATGGGGACGGAAGGACCGAAGCAAAAAATAGGTGGATCACGTGGAATTAGAGGAGGAAACGATCAGTGATCAAATGGAAGGGAAACACATTGAAAACTGTACAAACTGAAAGAGGAGAGAAAGGAAAATTGATTGGAGCACAGTAGTGGAGGTCATTGTGAAAGAGTTGTGAAACTGTTGGTTCTTTTATTAAGTAATCAGTTTAAAAACTGAAAAATCATGGAGTTCGCGGAAATATTTTGGAGCGTTTAGTGGACTTTTCATTTTTTAAATTCAGAGAAGGTTTGGGTATTTCTCTAAATGGCAACGTTTAGTAGCGGTTTTGAATTTGGTGTTAAATTTTCGAGCAAATCAGGATACTCAACAATGTGCAGACTATCAAAGTGTCTCTTCTCGTCTTGAAACTGAAGATTTTAGTATTAAGAGCTGTAATATATCATTACAATTCCCTAAACATTTATTCAAGCACATCTAAACCTCCTGAACTCCGACTGAAAACGAAAGGATATCCTAAACTTTTTTCAATTACTAAACCGTCTACTCATGTCATAAAAGTGTCGGTAAGCCTAGTGGGACTGAAAACACAAACTTTTTCCCCTCCGAATTTCTTCTTCTCTTATTCCTCATTGCTCCTCTCATTTTCCCTTTATTTCAAGTGGTTTGTTAGCCTAACTGTAATGAAAAAAAGCGTCGCGAACCCAGGCGATTATTTACCGAAAAAGTTAGTCATTTAGTTTTCTCAGTCTCTTCCACTTTCTTATGTTTCAGAGAATCCCCCCACGCCAAAAACTTTGCAGTTTGCTGTTGCTGCTGCCGAGAGAAAATAGAAAAGAGACGGTCCAATTTGATGATGAGCCAAATATTTGCACAAAACTTTCGATTTCAACTTCAATTGCGTTGATATTGAGACATTTTAACAGTAGGAGAACGAAAAAATGGGAAGTGGTATCAGGAAAATGATAGGGATGTTAGAAGAGGATTCCGTATTCCAACAAAAATTTAAGAATTTGAGCGAAAAACCATGAATTGGCTGTGTAAAATTTGGGAAGTCCTTCATAAACAGTTAATTTAATTTTTAGCAAAACTTGTAAACTGACAGTTTTCTTCGGAATTCCGAGACTTACAATGTCAAATAGAAAGACACCTGTATTCTTGGTTCCCAGTAATGAAGGTAAAACAACTACGTCAGATAAAAAAGGAACCATGAGAAAGGAGGGCAATACATTCGATGGTTTATTGAAATAAGACATGACTCAGTAAGTTGCATCGTACCCAAATTAACAAAAGGTTATGCAGATCATCGAGCATCGTGGGACTGTGTAATCCTAGACAGTAAATTTCTCAATTTTGGTATTTCGAAAGTTCCAGAAGAAGATAAAAACTCAATATTTTATGTTAAATCTAGTTGCCTTGTTGCTCCCAACTGGAAATCGATTTTTACGGATGATAAATGGACTTTGCCATGCAATCTTTTAACGATGTTTTCAAGTGATCAACTTTCTACAAAACCGAAAAGTTGGAGCACAAATGAGACTTTGGGCTCTCGGACCAAAACCAGTTTGATAAGCAGTCTAGACATATTGTGAAAGGCATTGAAATTCCTGCCAGGTTTTCGAAATGTTTTTCAGTCTCTCTACCGATACCAAAATTTGGACAAATAACAGAATGGAACAACATTTTTGAATCAGGGCCAACCCAAGATAGGTCAAAACCCAATTTGTATGATTCCTATTCAAGAAAAGGTTGATTAAGAAATGGAGAATGAGTGTACCGTAAAAGTGAGAATAATTTGGAACGAGGTGAGTCACTGTAAAGTAATATCGAATGAGAGGGAAAATGAGATGAATGCATCGAGTCCAGACGAGGAAGAGTACAGTCCTCGCTCGCTCAATTCCATATTTGTACGTTTTAATGGCGAAAATGGTATGGAAAGGGAGCTGGCTGGTGGTGTAAGTCCTAATGAGAAGTGGTCTGATATGTACATATTAAAGTACAAATAATAGGTGCTGGAGGATAGAGAGAGGGAGAGCTCCGAGAGCTGAGCTTCATGTCGCTGTTGACACAGAAATATGATATGTTGGGGGTTGGTAGGGGGCGCTGCCCCTTTCGGGAAAAAGGTTGCGTCAAAACTGCCGTTTTTGGAAGAGATGAGAAAATAAGAAGAAGAAAAAACGGTAAGTTGGGTAAACGGGGGCGGAGGTTGTAGTCTGGCATGCACAGAAAAACGGAGGGAGAAAAGGGATGCATATGTGAATTTTGGAAGAAGAAAAGGGCAAACAATGACTGCACAGGAAGGAGGAAAGCTTGAGTGGAATGTGGTCGGAAGAAGATTAAGACGGGTTGATACAACACAAAACATTCTGATGAGCAATTATGAAACACCTGATTTTTTTTGAAAATTTGTGGGTGTTGTGAGTTTCTGGAATAAGGAGGTGTAAGTAGACATTCAGATGGTGCAGATGTTGAAGAGTTCTCATAAAAAGCGCCAGCCTAGAATGTTTCGAAAAAGAGTATACCGTAAAATCTGTATTAGAAGGGCATGTCCTTCTACTTTTCCATCACCAAAGAAATATTTCTGAAGTTTCAAAATGGATGATAACATCTGTTGAAGAAGAGATTTGAAGCATATTTTGTTATTTTTCCAGTAAACTTTTGACGAGGAATCTAATAAGACTAATTCAAATCCGTTCGAATTTCAAGAATTTTCCCATTTTGAGCTCATCGGGGTGCCCTTCTAATACAGATTTTATGATACTTTTTCTTTACCTAAAAACATCTTCATTCTTTGCAAAAACTTGTAACATCGTTCAACTCTATTTGTCAAATCAGATAAAAGACCAACGCGGAGGTGATTTCAAGTACCGCTATCCTTCCGCTAGAGAGAATGGCATGGGAAAGGTGCACAAGAAGTGCAAGATTTCGAAACGGAGGATTACTGTGGGAATGTGTGACGAATTCTCAAAGAATCCAGATATCCTGGGATCATCCAAGACAGAAGCAAATAAAAAGAATTCCCAGCAGCTTTAGAAACACTAAACTTCAAGATTGACGTCGTGGAATGATCAACGGGAACATTGACTTCTGGATACTCCTGAAACTTGATGCTCTTAATTGCGTGACCACTTTCACAATGTAAATACTGAAATAATGGAAAAGGAATGGTGCCGAAAAAGAAAAATGGAAGAACAGAAGAATCAAGGGGGGCAACATCCCCCACCTAAATCGCCAACTGGGAGGTACTCTTCAAATAAACAGAGAGAATGCGCTAAAAGCAGCACACAAACACGTATAGCTGCTGCGGAAGCTACCCGAAGAGAGACGGTTAATCCGTATTTCACCCCTGACGGAAAAGAGAAGCTCTCTCCCTATTTAAACATAGTATCTTCCCGATTACACGGTCACTCTCTCTCTATCTTATTTCAACTACTGTACACTCCCGATGCTCCTCGGGGCTATCAATGAATACACTCCATATGCTTCTCCTGATAATTTTCTTCTTTCCACGTCATTTTTTCTCACATTAGAACATCAAACTCCACTTGAGAAAAAAAAGGAAAACCAAGACGATTGGTGAAGCTCGGATCAGATTTCAATCCCATTCCTTTCTGATGAGACTTTTGGTGTCAATGTTCAAACTACAATACTTAAAAGAGATAGAAATTTCAAAATTTTATGGAACATTCAAAGCGAAAACAGTAACCCGTACTCAATTTTAAATTTTATAAAATTGTAGAGGCTCAGGCGACCAGAGAAGACGTGGCAGAATAGGGAGGTGGTGGCGTGTTGGCTGATGTCGACTGACTGGCACGTTGATAGGATGGTAGAAGACTGAAAGCAAAGATTGTTACAGAAATATGGTTAATAGAGAAACGGACGGAATATTTGAGGAAACAACAGAGACACTGCTGTCAGGTGTGGCTGGAGTTCGACACATAGATCGGAGGAGAAGAAGCATTGAAGATCTGAAAATGGTTAGAATCACTTATTGGATTTTGGATAGAATATAGATTCTCTATTAGCCCAAGTAACTAGAACTGCTTCACAAAATGGAAACTCTGCTATATTTTGAACACAGACAGGAAAGTTCCAGTCTGAAGTTTATTGTTATGGAAAAATAAAACCTAGGGTATCCGTATTTCTTTTAAGTTAGCGAAAAAAACTTTCCGTCGAATCTTTATTACGAGGGCATGCCCCTCTATTTTTCCGACGCCTAAAACGATATTTCTGAATTCTCAAAATGGATCGGAAATGGAACAAGATCTCTTGGAGAAGAGATTTGAAGCATATTTTGTGATGCGTTCAGTCAACTTTCGACGAAGATTTTAATAAGACTAACTTCAATCCGTTTGAATTTCAAGAATGTGCTCGTTTTGAGCAAATCGGGTTGCCCTTCTAATACAGATGTTACGGTAGCTAGATTTATGTGAGCTACAGTAACTAGAGCTATGTCAACATGGAAACCTTGCTATTTTTCACAGAAGCTGATGTTATAAAAACAAACCTATTTGTTGGATTACTTGAAAGCCACATTAAAATGTCATATGAGGAGTTTGAAGTGTTATATCGACTTATTGATACTCTGAATATGAGAAATTGAAAAAAAACTCTGAAGAAACTTGCTCACTTTGGCTTGGTCATTTTACTCAATCCAATCGAAAATGCCAATGCGATAATCATCAACATAAAAATACCGACGAAAAATGTTAAATGATCTTCTGATTCTTCAATTGGTTCCACCAAATATATAGGAGGTTTCTGAAATTTGAAATCTGAATACAAAAATTATTTGATAACTTTACATGACTAGTCGTTGATGGAAACATTGATGTGGAGCAAGGCGGCACCTGAAACGAAAAAAAACTCGATGTCATCAATTATGAACGAGGAAAAGAGGAGAACACGGGGGAAAGCATCTTTAGATGGAACAAAGATCCCACGGGGATTCCTTGACAGAAATCTCACATGATAAATACTCTCCTTATTTGTTGAAATAGTGTTTTCGTTTTGGAGAATTCAGACGAGAACCAAAACGAAAAGAGAGCAAGACTTGGAAAAACATGCAAAACTGCTTTGGGTCAAGAAATAAGAATGAGGCTACAGTCATGTCAACAGACAATTCCAATGGGGATATTTTATTAAAACGTTGTTTCTTGGAGAGTTTGTGAGTCTGATAACGAAGTCTTGTCAAATGTGATATCCATCCCTGAACTTTCAAACAAACCGAGATTGGACCTTTCTTTTCAAATTTAAGAATACTTTTGGAACTGCATGTGTAAGAATCAAAAACGTTAGTCTGAAAGTTTCAATAAGGATGTCTTGATAGTTTTTTAAAATATAGAAGGCTCTAGACAACATAATTATAATAATCTTTCTGGGAGCATTTGTAGCTTATTTGGTTAACTTATTTGGTTAGTTATAAACTACAGTGTTTTTGAAAACTTTCCAAAACAAAGGCTACCGTATCTCTCAATTGATTAATTCAAACTTTCTAGCATCACAATATGATTCGTATTATAATATTGTTACTTATTAAATGACTAAAGTCGATTCTATCTTTTGAGCACATTTTCTAAAAATCACTCACCCGTTCAGTATCATTCAAAAACAAAACCAGTTGACAGCATGCACGACGCGTAAGATTCATGGGTTGATCACATAAATGAGGCTTCATTTCTGTAAAAATTCGGAAAAATGTGGACTAAAATGAGTATACAAAACGAAAGAGCAGTTGAGAAGCGGTTAAGACCAGGAACAGTAATTGAACTATTTTATTATGTTTTGCGGACTCCTATTCTCTTGTCTTCCGTCTTGAAGACAACAAATTGTCAACGTCTTCATCTTAAAGAGTGTCTTCAGGAGAGCCGTCAACGATGTAACCGAACAACAAAATTGAAAAAGAAGACGAAGAACTTATGCAAAAACGTTCCCTTCTATGGAAGAAGGAAAAGAGGGAGAAAATGGAAAAAAACGGACATTTTTGGTGGTGGAGACGAAAAAAAGAAGGGGAAGAAGACGTAAAAGGCCTCCCCGACTGACTGGAGTGAGGGCACAATGAAATCAAACTTTTTGATGGCACCACCACTGACAATTAGCGCCTCGAAATGGCACGAGGGACGCACCGACCACATTTATTGCGTTATCGAAGAAAACGGAGAAATGGGACGTAGCTAAGGAGCTCAGATGACCACGAATGGGTTTGATAAAGGTCATATCTTGGGATCAAATTTATAGAAGTGCAACATTGATATTGTTAAAAGTCAGATAGAAAAAAGTTCATGCTTCCTTTAGACGGAAGTCGAGAAAATTGGATGAGATTAGGATAGTTGCAGGAAAACTTTTTACTTTGGTTGTCATCTGGCCAATCGTCAAAAATTTTATTATGGAAAAGGGAGTTTGTAACAAAGGTCTGGCAGGAGTATACTTACTGAAGCAAAATAGGATCAACTATAAAATTAACTTATAACTAACAATGTACCAAACTTTGGAGCAAGTTATCTCGAATTCTAGCCGTTTGTACAGGTCCCTAATCAAAATCTCTCATCAGGATCTATTGTCTGTTCAATAAAACGTCGGCAAGACACGCCCCTTTTCGGACACGCCCCTTTTCACGTAACTACTGAAAAATTTGATCTACAAGCAACCGTGAAAAAGGGGCGTGTCCGAAAAGGGGCGTGTCTTGCCGACGTTTTATTGAACAGACAATATAAATGAGCCAATTTAGAAAATATTCTATGTAGCTTTTTGATAAGGCTATCCTTGTAAGGACCCACAACTTTTAAGCGTTACTCTTTATTCATAATCTGATAAGTCTATCCTTCCAAAATTTTCGACTATGAAATTTCCGGAAAAAGATTCAGAATCTTGCTCTTTCAAAGTCGGGAAATTTCCCTCACTTATAAGAAACCCTGAGAACAAGGAAATATTTGCTCACATTAAGAAATTTGTTCAAAAAAGAACATGTAGCAACATATTGAATAAATGATTAATGAGGCGACGAAAAAGAAAAAGAATACGTGAAATCTGTGTGAGCTCTTCGTAGCCGAAAGTGAGCCTTCGGGTCACAAGCACCCCATCTCCTTCCTTATTCTCTTTCTGGCAAGCAGTCCCTGGAGACGATCGCCTAAGAAGGCGCCGCCTATCAAACTCCCATTTTCTGCGAAAAGTAGTGTTGTCCCGGCCAGGAGAGTCTGGCATCTTTCTCAAAACTGCCGGTTGCCAGATATTTCGCAGCAACACCGCTTGGTGATGATGATGATGGACCCTGATAGAGTGAGTGTGTGGTAGAGAATAGACAAAAGGTGAGAGAATGATGAGCAGAACAAACTTTTTTATAACTGAGCAAAAGAGATATAGTGGAGAAGCAAGAAACAACAAAAAACAACAGAAGGTGTTTATGGAGTTTTCCGGAAGACGACGCCCGTTGAAGTGACACCTTGTTTTCCGCCAAACGAGAAGCTGTGAGTCGCTGGCACTTCACACACGATCTCCAGACTGGAACCACCGAACTGCTCACGCATCTCGTCTCTGAAAATATAACAATAGAATGCTATGAGACATCTAAAAAACGTACAATGTGAAATTGCAGGAGAAGATGATGAATCGACCGCCATTGTTTAGCACCTTGTCAAGAAGATCGAGATATGCTTTGAGACGTGAGCTACGCTCCTCGGAGAGGCTCATAGCATCCCATGTTCCCTTGTCCAATATTACATCGAATCGGGAATTAAGAAAGTCCGTTCGAGGAGCAGTGATGTCTAATTGCTGAAAGTTGAGAGATTCCGAATTAAAAACATAAAAACTACTAATTAGCGACTTTGGGACATTTCGAAAGTAAGTCATTTCGAAAGCGGACATTTCGAAAGTGTGAAATCGCGTTTTGCCCAATTTCGGAACGTTTCATATAAATTTTTTTGCGTTTATGATCCATTATATCTTGAACAATGCCTTATTATATTAGGCAAATGCAAAAATATACACGAAAAGTTCCAAGAATTAGGCAAAAACGTGATTTCACACTTTTGAAATATCCGCTTTCGAAATGTCCACTTTCGAAATGTCCACTTTCGAAATTTTCACTTTCGAGATGTCTCACTTTCGAAATGTCTCGCTTTCGAAATATTTACTTTCAAAATGTCCCGGAGCCTAATTAGCAATTTTTTTAGTATATTTCATCTAGTGATACTCTTTTGAGAGTTAGTCTAGCGAGCAATGAGTTGCGGAGTTGTTTTCTTTTTTTCAATTCACATCACTGCGTCTCTTCTAAACGAGACATCCTCTGTCAGACACTCGGACTTTTATTAAGTGCAAAACAAACTACAATTACCTTAAAATCGATTTCAACTGTCTCTTCATCATCATTCTCCTCTTCCTCAGCTTTCGATGCAGCATTTGACAAATCAATCGCCTTCTGACAGTAGTCAACTCCAGTTAATCGTGAGAACCCTTTAGATCTCTGGAATTTCGTAATAACTTGAAAATGAAACTTCTGTTTTTTTTTCTTACCAATTTTCTCAGGACTGATCCATTCCCACAACCCAAATCGAGAATCTGACTATCTTTTTCAGTTTTTGAGTCTATCAGATATTTGACGATTCGGTTCTCGGCCGCTGTTCCAAACCATATTTCTCCTTCATCGCCGTGATCTTCGAAATTTGTCAGCTCCATTTCATAGCGTTGATCCCAACTAAATTGAAATAAAAATTTGTCTATGAAAATGCATAAATCGTCTTACAAATCTTTGGTTCCTAGTTGTGATGGTGCGATTTCAACATTTTCTTTACTCATCTGCAGTTATTCGACATTTCATGGAAGAATCTCATCGTCATTGAGTATTATTGTGATGTCTAACACTTTGCGAGAGGGAACAAACATTCAAAAACATATTTATTATGATATCGGACGGGAAGTCCCGTATTCGCAAGCCTAGAGATCTTTTCATTTTGGTAAAACATTACTCGTAAGAAACATATATATATTAATACAAAAGTCAAACCATTGAATACAAGTATAATACATTTTGAAGAAAGACGATGGGGACTTGTAGAATAATTGCACATGCTTTGATTTGAGGTAGTCGTTCACATTTTCAGCTTTTTCGCAAGACGATCTCTCGCTGATATTTCTTTTTTGGCTGAAAAAAAGCATCAAGTAGTAAGGGTTTCAATATTTTAGCGGTATTACCTGGTCTTTCTTTTTTCGGCTTTGGTTCTTTGGGCTCTTTTGCGATTTTTGGTGTTTGAGGCTTCTTGATTTTTTCCCCAGAATGAATTGCTTCACATCGATCCAACTCTTTACTACATTCTTCAAACGTTTTTGTTGGTTTCACGGGTATCTCTTCATCGCGAGTTCCAAGATGATGCCCACATAAATCGCTGACAACCTGATTGATTTTCACAGCTCTGCCAGAAGATGAATGTGTATGGTTAAATATCTGCATAGCGTTTTTCTGGTCTTCTGTTGGTCCCATTATTATTTTCAACTTCAAAGAACCGTCCAAAACAGTAGATGAATGGGGCATATCCTCAAGAGAGCTCTCACTTTTAACTTTTTGCATTTTAGATTTCCCGTCGGTACCGTCCTTTTTGGAACTTTTTGAATACTTCTTAACTTTGTTGGGTCGATAGTCATCGTCGAATTCGGTTGCTTCATTACTCTTTCGTTTCTTTGCTTTTGACGGTTTAGACGGGGACGAGAGCTCAAACTGTTTCAGCTGGGCGTAAATCAGTTTCTGGATCATTCTCATGATTTTTCCTTTCTCGTCCAAAGTTATATCGGCTTCCTGTTTTTCGGTTGTTCCTTCTCCTTCCCTTACTTCACGCTTATACCATTCCTCGAGTTTTTTTGAGATGTATTGCGCAGCCTTCCAGAGTCCTGGATCCACTTCTCGCATGTCTGAACCTTCTTCGACAGTCTCTGCAAATAGTTGTTCGTTTTTTTTGCAGATTCGTTCATAGGCTAACCTTTGATTTTTGGAATGAGAATATTTTTCATATACATCCAATGAAGATATTCGAAGTTTGGGAAGTAAAATTTCGAAGCAGTGTTTATCGCGGTACGTACAGAGCTCTCTAAACGATAAATACGCATCTGCATCTCGAGATTTCCAAGATGGAGGAAGTTGCCTCCAAAGACAAGAGAGTCTTTCGGAGTATACACTGCGTGTATCCATCCAGCAGGAATCAGAAGAGTCTCCCCTTCGTTGATGACAACTCTTTTTACTTCTCCTTTTATCTTGTCACCAAACCAATCCGAAGTGGAGTGAGATGTTTCGTGAGCCTCATAAGCCAAAAGGTTTTTCTCCGTAGGCTCTGCGATATAAAATATCTTTTGACCCTGAAAAAGAGATCTTTCATTGTTTCAAAAAAATAATCACACCTTGAATATGTGGTAATAAACGCTGCTCCCTCCGAAGTCAACGTGAAAATCGGTATAGGAATTCGCCATTCCGGCTAGGCAAAACTGTTCCACTTTTGGTCTGTTATCTTCTGGTAAGAAGAGCCCACTACTGAGAAGCTCATTGTAAGCTTCTGATGATGTATCGGGCCATAATTTGCTGACGATAGAGATGTCTTGAACATATTTAGGTGGCTTCGCAATGTTCTTCATCCTGAAACAGTCTTTCATGTTTCATCAGATTGAGAAACGGGGAGGAAGGCTATTACTAGAAACACTCACGTGAGATTTTCAGAGAACTCCAACGAGAGGAAATTATACAAGAGGAATCTGGGTGACTTGTCCCGAAATTTCTGCAGGAAAGTTGACAGCTTCATAGAGTATGTGTTTTGATTGAAAACGTCAATCGTATCTACTTCATAACTGGGTGTCATGATTCTGACCACATCTTCCAGATCGAATTCAGGATCTGGCATTTTCATATCAAGCCCATCTGGTTTTCTGACCAGGAACACCTTAGACCATTTATATGGGCCTCCCAGTTCATGAAATTTCGTGCGAAACTCATATCCATTTTCAACAATACAGACCTCATGGTCGGTCCTGAAGAACATTGATACATTTATGTTTTTCATACGAAAAGCTTACGGTGGAGGGATATTACTTTCCCATTTGTGTAGTTCGTTGATCCAAGCTTCCGAGCCGATTTCTGTCGGTTTTCCCTTTTCATTTATGTCGTACCAGCGATAACGATGTGGCGCGTGCTTCGTAAACACTACAAAGATGCCTTTAATTGAAACCAAGAGAGTTTTCGACTAACTTTTGTTTGGTCCAGCAATTGGAGCGCATTTTTCGCAATACCACTTCTCGTATATATGCCATTCCCACTGTTCAAGTGGTGTACAAGCAAAATGAAACCAGGCATCGCAGTGATCGCACATGATCCAATCGGATTCCGGCTGATACAAGTGGGATTTCTTTTTGCTCATAAGAAGTTTTGCTTTCTTTTGCTCTTCTTTCTCTTCTTCTGACTTATCACTGGAATCTCCTTTCCCACATGTACCGCACACGACATCATCGTCAAGTTCGAAATTTTCCTGAAAAGATGAATGAAAGAAAATGTGAAAAGTAAAATTTTATTACTCACCGCAAGTTCCTCATGCTTGACTTCTATTTTTACATCTGCCATCGCTTCTGTTTTCACATCCAGCAGGGCTTCGGGCGTCACCAAGATTTCTTCCGTTCTTTCTTCGCTCATTTAGATATTTTTATAGGACCTGATGAGAAAGTCTGAAACTTTACATTATATTTCATAACGTTCGATAAACAACGATCTAAACAATCACGAATAGAATCAGCAAAGAAAGTGAACATTCTTGATCGATATCGATTTGTTTGAAATTAAAAATGCAAATATATTAAAACTAAAGAGAACAGAAGCTTTACAAACAATTTTTCAAAAGAATCAATGTATTCGCTAAATAGATTTTCCGAACATTCAATTCCAAACTCAATGAGAAGCAATAGCAGACTTCGTATTCTCACATTTGGCACGTAGCCAAGAGGTGGGTCTTGACACGAAAACGTTCTTTTTGGTCAGCCTTCTCTGCGCCTTTAATCTTCTGTAACCTGCGTCTCTTGCGCATCACAGCTGTCTCTCGCTTTCTGAAAAGCAAAGCAATTTTAGCGTTTATTTTATGTTTTTCCTGTTTGCTCTTTTTCTGTGAAATTCATTATAACTAACGAAAGCTGAAATTACTGTTTTCAGGATGATGAACCGTGCTATTCTTTCCTTGGCTAGAAACCAACAATTCATCCGTCGCTCGCTTCACAAGGGAGTCGATTCCACCCCACCTCTTCGCTTCACCTCGGTCAGCGAGAAGGTATGTTTTGAATATGAAAAACAAATTAGAAAGAAGCTGAAATACTCTGCGATATGTGATAAGATTGACCTGATTTCAAAGTATCAAGTTATCGACTTCTAATAATGCGTATTATTTCCAGGTCGCTCTCTATGGACTCATCTGCGTTGCCTTCATGGCATACCCAACTTCCGTCCTCTTCAGACTTGATGATCTTCGCCCAAGACCAGACAATGCTCTTGCTCCAGAGGTTCAAGAAGAGATCGACGCTCGCGCCGCTGCTCGCAGAAAGTAGATAAATCAGAATGTCACGAACCATTGTGTAGACCTTTGAAAACAATAAATCGATTCTTGTTTTCTTCATGCTTTCATTCTCATGACATGGTTGATCCATAAGAATAAATGATCTGTCTAAACTTCGTTAATCTGTAAAAGAAAACGTTTCTGAAGATGGTGCGACAATGGTCTTGGAGAGGCACGATTTCGCAGCCGTTCGCCATCAAGCTTTTTAAAGGAGTCTGGAATGCACACCCAAGGTTCGCTACAAGAACTGTCATGGTGCAGAACAATGATGTCGATGGAGCTTTTGGACTTCTTAACAGGTTTTTTGTGCTTTGTGTGCTCATATTACCGACCATTTTTTTCCAGATTGATGGATTCGGAAGGAATGCTCAAGATTATCCGCCGCACTCAATTTTATCAAAAACCCTACATGCAAAGAAAGGCACTTTCAATGGAAGCTTCGACAGCGATTTTCAATGAAGACATGAATAGAAAAATGCGATTCCTAGTGCGAAAAAACCGACCAGATAAGCATCCGGGTCAAGTTACATCGTAACCTGATCATCCCTATTATAGTTATTGTTTTTGTTTTGTTTCAAATCAATGAATTGCTTGATTTTGAAGATTCTTATTCATAAAACAAAAGTTATTTAATTTATAATTCAACATTCTCTACACTTTCTTCTTCTCCTTTTTTACTCTTTTTCTAGTTTTATCGGACATTTCCAACTTGAGGCTCTCGACTTTTTCTAGTGTGTCATCTTCATCAGATTTTTCCTGAAAAGTATCATGGCGTTTCTAAAACAAACTATATTTCCAACCTGGTAAAATCCTTCCTTGATCTTTTGCTTCTTGTCTCCTTCAGCCGATTTCACCTTCTTCATCTCACTTCTACTAGGCATCTGAAAATTAGCTCAAGAACATTGACATTCTTACTTCACATCTTACCACAAATTCAGGATACAACTTTTGTGAAGTGTCTCTCTCCTTCTTAATTTTCTTTTTTGCCTTTTTCTCTTTTACAACTGGTGTCGTCGTCTGTATACTTTTGACTTTTGGCTGTGTTGGTGTGGATCCACAAAAAAAAGAAATCAAAAACAATGACATCAGAAGCATTAACTGAAGGCAAAATATCAGTTTTAGGCTTCTTGGAACTTAACTCGCCTGGAATATAATAGAAACTACGGACGCATACATTCCGGGAAAAGGTAATTTCAATGAAAAAAAAGAAGAAGAAGCGAGAGGGTGTCAGTAGAGCATGGCATATGATGGAGTTTGGAGTTCGGGGACTTTTCCGTTCGAGTTTGGAGTTCGTGATGGAGTTTCGTAGAAGCTTATATTTCATGGTGACGACTCTCCTTAGTTCTCTAAACTTTTTTTCGAGAATACCTGTTGCAACTATACGATAGGATCCCCTCTCTTTTTAGATTCATTGCGTAACGATTCCATCTTCGGAAAACCGCCATCGAACATGCCAAAACTGCTTCCACACCTCGTTATCCAAATGTCCTCCTATTTCATCCGAACCGGTTTTCCCTCCTTCTCCGATTTCGTTCCTTTATAAAGAAAAAGAAGACGTCCCTCGCTGCCATTCATCCATTCATACAATGACCGTAGATAGTGCGGCGATTGCGACTTGGACCAGCGTACTTGTTAGTGTTTCATGTATCGCTTTTTGTGCCTTTTTTGCCACAACAGTCTGTGATGAGATCAATCAGTTTCTCGACGATTCTTTGATTAGTTTCAAAGAAGGACAAGGGCGAACGGATGATGCATGGCATGAAGTCGTCTATTTGAATGATAAGAGATTCAAGTCTGATCTTGTCAGCAGCTCCGCTACTATTCGTCAGAAACGTGCTGATCTGCCTTCCCATTGCAGTGAGTTATCTATTCTTACAGTATTGCTTTTCATGTTTATTTCTCAGATTGCTTAACTCAAAATCAATGCCCTCCGGGACCACCAGGACCACCTGGTCCAGCTGGAATGGATGGAAAACCTGGAGAGCCTGGAGCACCAGGACCCCATGGAATGTCTGGATCCGAACTAGTCAAGATCATGAGAAATGACGATAGCTGCATCAAGTGCCCAGCTGGACGTGAGTCATTGATAACGTTTTTAAAAACATTTTCTGTTTTCAGCTCCTGGACCCCGAGGACTGCCAGGATCCGTTGGAGAACCAGGGCCTCAAGGAAGAGATGGAATGCCAGGAAGAGCAGGAAATATGGGAAGACCAGGACCCGCAGGACCGGCAGGAGATTCGGGAGCTCCGGGTCCAAAGGGTTCACCAGGAACACACGGAAGACAAGGAATGCCAGGAGTTCGCTATTTGCTCGGAGAGCCAGGACCAGCTGGATTCCCTGGACCAAGAGGAGCACCAGGAAAAGCTGGACCACCGGGAGTTGCTGAGGAAGGGCCAGATGGACTGCCAGGACCAGCTGGACCACCAGGAAGACCCGGAATGCCTGGACCAATGGGTACACCTGGACAACCAGGAGAGGCTGGAATCCCAGGAGCCGATGCTGCATATTGCCCTTGCCCGAAAAGAGAAGCACTTGTCGAGTCATCTGTCATTTCGCAGGAAGCTCCAGAAACCGGATATGGTGATGGAGGAGAGAAGTCCAAAAGAGAAAAGGTCGAAGAAGCACAGCCAGAAGAGACATACGATATTTTCAAATTTGGTCAAGTCTGAGTTTTATTTCCAAATAAAGTGGAATATGTTCATAGAACAAAAGAAAACAAACGATTCAAAATAAAATTATGAGATAACATGGTTAGAGATGTTGCATAAAATAATCAAGCAATTGAGTTTCGCGAGTTATACATTTTCTCCGGACATTCACTAGTATAATCGACATTTTGTCTTTTACGGCTCGGCATTCCAGATAGTCCCCTCTCGTCTTCTGTCTCAGATTCTGAAGAGTCATCAGAAGACGATGAAGAGCTGGACGAGTCACTCGATGAGTCGTCGAGGTTTTGAAGAGGTGCATCGGAACATGCCTTGATAATGTTCAATACTTCGGGACGCTGCTCGGCGAGCCTGCAATAGAAAAATTAGAAAACTATCATGAGCATATCAGACCTTCTGTGCCAATGCTTGCTCAACTTTGGTCTACCTCTCACTGTCTTGGGCCAGACGAGATGTAGGTTTTCGACAGAGCAGTAGTTATGGGTTACAGCAACGGTGAATCCCACATTGATCACGACATGCCACCATCCCGATGGAACGAACATTGTTTCTCCAGGTCCTTGGATACATTCAATTGGAGCGTATTCCTTCGGCCAAATAGAACTACGGACTCTATTGTAGACGGTCTGGAACCAAGTGATTCCTTCGTCGGGATGCTTCCCTTTCTCGTGTGCCAATGGCTTGACGAGTTCACGCGGCGTGCCAGGAGGAATCAGCACCCATCGTTTATATCCTACGAGTAACGAATTCCATGCGCTTGTTCCAAGTGGATCAATGTGAATAGCAGTTCCAGAACGAGCAGGGCCCATCACAAACCAGCGATGAGGCGGTCGCTTCTTGTGATCCGCGTAGTGGAAGAGATCGTCTTGGAAAAACTTGGGAACGACGTAATCCTCTGACAGCTTCTTGGTCTTCCTTCTCTGAAATGAAAATACGAATTTTAAATACCGTTTTTTTTTAATGAACCTCTGCAAAACTGCTATCAAAAATGTAAAGAGGAGAATCGTCTCTGTTGTTCAGCATGTAGTCGTGATAGTATTTCATTTTCATTTTGACCGAGTTCCCATGATTATCTTCACCACATTTGAAATTCTGGTTACGGTATTTTTTCGAAAGGCGCTGAAATGGAAATTATGAGTTCTCTCAAAAAGCAACCTTGTCTTACTGTAAGAGTCCATTTTTCTTTCGCATTCCAGTCATCCGTAAGGCCAGTCAAAATTACGGGAATTCTTGGTCTTTCGAAATCACGACGGAATTCATCAACTGAAAGAGCACTTCCGTCAATTCTTTGAATATTGTCTTTCAGAGGTGGCGGATTGAACGATTCTGCATATCCAAGAGTATCCCATCCGAATTTTCTTAACTCCGGTCTTGCTTTATCTTTGGCATGTGAAACCCGTTTGTAGGTACGCGTTAGTGAGTATCTATCTTTTCCCAACGACATTAGTTGTCTCTGAAATAGTGAGCGTCGATTAGTTGGAGCCATCACACAACCTTCATGTCGTCTAGGAACTCTGACGCGAGAGTCAACATTTTTGGTATTCCCAGAAAAGCGTTTTGGGAATTTGTTTTTGACATTTTGAAGTATCAGATTGTTAGCGTGGCAAATAGAAATCGGGGCGGGCAAACCAACGGTAAGATTCACAATTAAAAAACAATGGTTCTACGTGATCAATTTATGGATAAAAAGTATAAAACAGCTGAATGAGTAATTGAAAGAGTACATTGAAAGCGTAGTACATTCCTAAGTGTGATTATTAAAATATTCAATTATTTGTTGCAGGCTGCCTCCCAAGCAGCAAAAAGGCCAAGTGGATCTGCCTTGCCCTTATCGACAACTTCGGATTTTCCATCAAGGACCACCATTTTTCCAGCCGGGTTGATAACTCGAAGCACCGGAATCGTCTTCACTTCAAACTTCGATTGATAACGTCTGAAAAGAATCCTTTATTTGTCAGCTTTCAAATTAGTCAACTCACGTTAGAATGTCGTCTCCATATTTGACACACAACCAGTCTCCGTGCTTTTCGGTGAAGTTCTCTTCAAGGTCCGTCTTCGATCGGTCCCTCGAGAAGAATACCACTTCAATGGGCTTTCCAGCCTTTTTCAGATGATGGTAGAAACGCTAAAAATCTTGATGACGAAATTCAAAAACCTATGAGATCTTTTTCAGTAATCGTACTCACAACGAGCTTTGGAGTGAACTGTTTGCAAGGTGGACACCAGCCAGCAGAAAAGTATAGCGCAACTACCTAAATTCTTTCGTGTGATTTGTTCAGAGTTGTAACAATAACCTTGCCCTTGAGAGCTTCTTCTGCGGGCACCTCAGTCAAATCTTGCTTTAAGAGCATCACACCTTTCATGAACTCCGACATAGTTGAAGACTCTGAGAAAATTCATGGATTGCTTTCGTCACGAAACAAAAATAAGTTAGGGGAGTATATATATAAGTCCATTAAAAAGTTGCAAAACGGGGATGTGAACAATTTAATTGTGCTCCAAATCTAGTGTAACATAGAACGGAGAGATGCCGGGGATGATTCAAAGGAAAGGGATGAAATGAAGATCGAAATGAGTAAATTATGTGGAATAGTCTCCAGAAAACACGAAAAACTACTCGACATGATGACCAGCGAAGAATGATTGTGAATGCTGACTGGCACGCGAAATGCCGAGTTTACCAAAAACTTCTAGTTCTCGTATTTCATTAAGCACGAAATGAAAAACGAGGCACGACAAACCTTTTGGTTAGATTGAAATTAAAGATATCAAGGAAAGTTGCTTCGGTGCTCGAATTTCGTGTGTCAACACTCGCGATGGGTTTCAGAAATTGTTAACTAAATGATATAAGAAGAGAAAACGAGGAAGAAAAAGGATAAAGTGGAATGAAGTGATGATAACCACGACAAGTGTCTACTCGAGCATTTGCTTCTGTACGATTTCAGCGGCGTATTTGACAGCTTCCTTTTTCACGCGTTTTTCGTACTCAGCTCTGAAAATACGACTATATCAGCAACGGAAACGGAATTATAACTAAATACCTGTTTTGACAGTAAATCTGGTATGCCTCAGCCTGTGCTGGATCTTCGATATTTGGATTGTTCAACAAATCTTGAATTCCAATAAGAAGTTGTTTGATAGAGATTGATGGTTTCCAGTCTTTGTTTTCATCCAGAAGTGACAAGCAAACCGTTCCTAAAATTGTTGAGATTATTAAAATTTAGGAACTATTTGAATACCCGATGGATAAACATTTGGATGGAAAAGCGGAGGCTCGAACTTGCACTTTGGCGGTGTTGATGGGAAATCGTCCTTGAAGAGCATTTTAATCTGAAGAAAAAAAAATCATGGAAACGGTCTATATTTTACATTCTTACTCTGTAGAGGCCTCCTTCCCAAATTGTGTCTTTTCTTCCAGGGATAGCGCACTCCCAGCTGAAGAGGTTCAAAGTTCCGTCGGCATTTTTGGCTGGTTTGGCAATGAATCCGAAAGGATGATCCTACAAAAAAGAAAGGAGTTATGAGACTGAAAGCGATAGTAAATATATTTTCAGATTCCTAAATACAGATACTTGTATTTTTTATAATTTTTTAAATTTTCAAGTCTGTATTAATTATCGTAATGAATTCGAAACTAATCTAATTCTGAAAAAATGGATAAATGAAACGAAAATACCCACTTTTCTCCAATGTTTCCTTTCTTCTGCCAAACGTCCTGCAGCAATCCCCGACATCTTCTATCGGCTAAGCACTGAAATTAATAATTTTAGGGCTGAAATAAAGAGGTGAAATGAAGTGGAAAGGTGACGCAGTAAAGATTGCGAAATCTTTTTTTCTAAACGCATTCGCGAATCGTGAGAAGACCGATTAGGGTGCAAAAAAATGTTTGCAAAACATGTTTGATCTTGGCATCCGGGAATTTGAAAATAGGTTGTCGCGCCAAAAAATTACAAAAGGGGCGTGTCCACCGCCCGTCTATCAATCGATAACTGCAATGCGCGCGCGGGTTTTTTGCAACGGCGCCGCAGACATTTTTCTCTGACCAGTGGTGTGGTCAGTCGAACGAACACTTGGAGTGAATGAGAATTAGAAAGCGAAATGAAATTGGAAACGTTTATTTATGACAAGTCATATGATCAGTTGTTCTTCTTCAGTGCCTCTCCCGCTTCTCTTTCTTTTGTTGGAGAACGACTGTCGGGACTGCAACATTAGAAGTGTTTCAAGATAACAATGATAAGCCTACTCATCAGGTGTTCTACACATGTCGGGGTTGATAGCAGGACCAGTGCAACCATAACAATAGGGTTTATATTTCCCACCAAATAACCAGTCCATGTCGTAGAAGGGAATATATTCTCTGAAAGAAAATTTCGTTAAACAGAGAAATTTGGGAACCATGTACTTGTTGTCTTTCAAAACCGCTGAGTAGTTGATAGTAGCTTTCAGTCGAGGTGTTAGCAACCCTGCGTATATTCGGTTCCACTCTCTAAATTAACATTTTTATACCTAACACTGTATCTGATATATTCAAATCAAACCTGAAAATGAGAATGATTGAAAGCGAAAGAATAGATCCAATGAAAGGAGAGAAGCGAGCGATGAAAGCCGAGATGGTCCTGAACAGAATAATAGAGTTGAAAGTGATGTGTTCTTACAGAAAACAGGCCACAGAGCCTACAGATAGCAGTGATGTCAGAAATAATTGATTAGGCGGGTCATCTGAAGTTGAACTTTTTGTCGTTGAGTTGTTCCCCTCAAGCAACTCGGTAGTGTAATCGGCCAAGTTTGTGTGCACAATTTTACTGATATCATGAAGTATTACAAGAACACGAAGAATACCTACTTGTCTTCCGGAAACTCGTAAACATCATTATGCGACGAACTCATTGCTAAGAATGAAATTAACTACGAAAATTAAAGATTCTCGCTTTATTGTAAGAAAAAATTTGGAACGTGTCGAACGTGAAATTTTAATATCACAATTTTGGATGGGCAATTTTTGAAACAATTGAAAATGGGTGGACTGAGGAAGAGGGAAGACACCGGGCAGACGAAGGCACGGCTATTATGGCATTTTCTTGAAGGCAGAGTTGGATTCAATAATTACAGAAATTTAAGAAATCAATCTACTCTCTAGTGTCTTCTGCAGCAAGGACAGAAGAACTTGACAAAACGTCTGCGATATGGATTGAGTAGCAGAAGGGCCAGAATGGTAAAAGCAAATGGGCGGACAAGGAAGAAAGTGAGATGAAGTGGGAACATTTCAGAAGCAAAATGCATTGGGAGATACCAGTTGAATCCCAGAAGATGTCCGATGTCCGAAGCAATCGTCAATCCAGACCAAACTGAAAGATTACTGTAGGAAACGGGCGATGTTGGAAAAGACTTACTCAGGTACGGAGCAGTGAGAGCATGGATCAAAATTGTAAATAAAATGAAGAGAAAGAGGCGGAGCTTGCTGTTTCTCACATGTTCGTATGGCGAAGTTTTGGTGACTTCATCCTTCCGACGGCAGAAGAGGAAAGGCGACTGGAATTATCTCAGTTTTCAAAGTTAGGATAAATTTAATCTTTACCGCCAATAGTTGGGTTACGATGGTAAATGCGGTGATACATGCGGTGATTCTCAGCACAAAAAGGATCGAAAGATAGGCCCATTGTGGAATTTCGTAGATAGAGATTAGAGTGTCGACGGCAGTGAACAAAACCGGAACGATCTGAATTTTGAAGAACGAGCTGCTGAAACAGAAGCCATTTTTATATGTATTTTTATTTTATGACTAACCAAATCGGATCATAAGTTATTTGTTCCGGACGAACAACGGCCTTATGTGCGTAATGGAATACGGTAGTTGTGGAGAAGAGAAGACTCCAGAAAATGAAATCCCCAGCAACGTATGAGACGATTGAGAACAATTGATCCTTGCTGAAAAAAAAGCGTTTTATTTGAGATTCCGATCATTCACTTACGTATAGACTTGATATGTGGTGTAAGTTTGAAGGATCTGTCCGTAACTCTCAACGGCATGTCTGAAAAAGTTTGTAATTGGAGATAAAGAGTTTGAAATAATATTACTTCTGCCAATCAGTCACAGTGGCGTTCTCTCTTGGAGACAGATTGAAGTATTCCCAATCGAATTTTCTAAAGTTTTAAAATTATTCAACAAATCATACTCCATCTCTTACTGAGATCCAAAAATAGCCGTGCTGGCATGGATTTCGGTAAAGATGTCGAATCCAGCTTCAATGAAAAGTGGAATGATTAGGAATAGGACGAAAAATTTGAAGAAGTCTCTTCGAATGGTGCAAGACAAGGTGAAGAGAAGAATGATGAGGAGACATTTGAAAGCGAGAAGACCGATACGGTATGGATTCGGTTGGTAGTCGATCAAAACCGGGGCTGAAATAGTTAGGAATTAGTGAGACAACTAACAGTTTTTCCCAAAAGGAGAAACTAAAAACCAACCCATTGTAGTCGTAGTAGTTGTACTGAGAATGTCCGTCAGTACCGTAGTCATCGTCTCATTTGAAAGCAAACTGGGATCCATTTCCGAATTCGTCAGAAGAGTTTGGACCTCTTCAGGTCCATTTCCACTGAAGTCGAGAACTTCTTCGGACATTCTGGAAATTGTCAATCAAACAATATCGAAAATTATGATTGAAGTCGCAGGGCGAGGCTCGGTATACGAAACATATCAAATTTCAATTTATCATCTGATTGACCTCGATGAATTTCGTTACAAATATAAGTTCCAGAAAAAAGAGAAAATAGTCAGAAGTTACAACAGGCAAGCCCAGAGAAAGAAAACAGATGAACAAAAGGCGAAAAAATTGGCTATTGAGGGGAAAAACCGCGAGAGATAACATGCGAATCGAATAGACGAGAAATGATTCGATGAAGTAATTTGTACCTGAATACAAGAGGAAGAGAGAAACAAAGAATCAATTGTGTTCGTGATGAATAGTTACTGTAATTGAGTGTGATAGGGGAGAAGAAAACGAGTGAGTGAGAGAGACTTTGGAACAGAGAGGAAAAACTGAAAAAGAATAAGGACCAGCCGCTTTGATATATGCAAATGTAGCAAAAGAGGGCCATCTTTTGGAGGCTTTTTTGGTGACATTCTCGAAAGAGATGAAACCAAAAAGAGATGTGGTAATCTCTATTCAGTCTATTGATGCTACGTCAAGTTGTTGAACCAGAATTAGCAAAATTGAAAACTGAAAAAAATAGAGAATGCTCACTACCAAAGCTGGGAAGCAACAAAGCCTTGGTAGGCAACAAAGTCTTGGTTTCGGCGATTTCGGCATCAGATGGTGTAACTTTGCTAATTTTTGATAAAATTTGACAATTTTTAAACCGATCTATAGCTTTTCTAAAAAGGTACATTTTCTTTGTTGACTGTATTCTTACCTGATCCACCTGAAAATAGTTATTCCCATTTGAATGAGTTTCCGAAATTCGTTGCCGCTCAGCCCTGTTCACTACTGATGGAATAAATAATTGTGGGGTTGGCAAATAACAAAATCTCTGCATATGTGATATATAAAAGCAAAATAAACGAAATAACAACGCCTAAAAACTTATTTTTCCTCTTATTTTTGGACCTAAAGCCTAATCTGATTGAGAAAAACACAAAGTTAGAATTAAGTTAAAGAACATTCTTTTCGTCTGGGAAGTAGTTGTGTACTGCTAAGTGATTGCAAACCAAAAGCACATGTCGCCCGGTCGGATGGATTACACTGCACCAAGGTCCCCACCGGACAACTGAGAAGGAAACGGGACCCCGTTTTGATTAACGGTCCCATCAGATTCTTCTCTTCTGACATCGGGTCCAGATTAACTGCTTTCTGGCACCGCGCCAACTGATGTAGTCTTCTGAACCCCCGGAGGAGGTCAGTTTGTAGAGTTTGTGATAGGGAAATAGGTGGATTTTGGAATGTGATGTCGGAACATTTGAAACATGTAAGAGAAATAAGGGAAACAACATTTGTCGCAAAGAAAAAAAGGAGAAGAGATTGATGAATGACGAGCGAAGGAATTTTCAAAAAAAAGAAAAGATGAGCCAGAGAAAAAGTTCAAATAGCGTTATTTAATTAAAAATTACTCAGAATTAGAAACAGATAGAAAAAATGGGAAGGGGCTGTTTCTTTTACGGAACGTGAGCAAGCAATTTTTCATTTGGACCAGGGCTGGGCGGCAACAAATTTTGGCAACTCATTCAAATGTGCATAACTTTTTTCAAGTGGATCGGATAAAAATACGTTCAACAGAAAAAATGTTGCTTATTAGAAAAGCTATTGATTAATTCTAAAAACCTTCAAATTTTATGAAAATTAACAGATTTACGCCTTGTATTCCCGAAAAATTTTCAATTTTAGCAATTTTGGCGATTTTTCGGCAACGCAAGGCGTAACTCTTCTCATTTTTAATGAAATTTGGCGGTTTTTAATCAAATGATAGCTATTCAAAAAAGGAATATTTTTTTCTGTTGAACGTATTTTTACCCGATCCACCTGAAAAAAGTTATGCACATTTGAATGAATTTGTTGCCGCCCAGCCTAGATTTGGACCTCTAGGATTTTCGAACTATAGTTAATCTGACCTATAGAGGAGGCACTCCCAAAAATAGTTGAAGATAAGAAAAAAGTACCACTGTCAACAATCACATTTAGAAACAGTTTGTATGGTCTACTCATGTAATAAACAAGACATTTGGGGTGATGAGGACTTGAAAGTGTCGGAAACAGATCTGATCTTCTTCTCTCTTCCTTTTTCCACCTTTTCCATCATCACGACAGCCCAATAAACCTAGACAAGCGCTCACAAAAAAACAAATCGGAGGTTGGTGGCACCTCGCAGAAATGGTCTTCCGATTGCAATCTGCCAATCGGCTTCTTCTTCTTCTGCGCAGTGGAAAGAGAATTACACATCTGGAGGAGAGAAGAAAGAAGAAGAAGAAGAGTTGCCTCTTCTGCTTCTGGTGTTGCAATATATATAAACATTTGGGTACTTTTGTCTCAGGTCACTCATTCCTAGAGAGAAATGAGTAATCAATCGATTAATTGAAAAAATAATTGGGAGAAGAGTTGGAGAAGAGATGACACATCTCATGGATGATTCATGATTTTTGGTTAAGGAGGGGAAATGTGGGCGGAGCTCATGCCAAGTCAGTGAAAATTTTTAAAAAATGGTGGCAGATGGTTTATTACGGGCTACGTTTCTTGAAGGCTCACGGCTAGAACTGACTATCAGAATTGTGGAATGTTAGCTAATATGTGTATTATAGCAGAATATTGGATCATAAGATCGTGAAACGTGATGCTTCGTTCCCACGCGTCTCAATGAATCTTTTGACCACCCTCTATCTAAATTCTGTTTTACTATTTCGGTATTTCAGTCAAAAATATAACAAAACTTCGAGAATGATTGGCTGAATTCATTAGACAATTAGTCTCATCAGAGATGTAAATAACATCGTCACTTCATTTCTCACAAAAAACCGAATTCGAGGTTCCTGAAGAAAATGAAAACTCGAGAGAAAATAGAAGTGGCAGAACGATAATATTTGGCAAATGATTGGATTGAATAGGAAACGAAAAGAGATGGCTTATCGAAGAACGTGTCGACGGCTTCTTCTGGTTTTGATATGATAACATTTGAAATCAAACAATCGAAGAGAGATTCGGACTGATTTAGAAGAAATCAGAGAGAGAGAAAAGCATTCCGATATTTTGAAGTCTTTCCTTTTCCAAAAAAACAATGTGTCAAGGAATTTTTTTGGATGATTAATCTGTTGTTTTTTGGTTAGTGACTTTTGAACTGTCAATTGAACTATGAGTGGAACCAGAAAATAGAAAAAGGTTTAAATGATTGAACTGAAAAGGAGATTAAAGACAATTGTTGAAATACAATGTTTCAGAGAAAGGCTTGTTTTGAACTTTTCAAGAGAAAACCACATGAAAAATTGCATTAAAAGTGCATGAAAAGGGAAAAAGGAAATAACCCAAATTATGAAGATACCGTATTTTCCAAAAATTAATGAAATTAGAAAACACTATTTTTTGAGAATTTCAAGTTTTTTCTAGTGCTTTTCACGCAAATTTGGGATCTTTACTATTAACAAACGCAAAGTTCTGTGTGTGTGTGTGTGTGTGTCTGTGTGTCTGTGCTGTGTCTGTCGCCGACCCTAGCTCAGTCCCCAGTGGACCGATTTTTTCCAAATTTTGGCAGGTTATCAGAAATTCCTTCGAGATGATGCCCGTGTATTTTGTTTTTCGATTCATCAAGAAATGAGGTCACAAGAGCGCAAAAACCTCCATTTTGGGACCATTCAGTAGTTTTTCTTTAGGAAAGGGAGGGAGTGACGAGTTCACGGAATTATTTTTCAAAATTTCAAATTTTTCATTTCTAAAAATTTCACGTTGCCCGAAGGACCCCAGAGGGGCGTAGCCCGTCTGGTTTCATATCATTTGAGAGGGTTTTTACTTTTTATAACAGTTCGAAAAAGGCTTTTTCACACATGTTTTCAGTGAATAAAGCACACATTTTTTGTTAATTTTTTTGACAAATTGACTCATTGAAAAATAGACCGGCACCCTCTAATAAACCGGCATCAAAATGAGGATCTCGGAAAATAAACCGGCATGTCGGTCTATTAGAGTAAATACGGTATACTGTACACAGTATTAACAAAGAGAACATTGAGTCAAATACCTTGCCCTCAAATTGAAAATAGATTTCAAAACGAAAAACCAATAAAAGTGGTAATCCCTGTAATCCATTGGATACGTTAAAAGTACAGATACAATTCCCTAGATGCCGCATGTGATTCTAAAAAGAGCCTAAGATTCTGAATCGTTTTTCCAGCACAAAAAAAAGTTTTGGACGTATTTGACAAGTTGATTATTGTCTTGAATCTTCAACAAAATGAATGATATCAACTTGTTTCAATGAGGTTTCGATTTCTTTCATCTGCCAAAATCAAACTTCCAAGAACACGGAAGGGAAATTGAGAAGAAAAATCAAGACGTCTCTCCAACCAATTCTTCGTGTTACTCTTATTCTCATAACTCATGTTCTCCTTTCCCTTTTTATTCGTTTTTTTTTTCAATCTCTTTCCCCTCGTTTAATTTCTTTGTGTATACTGACTGTGGCGTTGTGTTCAACCTAAAAGTCAAGGTTACTTTTTGAACGAACACAAAGATTAACTGAAATCTTGTTGTTGATCGGACAGAGAGGAAAGGGATACTTATTTTTTGTTCTGTTGATATAGATTGTTATTGTGTTTGTTTTTTGTGTTTACAGCTGCATTCGAAGACTGAAAATTACTGTTGTAATGACGGCCTTTTTGCAGGATCGAAAAAGACAAGAAAGTTCGGAACAAAACACAATTTGATTGTCAAATGTCGCTGGTATCATATTTCCTTCGATGTTCAGAGGATTCTGATTTCTGATGACTATCATCTCCGTTCAGAAAAGTGCAGAGGAAGGGCAAGATGAGAGTCCCGAAGGCACAGAGAGAAAAACATAGAAACACATTTTTGAGCTTCAAAATGAGGGAGCACTTGTTACTTTGTTCCAAATGATAAGTGATGAATCACTTCAAATTTCTGTCAGTGTTTCACCTCCACTGAAAACGTTTTGTGCAGTGATTTTCATGCTCTTACAAGAACGGTCCAACTGAACTTTCTCTGAAACTTTGGTCCTAGACTATATCAGCCATGAAAAGATCGAATCTCACTGCAGATTCAAACTCTTCATGGTTGATATAGTCTAGAACCAAAGTTTCAGAGAAAGTTCAACGGTAGTGGTCAAGGTGCTTCCTGGTTAGAAACTAGGATTTACTTACCCCCATCTCTCTCTCCGAATTTCTATTCTGATAATCCCACCAATTTTTCTTCTGTTTCCATCTCCATTAATCCATTTTCATTGATCCCTAATTTATTTTTCAAATGTGTGAGAATCAAATAAACCCAAGTAATTCATCTCCATATCCACAAATCATGTACCCTCAGGAATTCCAGGTGTAAAGTTGTGCAATGCTAGGAATTGTGCAATTCAAAGTTCCCTCTCGAATAAAATTTTTCGGAATCTCAAGAATAATGAGCCCTGCTTCGGACCGACGCATCGGTCAGCTGCTCTTCCGGCCGTTCGTGTGCTCTCCGTGAAACGATTTCATTTAAAAACGAGACCAATTCATAACGACCGAAACTTCATGAAGGCAGCAAGAACATATTGTACGAAAAACTGAAAGAAAAAGGTACACAAGGAGGCCCTCAGAATCACGAAAAAACACACAACAGCCGCGTAAATTTCTTGCATTTTTTGCGGTGTCTTTTGCTGGGAGAGAGTGCTCACAACTGATCTGTTTTACACTACCGAAGACGACAGAACATCAAAAAGTGAGGGTGGATGAAAGAAGATTTTGGAAGAAGAAGAAGAAGCATGAAGATTGCAGTAGTAGAAAAAAGAAGAAGAAGATGACTCATTTCATTTACATCGTTTTTTGTGCTTTCCGTTTTTCTTTGATTTTTTGACGATAGCAGAAAAAAGATAATAACAATTAACGAAGGCATGTATTACTTCAGTCTAGACTAAAAATTTTAAAATAGAGAATTCGTTACAGCAGAACTGAAAAAATGTTCCGATTTTTTCATCTTCAGGAGGACCGAGAGAAACTGGCTCACCTTAAAATCTGTATTAGAAGGGCACCCCAATGAAATCAAAATGAGCACATTCTTGAAATTCAATCGGATTGAAATTAGTCTTATTAGAATCCTTGTCAAAAGTTGACTGGAAATGTCACAAAATATGTATCAAATCTTTTCTACAACAGATTTTATTATTCATTTTGAGAATTCAGAAATATTTATTTAGGTGTTGGAAAAATAGAATGGCCTTCTAATTCAGATTTTACGGTATGTTTTAAAGTCTACCGTAGTAATAATTCAATGAGTCTTTTCGATAACTCTAAATGAGTAAAATCTGACTCTTGCTCTTCTTTCAGTACACTTTGTTCCGTACAAAGATTGTAAAATACCAGATATTTTGAAACATGAGATTCTGTGGGAACAATCTTTCTCCAAATCCTTGGCCCATGAGACTTTTTTCAAAAATATTCTCCACTCCATCTGTGTATAATATTATAAAACGTACCTATCGCTAAATCTCGACAAAATTTGTATACATACTTCCCGATTCGTGTTCTATTCCATTGCCAAGTAATCCAAGACTCATCATCTTTTTTTCCCATCCCAATTCACATTTCGTTCTGACTCGATCCATCAACGCGTGTATCTTCACTCAAATTTCTCGACCAGTGCCCACTAAAAACCGAAAAGTCAATCAATCTTTGCAGGAGTGAATGGAGTTTAAAGTATCATCAAGCACTTCTCGGTGTTCATCTCCCACTTGGTTCCACCACCTGACCGCCCATCGTCCTCTTCCATTGCATCACCGATCGCACTCTGCTTCCACCCCCACTACCACTTCATCCATCACTTCGTCCTCATCCTTATCTCAACTTCCGCCCCATCAACCTCATAATCATCAGCAGCACTCTCATTTCAATCATCATCATTGGCACAAAACAATGACGAGTGCATTGGAGAAGTGCACGACTTCACTGTCTGAAATACATCGGTTACTAAGAGGTGAGTGACTCTTTTTCTGTCTCAAGAGTTTTTTGTTGTTTTCATGATGTTTGCAGTTGTCATAGTTTCGTGGTTTCTAGACCAAATTTATAGCTGTCGGGAGTGGAAAATTCTGGATTTTCTCACAGAATTTTGAATCATGGGGTGCAGCTAGGCAATTCTCAGTGACTCCTTTTCGTTAGACTTGAGATATCCAAACTGAAAGTTAAATAGATCGTTCTGCATTTAACCGAGAAACTCATTATAATATAGCTGACACAACCCTCAACTTTTAAAATTCACTGAACCAGTTTGTACTTGCGAGTTCAAGGAAGTCATTGTTTCAGTTCAGTTCTCCCTTCCGTTCCACAAACATATCATTTTTCATTTACACAGCTTTGTATAGTACATTTTCAAAAAATCTGCAGGGTCATCCAGGTCATTTGTCTTCCGTGTCCGTTTTTCCGCCGTCAGGGTCCCATTCTGTTCCTCTTTTCTTCACTCCATTTCTCTTCTCTTTTTTCCCCTCTCTTCAACCTGGATACTACTAATAAACAACAATTGATTTTCCGTGTTCCAAAAAAAAACATTTTAAGATTCCCCCCTCCACTTCCTGATGCATGAGAATTCCCCTAGTTTCTTATACTTTTGGTCCTCTTGGTTCCACTTTGTGGTCAAAGTTCTATTCCTCTTCTCATCTATTCCGTCTAACTTCATTTCGAATTTCGTGAGCCCCTTGTTTATGACTTTTTTTGGGCCCGTTTTGGGATCGCAACATGGCAAGAAGCCACGTGCGCCATGTGGTCCGTTTTTGTCCAAATAAATTTTGCACCCGAGATTTTGGAAAAATTCGGATGTATACCTATTTATGAAGCGGGAAATGTTGAACAGTATATTTTCGTGACTTGAATTTCAAAAGTCATTAGACTGGAAAAAACATGACATTGAAATATATGCTGAAAACGAGTAGGACTAGAATCATGATGTCATTCAGAACTTCGGAGTTGAAAGTTCGAAAACCAAAATCTCGGAGTCGTTTATGTTAAATTAGGTAAATATAATCTAACGAGTCTCACTTTCTAATAATTGTTTTCAAATGCATTCATTTTTCAGTCATCGATAACCATCCTTGTTTTTAAAGATCCTCCTGCCCTAAAAGTTCCTGATCCCAAAAACTCGATCTCTAAAATTAGTTCCTTCTCACAACAGACAAAAATTCAATTAACTCCAACTAAACCATGTTAAAACTCCGTGCTTCGAACTTCGACCAAAAAAAGAAAATTCTAGTCATCCTCTATCAATTTTTAATTTGCTTTTCGTGCCGGATATTTTTGCATGTTTCTCCCCCCTACTGTACATTTCTAATGATTCTTGGTTTCAGTTTTTAGTCGAGCTCACATTCAGATTTCATATTTCTCAAACTCTTGAGATTCAAACTTTTGCTTATTTTGTTCTTCTCCTTCTACTAATTATCTGGCATCCTGTTTTCATTCGAAAACTCGAGTTTCGTCATTTCTCATCATTCTTTACCCGAATGAATCTCGAACAACCACGTTTCCAAGCGAGCACTTCAAATCGGAATATTTGAACAGCTTCCGTTTTTTTCCGAATTGCTTTCTTTGTTGCCGAATTCTAGTGCAGCTAAACCCTAAAAATTGTAAAATGATACATATATGAATTTTCCGACTTTTTTAAAAGACAAAATCAAAAAATTTTCCGGCGGGGGTGTCGTTTTCTTATTGGGTTTAGAGACATTTTCGGAGTCCAAAAGAAAATCCCACGAATCCGAAAAATGGACATATTCCGTATGCACGGTGTCTTCAGTGTTCATCTTACTTCCTTTCACACATTTTCTTTTTTTTTCTTATTTTTTTCAACTACTTTATTCCCTTTTTCCGGCTTTTTTTTTGTGTGTTGTTTCTCATCATCTTTTCGGTTTTCTTTCGGTCAAAAGTGAAAAAGAAAAACTTCAAACTTCAAGTCACCATTTTCTCCGTCGGTTCTAAATTAGCTTGTTTCACATGAAACATAATGGCTTTTCACTCTTTTTGCCATTCCTTTGTTCTTTTTTGTCCCGAGTTTTTTCGACATTTTCGGAGGTGACAAGCGAGGAGTGATGACTAGGCCAGAAGCGAGAGAGCTTGTACTACAAATTAGAAAATAAGGAAGTGATAAGAAGGAAAAATATATGAGGAAGTGTGAAGGATCTCAGAAGGGAAGAGCTTTTTTATAATTCGATACTGGAAATTGGTTTCAAATTGTAGAGTCATAAAATTACAGTAGCTCACAAGGAAAACCTATAAAGAAACACATGGAAACCTCAGTAAGACCTTTTATTTAGATTTTCGCTCATTTTTATTTCTTCAGCTTTAAAGCTGGAACACTTCATCTTATGCCATAAGCCTATAGGGCTTCCAATCGTCAGAAACTTGATATGAGTCACATACGGACACTTGTGTCCAACCAAGCTCTCTAGAGACATGTGTTCTTTAATTAATAACTTTTCTTGAAACTTTCAGAGTCATTCATTTAGAAAAGTAACCATGATATCATTCATTCCGAATATCTGACCTGGATTCATTTGAGCGTTGAGAAACGAGCCTAACATCTGGCAATACTTTCTTTTTTTCGTTCTCCCGTTGACAAATTTCACTCATTTTTCAGCAACATTTCTTCTTCGTCTTCTCATTTATCTTCTCTTCTTCAGGTTCTTCCTCCAATATGTAACCAAATCGCCATTGGCTCCCAATACTTCTTTCCTCTCCAGACTGGTTTCTAATTTCATAAAGACACCCGATAATAATAGAAACAACACCCCCAGAATAACAAGAGAATAACACTCGTATTTCTTTCTTTCCAAAAAAGATCGTTCCGGTATGTAGATCCACAAAAGTGTTGATCTGCTCACAGCTCTTGTCCACTAAACGTGTTCCTAATTCGCAAATTTTCGAGATTTGTTTGCTCACGGTTATCCTTCACTGTTCAAAGCTGCATTTTTGAAAGAGGGATGGAGGAATTGAACCAATTTTGAGCCATGCTCAAAAATATTCTTTTTTGTGTCCAAGTGATATCACGATACTCTATGAATAGGAGATGATGTACTAAGGGCTATTTTCAGAACTACTCTTTTTTACTTTTGGAAAATGTCATGATTGGTTACTGTAGCGAGAATCCTCTTGTACCGAAAGTAAATCTTTAATAATCCAGTCTATTTCAAGAACTGTTTACTTGCTGAAAAATATTTTCAGATAGTCGTGGATTCTCTTTTCACGACCCAATTATTTTTTTCTTGTTTATTCCAGATTAGGAGTAGTATCCGTTGAATACTTTCTTCATCCCTGTCTGTCTCTTTTTTTCTAGAAACTCAACTCATAACGCATAGTTTTTAAACCCATTTGATATTGCTTGATTTCTGAAATACTTTACAAGTTTAGAAGGCGAAAGACCGCCCGTGTGGATAGCAAACCCCATTGCCATCTCTTGTTTCGAAACAGAACTTTTTCTACAAGTGTCAACTCATTTCGTCTCAAGTGTCCTCTCTAGAGTCTGCTTGTGAAACCAACGTGTCGATTGAAGACTTTCGTATTTTTGATCTTCAATTTTCTGATTTCCAGAATCCTCCACGTCTTCATACGGTACAATGAGCACGACGTCTTCTATCGAATCATCGCCAATCGAAGGTGCCACTTCGAGATCGGCAAGAAGGAAATGGCACTCGGCAATGCGATTCATTCAAGGAGTTCAGAGATTCAAGACTCCAGTTATGTCACATAAAGTGAGTTGGGAGAATAGTTGGAAGTGCGCGGAATTGTATAGAAGTTGGTAGTGTCTCTGGAAAAGGTGGAAATGTAATATTGTGTCGGGGAATCCCATATTTAGAATATCAAGAAGATGTCTAGGAAATATCTAGACATATTCATTACGGACTTAATCTGATGCTAAAAAGAATCACAAAACAAAAATAAGCGGTTAAAGATAAAAAATGGAAATTACTCTCTGTGAAGTGATAATCTCAAAATCTGATTTTGGTTGGTGCCGAATGTTTGAAATTGTATAAGACTTTATATTCATATTCATACTGATTTACTGATGTTGGAATAATTCAAATCGGAGCGCAAAATAGTAATCGGGGACATTCATTATGTAGAGTGTTCATATAGAGTATCTGATCAACTCCTAACCCCAAAATTCACAAAAATAAATCAGTTTTCTTTTTTTCGATTCTATGAGTTCGATGTAGGATAGCATTTCCAAACATGCTATCAGCACACTAAAAATTCAAAACTAAGAATCTTTTGTACTTTCTGATTCCCTCTTCCAAAAGACTTCACATACTCCTTGAATAGCCACTTTCAAAAATCACCAATTTCAAAATTCCGGCAGCAATAAAGTTTTGATCGTAAAAACTATTTTACTTCTCTGCCTATAATATATCCACTCTCACTTTGAACGGATTGAGAAGGAGGAAAATCCGACGAAAACAAAACAAGTCATAGGTTGTTCCTTTCCTGGTTAATCCACAGAAGATATTCCTCATTTTTCTTCTTTTCAGAAGATTAATTTCTTTCATTGTTCACCCTCAGAAGACATGACGAAAGAGTATCTTGTTATTCATTCGGGGGAAAATAGAAAAATTCAGAATTAGGTAGATTCAAAGTCACACAGAAATCCGCAGATTGCATTTTTGAGAAGTTATTGCAAAAATTCGGTTTGATTGGCAGGTACCATAGGGGAAAAAGTAATTTTCTGGTTGGACATGAGGCGTGAATTCAGAAGTAGATGGAATTCGAGTGACGAAAAAATTGGTGGGTCAGTTTGTGTCCCTTCTATTATTACACGATTTGCCCTTTATCGTCGCTAATGAAATTGAAGAAGCGGCTTGTTGACGAAGAAGCTCAGTGAAAAAGAAGATACTCGAAAGAAGAGAGTAGAAGACGATGATGAAAGAAGAAGAATATGAAGATGAGATGGTGCCTCCCGTTTTCTCGTTGAATTATATCGTCAATAGTCACCGTGAGAAAAAAGTCTCCATTCCTCACATTCACTGTGTTTCATCAGCAGTCTTCTCTCGAAACAAAAAAACTCGTACACGGCCGTCTTCTTCTTCTTCTTCTTCTTCATCTTCTACTTGCCCCTGGCGGCCACGAAGCCACACCCTTGCAACCGGGGAGCACCCGCCTCACTCACGATGTGCTCGCGCCGTGGACGACGTCTCAGTCTTCCACAAACCCCGATGGCGACACCGGCAAATCCGTCGACGCCTAGCGCCATGAATGGTTATCCGTTCGCGTCTCGTCCCCACTATGAGAGAAGGCAACTTCCGATACAACACACTCTTCGTCATAATCATTCAATGAGTTCTCTCATGGGAAACCAACTTCCTCGTGAAGTCCATCCAGAGTCCTACCATAACCCTCACGCTCGTCTATCCCAACCGGATATTCATTCGGCTATCTATCGTCCCCATCACTACTATTCTCCACCTGTAGCATATGGAAGTGCAGGTGGACATCATTATCCGTACCAATACCAATACCACTCAGGACAACTTCCAACTTCTCAACATTCCAGTCCACTTTATATGCGTAGAATGTTGCCGACGCCTAAAAACAGTGGGGGAATCGCGCGAAAACTTCTAAAAAGATGTACAAATCCAGATTTGATGAGGTTACAGAGAACTACCGAAATCCGGGAGCAATCCGTTGGCAGAACAAGTTGTGGTGAGTCTATCTTTTCTTTGTTAAATCTTTCAATATGAAACTTATGAGCTTATTTTGACAGTTTGGTATAGATGTTTCCTTCTAAACAAAAATATTCAAAATCCCACAAAATCCTGATAAGTTCTTATAACTCCCACCCATATTAGTTCATTTTCCGAGACTCTCATGACATTTCTAGACGACTCGTCACCGTTTCCATGAACTCCATGTCCAAATACACTTGAAAAGCACATTTCAAAATTTTTGAAACGACACATCAACATCAAGTTGTTGTCTTTTTTTTCTGTCTCTCCTAGGTTTTTCCGTTCCAAATTCAGATGTACGAGATGCAAAAAAAAAAGGGCGATCCATCTCGTCTTTTTTTGCTTTGTCTCTTTTCTGAATTCACTGATCTGGAAAATCGAAGAGTGAAAAGAAAATTGAGTGTATGAGGGCTAGTAGTGCACACTTTTTCTTCAGGGAACAACTTGATTCATGACGAGAAAAAAAAGGAATAGGAACATTATAATTTCTCGAGTGAACAAAACTGAGAAAAAACAGGAAAAAGATGAAATGAAAACAAAGAGAAAAACAACATGTTCATCTTATTTTATATTCCATATTAGTCAATGTCTTCTTGTTTGAAAAAAAGTCCGTTGTTGCGATCTGATTATGTTCATTTCCCGCTTGATCACTGGTTCTTCTGCCTGAGGCTCTACAAGAGGAATAAATCTTTTATTTTCCTTGATAAGGTGGTTCTCAGGGGTCCCGTGTAACTCGATCTTTCGTCCTTTTTCTCTCTCACTTCTTCATCTTCCTTTCTTCCTTTTTGTCCAATGTTTGTGTGTCACAACTGGGGGAAGGCAAAAATTGTTTCCTTCATGTCCTCTTCTCGTTTTTTCTGAGCGGCCAATCGAATAAGAGGAATAATTAACTGGGTCCTCCGGTTCAGGCGCCAGCGAGTGAGTGTGTGTGCATAATCATTAACTGGCATGCAAGAGGACACATGACTGCAAAAATGACTAAGCGCCTCTGGAAGGAAGTACAGTACGATTTGGGTCTGGAGGAAATCAGAAAGATGGAGGAGGAGGGAAATGGAGAAAGGAGTGTAGAAGATTGCAGATGAATTGTTTTCGTTCTCTGGGATTCTGGAATAATACAAAAATGGGCGTTGGGTTATAAAGGAGCCGCGGGAACAGAAAACACAACTTTCAAATTTTTCTCTCCTAGTCAGAAATCAAATTACCGCGAAACCTCTAATAGAGGGACATCTTTCTATTGTTCAAACTCCTCAAAATCAAAATTCGAATTTCACAAAAGTATCCATCACTAATTTTTGAGAAGCAACTCGTAACAAGTTTCATATTAGCCTATTTTTGACAAGGAATCGATTGAGACTACTTTCAAATGAACAGAAATCTGAGAAAGTGCTATTTTCGGGCTTACTTGGGTGTCCTTCTATTAAAGGTTTTATGGTAGGATAGTTTTTATTCAAACTACAGACATCAATACCAAAAGCTTTTTTGGAAAACTCGTAGAGTTTCTCTCCAAAACGTCCAATGATCCGATTTTTTGACCCGTTTCAATTTTGAGTGAACTACTCAATAATGCAAAGGTTTCGAGTCATTCCGATTTCGGTGAATTTGAGTTTTAGTTCAGGTCATTTTGATTTCACTTTCTACCGCTACATTTGCAAAATTAGCTTTTTGTTTTCTCCAGAGCAGACCTTTAAGCTTTTGTAGTTTTTTCGACCCGAAATCCGACACCTTTGATTTCTTAGAAAGCCAGATTTCTCCAACGATGTTTATTTTGGATTAAATGATTCATAAATAGTTCTGAAAAATAAGGCCTCCCAGTTTTTCTCAGAATGTTTTCTTGGGAGTACTATAGATGAGTGGGACCAGAAGGAGCACGCAAATTCTTGTTTACTCTCGAGGACTTTTTAAAGAACAAAGAGAGTTCAGTTTAGGAATAGAATTCTAAAATTATTCAAATGATCAGAGCTCAAAAATATAACGATTGAAAAGGTTATGACATCACGAGAAAGTTTGGGAAGATGTTGCACCTGCATTCAGTTCCTCAGTTTTTATTTTGAGTTTCCTTCTTGGTTTTTAAGGATTTTTTTCTATTAGATTAAGATTTGGCTTAGTAAATCACTACGGAAATATGTAATGAATACTTACGAGAACTAGCAGAAAATAAGGAAATTCCATTTGTGATGTGAGAGATGATACACAAAAAATTAATGAGAGAGAAGAAACTCAGAAGTCATGAATGAGAGAAAAAGTGATGATAGTACAAATATTAAATTATTTTTCGAATTTCAAACCAGACAGAAATATTTATATCTTCCGGAAAAAAAAGAGATCAGCTGAAAGTGTTCTAAAAATAACCATTTTCCTGAAAGAATACATAAATAACTCTTTTGGTCAATATTCAATAACAATTGGCGATTTTTGTTGTAACATAATCCGTTGCTAGTGAAAACTGAACAAAAGTTTGTCTATAGGTTTGATTCTGAGAAAATGTATAGTTTCGGAATGTACCTGAAAACAGTTCTTGTTTTCTTTTTCAATTATCGGAATGAGTACAGCCACTCTTCTGTTTTTTTTTTCCCGACAATATTTTCTCATTTTCTCTCATTTTGTGACAATAACAGAAAACGTCGGAGAGCTAGATAATCTGCCCTTTTCACACTTCCTCTCTGATTATAATAATTTCTACATATCTCATTTCTTATTCTTCTTTTCTTCTATTGTCACTTCTTTCCTACTTGTGGCATTAACATTCTTATCCTCCAGTTTGTCATGACTGAACGAATCGGAGTTCGAAGTTTGAAGAAACGATTGACTGATGAGAGAATCGTGATTTCTGGAAGACCACCGAGGAGATTCAGTAAGGAATAGTAGAATTTCGCAGAGATTTTTTTAAAAAAGTAGTCATCAACTAACCAAGAATTTGAAGTAGAAGGATCCTATAGTTGAATAAATTTTCTGGGACAAGATTGAAACAAAAAATTATTCAAAATTACAGTTAACTTTTTCAAATTGTGTAATATTAGTGTAGCAGACTTGTTAGGAAAAACGAGTTCTCGGAGTTTTTTTCCGAAAAGATTTTCCGGAAAAACGAGTTCTCGAAATTTTTTTCCAAAAAATTTTTCCGGAAAATCGGAAAAAAATTTTGCTCAAAAATTATGATTGCTCCTCAAAATCTCTACATTTTCGACAATTTTCATCTATTCTGCTCCGATTTTCTGGAAAAAGATTACGAAACATTTTCCGTCGAGTTAATTTTCCGAAAAAAAAATCAAGAATTTTTCCGCCGGAAAATTTTTTCGAAAAAATCGGAAATAAACGAGAACTCGTTTTTTCCGACTCCGACTAAGCCTGTAGTGTAGTATAATACGATCAAATGGAAATTAAGATAAACTTGAAGTGCTTAAAGTCCCGATACGCTGGATAACTTGAAATCAAACGATCATTGTACCAAACCGTCTGAATAAACCACAAATGTTTCCAAATTAAAAATTCAAAGAATCAACTCAATTTCTCCAATAATCAAACAATTCCAGAATCGGCTATTGTAGACCCGGTCTACCTCGCATTGAAACAAGCCACTGGCCGTTACTCTCGTCGTGGATCCACAAACTTTGAATCTGCTTCTCCCAGTCCTCGGAATCTGTCTCAAGTATCTCTTCAGGTAAATATTTATGTCTACATATTGTCTCCAAAGCCAACAAGTTCTAATTATAATTGTTATCATGGGAATTCGCAAATTAATTGTTTATAGGATTCTGGCTACGTCGAAATGGGATCCTCGAAGGCCAACCCACTACTCGGCTCAACTCCACAACTTGACAACGCCGGTTAGTTTCTGCTCTTTTCCAATTCTTCACCTGCTCTCTCTCTCAGTTTTTATATAATAAATCGAATTTTGGCAGCAACGGAAAACGCTGAAAAACTTTCCATTTCTCCTCTCGATTACCCGATTCTTTCCGTTTCCTACTTTTATCCCTCCACTTCTTCTACTTTCAACCAATAAAAAGTGAACAGGGAAAAGGAAGCACTTAGACTTGAGAGGGCGTCTTTTTTATTCCAATTCCTTCCCCGAGAATTGTTCTTTTTCGGTTCCATTTTGCAGTGAACCCATTGATGAAATGAGCTATCTTCGACTGGGAGTCAAAGAAAAAGGAGATCCTTAGTTTTATAGTCTCTGACATTTCATTTCGGCTTTTAGTGGGCGGAGTACCATTGGATGTAGACGGTAATGGTAGTGACCCCATTATTCAGGAACTTTCGTATAGTAAAATCCCATAAACAGCGAGCTTCTTTTGCTTAATTCGTTTCTTTTGTATCTCAGTCGACAGCATTTCATTCTTTGATTCTTGACGTGCCCACGTCGTGACAAATTCCTACTATCTCCTACCATGTGCATACGAAAATTGTTCGGTAAGACACAAAAACGGGGTGCATATCCTTGATATGTGCCAGCTGGAGATGTTCAGAATTCTTATTCGGAAAAATTTCTCACGTAGCCGGCTGCATATTCGGAGACTCTTCTTCCTGAATATCCAATGTGCTCTATTCATAGTTCAAAAGTTCTGAAATGATTCACCAGGGTAATTAGGGGACAACCGAGAAAGATTTCTAGTCTCTTTCAAGGAGTTTAAGATTTCATAAGATAGTAAAATTTATGTCCTCCCTCGCTTTTTCATAATCTTACTATGTACCCCAATTATTTCCTTTTCTTCTTTTCAGTCAGATTTCATAAGATAATTGAGCATACAACCAGTTTATATACGGATAACAAACACAACCACTTTTATCCAGTCTTTTTGTTGTCTTATTAAAAAAACAAGAAATATTTGAATAAGATCAAATCTGTTGGTTGGAAAACAATAAAATTCCGTTTGAAAAGAAGATTACTGAGGGAACTTCCTGTAATTCAACTTTGGTAATCCGGATGACAAACCCTATTAGTTTTATTATTCTGCAAATAAATCCATTTTGAAATCCAGAGATGACTGATAATAACAAAAATCGAATAAGAAATAGTACCCCCAATTCTCATGCCCTTTCTAATACAATCCCGCCCGCCCAGGTGGTCAATTTCACTGACTCACTGTCCACATTCATGCTCTGCGCGGTCTCGGAGCCTGTCAAAAAAAGATCAAGTTCAAACAACACATTTCGAAATGTTTGGTTTTCCACCTCTCCCCTGGACCCTTTAAGTATGTAGGGTCAGTGTTACCAAGGAGCCCAACCAACCACACCTTTTCCTTTCTTCTTCCCCACCCTCACTCCTTTTGTGATTCATTTTTCTTCTTCTTCTGCTATGTGCATCTCCACATATTTTTTGTACAAAGAACTTCAAGGTAGGTGGAGGGCGTTGGTTGGGATAAAAAAGAGAGGACTTCCTTCATGTTGTCCATTAATTGCAAAACTTCTTTTTTCGTGCAAAACACATTATCCTTTTCCGATTGAACAAGAGGAGTCTCCTGACGTTCATCTCATTGCTTTTTGGTTCTTTTGCGACTTTCTTTTTCTTCCAAATGCACATTTTTTTCGGAAAAGGATGACTGAAGTATGAACACTACGGACGGTAGCTATTCATCAATCCTCGCCAGCTCAACTGAAATTTAGAATAATAATGTTTCATACATGTCCAAACCCGGGAGACCCAATTTTTTCGAAGGTCAATTTCTGGAAAAAATAGATTGTTTGACCGTTTTCAGTTCAATTTTAGAATGTTTCATAATTTCAGTACTTTCATGAGTTTTCATGCAATTTAGAAACTTTTTCATAAAAATTGGTTTTTTTTCCGAAAAATTTTGGCGAAAATTCCCCTCCGGCCCGGCCCGGCCGGATTTGGACATGTATGTAATTTTTTGATCTTTCGAAATGTCAGTAAGAGAATAATAGGGCCGATATAAAAGTTTGGGACCCCAATTTGTCTATACCTTTCAATGTCTTTTTTATCCGATAATTGAGATCTCCAACCTCGGAATGATATCATTCGCCTCCTTAGGAGTCTATTCACTCTTATTCTTACTTTAAAAGAACGTTAGAACTTATTCCATTCTGGTCTCTTTCTATTGTTGAAAAGTCCAAATGAGCAATAACTTAACTCCCGAAGATGCTTCTACTCGTAAGTTTTTGCAAGTTGCATTACAAATTTTGATCGAATTCTGACGACTTTTAGTCTTTATAATAAAATGAACTTAAGTGATATCATATTCTCGGTAAACCCTTCTTTCCCACACCTGGATAGATTGGATTTAATCTAGTTTTTTGCAGCGCTTATCCGGAAACAGCATGTTTCAGTGCTCTCGATAGTTTCGAAATGTCAATGTTGCCCTCATCACTAATGAGAATAGAGAAGCTATAATCGGATTAGAGGATTTTGTTCTTTTCTCACAAACTTTGAGCTCTCTCTCTCCTAAATCTCTATCACTAGAGGCGTGGTCATCAGTGTTTTCTCTACACTTCACGTCTTCATTTTTTCCCACTTCTTCTCCACATCTAGCACCCCGTAATCCGTTCTTCTTCTTCTCTCTTGGCTCATCTCCCTTTCCGGATATCAGCCAACTGGGAGAAGATGCATAAAACTGCAATCCAAGTACTCGCAGTGCGAAAACTATTAGCCATGCTTTCCGCCAGAAGATCGCTTAGAATGTGTAAGTTT
Source organism: Caenorhabditis zanzibari (assembly GCA_963966625.1). Taxonomy (NCBI): domain Eukaryota; kingdom Metazoa; phylum Nematoda; class Chromadorea; order Rhabditida; family Rhabditidae; genus Caenorhabditis; species Caenorhabditis zanzibari. The sequence goes on from OZ016471.1 coordinate 9,836,316, forward strand.
TTATTGATATTTTGAATAATAAAACATCTGCAATAACAGGTGAAAATTCAATAATCGCATAGGAAAATTGATTGAGTTATGGAAGGGATTGGAGAAAAAAACATAATGAGAAAGAAAAAAGAGTCAAAATGATTCATGGTTGTTATTCAATTCATTCTCGTTTCGATGCCCTTTTTTCAACTATTCACCTTTCATTTACTCAATTTTTCAGGTCGCTCCGTCGGACGCCGACGAGCTCCCAAGCTGACACAACAAATGAAATCGTTGTCTTTGGATTGTCAAGATATGCCTCCTCGTATCAATCAGAACACACGGAGCCCACTGAGTAATTATTTTCTCTCCGATGCACTTTGTACTTAGTGAGAAATAGTTTCAGGATCAAAACTTGCTCCGCGCGATTATCGGAAACCAGGAATCAACGGATCGTCCGATTTCTCAGATGTTGAGAGATCGTGTTCTCCAATTGTGAAGAGCAGACGAAGCAGTTCATCAGCTTGTAAGTCCATCTGTTCATTAGGAATCACTTCATTTTGTTTATTTTAATCTTATTTTCAGTGCACGCCGGTGGTTATATTGTGATCCATGAATATACTCCAAACAGCGGAGGATCATCATTGATACTTGGAGAGAAAGTCCATGTTGTAGACAATGGAGATCCGGATTGGCTTCATGGTTTCCGGTTGAATGACAGGTATTTCCGATTGAATTTATTCGAATTTCAATTTGTTTTTCAAGAACTGAGCACCTGATCACGTTCCCGGCAACATGTGTAGCTCAAGTATTGGCTGGTGAGCAAGCGATGCGAATTCAGCAGAATGTGTTTGTAGCTGAGCAAAAATTGCGGATGTACAGGGATCAGGTGAGTAGAGAAGAGAGATAGAGAAGAGATTGGCGTCATTCAAAAAAAGAGTTCTGATATCTCTGATATTCAAGTGTTTATCCCCTTTCATATCTCTGTCTTTTTCGCCCACAACTAATCCCTATACCTTTGGATTAACGGGGATTACAGTGGTTCATCTTTTCAGAGGTGAACATTTGAGAGAAAAACATTTCAGAAACTGATAACGAGTTTTCATTCAGGTCAGGTGAAATCCGTTTTGATCTGAAAAAATGTGACTCAAAAATAAGATAAGTCGGTGAAGAACCGACGTCAACTACGAATCAGGAAAGGAAATAATTTCCACTTATTTTGTATCGGGAAAGAAAATATTGTTGACTATTAAAGAATCAAAATTTTTTGTCTAGAAGTCAGTTTAGAGATCATGAATGGGAAATCTCAGAAAATCAAATCCAAAAGTACGTGTGTTCTGAGAATCCATATTGATGTTTTAGGAGAAAACAAGATTAAATATATTTACTAGGAGATCCCGATTCTTAAAAACAGCTTCAAAAATTAATAAAATATTTTCCAGATCGTGTTCGTCCAACCCGACAGTCTCGTTGAAGGAAAAGTGACGGTTCGAACGGAACACAATGCTCTTGCTCCATGTCCACTCAGTTACCTTGCCTTGATTTGATCACTCAAAACCCGTCCAAATCTACGTGTCATTCACTCACCCATCTACTCATATTTGTCGCTTCTCGCAGTTTCTTTTCTTGTAGTCAGAACTTGTCTCCCCTGCCTGTCATGAATTTCGAAATCTCTAACCAATTTTTCAGTCAACATATGTTGTCATATCGACTTCACACCCCCAAACAAAACTGTTCGAACGTTTTTCTATCGATTTCGAAACTATTTTCCCAGATTTTCCTCTCGCACTCCTTACCAAAACCCATTCCAAACGTTATTTTTCAATTTCTTCTTCATTCATTTGTTCGTCTGCAATAAAACAAAATAAAATCGTTATTTTTTACTCAACAAAATCCAGCAAAATATTATCGGACGCACCGAAACACGAAACAATAAAAATTGGGGAACGATAGATTGAAATCTGCCGGATTTTCGCACTTTTTTTGAGTCGACCCTTTTCGTATAAAGTGTTCAATCTGAAGAGGAAGAAGCGGAACAGACAGAGATGACTTCGAAAGAATATTCCTCTCAATTGCGGATACATCGTTTTATTGCTTTCTCTGTGGCCAGCGTGGCATTTGTTTTGTTGGCTGGAGCAATGGTTACTCTTCCACTTGCATATCGATATGTTCATCAGTTGAAGTATTCTCTGGAAAGGCAGTTTGTTGTAAGTTCATATTTCAATTGAACATTGTTATTAGAAATTTATTTCCAGGAATGTAATGATGTTGTCAGAACGATTTATGAAGGTGTTGATGAGCTCTCCGGTTTGATTTCCAACTCAAATCATACCAGATCACCAAGAGGAACAAAACCAAGAAGACGCTTTGACGAAGGTGTTTGTTATAAAGAAACGTCCAAAATCATCGCTTGAAATTTCAGACGACACCGTTGAAGGGACATGCGAAGGATGTTGCCTTCCTGGATCCCCAGGTCCCGCCGGTCCTCCAGGTCGCCACGGACGTCACGGTGCTCCAGGAGCTCCCGGAAAACCAGGAAATCCAGGAGAGCCTCCACGAGGACCATGCGATCCAGGTCTTCCAAATCCATGTGATTGTCCAGCTGGAGAACCAGGAGAGGCAGGACCCCGTGGACCACCAGGAAACAATGGATTGCCTGGATTGAAGGGAAGACGCGGTTTCGATGGATTAGATGGAAGACCAGGAAGACCTGGAAAGGCTGGAATCGATGGAATACCCGGACCAAAGGGAGAGGATGGAAGTGATGGAGAGCCAGGAATCATCGATACTTCTGATGTGGGACCACCAGGAGATGATGGAGATGAGGGAGAAGCTGGAGAGGCTGGACAACCAGGAAATGATGGAAGAGATGGTAAACCAGGACAGGTTGGGCCTCCAGGACCGCCAGGAAAGGATGGAGTTGATGGAGAGAATGGAAATGATGGAGAATTAGGAGAACCAGGAATTCAAGGAAGACCAGGAGAGGAGGGAATCTGTCCAAAGTAAGTGAACTCTCCAGGGTTTGAGTTACGCATAAAACGATTTCAGATACTGTGCTATCGACGGTGGCGTCTTCTTTGATAGTGGTTCTGGTCGTCGCAGAACTTAATATTTTAATTATTTAGTTATTTTTGTTTCTTCTTTCTCTTCATCTTCAAATGGTGCTTCTTTTGGAAACGTTTCAAAAGTGCAATAAATAGTTATTGGTTAATTTATAATCAGAGAGTGTTTTATTGAATGTATTCAAGACAGAAATTATAAAACAGAAAAATCAAAATTATATTTTACTCGGAAATCCAGGAGGCTTCCTGAGAAACGACAGCCTTGTTCTCAACGATTTTGTAGAATGGAACTGAAATGTGAAGTGTTAGTACAGTTGATAATATTTCTAAAACTTACGGGTTTGGTACTCGGTCTTTCCGGTTTCAGCATTAACTCTGGTCACGGCGTCAACGGATGCTGGCGCTAAAATTGTTACAAGAAATATAACTTAATCAAAGGTTATAAAACTCACAAGCGCAGGTGGTGGTATGCTTGCAGTGTCTGAACTGAGCATTGGTGTATTCGCGAGCAGATTGACATCCGATCCATCCAGCTTGAGCCTAGAAACCGTCCATGCTCATCTGTCTTGAATTCCAAAAACTTACTGGATTGACAGTACGGCATGGTCCCTTCATGTAAACGTTCTGCCAGGTGTTCATCATGTTCTGAGCATAAGTGCAAGCGTTGTTTGGATCTTGATTCACTGCGGTTCTGTAGGTGACAAGGGATGCTGCAACTTCTTGTTGGTAGTTGACGTAAGTGCTCTCCACACAGGTAGTCAAGACCTTGCGCTCGTACATGGCTGAAATTCACAACTCAAATTTCATTCAATTTTTAAGAATCCTACTCCAGAATCCGACTCCACACTTGAAGTCCCAATCGGCGATGAACCCTTGATAAGCGTAAGCATCATCTAGAGCGAGTCCAGATCCGACAAGTCCGACGGTTCCAAGACAGTTGCGAATTTGAGCCTGTCCAAGGCATCCATAGAAGGATGAGAATCCACTGAAAAATGGAGAAAGATGACAGACAAATCAAATTGTATGACAACTCACTTGCAAACATTGACCCAAGAGTCAATGGTGTATGGGGAAACGATAAGGGATTGGGTGATTCTGTCCAAAATGGAGAGATCCTTCCAGGCGTTGGTGGTACTGAAATAAATTCAGTTTAACAAAGAAATGGATCCAAGGGGGAGATCTTCATCATTAATAATAGTATTGGATTTTCATTACTATTTCAATTTGGAAGATGTACTGTTTTTTAAAGTTGGAAGTTAATTTTTCCACGTTTTCCTCTAGAACAAAAGTCAAACAAGGTAACAATGAACTAGAATTCAAGAATCCAGACTACTCACTCTGCTCTCCAAAACTCTCCAAGTCTACTGTTGCATGACAAAAATTGAGCCTTATTACAGTTATCAGTTCCGAATTGAGCGACAGCTACTCCGCAGAGAGCTGAAATTATGAATTGTAGATATCCCAAATACTGAAACCAAAAAATCCAACGTACCAGCGAGAAGAATGGCAAACTTCATGCCGAAAAGAGACGAGGAGTCAACTGAAAAAATTGGATTGATAAGAGTCGTCGGCGAATATGTATTTGCCCGTATGCTCTCTCACATTGACACGATATTTTTATCACTATCCAACTCATTTTATTAGGCACCTCCCTCCACTTTCAGCACAATCTTATTAGCGATTCGAAAAGGCAATTTGGGTGTGTTCTTCGAAAGCAAGCGACAAGAGTGCGAAGGGGGAATAAGACGTCATTTTTGTATGAGTATGAGTGTGTATGCCATTTCAAAGTAACATTTATTTTTCAGAATAGGTAACAAGTCATATGTATTCAGAGAGTTTTCTAATAGAAGATCTTGGCGACGACGAGAAGAACGATGGTGAAGATTGAGAAGTTCGTGGAGCCTGGAATATATAAACTTGTTCTGAATAAATGTGAAAAGCTCTGTCTTGTTAAGCAGATTAGTTGTTGTTCAAAACTTCAAAAATGGAATTGAGTTGAGCAGAATGTTATGAAACTCGTTTACAGCTGTTCCTCTCGGGGTTGCGGATTGGGTCGAAACGGGCTGGCGATTTTCTCCCTTTTAAATTGTGATTTTCAAGAAAAAATTTATGTGAAAATGTAGACCTCGATGAGATCTACAGAATGGTAGTTAGAACATCTAAATTCCATATCTATATTTTCCATAAAAAGTCAAAAAGCGGAAAAGCCGGGCTCACACGGGCCGAAATCTCAGGCCCGTGTGTTTAACAAACATTTGAGAAAACCCCAACAGCGTAACCTCATTTTGAATTTGATATCATTTTGTAGATCTTATTGAGTTCAACATTTGCATATAAATTTTGTATTGAAAATCTCAATTTAAAGAGGAGGAAATCGCCGGTCCGTGACAGGCCCGTTTCGGCCCAGTTTGCAACCCTGGTTCCTCTGATTCCCAAATGTTCTCACCTGACGATCCTTGTCTAATCGCCTGAGCATCAGACAACCATCTCGACAAATGATCATGAATTCTCTTTCTAGCATCCTTCAACGATTGTTTATCAGAGTCTCTAGCTGGATACATGTCAGCACAATGAGCAGTTCCATCAATCAACCACGAATCCACATTCTGACTTGTGATGTTCATCTTGTGACCCAGATCTTGCCATGGATCGAAGGATCCATTCGGGAAGCACACATTCGTTCCTCTGTAAGCATCAGCTCCTCCGTATTTCGTTCGAACTTGATCAATCAGTTTGAAAGTGTTGTCAAGGGTGTAATCTTTTCCGAAAAGATCAATGCACTGATCGGCAAAGTAACTGAAAAACGAGGTCGATGAGTTTTATTTTGATCTGAATTCCCATACTCAAGTGGTACAGTAGATCCGAAGATTCCTCCGTTTCCTCCATCAGTAGTTTGATAGTATCCAAGCTCCGTACAAGTTTGCCAGATCCAACTGCGAGTACTGACTGAAATAAATCATAATTCAAAGTTTCAGCTTCAATGATTTACTTGTGTCATCATCTGGCATGGTTGTATTTGAGTAAGTTAAAATGAAATTGCTGTAGCTGTTAGGTCTGCATCCAGTATCAGATGAGAAAGAGTCGTACCAATCCAACTAAATTTCAAATCATGAATGAATTGAACAAATCTTCTAATACCTACCACTTTAACAACTCTAGCAATTTCATCTCCAAAAGTAGCGTTATTAAGAATGTCGCATGCTCCTTCAACTCCCAAGCCATTGCGGGTGGCATTGTTCTGAAATTTTTATTTTTTGAAGTTGAAAGCTGAGAAATGCTGACTCTATTGTCTCCGGTATATTGATTGATTCCTTGGAAATACCCGTAAACATTTTGGAAGAAGAATTGAACAGCTTTCGATAAATTGTTCTCATCAAAGTCGTCGCAGAGACTAAAAAAGAAGATAAATCTAATTCCTGTCACTGAAATTTCCTTACTTGAATTGTCCCTTGAGGAGCTTTCGAGAATCTGCTCCATTATATGCTTTCGTTACGAGTTTTTGGAATGCAGTCTTGATGACATCACCACATGAATCACTGACTGTACGATACGTTTTCTCTGTGTTGATTGCATATCCGTAATAATCAACAAATACATGAACAGCTGATGAGGATGACACTGCTCCGGCCGTCATTTCTGGATATGTTTCTCTGAACCAAGCAGATAGAGATCCAGGATAAGATCCTCCGAATGTAATCCAAATTGGTTTGTCATTTGGAAAATACAATGCATTCATCTGCTTAATAAACTCCTTGATATCAGCAAGTGCTTGGTCGATGGTAAGAAGTTTCAAACTGCTCGTAGTTTGATCTCCAATCGGGGAGAAATCCTTCGATCCATAGAAACGATGTTCGACTTGGAATGCAGCTGCTCCAAACTCTTTCGCCCACGTCATCATTGTTTCTCCTTCATGACGAACCCATTTATCTCCGCTTCCTTCGATTGCTCCTTCTCCTCCGAGCATCAAGAAGACATACCCAACAGTCTTGTTGTAGAATTTACTGTTGTATTGGTAACGCTGAAACAATCGGGTTAGAGGAATCACTCATGCATTCAGTCGTTAAATGTACAAGTGTCTATGATTGATTTGAAGGATCAGTAAACATTTTGGTAATGGAATTCAAGGTCTTACAGTTTTTGGATGATTTGAAAAGGGGTCACCTAAGTTTAAAATTCCAAAAATATTACCTGACGCCATGTTCCGGAAGTTGTGTTTGAAAAATGATCGACGAATTGTGTAATATTGGAATAAATCATATACTGATCTTCAGTAATCGGACCTTCTGGATTCGGATCCGCAGCTATCAACCCTTCTCTCGGCCTTCCATTGACCATGGGAGGTGACACATGACATGTTACGAATCCAAGCACAACAGCTAATAGGCATAAAACCCGAGACATTCTGAAAATACCATAAAAGTTTCAGAAGTGTGTGAGTTTTTATATGTTTCTGCTAGTAATCCAACGCAGGCAGAGAAAAAAGTAGTTTTAAAACTTTTAGGCATCGCAAACGAAATTTTTTTTGCGATAAGAAGATTGTGCAGTGTCGGCATGAATTTCGGATTGTTGATAAAAAACAGAAAATGAATCAGAAACTTCATTTTACTATATTTTAACCGGTTGAAGTGTTAAGAAATTGGGTGCTAAGAAACGGTTTTTTCGGGGGGAAAATGGGATTCAGGGAGACATCGAAACAATTTCAGATCGGAGACAAACCCAGAGCAATGTGGTCTACAAAAGAAATGAGATCAGGTATATGGAGATTATCGGAAGAGAAATTTGCACTATGCAATATTAGAAAAATGATAGAAAAGGATGAAAAATATAATAATAAATACGTTTTCTTCTTCAAGAAGATACAGTTTGGGACTGAAGAGCGGCAATCGTCGCATCTCGCTCGGCGAGTTCTCGTCGAAGTTGCTCATTTTCTCGACGGAGTCTCGTCAGTTCTTCTTCCCATCCACTTACTCCCATCTCCTGGAAAAATCATCATCTTACGAAATTATTTCATAATTATTTTGTTTTATTTGGGTTGATTCATGTTGATAAGAAGTTACATTAATCATTCGAAACATTAGTCAGCTAACGATCAGAAGTTAGGAATGAGGTAATGTTGGTTTTATGGGTTGGTTATGATAACTATTCTGATTACAAAATTGAGTCACAAGTAAAGTGATTATTTCTTCGATCAAAAAATACTGTAGCTTGAAATAAATAGTTCAGGGTTTTATGACGAATAATGTTTTCATTGAACAATATTTCAATTCTAAATGACAATTCTGAATTCCTTCCAAAAGGACGTGATTACTTCTACTCCCAAAGAAAGAAACTACCATACATTCCAGACCAATTCGTCATTTGTATAAATTCATTTTATGTATGTCAATCTATTCCCGTAAAGAAGTCATTACCGCTTTCTTTGAATTCCTCTCCCCCTAAATACTTCAATTCTACAGTAACCTTGACTCACATTCACCAATCTGTTCAACTTTTGCAGCTGAGTTTTTATATCCTGAACTTCGGAACGTCCTGCATCGATTTGCCGATCAAGATTCGATTCGATGTATGCGTTCCTGAACAAATAGAAATGTTGCAAAGGTTACAAACGGTTTGCAAAAAGGACACACCTGTTCACATTGTTTTGTGTGTTTTGGTTGCTGCTTCTTCTGTAAAAATTGAAATGAAAATGAGAAAATTGGATAGGAGGATATGCCTGATAAAAGTGGACAAAATAGGTGATAGTAGGCAATCAATCATGGAAGATTGAAGTTGTAGAAGGCGAGATACAGGGGAGGGGCAAGTTCGTTTTCAATACATATGAGAAAAGTGTGTATGTTCGGGCGGCGCCCACCTTATTCTCGATTCTCTCGATTCTGCCTGTTGCCTATGAACGCAATACACGCGATCGGGTAACAATAGCTGCTGAGGTTAGAGGAACAAAACGGAAAGAGAATCGAGAGAGAGAGAGAACCGAAACGTGTTTGCGCAGATGATTTTGTTGCTGTGTCTGCGAGTATCTTAGAGGAAGAGCATTCAGGTGAGACGGAAACAATCTCGGAAGTAACGGAATGCCTAGCCGTTCAGATCTAAGAACACAGCATAAGATTGTTTGTTGGCAAAAGAGCTTTTGATGGATTAGCAATGTTCGAAGGTCAACGAAAATCGGAACATGCTATAGACAATATCAATTATTTTCATAAGTTAACATGGTCACATTTATATTACTCTCAAAACAAGAACCGGAATAACTGTCTGCAAAAACAGTCCGAAAAAGTGGGCCTACTGAAGGCATATATTTACGTAGTCTATTTCTGAAAACTCCTTCATGAAATCAAGCCATTAGTGATGCAAATTTGCTATCAGAATATCTTTAAAATGATTCAGAAACTGAAAGTTTTGTTATCAAACACAAGTTATGGGGAACTTTTGTTTTTGATTTCTGCCCTAAACCACTCCACTTTTAAAATAATACAAGCTTTCAAAATAAGTATATTTTCCTTTAGACGAATTCATCAGACAAAAATCAACTTACGATTCGTTTTGAGCAATCGAACGATCAATGGAAATGATGCTCTCGTTCATTCTCTGATGTGCAGAAATACAGTCGATTGATGATGAGTGGGAGAATGTATCTCCTACGAGCATTGGCTGATCGCTGCAAAATTCGAAAGTCAATGATGAGAATGGAAAAAAGAGAAGTAAGGCCTCTCCACTCAGTTTGGTGGAGCAGAAGGCGTGCTCTTTCTCGTCAAGATTGAAATTGAGATAATGAAGAAATTTGAGACTCTTTTGGTTGAGTGGAAGAAGAAGAAGAAAAGGAAGAAAATGGAGGGAATAGATTGATGGAATAAGATGAATGCCTCGAGGCATTCCGAATACTATTGCTCATTTTGAAACCTCGAAGAGGAACTCTATTTGTACTTTTGAGAAAAAGAAACTGAAGAAAAAAGGGAGTCTCACAGTTGACTAGTTTTGAAAGAAGGAAAACTTACATAATGTCATCGTCGATGAGCCCCGTGTCTTGTTGGTGAGAAGTAGGAATAACGCGATGCTCCAATTCTGTAAACTTTGTCTGTCTCTTTACTCCATTCAACTTTTCTCTTTCCTAAACAGACGCCCTTCTTCTCCTTCTTCTTTTTCTGTTATTGTTGTGTGAGCAGAAAAGTAATTGAATTTGGACGTCTTCCGTCTCTCTTTTCTCTCCTAATGAGCTTCTCTGTCTATTTTCAAGGATGCCCTTTGAATCCACCCTCACTTCAAAACTACAGCTACTTACGTGGCGACATGGCATTTGCATTCGCGTCGAGACCTTCTTCAATAATCGTTTCACTGAAGTGTTTCACACTCAGCCGAGGGCTCTTATTGCTCCATTTCTCGAATGTGATTGGAAGGTTTTCGACGAGTGGAGAGTTGGCGACCACTGAAGATTCTCCTTCTGCCAGGGGGGCTTTTCTGAAAAATTGCAGAAGTTGAATGAAAGTTTAGATGGTTTATCAATTACTTCTCCATCTTTTCAGAAATATGTTGACGGCCAGTGGAGGTGGTTTTTGCGTAGAGTGACTTTTTAGGTCCCTGAAAAAATGACTGATGAAAAGATAGAAGATTTTGAAATTCAGTTACCGTAAAATCTATATTAGAAGGACATATGCCCTACTATTTTTCAAACAGCTAAAAAATTTTCCTAAATTCTCAAAATGGATCATAACATCAGTTGGAGAAAAGAATTGAAACATATTTTATGATGTGCCCAGTCAACTTTTGCCGAGGATTCTAATGAGACATATTTTACGGTATTTAAGAATTCGGAAAATCGATTTCATTCAGTTTTTTAAACAAAATGTTGTACATATTTCCAAAGCTATAATTTTTAAATGAAGGTTTTTTGCCAACAGTTTTTCATCGATTCAGAAATAATTTCTATCCTGAAAACTCAAATTATTCATCCTTACCTTTTTCTCTTTCCTCAAAAACGATGGAGTCAGCATCTTTCCAGCATTACGAAGAGACCTGAGAATGCTGAATATACAGAATACAGACGGGACTACGAGGGAAGGACAGGCGGAAAATTGGGGAGAGGCAGTACAACAAGACAGTTACAGATACAAATATGATACAACTCACTTTGAGGCAAGAGCCTCTTTCTTCGATTTCTGTTCTGGTTTCAACTCGACGATATGCATTGGATCAACCACTTGAATTGTCTTTTTGATTGGAAGTTGATTTGGTTTCATTCGAGACGAACCTGAAGAAGACGTCATTGGATGAGCAGAATCTGATGAAGACGTTGATGTTGATTTTGGAACAGTCATCACTGGGAATGGCTTGTCTTTTGGAGGGCTCGGAGGGGTGAATACAGGAGCAGGTCTCTCCGATTCACTATTCCTTTTCTTTTCCGAAGATTTAATTGACAAGTCACGAATAGAAGATGTGACACCTTCCGGCTCTTCTTCGATTGGTGATGTCATCAATCCTTCAATTCTTCTTGAGATAATCACAGCCTCCATAACATCTTCAGTTGTCGGAGTCAAGTTTGTATCCATTGGAATTTCTTCTTCTGGCGATGTCAGATCCCCGGACATTGTTGACTTTCTCTCCTCTAAAAGTTCTGCATTGTCCGACTGACTTCTTTCCGTATCCAATTTCAAATTCCTCGGTGGCTCGTGTACTTTCTCAACTTTCCTCTCTTCCTGAGGTGTCGTCGAACGTCTCCCACCCATTACAAATAGATGACGTGGCTCTGGAGAAATAGGTTTCTTCGCTGGACTTGTGATGGCTTCATCAAGAGACAACTGCTGAATAGACGACGTCACTGTTTCTGAAACAATATATTCAGACTTATTTAAAACTTTGAATCTAGTACCTTCGACAACGACTCTTCTTTTGGCCAGTGGCGTCGTAGCAGTAATCGAGTAGAAATCAGAAGTCTTGACTGGAGAAGTCGTTTTTTCTTCATCGAACGACATGTCTTTTTGAATCTCTTTTTGATAAGATGATTCAATGGACCGCAAGTTCGCATCTCCTTCTTTTGGTTTTCCGTCGACAATCGCGAATGTCTGGTACTTCCGCATCATTATCGGAGTTGTTGTTGAAAGGATGTACTTTTGTGTTGATTCTGGTTTCCGTTCATCCAGAGATTTCTGCCTTTTCTCCTGTTTTTCCGTCTTTCGCTCCCTGCTTCTTCCTCGGAACAACTCGAACTGAAGTCTCCGCAAATAGCTGTGTTTCTTTGAATCCGTCGACTCAGATCTTTGCACTTTTCCTTTCTTTGTCATCATCACTGCATCTGCACTCATTGATTGTGGAATTGGTTTCTCTTCTTTTGCTTCCACAACAAATGTCTGATATTTCCGAATAGCCAATGGAGTCGTTGTTGTCAGAATATACTTCTCCGGTGGTGGTTTCTCATATTCTTCCCATTCTTTCTTTTTCTTCTCCTTTTCTTCTTCTTTCTTCCTTCGATCAGCTGGTGGACCAATTGTTGCAATCGGTTCAGTTATTTCTCCCTCCTCAATGTATGGATAGTCAGGACTCTTCGGGCGATCTCCGATAGTAAATGTATGATGTCTTCGAAGGCATTCCGGAGTTTTCATCACCATCACAAACTTTGTTGGAGGTACAACGTCTTCTTTCTCTTCAAACAGCTCTTTCTCGACAGTCTTTCTCTCCGGTTCAGATGCTTGTTTCCTCAATTTCTTACTAACATGAACATCAGATTGAGATTTTGTTATCTTCATCTCCTCTGGTGACTTGTCTCTGATTGTGAATGTGTGATGTCTTCTGATTGCTTCCGGAGTCTTCACAGTCAGAATGAACTTTTCTACGGGAGCTGGCTCCTCGTACTTCACCTTCTCTTTGAGCTCTCTGAACTTCACTGTTTCCAACTTGGTGTACTGAATTTCCTCTTCCGCTTTCACAGCTTCTGGATCTTTCTCTCCAATTGTCAATGTTCTGTGTTTTCGGAGAGCTTCAGGAGTTTTGACGAGAAGAACATATCTTTCAGGAGATACGAATCTCTCCTTTTTTGGGCTTTCGACAACTTCCGGGATATGAACAGGAGCAGGAACGTTGACATGAGTTAAAGCGATACCAGGTTGAGGTTCAGTCTCCGGAGCTTTTACATCCTCTTCTAGTTTTTCAATGACTTCCATCTTCTCAATTATCGGAACTGGACTGCTCTCGGAGTAAGTTGTGGTGGTGACAGTAGTTGTTGTCTCCTTGATAACTCGCCGAACTGGCCCAGGTGTCTTCTGATTTGCATTGTTATCCAACTCCTCTGAGAACGTCTCCACAGCTTGTTCCGATGGGATTTGATCAAGTTCCGACATTGTTTGACTCTCCTCAACTGCCGGTGGATCGGGGCTCGCAGATCTTTTTTGTCTGGAATTTCATCGAATTTCAAAAAATATCAATAGGAATCATCTTACCCCGGGTATCGCTCATCAAACTCTTTGGTTACCACCAAAACATCTTCCTCCAGTTTGACACAAACATGCTCCATTGGTTTCGGAGGTGCCATTTCACTTTTCGAGATTAAACCTGCTTCAGAAATTTCCTCTATTTTGTCGTCGACGAGTGGTGTCGGATCTTGAGGAATGCACACCTGGAAATTGACTGACTGATAGAAAATTGGAAATTTCTGATTAAAGCTCACCTTCGACGTGGAGGGTACTTCCATAGACGACGATTTGATGACCCGATTTGCGTTTTGATCAATCCTTTTTGGGACTTGTTTTGGCTGGCGGATTCTGCAAACAAAGGAACATGAATTGAAGTTTGAAAACTAAAAAAACTGCAAAAACATGTAGCATATCTCTGACAAGGAAGACACGAGTGGGAGGAGGAAGAAACAAAAAGAAGGAATACACAAAAATCTGACAAAGAAAAGTAGGAAGAAGAAGGGCTTATGGATGACAAGACACTTGCATAAGCTTTTTCGTCTTCTTCTCGAATATATCATTGACGGTGCGGTGAGCTTAGCGGAAGACACTTCTCTCTCTTTTGGATGGTGCCGCAAAAACTGGAAAAACAAAAGGAAGGGAAGATGAAAGGAGAAGACGTCGTTCCAGTGCTGTTCGTCAAAAAACCGAATGTTTTTCGTCGTCAAACTTTCGCGGTAATTGCTCTTTTCCGTGAGTTCTTTTTGGCTATCGCTATTATTATGAGCTAGTAAAGCGAGACGTCCGGAAATAATGTACGAAAATGACTGGTCACTTTTGTGGGAATGAAGAGAAGAAGGGAAAACAGAGAGAAGGGTTACTGGAATAAAATGCATGAAGAATTGGCTGAGGGAATTGGAAATGTTGGAAAAGGAAATGAAGCAGAGGCAGATATAGGTGATGTCATTTAGTTATCCAGATATCTTTCTAGCAACGAGTTTTTGAACTTCAATTTTTTCGAAAAAAAACTTTGTGAATTTGTTATTAGTAATGTTGGGTTTGATTTGTGTTTGATTATTGGAAAAGAAAGCTAAAAGATTATGCGTTTTCAATCAATATTCGAAGATAGATGTTCTGAAAGTTTTCTTAAGAGAACCGTAAAATCTGTATTAGAAGGACATGCCCTTCTACTTTTTCATCACCTAAAAAAATGTTACTGAATTTTCAAAATGAATCATAAAATCTGTTGGAGAAGAGATTTGAAACTCATTACATATCCAGTCAACTTCTGGCGAGGATTTTAATAAGATTAATTTCAATCCGTTTGAATTTCAAGAATGAACTCATTTTGAGCTCTTGGGGTGCCCTTCTACCAGAAGTGTCATTCTATTAAAGGTACCCTTTTAATACAGATCTTACGGTATGTCCAAGCAAAAACACAAACTATGGAAGGAATGAAAAAAGAAAGACAGGCAAACCAGACAAATTTTAGTCAACTAACCCAGAAAAGCTCTGACTCGTCTTGATATTGGACGAACTACTACTCTCGGAACTCCTTCCCAAATGTGTGATTTTGGTGAGTTTGCTCTTCACACTATTCGCCATGCTCATCAGAGGACTTCTCGGTGTCGATGACATTTTCGCCTTTTTGTCCTTTGAATTTCTTGCAGAAGTAGAGGCAATCTGGAAAAAAAGGAATATAAGAGTGCAAGGGAAGGAAATGAGAGGTCTTTCTGTGGGTGTAAAAGTCGGGGTCTGGAGGGAAGTGAAAGGGGTGGGACAATCAAGGAATGAAGGGGACAAACATGAAATTGAATGGTCCCATGGGTAGGCGACTCGTAGCGACACGACAAAACTTATCTTTCGCTATGTATTCCTGGTGCATACAAGTCGCTGCTGTTTCTAGTTTTCCACAAAAGAATCGAAAACCGAGAAGGAGTCGAAAAAGAAAGGGGAAAGAATACAAAAAAACTCAGATTCCTCAATGTAAATGGAATGCAAATTTATGTTCTAAGATGTATGAATACATTTCTAGAATTTCTCTTGTGTCAATAGGCAAAAAAGGGGCACGAAAGGGAAGACGAAGAGAAGAGCGTGTGAGCCAAAAACGTGCATTCGACGAATTAATCATAGTGGGTTTTGGAGATGGTGTCGAATTGATGGCAACGAAAGGAAATGAATGGAAAAAAACAGGGCAGCTTACATTGTTGGAGTTGGCGTCGAGTCGGTGGAGGACGTCGACGACATTACGGTTCTCGATTACCAGATCAGCTGTCGTTTCGGTCGATGTTCCCGCTTTTTGGTGCTGAAATTAAAAAGTTTCAAAGTTTTACATTCACAAAATGAGCACAATCTTGAAATTCAAACTGATTGTAATTTGTCTTATTACAATCCTCGCCAAATGTTGACTTGCAATGTCGAAAAATATGTTTCAAATTTCTTCTCCAACAGATTTTAAGATTCATTTTTAGAATTCAGAAATGTTTTTTAGGTGGTGGAAAAATAAAAGACATACCCTTCCAGTAAAGCTTTTACGTTACTAGGGATTGGTCCGACCTTTCCGTGGCGTTACAGCATGCGACCTATATCATTCGAAAGCTGATGACCTAAAACATCGGAAATCAAATTCAAAAAGTGCTCAAGAGCCATGTGTTTCGAGAAATCCAGGTTAGAGTACATTTTCAGTAGTAATTCAGCAGTGATAAATTTCAACTGGAAAAATATTTTCTTCACGTTTTTATATTTTTCGAAAATTCTAATTTTTTCCACACTAATTTCTACTGAAATTTCTACTGAAATTAGTACTGAAAATGTACTCTAACCTGGATTTCTCGAACTACGTGGCTCTTGAGCACTTTTTGAAATTGATTTCAGATGTTTTAGATCTTCAGCTTTCGAATGATATAGGTCGCATGCTGTAACGCCACGGAAAGGTCTGGCCATTCCCTAGTTAGTTTTGAAACTCGTCTGTGTTTTTAAAATCAACGGTTATCTCGAAGCTAAATTGTAGGAACGTTGCCTACATCACAGTGGACCTCCTAGTCCAACTCATTTCCTTGATTAACTCATGGACGGGCTCCGTCGTGGGAGGCGGTATTCTTACCCTAGGGCGCCATTGACCCCGGGCGTCACGCGGAGCCTATTCCAAAAACGTGAACATTTCTACTTCTCAGGTTTTAGCTCATTTTGAGATTGCTGACGTGGCTTCTTTCTGGGCGGTACTGCGTGGCAATTTTTTGATACTGAAACGCCTCTTCTTTATATTTGACTTGAAGCAATACTAATTTCAACAGTGGGATGGCGCAGTGGTTAAGAGTTGGGATGTAAAGCAGGAGCTCTTTGGTTCAAATCCCCGCTATGTTAAAATTTTTTTGGATTTTTTGTGGATATATTCTAGCTCATTTTTCAGGTGACAGACTTATGCTGGAGCTTTCGGCTCTATTCGACTTTAATGGCCACAAAGCAAAAGTTTCATGGCTCCGAAAGTTTTTATGGCCCCAAAAAATTAAACATGGCCCCAAACAATTAATTGTGGTCCCAAGGGTAGGTCATAATTATTTTATGGCCTCAAAAATATTTTGATGGCCCCAATAATTTTAGCCGGCTAGAATTATGCTCTTTTATGGGCTCTTTTATTAACCTTGTTTAAAATTTCACTTGACAGTTAAAATTTTTGGGGCCATCAAATTTTTCTTGGGGCCATAAAACAATTATGACCTACCCTTGGGGCCACATTTAATTTTTTGGGACCACAATTAACTTTTTGGGGCCATGTTTAATTTTTTGGGGCCATATTTTATTTTGGGACCATGAAACTTTTGCTTGGGGTCATCAAAGTCAAATAGAGCCGAGCTTTCTAGCATACAATACAACATTTTTGAGCATCCGATATTTTGGGCGAAAATTTTTTAGCAGGTTTTTGAAGATATCCCTACCCAAATAGTGGAAAATTTTCCCAATTTTGATTTCGAGGTTTTCTGGATTAACTCACTGGTATTTTGAGGAATTACATATCACATCATGAAAGTGTTCTACCAGATATTGTTTCAAAATGGAATTCTACGGGGATAACATGAAAACAATAATACCTTTGTTTGATAAAAAACTTGTCAAAATTGGGAAATTTTCCCACTATTTCGGTAAGGATATCTTCTATAGACATCCCAACTCTTAACCACTACGATATCCCACTGTTGAAATTAGTAGTGCTTTCTTTACGTCAAAGGTACAGAAGAGACTTTTCAGTGCCAACTTTCGACCCAATTTTACTCGATTGCCAGAAGCGTTCCGCAAAAACTGAATTTATATTCTGAAAGCAAATTTCATAAGCTTTCGAATGGTATAGGCCACTTTTAAAAACGCCATCCTTTGTGTAGACCATTCCCTAGTCAGAAAAAATCTTTGGGAAAAAATGGTTCTAATGTTATTGAAAGGTCACGTGTTCTTTTTTTAACAGATATGTTGCCGGAAAGTATATGATTTGAATGTAGGCTGTTTTCCCCGTGAACTATTTGGTCTAGTGGATAGTGCTTTTGATTATCGTTCTCACGCGTGTGGGTTCGATTTTTCGAGTCCTAAATTTCATCTTTAAACTTTGAGCGAGACCTTAAAGGGCGAGTGTGCTAATTAAAAATTTTTTATTCGGGGTATGATTTATATATGAATGGATGCTGAAAAAAAAGTTAGGGGGAGAAGTCTCTTACGCCAAGTCACGAAAATCGCTCATAAAAAATATATAGGTGAAAAACAGCTCAAAAAAATGAACGTAGAGCGATCACTTTTCAAATTTTGGAGGAGGAAATTTCACAGAGCGATCAAGCGTGATTTAGAATAAAAACGTCAATTCTTTTTATCAAGAAATTTTATTAGGCGAAAAGGCATAAGAAGAATAGTGAAATGAGTTTTCTGAAGTAGTATTCAGATCTGAGGAACATTAGAAATTGTTAGTATGTTCTGTAGAGTTGTTCTTCTGCTTTTGCGCGTGCCTCAATGACTGTCGTCATAAAAGTGGGCTTTTTCAGTGCTCTGATCAGCACCTAAAACGAGCTTTATGACCTCGTTTTTTCATTCATTCAATCAGTCCGATTTTCGAGTTTTATAAACTATTTGCTTCAGATGGGAACCTTCCTGATGATTCTCCTGGATCCGTTCATTTCTTCAAATTGTAATTGATTCCAGTGCGATAAAGACAATTTTGAACGCGAAACATACAAACGTTCGTCGCTTTATTTCAATATAAAGTACTTATATGTTTTCCAATTACTCACTAGAATCTTTCTTTGGTACAGTAATAGGTTCTATTCGCGTAGAATGGTGCAAAGAATGGTCTCTCTTTTTTGAGTGACATGATTTTCAGAATTGAATGATCCCAACTTTTTTTGGAATTCGAATTTTGTAAAGATACCTCTGTTTTATTCAGATTTGGAAAAGTTCCGGAAAGCATAAAATGATGAGAACGGAGTCAATTTAGTAATTAGTAAAAACATTTGTCACTTCTGAAAATCATGTCACTCAAAAAAGAGGGACCATTCTTTGCACCATTCTACGCGAATAGAACCTATTACTGTACCAAAGAAAGATTCTAGTGAGTAATTGGAAAACATATAAGTACTTTATATTGAAATAAAGCGACGAACGTTTGTATGTTTCGCGTTCAAAATTGTCTTTATCGCACTGGAATCAATTACAATTTGAAGAAATGAACGGATCCAGGAGAATCATCAGGAAGGTTCCCATCTGAAGCAAATAGTTTATAAAACTCGAAAATCGGACTGATTGAATGAATGAAAAAACGAGGTCATAAAGCTCGTTTTAGGTGCTGATCAGAGCACTGAAAAAGCCCACTTTTATGACGACAGTCATTGAGGCACGCGCAAAAGCAGAAGAACAACTCTACAGAACATACTAACAATTTCTAATGTTCCTCAGATCTGAATACTACTTCAGAAAACTCATTTCACTATTCTTCTTATGCCTTTTCGCCTAATAAAATTTCTTGATAAAAAGAATTGACGTTTTTATTCTAAATCACGCTTGATCGCTCTGTGAAATTTCCTCCTCCAAAATTTGAAAAGTGATCGCTCTACGTTCATTTTTTTGAGCTGTTTTTCACCTATATCTTTTTTATGAGCGATTTTCGTGACTTGGCGTAAGAGACTTCTCCCCCTAACTTTTTTTTCTGCATCCATTCATATATAAATCATACCCCGAATAAAAAATTTTTAATTAGCACACTCGCCCTTTAAAAAAACAAGCTTAGACAGGGAATAGGACATATTCTGATTGAGAGGAATGTTGAATGACACTTTTATTTTTACATGTCCGGAATGGAGAATCCCAATTTGGAAGACGTTAAGGTCTTCATAGGGATTTACAAATTACAGAAATCGACAAGAAAATTCACTGAAAAACATACCTCTGAAATCCTTGAAGCATGGCTCATAATGGACTCATTACTTTTACTCTCCGGTATCGGTGGACAAGCTCTATTCAATGGAGGACGCCGTCGAACACCCTGAAATAAGATACCAATTGATGAAAGATAAAAAGAGAAAAAGTAATACACCTTGAGGAACTCGAACACCATTGTGCAAGCCAACAGGTGTCTTTTTGGTTTGAGTGACTGACGTGTGTCTAGTCAATATAAAAGAGTGTCTTTTTTCTCTCTTTTTGGCCGTTGCTTTGGTGACCAAGACTACTAGACGACACGAAATGTGATAGAAAGGGAAAAGAGAGGAAAATGGAAGAAGTGAGTTTTCTCTTTTCGTGTTCCAATTGAAAAAGGAAAGCAAAACGAGCTGCATCGTAAAAAGAGCTCCTACCACTGCTTTATGACTTTCTCCGGAGTGAATTTCCTTTTTCTTTTCAACGCACTCACCGTAAACATCTTGACGGGTTTTGGTGGTGGAGGTGGTCGATTTGATGGAATTACCATTAGAGTGGTATGTGTTCGAGGGTATGGATATGATCCACTCGATGATGAGCGGATGATTGATTTGTTTCTGAAAGTAACTTTGTTTTTGGAGCTAAAGAAAACAAGGATGAGTTTAGTTTTTCATCCTCTGAACCAATTAGGGGTATCTTAATGTGAAAAGTGAGAGAATAAAGTTGTCTATTTCTCCAACAAATATCTTTAAGGCTGTGTTATTTCGGATTTAGTTCCAGTTCCAAACTCATAACGATCTGGCACGTGAATTTCTATCAGAGTAGATGCCATTTTTTGTAGCCTGCGAGCATTAAGTTTTTTGGTGAATTGAACATTTTTATAAAATTGGATAGAAAGAGCTTTTTAACCAAAAAGGGCCAAATAATATTATTTAAATGTAAAATCATTGACGACTAGTTTCAACTCGTTAGCTCCATCATTATAAATCTTAATTAGAATCCGAAGGCAATTACGGAAGATTATTGTATAGGTGTTCCCGAAAACTTCTTTTGTCTACTCCAACTCTTGCAACGTTCGTTTTTCAAACTTTTGATTTTCCGAAGATGAAAATGTTGGGTTTTCAAACGCTCTCAGAGCTTCATAGGGGCCTGCCGAACTTAGAGTAAATAGAGTATCTCAAGCTACAAAATACATCATTTTACATCTTTAACTGCTAGTCTGATTCAAAAGTTTTTGAAATCACGAAAAACTGATTGACAACCCTCTGACACTTGTCGTCATCTCCAAATCCGTTCTTTGCAAAAAAGGACTCAATTCTTCAAACTGAAAAGTTCAACAGAACTTTTTTCTTTTGTTCTTTTTCTTCAGAATCCCAAAAATAAAAGCGAGAACAACCAAATCAAAAAATGAGCAAGGCGAGTAGCTCGAGAAAACCGAGAACAAATTGACTAGCAATCTGTCAAAATCTTGCTTGCCCTTGTATTTTTGAGAGGGAAAAAAGGGATTTCCTCATTTTGGATATCTTACCAGAAATCTTACAGCTGGCCTTTTCAAAGAAAGAAAATAATCAAGATCTCTAGTATTTTATGTCAGTTACGTCAACTCGTCTACTATACAAAAAACAGACCGTGAAGAAGACGGAGAAGAGGAAGATGGAGCTGAAGTGCTCGAAGAATCCATTGGCAACGAATTCAAATAAGAAAAAGAAGACGTTCAGAAATAAATGAAGACAAAAAAGAAGAAGAAACTTCTTATTCTTTCTTTTCCGTAGATTTCGGGAAATTGTGACGGCTGCTGAGTGTGCCGTGTGTGTTGGGCTTTAAGAGGAGAAAAGTCTTTGTCGCCGTTTCGTCCGTGTCTCCGATTATTTCTTTTTGATGTGTGCAAAAAGTGAAGGATGGAGAAAAAGAAGAGAAAATGGAGAATTGACGAGCCGAAACGGGAGTGAAAAAGTAGATACTAGATATGGAGAGTTATGAGAGATATTATTATTATTATAAAAATATACACTCATTGGCAGAGTATGTTTCCTTTTCCTCTACGCCTTCTCATTATTGATACTTACCGCCTCCATGGGAAAATGAGAGTCGATAAGACTTCCATTGGTTAAAATGATGAATGAAGATGAGGGGGGATGAAATGATATGTGTCAATATGGCATGTAACTGAAATCTAAAACAACGGAAGTTGTTGGAAAATGAGCATAAAGAGAGAAAAGGTAATATGATATTCACAGGAAGAGGTGAAACTGTGAGGGTTGTGGAGCAAAGGTTCTTCGGGAAGTTGGAATTAAGAACAAGATGAGAAAGGAAGAATTTTTTTGGTTTTTGGAAGTAGAGAGAATGAATCATGAACCGGGTGCAGTTTTTGAAGTGTTCCAGAATAAGACTAACAATGCATTTTTATATGGAATTGTAAATTTTAAAGTTCCAGGCCATATCAGCCAATGTGACCATCTTAAAATACAACATTCTTGTGAAATTTAAGAAATCGCATTTATAACTTCCAAAATTTCAGACTATTCATGACTCAAAATCTTTTTATCTTTTCATTCTTTCTGTTTTTCCTTGTTACTCCCAAATTCCGAACAATTAGAAACAGTCAGAAGACTGTTCTATAGAATCACAAAAATCCAGAACTTCCCAAAAAATAAAATTTTCTTTCCAGATTTCGAAAGATTTGTCCCCAATACTCAATTCTTATCCATATTATTAATACTGCATTTAATTTTTTTATACGAATGTAAACACTAACGGTTCTAGGCCATAGAAAGCAATGTGATCATCTTGAATCGTAAAACCTTGAAATACGACATTTTTGCGAAATTTGAGAAATCGCATTTTTAAAATTCCAAATTTTCAGAGTACTCATGACTCAAAACTTTTATATCTTTTCAATTTTTCAATTTTTCCTTGTTATTTTCAAACTCTGAACAATTAAAAACAGTTTGAAGACTGTTCTTAAGAATCACAGGAACTCAGAACTTACTAAAAAATTAAATTTTCTCTCCAGATTTCAGAAGATTCATCTCTACAACCCAATTTTTATGAATGTTGTTATTTTCTTACATCTACTGTAAAAATTGTATTAGTTAAGCTCAAAATGAGCACATTCTTGAAACACTAACATATTGAAAATGGTTTCATTAGAATCCTCGTCAAAAGTTGACCGGACAAGTCATAAAATATGTTTCAAATCTCTTATCCAATAGATGTTGTGATCAATTTTGAGAATTCATGAGTATTTTTCAAGTGTTGAAAAAATTGAGGAGCTTTCCCTTCTAATTTAGATTCTACGGTACTTGGTTTTTCTGTTTTTTTAACTATCACTTCGCAAAACATGACGATGTTCTTTCTGATCTGATTTGACATTTCCTCTGGAACGTGTCTAGAGCACAAGGAAAAAAGAAAAAGGAAGTTGATGTGGGGGGAAACGGAGAAGTGAAACTAATCGAATAAGTCGTTTGACTCCTTTTGAGACCTTCTTTTCGTTTCTATGGAAAATCTGAAGAATAGAGAAGCTCGTAAAATGAGCATTTTATATGGGCATAGAAAAGGGAAATGTGGAAATGAATCAATTGGTGTGAAAGCTAAAACAAGACGAGCCCAACCCCACACATTTCTGTCTCCAATTTCATATTCTCACACTTTCGGGAGCATTTTTTACGCCGGACGATTGGTCGCCCATAGATTCTCTTTTTTTGGCTCTTTTCGCCTTCTCAACGCCTTTTTTGCCGTTTCTCTCTGCTCTTTTTGTGTATTCATAATTCTTCAATTTGTAGCGAGAGAATGGTCAATCCTTCACGAGAAAGAAAAAGACAAAGTGTCCCTTTTCTGAGCATGTGCCACATAAATTAGCACTCGCATAGCTTCTTCTTCTTCTTTTTCGTCGTCGACATCTTCAGAAATATCTGTGAAGACGAAGACGAAGAAGAAGTGTGAATGTGTCTGTTGGCAATTAGTCAACCATTCAATGTACTTCTTTTTGAAATGAAATGAGAAGAGGAAGAGCAAGGAAATAGAGGATTAGAGGGTGAAGATACATTATCATTATTAGATGGAGGCCAGGATTTATGCGGATGAAAAAGTACGAGAGTATGCTACTTTTATTGGAATGAAGATCAACAAAAATGAAAATGATTTCTGGTTCAAGAAAAGAAAACTTTTTAGTGTAATTGAAAATAGGTTTAAAAAAGCAAGAATTTGGAAAAACAAAAATCTCTGATCTTGCCGAAATACTCTACGAATTCAAGCGATAACGCGATCTTCTATAAAATTTATCAATTATTTTTGGTGTAGTGTCGTTTATTAGAAAATCGCTATAAATCTAGGTCAATGGAATTCGATTCTTAATCGCTGCGCCATACTGGTGATAAAAAACACAATTCAGAAATTTGAAATATAGCAAACGACTTTTTTTCTACCTTTCTCGTGTACATCTACCTTAACAATCTTTAACAATCCTGACCTCAATGAAAACAAAAGTTTATGATCCAAACATCCATAATTTTCCTTTCAAAACTACACTTTTAATTTCTCTAGACAAACCAATAACAATTTATGGGTAGTAAAAAGAAAACGTAGATTCGCATTTCAAACCAAAATTTAGGAACTCTTCTCGAATCAATATCGCCTGAAACTAGAGCAATTGGAAAACAGGTGAAAAACGAAGGGAAATTTTTAGAGTAAGTCGGCTATAAACAGAAGGGGTTCCACTGGGAAGAAAAGGTATGTAAATATAGAGTATGGGGCGAAGAAAAATGGGTAGTGGTGGAGCTCTCATGGAGCTGGTGGCACGACGACGACCACGGACGGACGGACTGCTCTCAGTTTTTCGTGAATTATGCACAGACTCTCTTTCTGTGCTTCTAAATGGGTACACAGTGGGAGCTCTGGAAGAAAAAGAGTGGCTCCCGGGAAGAAACAAACGATTTTTTGATAAAGGGGAGTTTATGAAAAATCTTATTTAAAAAATAGAGACAAGAAGGGATAGGAACACACAGAAGACGTCGATTCGAAGTGCCAATTTTTGAATGTCTCCGGGGAGAAAAGAGGCTCTTTCATCACTTCCGACACAAAAAGATACCCTTTTTGATGGATGAAACTTGGTTGCAGAAGAAAGAAGATAATAAAAAAGGATTAAGAACTCACCGACTCATTTCGACCGCTGACTGCCGATTTCCCATGCAAGGGACTCTGCGCTCCGATGGTGATACTAGGTATGCATTCGGCTGAAAATATAATGATTATGGAATTGTGATAGGTAATAGTTATGAGAGTAGAATATATAGAGTTAAGAAAGGTTTCTAAGTAAAAGGTTTAGATGAGCCACTAATTTCCAGTGCATCGAGTCCTAAATCAGGCATACAAAAAGAATACGGTAACATTTACTGAGTAAATTCAAAAAATGAGACATCTCGAATTATCAAGTTTGAAGGTGCATAAAAGTGTTCCCAATAAGTCGGATACTTTTCTATGGATTGTTTAAATCATGACAAAAAAACGGTTATCGAAATGCCGTTAAGAAAAACGAGCTTCTGGAAATGGTTCCCTAGAATTGAATAGTATACACAGTCTTTGCAGTATCTTTTAATAAAATTTTCATCGTCTGAGCACTGCGCCTAGCACTGCGCCTATCAATGCGGAACTCTGAAAAATTGAAATGAAAAAACAGCTAAAAAGCTGAAAGAGTCGATGCGAACAGGTGTGAAGCAAGAAATAGAGGATATCCGGAAGGCACACTTCAAGCCGGAAAACCTTATTTTGGCTAAAGAATAAGGTCTACGACTTCAGAAATGTACGGTATTTGAGGCCCAGGCTTGGTCTCCCTAGAAATTTTTTTGACTGAAGTGACGGGGAACAGGTCAGAACAAGTTCAAGACTAGAAATCTATTTTTAAAAAACATCCGATTCGTTCCAACGATTTCATAAGGTTTTTGTGAAAACTTGATTCAGGTTGATTCAGGTTGATTCAGGAACTTGATTCAACTTGATTGGAACTCTCTAAATTTTAAAAAAAGTTGGAAGTTCAGAGTGTGGAGGGAACATAAATCTTAAAACGAAAGAATTCATCTGCCTTCTTCTCTTTAAAACGAGAGTATCCATGCATGATAAAGTGATAAGAAGTAGGATTTTCGAATGTAATCCTTCCAATTTCTCAAAATCTCAAATCCATCTCAGTTTCTTCAAGAAAATCTAAAATTCACAGCCACTTTTTCTTCGTTCTCTTCTCTTTTTCATTTTTCATTGCCGTCTTGCCCTTTCCGATTAACGATGTCTGCTGGCTCGAACTTTTTTAGGAATTCCTAAACGTTTTGGAATAGAGGGAGAGGATTAAAAAAAGGAGTCCAGATGACAACAAACAGAAAAAGCACACAAACACAAATAAATATAGATGGTCGAATAAAAGGCATTCGGTAATCGGATCTCCCCCGGGGGTGCTTTCAGCCGCGAACTTCTAGATCACTTCCGCGGGCGACGTTGTTGGGACAAGAAAAACAAGAAGAAGAAGCGGTGAGAAAAGAGAAAAAGATGAAAAAGAAGCCGAAGAAGGAGTAGTAGAAGAAGAAGCAACTCTATTGAATTGCGACGAAGACGGGCGGAGTCCACAGGGCACTGCGGCACATAAATCTTTCTTGAGCAGCATGTGCTAAAATGTCGCGAGCCCATAAACACAGGAGATTGGAAATGAGAGTATGAGCAGGAAGAGCAAAAGAGACACGACAAGTTTTATATTCATGATGGAACAAGCCTTTTTTGTTGTGTTCAGTGGACTCAAACGGAAAAAAAACGACTACTTGTTTTTGTTTGTCGATTGAGGGCATGATAATGAGAAGAAGATGGGGAAATTGATTAGAAAAAAACAGAGCACTCTCAATTTCCGGTGTTCTTCTCCGGAAATCGAGTTTTTCAGCGGTTGAGAACTTGCAGACTATTGACTTTTCTGAATTCTAAAAGTGGACCAACTTGAGAAAAAAAGAGAAAAGGGGATCGAATTTCAGAATCATGACTTCCGAAAGGGGGAAATCGAGAGTACGAAAACTTGAGGTTATTCAGAATAAATGAGAAGTATGAATGGTTTTACAGATCTTTATTACTAAAACCGTCAGAATATGGGTATCATATAAATCGGTATTTTAGGGCCATATTGATTCATACTTGTTGTTCTAGGTGAAAAATTGATAAAATGTCCAGATTTCTTTGTCACTTAATTTTGAATTCCAGTTGGGTGGCAGGGCGCAATTGATTTGGCTAAAATCTGATTATGGGAACAATTGAATTTCTAGGGTATTTGCTGCGGAACAACGGATTTCAGAACAAGTTTTCACTCGATTGAAAAAAAAACGATGAAAATTCTTTGACACACTATCGAATAGCTCAATGAAACTGAAACAAATATTCAAGGGTCTGAACTTTTAAAATTTGTAATTTTCAGATTCCAAATTCAGACACTACTCCTAGCAAACCTAACCCAACAAAACCCAGATAAAAAGAAGAAAACTCAAGAAAGAAGTTGTTCGAAAAGTAAGGAATGAAGGAAGGTGTGTAGCGATGCGAAATGAAACTGGCACATTGGAGCACTTCAGGCTCTGCTTCTTCCCCTCTCTTTCCACTACGTAATGAGCAAAAGGTGGGGGAGCTCACCTACCTTGAAGTAATTACCAGTGTGTCGAGGAGCACGACGTTCATTCAGAAAACGCATTTTGAATTCAGTTGCTTTCTGTCTCTTGTTCTTTCTCTCTTCCTTTATTATGCACTCGAATCTGCAATTGTAAGTGTTGAACAAAAAGAAGAAGAAAAGCCGACGGAGAATGAAAAGGTATAGTAGTTTTGTGAGGAATGAAGAATACAAAGATAAGTTTTTAGAAAATCCTAGGAGGAGGTCCTTCTCCGGAGGAGCGCCGGAAGACGGAGCCCATCGTGTAATTCAATCTAGACGACGTCGTGATGCTTCAATAGAGTCCACTTATGGCGACGAAAGTTTGAAGATAGATGGAGGAGGTTTCGTAGTGGAAAAAAAGGAATATGCTTATCTCGGATCGGAGAAGAAGATGCTCGTGAACGTAGAACGACTTTTTTGACAGCTCTGAGGCAATTCTATTTGTATTTTGTTGTGAATGGAGAAGGATCTGTGGGAAGATGTGAAAAACACTCGAGTTCTCTGATGGCGCCAATTATAGAAATGGAAAAGTGATTGCATTGGCTTGAAAAAACAGAGGTAATTTTTAAATTATTCTGAATAAATCCCACGGATTTCCCGAGTCTGAACACTGTTAAACTTGAAACATGGCCCACTCTTGAATTTTCAGGAACAGGAACATTTTCAAAAAACGAAAATCGTATGAGATTAAAGATACCTTTACAGAACATTTCTAAATATACCAATACGCAAACAAGAGTCGAAAATTCTCGGGAACAATTTTCCTGTCAAAAGAACTCATAAGATTGGCACGACATTCCCAAGTAGAGGGACCAAATTGAAAGAAGAAAAAGAAAAAGAAGTACGGAGACAATTGAACACAATTGGGAAGATACTGCGAACACTTATGTGCAAATTAGAGAGAGTTATCGGCTCATTGAATAAATTCAATTCAATTGGTTCGTTAAATCACATTTTGTGCAAGTGACAAGCGATTCGGGAGAGGAAGATATGAAGATTCTTGAAGTGAATATTTCAAAAACTTTCAATTTCCACAGAAGTTTCTCGAGTGTGGTATTTTTTCAATCCGGGTTTTTTCATTGCAATGCATTGCTATTTTCTATAATTTGAACAAATATCTTATGAAAAGTGTATGTTCTATGATTTTTTCGATAATAGTTAAGATCATTCAAAAATATACAAAGACCATCGAAGAGATCTCCGACTTACCTCTTGTGCCACGAAACGAACGAATGAGCCAATGGGTCATTTGAATCTTCTAACCTCCTGAAACCTTATTCATCGTGTTCCCTGTTCCCTCCAAAAAATTAACCGGAGTAGATCAATACGCGTTTGGATGACAAATGAAAACGTTCCTTTCAGGTAGTCTACCCAGGGTATACCCACACATGATCAACTGTTCAAAAGAGACTTTCTACCGGGGGCTACCGTAAAAGCGTAGAAAGGCATTCTGAATTACAACTTTCGAGAGTCCGCGCGACCGTAATTTTTGTTTTTTGCCGTAAAACTTCCAGCAAACAAAAATAGACTCTTCAGCTACAAAATGCACTATATGTGATTCTCCGAAAATTGGTTATAGTTTCATGAGAAGGTTTACAAACTTGATTTTTTGGTGTCCCTCTATTAGAGGTTTTACGGTATGTTACCTTCAAACTCCAAACAAACTTCAATCTTGACGTAGAATAATTTCAACCACAGTTTTTGGCATCCTTCTATGATTTTTTGAACTGTACTACTTTCACTTCATTGGAGAACAGACACTTGAGTTAGATTCTCAATACCAAAATTATTTTAACGATAGTTTTATTGAATCAGAAGGTTTTATCAAAATTTTCATTGAATCGAATGGGACACACCGGGCGGGAGGAATCATGAATTTATGCACTCTCAAGAAAATAAATTATCCGTTTTTTTTTTCCTAATCGTGTTGTTTGCACTGTTTTGGAATAAGTTGAGATCATCTGACGTATTTTGCTCATTTCTGTACACTTCGTAGTTTTGAAACTCTTTGGTTTTCAATTTTGAATTACTTCTCGAGCAGCTTTGAATCTGACGTTCCATTGAGACGAGCCTGAAAAAGTAAAATTGTTATTACTATTTATCTCCTTTTGTTAAAAAACTAAAAAAAGAAACAATCAATACTAACCCGATTTAACGCTAATCTCATTTTCCTTATACTATTCCTCGCGAATGACGTAGTTCCCTCACTTGAATCATCTGTACTGTTATTGGTTGTAGTCTCTGTAAAACGTCATTAATTATTTGTCCAATCGTTCATTTTTTTTCTCACCTTTGTAAATTGCATTTTCAATCTCACAACACTCTTCAGCAACTTTCCCGAATTCCCTTCTCAACCTCTTCGTTGTTTTTCGTTCTTTGAAAAATAGAAGAGCGAAGAAAATTGCCAAAATGATGCAGACGACGTTCAGTGATGTAGTCGTGCCACCAACGACTTTCAGGATTTTAACTGAAATATCTCAAATTCAGGGATAAACTGAAGTTCTTGATTCTCAAGTAGATTAGTAGAAGGAAGGATATGTTAGAAAAAATAAGGAAGTGGACAGAAAGGCTCACTATTAAACTGTCTTAACTGCATACCATCATAGGCAGCCATCAGAACTTTATCGCATGTTTCTCCCATGTATCCATCGTCACAACTGAAAATTATTTAGGTTATTTTTGAGATTAGAGAAGCTTATTCTCACTGGCAAATCTTTCTGGAGCCATCCATCAGGCAGATTCCATGCATCCCACAGAATCCTTCGTGTTCAGAAGAGCATGGGGGTAGATTGGAGTTGTTCTGAAAGCAATGAAAGAGCTTTTTAGAATTCTAATATAGTTCTAGCCAACATTAAATCCTATTTTCCTTTGAAAATTTATTTTAAAAAATGAATACTACATTCCGTAAAACCTCTAATAGAGGGACATGTCCGTCTATTGTTCAACATCCTCAAAATCAAAATTCGAATTTCACAAAAGTAGTCATTACTAATCTTTGAGAAGCAAATCACAACGTGGTTCTTATTGATCCCAATCTATTTTTGAAAAGGAAACGATTGAGACTACTTTCAGATTTACAGAAGTCTGAGAAAGTGCTCTTTTCGAGTTCACATGGGTGTCCTTCTATTAGAGGTTTTACGGTATTTCTCATAACACTTACATCTCTCTTCTGCTTAACTCTCATCTGTCTTGAATGATATTTTCCATCCTTTTTCCTCGTTGCCCCACACTCGTACATTCCAGTGTGAATGCGGGAAAATGAATCAATGGTTAGAGTTTTGCTGAAAATTGCAGAATTACCAGAAAAAACTGATAAGAAAACCTTACCTCATTCCACTTCTTTCTCCAACTTCCAAATTGTTCGCTCTGAATACCAGATTCTCAAAATGCTCCTGAGCCATTGTGCATTTCAGCATTAACTGGGAACCTTTCTCAATATTTTCAAGAGTTTTTGTAACTGCTCTTGTTTCCTCTTCTGGATCAAGTACAAGTTCATAAGTTGGGAGCATTGTTGAATCCATTTCACGGCGGATACGTCTGGCTCTCATTTTGAAATCAGAACTGAAAAAAGGAGTGTGAAGATCATAGAATCAATAGAATAAAGTGTTCGCAAATACCAGGAAAAAAGCAATTAGAATGCAAAGAAAAGGAAACGAAGTTAAGAAATACGATAAAGTCTAGATCTGAAAATACTGAAAAACAAAAAAAAAGAAGGAAAAAATAGTAGTTCGATGAAAGATGACGTCCAAATCATGAATATTCATGGAACTGAAATTCCAAACCTTATTCTGGAGTTGAAAGGGGAATTACGTGACAATTTCCGGAAATAGACGAGTTGAGAACGGTTTTTGTGACGTTAGAAGAGGATGATAATGAATCAGAGAGCGATTCCGGGTTAGTAATTTTTGGAATATAGATACTACTGAGAACTACTTTGAGTTTTACTTTAACTGTAATCAAAATATAGATCGGAACACATAGGCAGACGTACGTTATATTGATCCCGAGTCTACTTATGACATTGATTATTCCAGAAGAAGAGATTATCTGGAAATAACTTGGCTTGTTAGTGGAACTTTTGCTTATGAGAAATTTATTGATTTTTGTTTTTAAACTTCACTTAGTTTCTGTTTGGCAGTTTATTTTTGATTGGCTGATACAGTCAAAAAATAAGGAGCACTAAAAACTTGGAATACAAGATGTTTTGGATTTGAGAATGTTTTTATCTTCGACGAGTTCCAGAAAACGGTGACGACTCAAAACGAAAAGAAAACAAACTCTCGGTAGACGTATGAATTTTAATAATCCTTCTAGAAGGAACACTTTTGGATTATTTAATAGAAGAAACCCTTGAGAAAAAGGATTAAATTTGAAGAAAATAAGATGAAGGGAAGAAATATATTGAACTTTTTTGGATGAGATAAAAATGATTAATTTGGGTGGAAGAAGATGAAAGAACAAGTTGTGGGGTGTGGTTGGAGAGAAAACATCAATGATTCGAATGCGTCATTTTCTGTTTCTATGCTTATCATTAACTCGGAAAGGGAAAAAATTGGTAAATGGACAGGAAACCGCAGATATGATTGCGTCTAATAAAAAAAGTGCGGAGGTGGCGCGATCATGGAATTCAGAAAAATATCTCAAGTACTTCTGGGATCATGTGAGTAATTGAAAATAGTGACACATCATTCAGTGATATGATCTGAGCACACACCACAAATCGATCGAGAAAAAATGGAGAAGAAAAAAGCATTGGCGGTTTCGGTGGGTGTGCTCAAATATTTGACAACCCGAAAAGAAAACGACCCGAACGAAGAAACTGTCCTGCACTTATTTTGCGGCGAGACACAGAGAGATAAGAAGTTTCTCGATTGGTTTTGGAGATAAAAATACCGTAGATGGTGGTAAATCATGCGGAAGAAAAGGACTGGAAGGGCATGACATTCTTGACATTTTTCAGAACTTTCAAAAAACAATGGAGAAAGGTTTGGAAAGGTCTAGAAGATAGAAAACTCAGATAAAGTTGTTTTTTTGAATCTTGATAGGTGGACATGAAAACTGTGGAATGTATGCATAGTGATACCGCAATTCCTAAAATGGTGACTAAGGACTCCAGCAATTACGGTAAATAGGGAGCAGAAGTGTCAAACATCGGAAATTTGCAAAAAAAAAAGGAAAAAATACCGGTTCGGAAGGAATACTTTGCATCCATTAAAAGTGGGAAGAGACTTAAGACGAAGACATGGAAAACATTGAGGAAAACAATATACTTATTCTTATATAAGAGCAGTGGGCAAAGAATAAGACAGAAAATAAAAGGAAAGATTATGACGGAATTAAAGGTTCAAGAAGAAAAAAAGTAGTTGTTGACCGGGGAACCGCAAAGTGACTATGAGTTTTTATATATAGGTGGGGAGTAACTGGAATTGGCATATGTCATGATGAGTAACTGAAATTAGTGAAGGGAACGGGAAGCGGAAGATTGGAGAGAATTGTCAAGTAGAGTGGAAACTTTTGAGCCCGTAAACAAAGTGTTTGCATTAATGTCTCCAAATATTAAAGTTAGGAACAGTGATTCAAAGTGAAAAGATAATGATTTGGAAAAGGAATAGTTTTATTCGATTTTCTTAGATGTTTTATAGTTATCTAACTGAGCTTTAGTTAAGCTAGTAAAAGTTGTTCTGGCAGCCACTGTTTGAGAACTAGTGGTCCAGCTTCTAAATGAGAGGACACAGTTTGAATAGAGGTTCAAAAATTTCGAACAATCAATAAAATGAAAATGAGTAATGGGATGAGAGCCTACTGATACTTCACAACTGAACTTTCTTTCAGTTTAAAATTGAATTGAAATCAACTTCAGAGCTAAAATATAGTCTAAGGATATGAATGGAAATCTTTGAAGGAAGGAAAACTTCGGTCTTAGACTATATTATCTCTGGAAACACCGAATCAGCAATAAAAGTCCGCTCAATATTCAAGAAACTCGAGATATGGATCCTCAAAGTACTCCAATTTTAGTGTTAAGGGCTCACATCTCCAGTTACTTGAACATTTAGCAAAATTTTAATTTTATTGCAGATTCGGTCTTTTTAGGATCGATTTAGTCAGAGACAAAAGTTTCAGAAAATGTTCAACGGTAGAGGTCAAGGAGCTTCTTTATTAGAGATATGAAAATGAGAGCATCTCCAATCGAATCAAGAAGAAGGAAGTTCAATGATCGGACCAAGAAATTCTCGATTGCTCTTGTGAGTCAGAAAAAAAAGTGGCATTTCTGCAGATGCATCCAATTATATTCAAAATTTTTGGTCATCAAATGATTTTAGCAGAATCGTGTCTCACGGAGAAGAATCAGCGAAGAATCAAGTTGTATTTAGAACAAATGAAAAGAAATCATGTAAACAAGAGCAACATTTTTCTTCGCTTTGAGAAGCAACACATTTTCCGAAACTCAAATAACTGACGAGTCGGAAAGTGGAAACGTATGTCTTGGATTTCTAAAAGTTTTTTTCGAAATACTACGAAATGACCTGTCCATATCTGCCTTTTTGAAGGACTTTTCTACGGTATGTGTGAGTAAGAATGGAATGCGTGCGGTTAGACAGAAAACGATCATGATCCCTCTCAAGGTGTCACTTTTAAACAATAGGCAATGAACATCTCGAACGAGAAAAGAACGTCCATTAGAGGAAATGGTGGTTAGGGGTGTGGTAGATGACGTAATTGAATGAATTCTCAGATTCAGCTTTTCCTTCTTCTTCTTCAGCTTCTTCTTCGTCGAAGAATCTAGTTTCGGACCGAGAAAGATGACGCAGCACTGCTGCAAACAATCAGTCGGAGGTCGTTTGTGGGTCGATTTATTTGACTTTCGATTCGGTTTTCCCTCTCAAAAACTCAAGTGTGAGAAACTGAGTGGAAGAATAAAGGATTAGAAATTGAATTGATTTATGAGAGCATTAAAAAAGATGACGTAATTTAGGAACATGGATCTAGAAGTTTCGTAGTACGAGTCAATGTTTGAACGACCTTTGAAGAATACAGGGATAGGTTGTGCAATGATTGCGAAATCGGAGGATCGGAAATAAAAAGTGATGCAAAATACGAATTCGAAGAGGTTTTGAAGAAGGGTTCCGGAGACATGTAATGTGAGATCCGAGCGATTTGAACTTTAAATTTTCGAGGCGTGGGAGGAAAACCAATGAGCTCGTCATTCTTTTCTTGTCTCTTTTTTTGTTCTTTAAAGCTGGCTGGAAGGACCACTAGATTCAAGTATGTGAACACTAGCAGTAGTCGTCACTCAATAAAGCGGAACTTGAACAAATATAACCTCTATGTATCTGAAAAGTCTGAAAATGTTATGCTCATGCCACAGACCGAATTCACCTGCTTTTTCAGCTCCTTGATCAGTATTTCACGCGCCGTTTTAAGTGATAACCCTTTGTGCACAGACTCAAAAGCAAAAAAAGCTCTGTATTTATCACATCGGTAAAAAAAAAAACAAAAAGCAAATAAAAATTAGAATGTGTCTATGCATGAATAACAGGAGGAAAAATGGTATGAATCAGGAATGGAGTGAGAAAGTGTAATAAAAACAACACAACCCGAATGAAGGCATCTGACAACTTTGAGAAAGAACTGGGATTTGAAGAGCAAACGAAAAAAATTTATTCAGGAGTCGCCGTCTTCTGTCGTTTCCTAACAGGAGCCAATTCGCTCGGATTCTTGTACGTCGTTTTCCGTTTTCCCGAAACTGGAGCGATCATATCACTTGTAAGAGATGAAATGAGTCGTTTCTCTTCAGCCGACATCTTCTGACCATCTGCTTTTACGGTTTTTGAGTAGACATTGCTGTAAAATGTGCTGATTAGAACTAAGAAAAAAATTCGCGCAAAAAATGGGAAAGCGAACTATATTTAAGTTCACTGCAAACGTACTTTATCTCGTCGTGCCTCGTCCTCATTTCACTGACAGTTCTGATGATATCGTCATGAGTACCAGTTTTTGGCAAATCCAGTGCTTGTAAAAGGTCTTGAGTAACTTCTGCAGATCTCAATTTGTCCAAGACAACATCTACTTCGTTCATGGAAACCCGGAGACAGTTCTTCTCGAGAGCTTTGATTTTCCTGGAAATACGTATTCAGTACATTTGCCTCAGTTTAAATTACTTACTTTTCCATCGCTTTCCTAACGAGTCCTCGTTTCACTCGACGTCTGGCTTTGTCCAGTTTTTGGAAGCCGAAAATGAGATAATAGTTTTTCTCGCCAATCTGAAACCATGGGGTATTCATACTTTGTTGAAAATTATCGTCATACCGTTATGTTGACGCCGATCCCTTCCGTTGCTCCGTTTCTCAATTCATCACAAAAAACTTGAAGATGTCTCATCATTAAAAACGGTCCCAACGGAGATTCCACCGGGCAAGTGAGCAAGTTGTTCGAGTCCTCGAAGCGCCTGAAAATATATCCTTTCAGCTTCTTCGATTGCAGTGAAAACTACCTTTTGATGAGACTCGTTTCTTCCTGTTTTCTGATAGCTTTGTCAAGATGTCGTCTGAAGTCAGCAGTCAGTGTTCCGAACTCTCTGTACCACAGTTTGTCTTCGGTTTTTCCATGAACGTCCACTAAATGCGTCACCAAAACTCGGGTGTCTTCTTGTTTTTTGTGGCATTTTGGGCATTCGAGAGCTTGCCACTGAAAAATAACTTGTAAAATACAGGGTTGCGGATTGACGGCCCGGCCCGCCGGCCCGTCAACAGTTCTTTTCAGAGAAAAAAATTTTTGAAAAAAATTTTTTTGAATGAAGACATCAAAATTTTGCCACCATCAAGGTGGGAAATTCTTTGATCGACCTACTTTCGACAGTTTTTCCATTCAATTTGCAAAATATAAAACAAAATATAAAAGCCGAAAAAGATTTCGATTTCACTTTGAAATACTTTTTTAACGTCTACTGATAACAAATATAGAACAAAAAATCTTCAAACTAGAAAAATTCGATCTGAAAATTTTTTTTAGTATGCAGACGGGCCGAAGTTTTCAGAAAATCGGCCCGGCCCGGCCCGTCGCAACCCTGGTAAAATAGGTTTTGAATTGAGCAGCAGTATGCAGTTTCCTGATATGAACACCTTATAAATCGGCGGAAAACTATTATTTCAGGAGAAAGAAAAATTTTGCTTTTTTCTTCGATTCATAAATATTTAGGGTATCAAAAAAGCAAAGAAAAAGTCAAAAAATTCAGGCAGTAATTACAGTAATTTGTTGTGCGTTGCGAGACCCAACAGCAAACACATTCAATGCTCCTTTAATTAGTAGTTTTCTCATTGAATTTATGCAGTTTTCTCGAAACTACGCGAAATAAAAAAATTTACGATGAATTTTCGTGTTGTTTTTCTTGTTGAACTGTTTTAAAAATCAACCATTCATTTTTCTCAATACTTTTTTGCAACTTGATGCATTACTTCAATAGTTCAGCGAGAAAAGCATTAAAAAATCGTCGAAAATCTTTTTTCGTGCGTATTTCCGTTATTTAAAATGAAACTTCACAAAATAAAAACCACCTAGAACGGTTCTAGCAGACAAATTGTTTGTTTCTAGAGACTTTTTCACGATTTTCATCGCGTAGGTCCGAGGAAACTTCATAAATTCAATGAGAAAAATTAGTGATTAAAGGAACATTGAATATATCAGTTGTTGGGTCTCGCAACGCATAACAAATTACTGTAATTACTTCCTGAATTTTTGCTATTCTGCTTTTTTTCTAGCTTTTTTACCTTATGAATCGAAGCAAAAAAAAAGCAAAAAATTGTTTTTTGCTACACTTCAATAACCCCATTATGCATTAAATACACTAATAAATTGAATAAACGTTAGTTTTTAATTGTTAAAAAAACAAATGAATAGGCCCATTACGAGTTTTGCTTGGGAGCGCACTTTCAGAGTATGGAAATTTGTTTTATATTAAAAAATTCCAAGTTTTCTAATGATGGTCAGTAATAGACGAATAAATATTGATGTTACTAAATATCAAACTTACATCAATTTGTGTGACGCTTTCTTCGATTTCATCGCCATTTTCATCTAGTTGATTTTCAGCTTTTTCCATCCGCTTTTCAACTCCTAATTGCATACTACAGTCTGCGAGCGTTGCAATGAATTCTCTACGACTGTATTTCTGATGATCAGCCAGTGATGCTCCAAATCTTTTCAGATTTGAAGCGTACCCGTAAGAACGACCTTTGTCATTTGTGTCTATTGGAATATCCATGCCTGGAAAGCAAAATATAGATATTGCCTGCTGATTAAAGCTAAATAAAAGTTTTCAAAGTGAAGTATTCATTGTTGTGATTGGTTTAGATGCTTAACCATATGGGTTCGCACTTGTTTCCAGAAATTAGAGATGATACATAAAGTTCAAGTAAAAATAATAGTCAAAATATAAATGTTTGACATAGAAATGCGTTGGAAAAGGAGAAAAGAGTGGGGAATAGCGGTGCTGTTTGAATTGAAGAGAGACGCAGGCAAGAGAATAAGAGGCGCTGACTTGGATACATCGCATGTAAGCCAGTGTCTCCTCAGAACCAAGGAAATTGAAGATCTTCGACAACTGATTATCATTCATTAAAATGATGGAGCAATCAACAAGAAGCCAAGACTGGAGCACCATCCAAGGAAGTTTTCTAGTATACCTAGGCTGGGAAGGTGCACATATACTTACATTTCATGGATAATAAACTTGTGAACCCTATATTAAGCTCTTGGTAGATTTGACACATAGTCAATAAAATAAAAACTCAGATTTCTAGCAGACACTTTTACGAGCTATGAAATGACATGAGAAATTGAAAATTCCACTGAGAATAGTGAAAAAATTTCAGATGTTTTATAAACGATAGAGCGTTTAGATATGCACAAACGCGGAAGGAAATATCAAGAACTAGCCGAAGAAGTTGAATGCGGACAGTTTTACAATACTCCTAATTTTTAAGCGCTTCACAAAGCAAAAGAACTTGGACATGGGATAGTGGTTTACCAAATAATTTTAGGAGTAAATATTTTCACTTAACTAGCCTGCTTCACCAAATTAGAGACTGGAATGTGCGCTGCGTTTCTTAGAACAGATACCAGGTCATCCGTATCTATTTGACACCCCTTCTCAGCCCCTTATGACGTGGCACAAGTCATAGACAGGCAACACATTATAAGTATGTCAAAAACAGTGCTGATAAGGAAGCATCTTTTTGTCATCGTACTGCGCTCAGCTATTCTTTTCTTTAACTGTTATTCTGAAAATGAAAGACTCTGAAACTCTACCCCTAATTACTCGGAAAGCGCCAGTGAAATATTATCATAATGAGAATGTATCAAGATTCGAGAGAAGACGGAGAGAAAAGGGTAAAAAGGAGGTGAGATAATTGTTCTGAACCAAAGATTCGCAAACATCCTAAGCTGATATAGGAAAAACTATCAAGAAATTGACTTTCCTTAACAAAATGCAAACTAAAAAATCGATGACTTCAAAAGAAATATGTGATTTTTTTGTTGTAATGGACTTTCGCCCATTAACGGCAAATTAGTAACCGAAAAGTCTAAAATCAGTCGAAAGCGCAAGCAATTATTTCGAATACGCGAATAACTTCGACAGTATTCGACAGTATCCCAACGCATTGCCTTTTTGCACCAGGTGGGCTACTGTGGAAGGTATTCGCGGCGAGCCACCCTGCGAAATAATTGCATGCGCCTTTAAAACGGGCTGAAAACTGACGGCGGCCCGATAATATGTACACACTACATACAGTACAACTTGTCATCTACTAAATTAAAGAAATCCGAGAGGTTTCGAAGTTGGAAACAATTTTTCTATTAAAAGTATTCAAAAAAAAATAATATTTAACCATAACTACCTGAGCGGACGTTATTTATTGTTGAGTTGATCAGGGTTATCACTTCACTCAACAACTAACTTCGCTTTTTGAACTTTTACAGTTTTTTAAACCGTAAATAAATTAGCTAATTCATCCCCCTTTAACTTCAGGAAAAATGTAGTCAATTTTCAAAATTTTGCTAATTTCAACTATTTCTTTCGAGCAAAGTGAAAACAAATAACCAACAAATATTTTTTCTTAACAATTATTGATTATTTTCAACTTTAAACTGTGAAAATTTTAAAAAGTACAATGTTACGAAATATTCGACAGTAAAAGTCTGAAATTATGGCTGCGCGCGCTCAGAAGCACTTTCTAGTCAGTACGAAACGGGGCGATGATGTGAAAAAAGAGAAAGAAATCGGTGCGAGACCAGGAGGACTCTTTTCTCTTCTTTCAGGAGAAAGAAAACTCAATACGAATGAGTCATTGGGCTACTGAAATGGAGAAACTAACTCGTTGATCGAAGAAGATACTTAATCTTGGTTGAAACTAAAAATTCAAAAAAGGAAGCAATGATTGAAACTTAAAAATATAATAGAATTCCATCGATTCAGTTTTTCTGTTGTTTACCCAGTTCTAAAAGAAAAAAAAACTGAGAGAAAACGACTAAAAACAACGAAGTGCGAGGAAACGGGAACTAAACATGCATTATTGATTGATAATTAATCTGAAATCATTTGAAATGGGACACGAAAAGTCAAGAAAAAGGGAAAAAAATTGAAGGGAAAGGCGAAGAAAACTGACGAATGAGGCAACAGTCATAATAAACGGGGGCGCACACTTTTGAGAGGGAGAGGGACGGAGAATACCGCCCGTTTTTTGTGAAAAGTTTAGATTTGTTTCTTCGATGGAAGATGAAGATTAGTTTAGGAGCAGGTTTGGAATGATAGAGCTCTGAAAATAATACGCAATGGTTAAGATATGGGATCACAATTATCGTGTGATGCTAAACCATTACTTGATTGGAAAACGGTTGGAACCATCATACATTACTGGGAGATATCTGGATTCAGAGAACCCAATGAATTTTTGATACTGATTGAAAATTGATTAAAAATTGTACGATATCCTCGAATGTTAGTTTGCTCTGAAAGTTTTGATTTTTGAGTCGCGAAAAATTGAGCTTTCCTTATTGTTTCCAATTTCTTTTAGCTGTTGAGCAGACCGATTATGTTTTTATTGACAACTACAATACTTCCGATACCTCTTGTAATCTGTCTAGTAGAGAAATGATTCTTTGTATGCAGTGCAGTTTTAGATTACAAATTAGCATTCTAGGGTTCCAGAATTATGAGTTCTCATGTCAGTTTGTCTTGGAAGAAAGTTCTAAGAAAACGGACGGACATCAGATGACAAATACTAAAAAGTTCCAATTTCGATAGGCTTGCATATTGCAATTGTCTTCAACAATCACATATTCTGTTAAACAAGTCAAATGCCAGTCAAATTCTATTTATGTTGATGCACGTAGAGTCCATTTTAGAAAAACACGTATTTGGTTATCAGTTTACTGTTATCATGCCTATTTCAGTATTATTCTCGACTTGCCCATCTGAATGAACTGTACGAGGAAGATGAAAAACTTATGGAAGGGATTACCAAGCCGGAAGATGTAGGTTCTAATTTAAAATGAACTATTTGAGTTTACTAATCAACTTTCAGAATGAAAAATCTATGGATAGATTATTGGCTAACCTTTCGATAGCTCTCAACTTAACTCTTCTGTTTACAAATCTTCTTGCTTCAATTCTCTCGGGAAGTTTATCTATTGTCAGTACATTCGTTGACTCTTTGATGGATGTGACAAGTGGTTTGATAATTGGAATATGTTTGAAATTGATTAAAAACACAAATATGTTCAACTACCCACGAGGAAGAGCGAGGTAGGTAAAAGAAGAAAACGAGTAGAAAGACCAAAAAGAATATATAATTACAGACTAGAACTGGTTGGTGTCATAATCTGTTCTATTCTTATGGGAATTGCCAACACTCTTCTTGTCATGGAATCAATTCGTTCAATTTTGGGAGGAGATGTATATTTTTTTGAAATTGGAAACCTCATAATTTAGAAATTCCAGATTAATCCTGAAATGGACATTCCGACGCTTTCAATAATGCTGGGAGGATCTGCAGTCAAGATTGTTCTCTGCCTGGTATGCTATCGTCGTGGATCCAGCTCTTCAACGGTACTTGCTATGGATATGAGAAATGATATTGCCACTTCTATAGTTGCAATTGTATGTGCTACAATTGGAGACAGATATTGGCCATATGCAGATCCCTTGGGAGCTATTCTTGTTTGGTAGGTATCTTGTTTTTAACCAAGAAAGACCGATGGGCTCTCTTCTTTCAGCGGAGTAATTGCTACCTCCTGGTACGGTCATGCATTAGAAATTGTTCCAAATCTGGTTGGAAAAAGAGCTGAAGGAGAAAACCTTTCGCGGATTCTGAAGATTGTCATCGAGCACGACCCCCGTATAAAGTAAGATTTTTTTTGTCCCAGCTTCGAAAAATTATCCGGTTTCTGACATTGTAATTAACTTTTCAAAAAGAAACGGATGTTCTTCAAATTGGTACCTTTCCAGATACGTGGATCATGTGATGGTCTACCACACAGCTCTCGAAGCTTTAGCGGAAGTACATATAGTAATGGATGAGGATCTTCCGTTGAGAGTAACACATGATATTGCACAAGGATTGGAACAGAAATTGATGCTTTTGAATTTCGTTGAGAGATGTTTTGTGCATTGTGACTATGAATGTGATGGGGATAAGTAGAATTCGTTTCAAAATAAACTATTTATTTAGATAAACCCGTGTAGATAACCCTGATCTGTTTGATCTAATGTCCAAATTTATGTCCAATGTACTGATCAGCAGACACTGGAAGACCAAAATATTTCCATTGACTCCAGAAGCAAAGAATGAGAAGAAGTGAACCTATGAGATCTCCCAAGGCAGTTAAAAATGGAATCGCAGAATTGTCTGGGTCGATTCGCATGATCCACATTGCACGAACCAAGATTTGGCAGATGTAGAGAAGTATTGTTACCTTGAAAAAAAGAGGCTTCGATTATAGATTCGGATTCTTGAAGATTACCTGAATTGCGCAAACTAAAACAAAAGATAATGTGAATGGAAGGGTATTGTGAAATCCGACACCGAATAAGAAAATGATAAGAATGAAAATGATATTAGAAGGAATTGAAATTCCAAGAAGAATCTGAGCAGCAGATGCGTCTTCATCTGGAAAAATTATGTTCTGAAAGTTTCGTTCATATCTCTTACTCTTTCCGAAAAATGCTCTCCATGGATTGATGTAATGCGGAAGTGGCTTGACTTCAATTTCTCTATTCTTTCTGGCTCTGTGCAATTGAGTTGAAATTCGACTAGCTTGTACCGCAACCAAATTTCCACCAAGACCATTGATAAGAGGTTGAAATGCTGCCAGAGGTGGATAAGTTTGCATGGATTTCTTGAGAACAAGTCCACTGAATGTGGTTATCATCATTGCACATAGAATCGGCCACCATCCATTTTTAAGTACCTGAGTTTATCTCCTTAGAGAATTTTCTAGTTTCCTCTCAATTACCTCTAAAGTGAACCTATCCTCCGCCGCAATAACTGCTCCTACAATCGCGATGGCGTAGAAAAAAAGCAAAATGACAATGAGTAATGTGATATGTAAGTCCCGCATGTGACATACTAAAGTGCCCACGTTCAACTGAAAAAGAACTGATTGACTATTTCCGGCATTCTCCCGTTCGAGACATACCAAAATGTAGAGAGTAGAAACGTCACCGAGAGATGCTGCAACTGGAGTGGAGATGTTGTCCGGATTAAGTTTCCATCGTCGAGCAGCAATTACAACAGCAACCATTAGAAGAGATAGAACCAGAGAAGCTAGCGATGCAGTTACTACAGCTGATAATAAAAGACACAGAGTATCATCGAATTTGATCTGAAATTGAGAATTTAAACTGGAAATGATTCGAGAGATTTACCGTTTGTTCTCCAACAAATAAAACTGGAATAACTGCTAGGGACGACACAGCAATTGCTTGACATTGAATTAATGCCATGTT
Organism: Caenorhabditis zanzibari; assembly: GCA_963966625.1. Lineage (NCBI taxonomy): Eukaryota > Metazoa > Nematoda > Chromadorea > Rhabditida > Rhabditidae > Caenorhabditis > Caenorhabditis zanzibari. The sequence goes on from OZ016471.1 coordinate 9,879,774, forward strand.
GGATAGAGCCACTTTCATTTTATCTTTCCTACTTTCCATGAATCCAAGGTTCGCCTGAAACTTTACTTTTTCTTGATTCTACGTCCAAATATTCACTTACCAAAGTGGATAGTCTTGATGAAAGTGTCATTTCAAGATTTCCTTTCAATCCAACTAGAGTAGGAACCATGATAACTGCATCTGGAAGAGTTGAGAAGAACTCGGATCCTTCTGCAGATTCGAGCATGACACCAGCTAGAATGAGTCCAAGACCAGCGAATAGAAATGGTATCAGAGCCTGAAGTTCAAAAAAAGTATTCTTCATGATCCTTATTCTTGTATAATCTCACCTCGGCCATAAACTGTTTTTTACTCTCCTTCTCGGCTACATTGAATACATGTGTCGGCTTTGATACATTCATTTTTTGAATCGTCACTGCTATCGGAGCGAATATCCAATTCTCGACTATTACATTTGATAACGTATCACCCGTATTGTTGTTGTTATTCCCCTCTACGATTCTGAAAAAGCAAATTGATACATTTCAAAGTTCTACACGATTAATTTAGAACCTTCTCACAGACTTTGGGCTGGATCCAATTTTCTTTCCAGGTATTCTCCGCTTATTTTTCAATTTCTAACATACCCAATCTGACAGTAATCCTATTAATGATTTTTGAAAGTTAAAAAAAGCTAACCAGAGAAATACAGAACAAAAACAGTAGGAGACGCAGATGGTAAAGTAAATGTTGGAAAAAGTAGAGCGAAATAAAATGGAAGAATAATGTTGTCTCCCCTCTCAATACACCGAAAAGCGACAAAACTAATACATTTCTGTTATCGCGGTGGCGGTGCGCCTGTCTTCGATTTTATATAGATTTTCAAGCATAATTTTCAAGTTTTTATGGTGAAAATTTATAGTTGCTACCCACATTTTATATAGAAAAGTCATGAAGAAAATACCAGACAGGACAGAACTAGACGGCGGATTAGTAAGTACAAATGAGAATAGAGTAATTTCCAAACTCTGAATATATTCTACTCCGTTAGACGAGAATAAATATCTGAACTTCCTGGTTCAATGGTTCCAACAAAAGTAAACAAAATGAGAAGACGCAGGATTGAATGAAGCCAATTGATTCGAAATAGTCTAGATTGTGTTTTGATTCTGCGGATTTTCAGAAATGGCTTTGAAATCCAAATAGTTTTTAAACCATTTTCAATTCAAATAGGTTTTGTTGGTTTGTGGGTACTTTCGATCTTCTTTTAAAACATTTTTTCCAATTCAAGGGACGATTATCAGAGCTTCTAGGGTACCCTGAAAGCTAGAATGGAATTTTCTAAAAATTTGATATTGAATAAAGTATTTCAAGAGATTTGAAAACTACAGTAATCCAATTTGATTCTCGAGTTCGGAAGGCTGACTTACAGATGGTCGATGGTAGTTGACTGTGGAATTTGTGATTCCTCGGCCCCATCAATCGGTTCGAAATCGTCGTGATTGTTCGACATCTGGAAAACTTTCGGATTTTTGAAATTTTAATAAAGTTGTGAAATCACGAAGAGCTATGCCGGCTTTAACATAGATTATCCGATGATACTAATCGTCTCCAGGGTCTTCTTCACTTCCTTTCCGTTTTCATTTTTTGGAGTTTTTCGGACAAGTTCAACACAAAAAGTACGCTCCATTGCGCACGTAAAAGTGGGAGAAGATGCACGGAATGTATAATTAGGCATCCGGGAGAAGAAGAAGCAAAAAACGAAGGAAAGAAAGAAGAAGCAAGAAAATAATAGAGGCATGTATTCGGTTTTCTTCTTTCCAGATATCTTTATGCTATCCGTAAGAAATAAGAAAGTAAGAAGAAGAAGAAGAAGAAAGGAAAAAGCCAAGAAGCCTGCCATAAATTAGAAAACAAAAAATGAGGTCTCTGCCAGATTGAGTCAGAAGAAGAAGATGATGAAGAAGAGAAGAGAAGAAGCAAGGTTATCCATTCGACGAGCTCCGACGACTGAATTGGTGATCACTTTTGATGGGAGGAAAAGAGAAAAAAAAGAAGCAAAAAAGGTTATATTCATTTCAGGGCGGCCGGATTAGATGCTGAGAAGGGGATGTGGAAGATTCCTTCTTCTTTTTTCTTGCAACCAACTCTTGATACGAATCATTTTAATGTACACTTTTCCATGAGGTTAGAATGGACGAATTCGTGCTTTGCATGATAGGAAAGTATGCACTTTTCTGAAGTTCAGTCATTCAGACAATGGGGATTAACAAGGACTACAGTTATACTATGTACTCGTTTGCCAAGCCTAATTTTCTTGTTTCCGGAACAACTTTCACTCTTTCCTCGATTTTTTAATGTACAGAATAATATAGTACAGTTTTTCACAGTTTTTAAAATACTGGAAACGTAATGAACCGAAGCAACTTAAATTTACATAAACCAACCCAGTAATCGGATGAGAAAAATAAAGATTTAGGTACAGTCCAAATATTGCTTCAGAATTTTATGAATCTATGAATTTTGCATTCCTGTTTTCATCCCCATCAAAAAATTATACTCCTTTCAAAATCATTCCATCAATTTTTCATCCCTGTTTCTCTCAAACGGAAGCAATATATTACTAGAATATCCGGATATCTAAATTCCCAAAAAAATATTGATGTCTCTTTAGCCTCCAACTTAAGAAAAATAAGACATATTGCAATATATTGTCTCAAATATTGTCTCAAACGATTTTTAAAAATAGAAATTAAGTTCAAATGGAAGTGTGAAATTCTCATGAACTAATTAAAGAGATGGAGGTGTATATTCTATTTGATTTTTCTGGAAAGAAGTTGGTATAGACTCAAAAATATGTAAGAGAGAAAAAGAAAGTGTACTCCATCCATAAAACCACTTTTCTTTTGGGGCTCTTTTTGAGTAGCTCTACCTGACTCTCAAACTCAAAACGTCTCTTTAAAAATAAGGTACAACATTCGGAACTTTCAGAATATATGAGCAAAGAGCAAAGAAAACAATCTAAATATAAGGAACCTGCTAGACATGTCCAAGTTGGGAGAAAAATGTCTTCCTAACAAAGAAGAGAGTGTGAAAAAAAGTGAAATTTTGAAAGGACTTCATGAGCAGAGAAGGGTCGACAAGTCGACTAATGGAGCGTGATTCCGAAAAAGAGATGGCAATGACACTTTGTTTTTGTGGTGACAAACCGAAAAAAAGGAAGAGTTCCATTCTTCAGACAATAACTTTTGAGGAATGGGATAGTTTTTGGAAGGAAAGAGAGAAAGCTTGGTGACAAACTTGGAATGGTTCTGGAATAATAAGAGTGAATGTGATCAGGTAATACACTGTTTATATTTTTTATGAATCCTTTAAGATTTTGAATGAAGTTTCTTGGTAACTGAGAACACATGTAGAAAGGAAGTAAATGGAACATTTTTCGCTTCTTAGAGAAATTCACACTCATGAAAAGTTTCCTTGTGAAACAGTTCTACTAGAATTTGCTTTCAGATTCCCACGAACTCTCATTAAAAATATCTCGGAATCCTGAGTCATTATTAAAGGATCTGCACTCTGGATTAGTTCCTCTCTTTAACACAACCGAATAAGAAAAGATCAGAAGAAAATAAACAAAAACATGCCTAAATATCTCTAAAAATCTCAAAATGCAGGTGCAATTTTACAAGTAGACCATTTGCGAGGACATTTTGTATTATTTGAAATCTCATGCTCTGTCTTGTTATCATGCCTTGTATCTCATGTGATCATTCAATGGACTCGCAATGATAATCCTTTCAAAATTTGTTCAGAAAAACCAGAATTCAAAACGATTTCATAATCAAAGTCTCCAACTGATATCCAGAAATCCAGAAAGAGGTAAGACAGAAGGGGGAAGGAGTAGAGCATCTGGCGAATATCAAAACATTTTTCGTTTTCCTTTTGGCATTGTACTCCCCGTGAGTCCCGTCTCTTCGTGTTTTCTCTTGCGCCTCCGCGGCCTACAATTTCCTGCTCATTCCTCATTTCCTGAACAAGAGAGACAGGCAAAAAAGGAATACGGGAAGAATAAGAAAACGAAGACGACTATGAGTTTCAGGATATTCGAAGTGATTTTGGGGTAGACGATCTGAAAAGGTTACACAATTGCTCCGTCGGGAAAGGTCTTGAGTTGGATAATGGTGATCGAAATTCGAATTGACATCACATACAGTTTGTAGAAAACGGAGGTGTAGTAAACCAGCTCAACAGAACTCGAGAACAATCACAAGTAGTATAATCAATATTGAATTCAAATCAATTTGTGAAAATGCCAAAAATTTTCTAAACTTTGCTTTAGCACAGCTATTTTCGTAAGTGACAGCATCTTCAACAAAGTTATTATCCACCAGTTATTATCCATCCATATTCTTCCCAATTTAGGAAGGATCTGCCCAAAATCATAGCAGAATGATCGACTTTGTGGCCACCAGATTCTGATAAATTTTTTTCATGAATTCGATCTTCTTGCAGAATTATTTGCTTCGCTTGAAGCTCCACTTTCTGAAGGACTCCACACAGGCACCATTGATACATGTGTTTGAAAATACGTTGAGTTCTATCCTCAAGTTTCTATGTGGTCAGCGGGCTAGCAGGAAGTTTTCTCATCGATGGTAACTTTTGGAAAGTCGAGTTCCTTTGCTGAAAATGTATCGATTATGAGTCAAATTCTCAAAGTATATTACCATGAGATGACTCCACTGCGTTCCCCATACTCCCAAGGATTCATCCCGTAATAACTGGATCTTCTGCCAACTCCATCTCCATTGTTCATTCACGAAAAGTCTCGAAACCGAACGGTTGGTTTACTGCTAACAATAGTCTTACAAGTCGAAAAGCGCATCAGGATCAAGTTTGAAATGAAGTGACAAGTCCGTTTTTGCAACATCTTGATCGTTCAATTCGTCTCGAATCAATCATTCTGTCGACTAAGCATCCCCTTTTTCTCTGGAAAACGTAGGCGCGTTAAAAATTGCGTAAGGAGAGCGTCTCACCGGGAAAAAAGAGGGGAGAAAGAGATTGCGTTGTTCCAATTAAAACTTGTTACGGTACGAGACTTTTTGAGTTTGCCATTGGGGCAACGACATCCAGCCTTATGTCTCCTCCACAAATACTTACGAGACGCATACGATTATACGATTCGGGTTACGTAATCGAGGATGCAAATGGCAATTGTAGGTAGGGAAACGAAGGGGAAAAAAAGGAGGAAGAGATAAAGGAAGGGAGAATTTAAATGATAATTCTGACGAATGGCCGAATCGTATGGATTCAGAGGGTGAGGCTGGGATAATGAGGGATAAACATATGGATTAAGCAGTAGAGATGAAAGTGACATTGATAAAGATGTTTTAGGATTCGTTCGAAACTGTTTCGTTTTCCTATTGCGTTAAAAAAAAACGAAAAACTAATCTAAAAGTATTACTAACAGGTTTCCGATCTGATTAGAACAGAGCAACTTTCGGATTATTCACAAAATTTTGTGGAAGAGCGATATATTGCGAAGGTGTATTAAATCTCAAAATCCAACTACGCTCCAACTTTCTGCTTAAATTTCGAGGATGACAAAATCGAGGACGCGGCCCGGGCCGTGGGTAGACCGCCGGGGTTAAACATTTTTTCGAAAATGTTTCTTGGATCGAAAAAGCCCTGGGCCTTCTTTTCAGAAATCAAGACGTTTTTTTAATCCGAGATTAACCATGAAGCATAATTCACTCACACTGTTATCAAAACTCTGAACCAAAAAGAGTGGAACGGTGAAACTTTGCTTTATCCATTGCTAATTTCCAAAAATCTCCGTGATTTTCTCCTAATTTTTGCGTAAACAGTGTAACCAGGAAGATAAGCAAGGAACAACCCTTTTCTCACAGATTGATGATATACGGCACAACACAAAACACCTTTTGGCGGGTTTGTGAACATTATGATGTAAACAATCCTCCTCTCATTTTCTTCTCACTTCTCTCTCTCCATATCAATAGTGTTGCATTATCATGAAATATCAGTATCTCTTCATGGAGACGCAGCTTCTTACCGGCCCATTGAACCCGAAGCCGAACGCGCGTCTCTGGTTTTTTAAGGGGGATAGAAGAAGAAGCTTCTTAGGAGACGTAGAATGAATAAGAAAGAGATGGAGAGTGTCCAGTACGGGCGGGCGACAACGAATGGGATTTCGAACCTGAAAGGAGGTGTGGCTACGGTACGTGGACATACAGACCGAAGGCTCCTTCGCCATAAAAGGCTGACTGTGCCGATCGCTGCTGACTTTCTTGTCACTCAGAGGGGCTGCCATGAAATACGTATCCAGGCTGTTTTTGGTGAGTTCTTTTTTGAAATATACGGAGATTCTTCATTTCGATTGTTGTGTCTACTATTTCATGTTGAGAAAAACCTATAAAACAATCCTATCTTTGTTTTGAATCGAGTACGGATTTGAGAAGGAAAGAATAATGACACTTCTTATTGTAAACATTTTTGTTCTATTTTCAATGAGAGTCGTTTTCTTGAATCCTTGAAATCCTGAATAGTTCATAAAACCCAGAATGATAACCGTCTTTACTCTAATAGTGGGCTCTTTTCGGAAGAAACCTCTTGAACTCAATTGTTCTCGAAATCAAGACTTTCTCAAGTTTCGGTACTACTCAAAATTTGTCTCATTCGAATCGTTTTCAAACATTTAATGCACTCGAAACTGAAAATCGATGAATTGAAGGGTACTTTTGGGAATTGCCAATTTTCATTTTTAGAAGTATAAAAATGACCTTTCAGAGAAAATTCGATAAGCTAGCTCTCGATTGTTTTTTTGCTCTTCAGTGTTCCAAAACTTATATTCAATTTTTCCTTCTCATGCAACAACAAAATTCTAAAAAGACACCTTGCTACGGTTTCGTTAACAATAGCTGAAATTCTACACCAAACCAAAATTCCAATCTTAAAACTTTTGGTAATCATCTCAAATCTAAATGAGATCTAGAACGTTTTGGAATTACATGTAGCCAATTCAACAACTTTTCTCCTCCTTCATAAAAAACCAATAACGACATTAATATCTAGGTATCCCATTACCATTTCCTCATATCTCTTCTCCTCATCTCATCCTAATTACAGTTATCTTCTTTATTCGGCACCGCCATCGGATGTCTACCAGGTCTTGGACTTGGTGGAGGTGGTGGAGGATGTTGTAGTCCTGCACAACCTGCATGTGGTAACCCATGTGGAGGCGCTGCTCCCGCTCCAGTTTATGCGGCTGCTCCATTAGCTCCAGCTCCATTCGCTTCTTACCCACAAGCCCCAGCGACTCAGTTCCAACCAGCTCAATATCAACCACAACAACAGCAATATGGAGGAGCTAGCAACTACCAGCAACAACAGCCACAACAATTCCAACAAGTTCAAGGAGGATACGCTGGAGCTCATCAAGGAGCCAACTACGGATCCATCCAGACAGGAGCAGTATCTTCTGGAGGCGCCTACCTTGCCGAACCAGCCCACCAAGTACAACCACTGCCATTGCTAGGACAACCCGTGGCTTACGAGGTATAGTTCCGCGTCGTTAATTCTTCGAAATGGGTGATAACCGGTAATGCCATTGCAGAAAACCGTCATTGTTGCGCCAGCACAACAACAGGAACAAGTATTGAACACGGCCCAAGTGCTGACCAAGGTCATGCCTGCTAGTGCAGTTTTGGATGAGCACGTTGTGGAGCCAGCAGTTTCTTCTCCAAATAATGTACGTTTTTCGGACATCTGAAAACTTCCAAATTAGAATAATACTTTTTCAGATTGTTACATCAATTAACACTCAGACTTCCTATGGAGATGAGCATCAAACTATTACCGAGACCCACAATGCTCAACCACAAGTTCTTCACCGCCCAGCTGCTTCATCTTCATCTTCTTCCTCTTCTTCTGCTTCCTCTTCTGCCGAACATCATCCAAGTCATCAAGTCCGTGTTCCTTCTGCATCCTCTTCAATCGAATCCAACGAGCAGCGTGTGGTTCCTGAATCTGTCATCGTAAAGGAAATTGTTCAATCCTTCGAAACTACCACTCCATATCCAAAACAAGTTGCTCTCCAAACAGTTGCTCCATTCGTTCCACAGCCAGTTCGTCCAGCTCCACAAGTCATTGAAACTGTCCAACCACAAGTTGTTGTTTCTCAACCAGCCCCACACGTTTCCGTGCCTAAACCAGCCCCATACATTCCACAAACCGTCGTTCATCCAGTTCATCCAATCCAGCCTGCTCCAGTTCAACCAGCCCCACTTCAACCAGCGCACGTTGTTCAAGTTTCGGTTCCAGAAGCCACCCAGCCTCCAACTCACTCATTCGTTCCAGAGACTGTAAGCATTATTTTTGTTAGTTTTGAGAACAAAGTAATTATAGAAGGTCGTTGCCGAGGAAGACAGAATCGAGGCTACAGGAGGATCGGATTACGATCAACCATCCAACGTTCCATCCAACATTCCAAGCAATGAGCAAGCCACTGTTAACGAGCTCCTGGCTTCTGTAAGATACTAAATTTGTGAAACTCATGAAAACTAATTTTCAGCTTGATACTGCATCTTCTACTCCAGCCAGCAATTTGGACTTCAACCAGGTTACCATCGAGCCAAACACCAACCAAAAAACAGTCAACGTTGAAACCGATGGAGATGATTATGACTCTGTTCCACTGAACGAAGACCGCAAAGATGTTCCAACGGCTGAGCCATCTCATAATGTTGCTCCATCCAACCCAGCCCCAGCAGTTTCAGTTCCAGAAGAGACTGCTCCAATCATTCCACAACCAATTCAACCAATCGAAACTTACCAACCACAAAGTACTTCTGCCCCAGTTGCCGAAACCACCGTCGGATACGTAGAGCCACCAAAGACTCAACCAAAAGTCCATCTCCAACCAGTGGCACCAGCGGTCCGTGTCGAAGTGACTACTCAAGAGCCAGTACCATCCATCAAATTCGAATTGCCAATTGAGGTTCATGAAGTTGTTACTCCACAAGTTCCACTCCAACCAGAACCAGCTGTTATTCAAACCATTACTGAAGAACCAATTGCTGAAGTTACTGTCGAAGTCCTGCCAACCTCGGCTGCTCCAGTTTCTCAATTCTTCGAGAATATCACTTCTCGCGAAGAGACAAAAGAAGAGCCAGCAGCCCCAACTCAGGTAGTTTAATTTTATATTTTTTTTCTGTTCGCATGACTAAGTTCTGCTTTTCACAGCCGGAATCACCAGTACCATCTCAAGCATCAACCGATTATGATGAGAAATCAGTTGAGAACAAGGTAACACTTCTCGGTTTATCCCTCCCACTCTATTCGGTTCAGATTTCCACGGAAACCGACGTTGTGCCCAATCTTGGAGAATATGGAAGCAAATTCGCAAAGGTGGGTATCACTACTTTCTTTTCCGTTCCTGAAGATATTATGCATGTCACCTGAGAACACGTTTGTGACGTAGTCACATACACAATTGAACACATTGTAAAGTTGCATTCTTGGCATTTCCGGGTTCAAAACTTGACACGTTTTTCTCTGTTATGCAACGAAAACCACTAGTTATGGTAGTGTAAGAGGAGAATGCAGATACGATATCAAGTTCAGATTGTACAGAAATATGCGTAGTTCTAAACTCAATCGTTTTATAATACCAAACATTATCTAGTTTTTTGAACATCTGAAAAATTGAGTTTTCCAGGTGCAAGGAGCTGAGACGAAGCAAGTGAGTGAGCCAATTCAAATCGAAACCATTGAAAATGCCAATCCATACGGAAGAAGATATTGGATCTTCTAAGGATTTACCATGATTTCTACATTCCTTTTTTCTTCATCTCATCTCAATGTGCAAATAGGCGCCAGTTGATAATTTGTTTTCCAAAGTGTTAATAATCTTATATCAAATGCTCAGCATTTCAATTCCATTCCTCTCATCTCCCCGAACGAACCGATGTTTTTTTCTGTATATTTTGTTTCTCTCCTTCTTCCTAATAAATAACTTATTTTCCATATTCCCCCTCCCTTTCTTCTATTTTTCCGTCTTGATCCACCAGAAGCCTAAGCTGTGAAAAGATAAAAATCACGGAGGAAAAAAGCTTGATTCTGTCAAGGTCAACGAAGGTATGATAGGCGTCGCCGAACAACAGAAACTTGCCGAAAAATTGCGTAATGAAGGATTTTGGAGGAAAAGAAGAGAGACATCTGCCACCGATCGGATCCCACAGAGCGATAAAACGAATTTCATTGCCAGAAGCTAAAGAAGGAGAAGCCGAAAAAAAGGAGAAGCTGTCGTTGCGGAGAAGAGAGACCAGGAGGATTGCGTAATTGGCAGAATTTTTGGGTTGAATGCAATTTCACATGCTTAACAACAACGGGGCAGTCTGTTTATAGAGTCACTCTTCGAAGACTTTTTTGGGAAAAAACCGGAAGAGTGGCCACGATCACGGAGGTACCTGGTGTTTGGTTATGTTGAATGACGTGGCAAGGAGAAATCAAGGTTATATTTGTCGGCAGACTAGACATTATGCTTGGTTGATATGATATGATCAAGCTATTTTCAATGGAACAACTGGATTTTTTTCATTAGAAAGATAATGGTAGATATGCTATCGTACAGTGGATTTATTTGTAATCATTCAATTTTTGTTCTCAAAAAAACCTGAAACGTAAAATCCATTTTTAACAGGCTACCTGAAACAAATTTTGAATTGAAAATACAAGAAATCAGCTACTTTTTTGGGACAAGTTTTCATAATTTTTCTCAACTGAGACCCCGATTATCTCAAAATTTTGAGTCGATCTATAGAAAAAACCTTAAAAAATTTTAGAATAGTTTACTCCCTTTTTCAAACATCACAGAGTCAAGAATTCAAAGCATTTAAGGGGTTCGCATGAATCAGTTACCAATCAGTATACAAACATTTTACATACAGTTCGGGGAATTCATGCTGAATCATCTAACATACGCTTTGTTGGTTAGAAATTTGAATTTCAGGAGACCCACCACGGCAGTCAATCACTCAAACTAAAGTTGCTTTCGTCCTATTTGGTATTAAGTAAAAAATAATGCTGAGGTCTGGCTATGTAGACAGAATTCTTACACAATTTATCAGGTAGAATCTAGTGACAACTAGTCTCATCAAATATCCTCTTATTTTTAGCGTTAGATTACAACAAACCTTTTGGGTATTTTTTTCTTCTGTTTTTCAAAGATATTTTTTCTTCAAAATGCCAAATGAACGTTGTTCTTCCAATACCAAATAGACAATAATCATAATCAACGATATTTACTCACTGAAAGCAAGAATACACAATATTTACTATGAACTTTGCAAGTCTATTACTTGCATAATGAACAATATCCAAACCAAGGCTGGCAAAATCAAGACCGCGGCATTCTGGTAAGGGTACTTCTGACTATGGAAACTCACGGCGGCCGGCCCTGAGCTTATTCGATTCAAAGAACGTATTCTCGAAAGGACCGCCGGATTCAGGCACGGCCTCGATTTTACCAGCCTTGATCCAAACCAAAAACCTTCAGCAGATCAGATTCGTAAGTGCAAATGGGCGTTAGAGTTCTCCTTGGAATATGATATAATCAAGTTTTTGTTCAAGCTGAAACGGAAAGGAAGAGAGAGTGAATTTTTGATTGATTAGGTTTTGCAAAAAGACGTTTCCTGTTTATCAGCTCAGAGAATATCTCCTCTGTCATCGAAACCCTTTATACCTGTGTCCTCTTTGCTTCGTTACACCTAGCATATTGAAAACGAAAGGGAAAAAGCTTAGGTCCTGATCGGGACGGTTGGCAATTAATCAAGTGAATCGCTTATCAATCGAAAAAAATGTTTTCTCCGCGCAACAATCGGTTACGCAATAGGGGGGAGAGGATGATAGAGACATTTGAGGAGAGAAGCTAATGAAACAAATGGAAACGATTGAATAAAGACGGAATGGTGGTGCCGGCGAATTGAAAGAAGAAGAATCGGAGGATCCGATAAATGAGTCACACGAATTGCGGAAATGGAATGGGAAGAATCATGACAGATTGCATAATTGAAAAAGGATGAACAAGAATGCGAGAAACTGAGATATGATGTTCTGATACGGCTTGGAGCAAGTTCTGGATGTAGACCGTTTTGGAAATAGAATAGTTACTCTTTATATAGATCATTTTCAGATAGTGAGAAGTTTATAGTGAGAAGACATTTTGAACTTTACTGCCAACTAGATGTAAAGAAGTGAGCATGATTAATTTCCGAGTGTCCTGCATGAGATTCATGAATGGTGACTACTGTAAAGACAATGAACAAAGTTCAATTTTCAGCAACTTCTGAGGAGGAGTTGATCCTGAAGGTTTCCTCAAAAGCTTTTGAAACATCCTGGAACGGATAAAATGTAGTGAGAGCGTCTTGTCAGAACGATTTTTCTTATATTCAGCCAAAATTTTAAAGTGAAACAAACAGAAATAGATAAGATCAAGTTTGCGAAGAACACCGGCTGTAACCTAAACACTTTCACCTATTGCTTCCTAGTTTATTTGCTCTTTTTATGACAGAGATGTTCAAAGAAACTATCTGAATATTGAATCTTTTGCCATTTATCTGTCGTTTTTTTATCCATCTTCTCCATTTCGCTCTTCAAAAATATACCGGTCCTTCTGTGAAGGTGGCACTGGTCACCCGTGCGACGACACATAGCCCGGGGGGTGTTAGATGGCTGGCTTACCCCCAATAGTACACCACATTCCGAGGCGATAGATTGTGTCATATACGGAGAGAGACACCTCGTCCCCAGGTTCGATTTCAGAAAACTGTTTTACGCAAGCGCGGCTTCTTCTCTTGCCCCCCTCCACCCGCCATGTTGCGCCAGCGCCTTTCTCTTTCACACTGCCGGAGGAGGTGAGGGGAGGAGTGACAAGGGCACTACTTAAGCTGACCGAATCTTTCATTTTACGCTACTACACACACTCTAACACACAAATTTGTGTCGTCGTCATGGCTAGTGTGAGTTCATTTTGTTCTTTTCCATTGTTATTACCTTTCTCACTTTCTCTTTCAGTATTTGTTGATTGCTCTTCTTGCTACCCCAGCTCTCGGATGCATTGGAGGTCTTGGTGGAGGAGGTGGCTGCTGCCAACCATCCCAGCCAGCCTGCTCTAACCCATGCGGTGGAGCTTCTGCTGCTGCGTAAGTCTTAAATTCCTTTTCTATTCCTCTATTTCTACATTTCTAGTTACGCTGCCCCAGCCGCTGGATACCCAAGAGCTCCAGTCGGATACGCTGCCCCACCCCCACCACCACCACCAGCTTACGGAGGAGTCGGTGGAGCTTCTTACCCATCTGCTGGAGCCGGTGGACAATATGATACCGGAATCCACGGAGGAGCCGCTCAAGGAGGATACGCTGGAGCCCAAGGAGCCCAAGGAGGATATGCCGGAGCTCAAGGAGCCCAAGGAGGATATGCTGGAGCTCAAGGAGCTCAAGGAGGATACGCCGGAGCCGCCCAAGGAGCCCAAGGAGGATACGCCGGAGCCGCCCAAGGAGGACAAATCGCTTCTCAAGGATACGCCGGAGCCGGAGCCCCAGTCTCTGCCGGAGGAGCCTACAACCAAGGACCAGCCGCTGTGAACGGAGGATATACTTCCCAACAACAAGGAGGAGCTGTCGCCCCAGCTGGATACGAGCAAGGACCAGCCGCTGTTCACGTTGATGCCACCTCTGTCACTTCCGAGGGAACCGTCTCCCAACAAGGAGGATCCTCTGCCGCTGGAGGATACGGAGAAGAGACCGGAGCTGCTTCCACTGCCGAGCAAACCAACACTATTGTCCAAACCGGAGAGACCACCGAGGAGGGATACGGAGCTCAAGGAGGATCCGCCCCAGCTGCTGGAGGATCTGAAGCCGAGCAAACCGAGATCGTCGCTGTTGCCACCTCTGCTCCAGCTCCAGCTCCAACCTACGAGAACGTTCAACCAGCCCCAGTTGCCCCAGCCCCCGCTGAGGAGACCCACGAGGAGACCCATGTTGAGGAGGAGGCCCACGTCGAAGAGCCAGCCCCAGCCCCAGTTGCCACCTCTGCCCCAGTCGTCGAGCCAGTCACCGAGGTTACTAACGAACAAGAATATGAAGAGGAAATTGTTGAGCCAGCTGAGCCACAAGTTGTTGAGCCAGTCCCAGAGCCACAAGTTGTCGAGCCAGCACCACAACCACACGTTGACCCAGTCCAGCCAGAACCACAAGTCACTGAGCCACAAGTTGTTGAGCCACAAGTCGTTGTTGAGCCACAACCACAACCACATGTTGATCCAATTGCACCACCACCACCACCACAGACTTCCGAAACCTATGCCCCAGTTGCACCACAAGTCACTGAGTACCCAGTTCAGCCAACTGAGGCTCCAGTAGAAGAGGTATACGAAGAGGAAACCGATGCACCAGTTGCCGCACCAGTTCAACCAACGGAATCCTCTTCTTTCGAAGAGGTGACCGCTGAGGAGACTGCACCACAACCAGCCCCTTATGTTCCACCAGCACCAACTTTCACTGTATGTTTAGGATTGTCCCTTCTTTCGTTTCACAATCACTCAACAATTTCCTTTTAACTGCCTGACTATCCAGGCTCATTAATGTCTCTTGTTCCTCCTCCAAAATTAATTTTTCAGGAGCAAAAGCCAGGATATGAGCAAACCGCCCCAGCTGTTGAGACCAAGGAAGAGTCGTACGATGATGAGCAACCAGCCGAGGAGACCCATGTTGAGCCAGAGCAACCAGCCGTCGGAGGAGGATACTCTGCCACCGAGGCTCCAGCCAAGCCAGATGGTGGATACCGCACCCACTAAGCGATAGATCGAAATAGGTGCTCATTTGCTCTGATCTCGTTTTGATTGCTCGCCGACATTCTGCTCAAAACAATCCCCTAATTTTTCTCGTCTTTCAATTGCCTCGTTTTGTCTGTATATACTGTTGAACACCGAATTATTTTATTTTTCTCTTATCTATTTGTGTTTTTTGATTTTGAGTAGTAGAGTATCATTCACTGACTGAAATTAATCTAATTTCAAATAAAATGGTGATTTCTTTTATGTCTTCTTCAATGAGTTTGCAAGAAATACACCAGAACTTCTAAACCTCTTCCGCGATCCTTGGCGAGCTGATCAGCCAAGATTCAAACTGTCAACAGAACCAAATAGTCCACACACGTTTCGGACACATCAGTAATAATATACCCAACTTTGGAAAATCCAATAAGAGGAGAGAGATAGTGGAGCAAAAGATGAAAGAATGACAGGACCATCACTGATTGCTGGCTATACAATGCCTCCAAGTGGGCGGAGTCTGAATAACCGGAGCTAAGGATTAGTGACGCAATAGAGAACAATAGATCATGCGCTGTATTGTCTGTTCAATAAAACGTCGGCAAGACACGCCCCTTTTCGGACACGCCCCTTTTTCACGTTTGCTTGTAGATCAATTTTTTAGTAGTTACGGGAAAAGGGGCGTGTCCGAAAAGGGGCGTGTCTTGCCGACGTTTTATTGCACAGACAATAAAATCGTTGTTTTTTACAAGCTGCCGTACCACTCAGTAGAGATAATAAGACTATCGGTAGTGTTTTGGCGGGAAGAAATTGGTCCCAGGGAAAGGGGTTCATGGTACTTTGGGGAATCAACCGTTCCTTGCTGTTGAACTTTTTAGGCTCCAGAAACATGCCATGAAATAAAGATAGAAACGGAATTTCCCTGTTGGAATTTGCATAGTTTTTTTTTTCAGAATCTTCAAAATTTTCTCACTAGCCGACAACGGAGACCAGACAAGATTCACTGAAGATCATCTGTAACCGTAACCTACAGGAGCTGTGGATTTCCTGCCGATTTTGAAAGTTTCCTTTCAAACTTTTTTTCCAATCAGTATCAGATACCCATCAAACTTCTTTTCATGTACTTATCTTGACCTTCAAGACTTGAAGAATTATTATCACTTTAACAATCAGACTATCAAGGATTTTGCCAGCTCAGAAATGTTAATTGTCTTTAAAAAAGTTTCGCATCAGTACTTTACACCGCATCTGTTGTTGTGGATGTTGTTGTTTTTGAACTAAGCTTTGATCATTCAGATCTAAAGTTCTGAGATTTCTCACATTTTTACAACAATTGGTTTTGTTTTTTCCGAGGGCATTAGAGTCTGGTGACCAAAATGAATATTTTATTTGATCTTAAAATTTCCCTCACTTCCTCAAATTCCTTATCATGTACATGTTTGAAACAACGACTGACATTCCACTTTTTTTCGTCTCCCAAAGTGCGCCTAGTGTCCAGCTGACGCACTTTATTCACACTGACGCGTTTCTCGTGTCATTCGCCATTCGGACACGTCAGCGCTCTCCAGATTTCTTTTTTAATTCAGCTCAAAAACTCAAAAATAGCTTCATTTCATTGGAACATTTCTGATTATCAATCTGCGTATCTATTCTTTCATTGGTACACGTGGAAGCGCTTGTCGTTGTCTCAGTGTCAGTAAAACAAGATACCCAACTTGCCGCCGCCTCGCTCGCTTCTCTTCTCAGTTTTCCGTTGATTTTCTCTCTTGATCGTGATGGATTTATGCTTCTCTTTCTACTTCTCCTTATTTTAAATCAATATTGTTTTCAGGTTCAATATGTCTTTTCTGTGGGACTGGTTCAGTGGTGTGCTCAATATGCTCGGTTGGAACCAGAATTTTGCTTGAAAATAGAACTTTTACTTTTTCTAGGGTTGGCTAATAAGAAGGGAAAATTGGTATTCTTGGGACTCGATAATGCTGGAAAGACGACTTTGCTTCACATGCTGAAAGATGATCGAATTGCTCAGCATGTGCCCACTCTGCATCCAAGTGAGTTTTCTCAATTTGGAATCTTTTCGCTGAACTGAATGCGAAAACCTGTACAAAATATGCTGGTTAATTATGTTTAAGTCAATCAGAGGAAGTTTGACTTTCTCATTTATTCAATAATATATAAGCAGAGGAAGTTTGACTTTCTCATTTATTCAATAATATATAAATATTTCGTTTTGCGTCATCTAAAATACCGGTTTTTTTAATCAAATGTCGCGAAAATTAGGCGAACGATAACCGGCTCCTGAAAACATAAAAAAACGATAATTCCAGCATCTGAGCAAATGTCTCTTGGAGGAATCTCATTCACCACATACGATCTCGGTGGCCATGCTCAAGGTATTTATTTGAAACTGTTCTTCTTTTTCTAATATCCACTATTTACAGCCCGACGAGTCTGGAAAGACTACTTCCCAGCTGTGGACGCTGTTGTGTTCTTGATCGATGTGGCCGACGCTGAAAGAATGCAGGAAAGCCGCGCTGAACTTGAATCCTTGCTCCAGGATGAACAGATCGCTTCAGTTCCAGTTCTTGTCCTCGGAAACAAGATCGACAAACCAGGAGCACTGAGCGAGGATCAGCTGAAGTGGCAGCTCAACATTCAGCACATGTGCACTGGAAAGGGTGAGTTCTTAACGGTGTCCTGCGGGTCAATCTCATTTCGTTTTTTTCAGGAGACGTTTCCCGTAACGAAATGGCTTCTCGGCCTATGGAAGTATTCATGTGCTCCGTTCTTCAGCGGCAAGGATACGGCGAAGGAATCCGCTGGCTAGGACAGTACCTCTAAACAACTCGGTTTTCAGATATTACTATTGCTCATTCCTTCCTATTCAATTTTCGAACCCCCCTAAACCATTCTCTTACATATTCAGCAGCCAACATTTCCCCGTTGAATTGTTGTACGTACTTGTCATTTCTCTTTTTAATGGCATCGAGCTCGATTGGCCAAAGAAATTCTCATCCTTTCGGAGCTTCCCTTTCATTGTTACACTTCTCATGCCTTTTTCGTGTGCAACAAATATGTCGCCCCCAATTATTTATGAATTTTCGACTTATTCGAACTTGTAAAAACTTCACGGCGGGGTTGCGGATTGGGTCGAAACGGGCCGGCCACGGGCCGGCGATTTTCTACCCTTTAAATTGAGATTTTCAAGACAAAATTTATATGAAAATGTAGAACTCGATGAGATCTACAGAATGGTAGTTAGAACATTTGAATTCCATATATTTTTTTTCCGTAAAAAGTCAGAAAGCGGACGGGCCGGGCGCACACGGGCCGAAATCTCCGGCCCGTGTGTTTAACAAACATTTGAGAAAACCCCAACAACGTAACCTCATTGAATTTGATATCATTTTGTAGATCTCATCGAGTTCTACATTTTCATATAAAATTTGTATTGAAAATCTCAATTTAAAGGGGAGAAAATCGCCGGCCCGTGACCGGCCCGTTTCGGCCCGGTTCGCAACCCTGCTTCACGGCGTTCTGGTATTCTTTCCAATTGATCGGCTTGTCCTCACCTATTCTCTCTTTAGCAGTTTTCTTCTCTCTCGTTCAGATACACCATTATTCAAATTTTCTTTTCATTTTTTATTTCGGTTAGTTCTATGTGAATGAAACAACTTCGATTTACTAAATAATGTCTCCGTTTAATGATTATTGCATTTTTGTGCTGTAGAAATCGGGATGGTGATACTGGATTCGACTTTCAAGGTTTGGCCGACCGATTATGACCGTTTTAAAAGAACAATCATTTTTATTTTATCACTTTTTTGTCACCCCATCGTTCGAGTTCGATCGATCGCTCTGACTTTTTTAGTCAGTGAAAGTGAAAGTGGAAGTACTTCCATGACGAATAAGTTGTCAGGCGATTTGATCGACCTCGTGATTTCTGTTCCATACTTCGTAGTCGTAGCCATCGTAGTCAAATGTATTAGTGATACTATATGGAATAGAAATAAAAAAAGGAACAATAACGAAAGAGGTCAAGATATTTTGTTCATGTTCGGCACTAGCCTTACTGCCAGAGGTATTATGATGGAAGCAGTATGTCGAATATAAAAGAGAGCAACATGGTTGGCATACTGTAAAATCTGAAATAGAAAGGTGGAAAAATATTATGCCAGTCTCAGAGAATGTCAGTCCTGGCTGAATTTTCCGTGGTTTCGCGCCAACGATATCTCAACACGAACAAAATAATACAACAAATGTGACATTTCGCGCCGAAATTTGTTGAAAATCGTTCGAAAAACGAGAAAAACTTGAAAATTTACCTACAAACTACGGTGTGTTCCGTTTGTTCGTGGTGAGATATCGTTGGCGCGAAACCACGAAAAATTCAGCCAGGACTGACATTCACTGAGACTGGCATAATAATTAAAATTTTCTGTCTGAAAATAAAAAGAGTGCTCTAAATTTGGAAGAATTCTCCAGCTAAAATGCTTTTTAAATATAGATTTTACCACAAACAAGATAGACTGCTCCCAAATTCTGAGTGCACACTGCTCAGCCTCAATTATTCCTTCTTCTACTCTTCCTCTCTCACCCTACGTTCTTCTTTTACTCTATGCATCGCTAAATCTCTCGCGAACACACTTACGCACACACATCCCAAGAATCCAATAAATTTGCAACATGCTTTCCTATTTTATGCACTCCATTTTAACTTTGAGAAAGTCTTTTTTCAGATCTTCAAACCATGACGTCTCTATTTTCTTCCCTTGCACATAACCTACGCGGGCAGTTGGTTGCTCGAATAATATCATTTGCCATCAATATGTATCTACTTCGAAGGATTGACAACGATGTTCTGGGACTCGTTAATGTCAGGTTGAGTAGTTCAAAATTCGAGTATTGTTATTTTCACATAAGGTTCTTTCAGATTAACTCTACTCTATTCTTCCATATTGTTCCTGACACGGGAACCTTTACGAAAAGCTGAAATCATGCGAGGATCTCTTCCAAAGTTCATAAATCTACTCTGGCTGAGTCCAATTATTTCGACAGTACTCAGTTTTATATGTGTGTACCTTTGGTATGCTTTTTCATCAACTTCTGTCGATGTATCCTGGAACGTTCTACTTTCCTTCCCGATCTCTGCTATTATTGAATCGATTGCAGAGCCGTTTTCAGTGATATCCTTGAGGTGAGGAATCTAAAATGGATCCTGTCTGATGATAAAGTTTCAGACTAGAAGCCACATCTGGGTCTCTTGGTCAGCATTTTGCAATCGGACAAGGAATATTGATTTGCATGAAACGGATTTTTGTACTAGCTGGTCTCTTCATCTTTCCGGAAATGTACCATCTCGATTTATTCGCTTATTCACAATATTTCGGAGCTATCGCTTATCTTCTATTCAACTTCATCGCCTTTTACTTCTATATACGGAATAAGTCGATTTCGGAACTGGAAAACTTCTCGTCGTTCTCGGATCTATTCCCTAAAATATCCGAAAGCGTGGATCAGGATTCTGTGAAGGCCGTGTTGACAATGTTCTCTCATTCTGTTCTGAAACAACTGCTTACGGATGGAAGTGCTTATGTGATGACATTCACAGAACTATTGAGTTTGAAGCAGCAAGGTATTTTTGAATAACATTTTTTTTCCATAAAACAATTTATTACAGCTGTATATGATGCTGTTGAAAGGGTCGGAAGTATAATTGTAAGAACAGTACTCTCGCCGATTGATGAAAACTGCAATGCATATTTCTCGAATACGATTCGCAAAGAAAGCAGTGTTTTCAACAGGAATACGGATAACCACGACGAGTTGATCAAGAATCTTTCGATAGTCCTTCATTTAGTAGGAGTCGCCGGATTCATAGCCTGTGTCTTTGGAATACCATATTCTCCTACGGCTGTTTCACTTTATGGAGGAAAATTACTGTCTGATAATGGCGGTGCACTGTTGCTCTCTTTGTACTCTGGATATATTCTGGTAACTGCAATCAATGGAATCACTGAAGGATTCGCAATGGCGAGTATGGATAATTATCAGATTTATTCGCATGGAAAATTCCTTTTTGTCACTTCGGCGGTTCATTTGTTTATCAACTATGTCCTTTGCGTCTATATGAATTCGGCGGGATTCATTGTGGCAAATATCATCAATATGAGTATCAGGATTATTTACAAGTAAGTTCGTTCGACTCTTAAAATTCTCATCTAAGAAAAAATATCTAAATGTGATATATCTTTCAGTTGGAAAACTATTCGACAATACCTTGGAGAACGATCGCCTCCTTTCACAACGATTCTACCTAATCTTCAGACTTCCATGCTCCTCGTTCTTTCACTATTTGCTACCTCATTCTCTTATCTGGTAAAATCGATCGATTGCTTCTTCATAAAATTCTGAATTTTTCAGATCTTTGCCACGACACCTGGTCTTTCACACAACCTCTGCCACATTGCTATTGGAGCCGTTTTCCTTTTGATTTTATTTAACGACATATATCACAACGATCATGTCTTCATGGAAGTCATCAGCTCAATAACGAAAAGGCATCAAGAGTGATCTGATAATATTTATCTTGTTAATAATTTATTGTGTTACTAATCATGCATGCTTTATCTCTTCTAGTCGGGTGTAACATAAGTTTATAGAATTTTTAATTCAATTCTGAATTTGATTAAAAAATAAATCGAAAAAGTTTGCTTTCTGCCCTGTCTTTCCTCACATTTTCATGTGATTGTTTATTTTTGAATGAGTTTCTTCTCACAGCTGGCGTCGAGTTCGGCACCCACAAATTGACAGAAAACTGACAGAATTCTCAACTGCTGGATCAACAACATGAAATGCACCTGTTTCAATATTTCGCCAGGAGTCTAAGATGTTTCTTTTTTTCTTCTCTTTCTCTTCCTCTTTTTTGCAGTCTCGTTTCTCCGGCTCCTTTCGCTCAGACTCCGCCCACTTTTTGATAGTATGGAGAGCCCTCGGGCGACGACAGAGCAAAGGAGCAGCTGACGGAGGGACCTCGTTGTGAGTGTGCCACGCTCCTGCTAGACCTCGTATCCAGTTTCCTGTGTTCCACTGATATTCTAGAAAAAAAGTCGACCACTGATATGATTTGGAACAACGGAGTATGATACTTCACTGGCTCATTTCGCTGCTCTTAGCGGTCAGAGTAGTTGAAAATTATGATGCCGGCGAAGAGGCGAACTGCAAGGTGAGCATTGGATTCTGTGGAAGTTTCTCAAAATATTTCTCTGAAAAAAAAGCTATTGTAAATCTTGATAACTTTCCACTTTACATTTCACCTGAAACCAAAATTTCCAATTTAAACATCATCAAGAATATACTTTTGTACATGAAAAACGAGTTTACCACTTCATTTTTCAGAATCTAAAAGTTTTTAGAAATTTTGAATCCCTAATTTTGTCCATCAGGATCAGATATATCGAAACGTCCAGAAGGTTTTAGGGGATTCGAATAACCTATATCGTATCCCAATACGGAACTAATCTATTCTATTCCAAACTCAAAGAATATCATTCACAGCGTCGTCACGGTGGCATTCCGCTTCCTCTCGGAGTGTTCACTGTTCAAAAAGAAGGATTCCCCGATGCTCTTCCAGCAATTCGAACCGCCCTTTCTCATGTCCATACTCGATCATGCATCCTTCAAGGATATCGTCTGGAAATGATTGTCAAAGACACTCATGTAAGTCGTTTTTCCTTTCATTTCTTCGCCTACTCTCTTCCATTCGATATATCGAACAAATTCAATTTGCGACCGAAGGAGGGCGCATCTCTCTTCAATTGAGTCAATTTTGGCGCTCTCGAGCTTCAGCCATCACACGTTTTTAGTGGCGACGGGTGCTCTCGAATATTGCAAGTTCTCGTGGCTCCTTCCTTCTTTGAGGTTACCTCATCTTTTGTGTCAAAAAAAATTCATGAGCACGTCGTCGACAAAGATAGACAGAAGACTAAAATAATGGAGCGCGGTGCACCATGTTAAACGCTTGAATGCGTTAACTAAATGGGTTAAGCGAAACGAGACGAAAGAAAAAAGTAAGAGAAGGACCGAGTTATTGCAACATTCTGAAAAAAATATGGAAGAAAACACAGGGTTAATGAATTTCAGTGCAAAACATCACAAGGAATGAAGGCGTTGTTCGATTTGATCGCTTCTAGACCGAGACCTGTGGCTATTCTTGGAGGACAATGTACTGAAGTGAGTGAACTTGATGAACTTGAACAAAAAGAAGAAAGATAATTACGAGAACTCAATTATGAATTCCACCTGCAATTCTAGAAAGTGTTCCAATGAGTAATTGAATTGATGTCTAGTAAGAGTTCCTTGAAAAAGTATGTAAAGAGAGACTAGGCTACAGTAGTAAAACCAAAAGAACACAAACAGGACATCACTTTATTCACTTCTACTGCTCTATTATAAGGAATTCATTAGTTTTTTAGTAAAATTCCAGTATCTGGAACCATCGTCAATCCAAAAAAGTTTCCAGGTGAATGAACCAATTGCAATGGCATTGAAATACTGGCAAATCGTTCAACTATCATACGCAGAGACTCATGCCAAATTCGCTTCCTCTGATTCTCATGAAGTTAGTTTTAGAATTGAGGAGAGCCCAATTTAGAAACGAAGACGAATTCATGAAAGTCTTCCGGTGTGGGAAACAAAAATTGGCCTCGGGCGACACTTTCTCTCTCCAGAAGCTCTTTTTTCTTTTTCTCTCTCTCTCTATTCTTTCATTTTTTTTTTACTGAGGGCCAACCGCCGCTCATTTTGAAATGAAAGGGTGCTTACGAAACAATGAATATTGCAGTTATTTCCAACATTCTTCCGAGTTGTACCTGGAAGTCGAAACACAAACATGGCAAAGTGCAAGTTTGTGAATCATTTCGGATGGAAGAGAGTTGGGACGGTGAAGCAAAATGATCAACCGAGATACGCGTTGGTAAGGGAGACCTTCCGAATTATTCATTTTAAAATCTTCGGGGGAAAAAACGGAAAGCTTGATACGCCATCGAAAAGCGACTCGGTTTTTGATGGAAATGAGAGTGACACATTGTTCATGGATTCGAAAAAAATGGAAATGAACAAGACATGGGATTAATGGAACTGACACCTCGTGTTCCGTTTGAGGAAGCGAATGAGACATTCGGAAGAGAATTTTTAAAGAAATGGATAGGATTTTAACTTGAATTGAAAAAATCCCAATTGAAACTAATGCTAATAAAGAAACTAATAAAACGAATTACTGTATTGTTGTTCTTTTTTCCAGGCAAAGCGCGCTCCGCTGCACTAGGCGGCGGACTAGCGTTTGGGGAAAGCTCTTCCACCAAATTCAGGCCTATTTGATGGAAGAACTTTCCCCAAACGCTAGTCCGCCGCCTAGTGCAGCGGAGCGCGCTCTGCCTGGAAAAAAGAACCACAATAGCAGACTTTGCAATTTCCCGTCCGGACCAGTGGAAAACTTTGCCGGTCTGGGTAAGGAAAAATAAGAGAGAAATTTCCAAATTTTTTCACAATTTTTGACAATTTCTGTAATATATCGCTGTTAGAATGACACAAAATATTCAATCATCAAAAATATGACTTATTCAGTGAAAAACACCAAAAAATAGATTTTTATGCTTTAAAAATTTCCACCAAAATGTTTGACTCTAGAAACCCGGCCCAACCCGGCCCGTAGCATGTCTGTATGTACTGTACCTTCATTCTAACACAAAATGATACAACATATTATATTCCACATCATTTCCCTTATCTGAACCCTTTCAGCCTCACGAAGCGTTAACAACTCGTCTCGAGCACGGTTTCGGAGTGAAGATCGTCCATACAGCTGGTGTAAACTGGGAACAAATCGAGACTGTCGGTGCGGAACTCGACGAGCTGAAGGTTTGTGATCTTTCCATATTCATCCATCTCACTCTTCTCCTCGGTGTCGCCCGTTTTTGTGGTGTCGCGAGACGAAGAAGAAGATAAATAATGAGCGGGAGAAGGCGGTCTCTTGCGCCCCCGAGAGTCACACAATGTCCTCTCGATTGGCAATCCAGATAACCAGACAGAGAATTCTCGAGGGGGATGTTCCTCTTGCAGCTTACATGTACAACATCTTATTATTCGAGAGAAATGACTCGGAATTTCAAAAACTAAATTGAGAGGGACAGATTTTGAGAAAAGATCAAATATCTCGGTTTCAGGAGAGAGATGTCAGAATCATACTGGTGGATGTGGATGAGGAGATGGCGGCTACAGTACTCTGTGCAGGTTATCATCGAGGAATGTACGGGGATAATTACGTTTGGATTCTACCTGGATATCATTCCGATAGGTGCTGGAAATCGAAGGGGAAAAGAAGACAATAAATTTTCAGATGGCTGAACAAAACACATGAAAACTGCACTGATGAGGAACTGAGAGAGGCTGCAAGGAATCATTTTTCAGTCGAATTCGCGTTGACGAGGAGAGATGTGGATACAAAGATTGTGGGAAATACTGTAAGAAACTGGTTTCAAATTTGATGCAATTCGGATAAACTACCGTAAACCTCTATAGAAGGACAACCAAGTCAGTTCGAAAAGAGCACTTTCTCGGAATTCTGTAGATCTGAAAATAGTCTCAATCGATTCCTTGTCAAAATATACTAGGATCAATATGAAATACGTTGTGAGTTGATTCTCAAAAATTAGTTATGGATACTTTTGTGAAATTCGAGTTTTGATTTTGAGGAGGTTGAACAATGGAAGGACATGTCCTTCTATTAGAGGTTTTACGAAAGGTTAGATTTTCGAGAAATCTAAAGTCAAAGTAGAAACATTGTACCAGATAACTCAAAAATGAAAACACCGTACATACCTGTAAAACCGGTATTGGAATCTGTATCCTTCTATTTCCACATCTTTCTTTCAAGCAGCTTTTCTATTACAGATCTTACGGTATTTGTGAAAATGTTATGAAATCTAAGAATCTAAACAAGAATACTGTATTTTTTAACTATCCGAGAGAGTTAATTCCAATTTCAGAGGGCTGGAGATGTATGGGAAGAAATAACAAAACTGGATCCAAGCAATACGTGGAGAGGATACCTCTATGATGGACTATGGACGTTGGCCATCGCTTTGAGTCATTCGATGGGAGACAATGCGGAATTTTCACATCATAAAATGATTGAAGCAATCGATAACTCATCATTCCAAGGATTAACGGTTAGACAACTTTTAGAAGTTTTTATTCGTAAAATCAATGTGTACAGGGTAAAGTGAAATTCGCGAACAATGAGCGACTCGGGTTGGTAGACATAATGCAATGGTCGGATGGACAATATATTCCATTTGCAATGTATGATGGCGCAGAAGACGAGTTTAAGATAATTGATACTACAACAAAAGGATGGTCGCCTCCGTTGGATTCAACTATTACGGAACGTCGTCGAGAACATATTTCATCAATTTTATTTTTGGCAATGTCACTTTTGGCTCTCATCGGCATTTTCTTGGCACTCATATTTTTGCTCATCAACTTTAGATATAGGAATCATAGGTTAGTTTTCTAGAATCTACTGCCAACCTTGAAGAAGAAAATTCAGGTTTATCAAAATGTCGTCTCCAAATCTGAATAACATCATCATAGCAGGCTCAATTTGTACCTTTGCATCCGTAATAATGTTGGGATTGGATACTCGAATAGTCTCTGAACATGTATTTGTATGGTTATGCTATATGAAAACATGGACATTATGTCTTGGATTCACCTTGTCTTTTGGTGCAATGTTCTCAAAGACATGGAGAGTTCATTCGATATTCACGAACATTCGGATGGACAGAAAGGCTATTAAGGATTCGAAACTTTTCTTCATTCTCGGAGTTCTATTATTCATCGACATTTGTGTCCTCGTCAGTTGGGCTTTCATTTCTCCATTTTCGTTTACAATTACGGAACTTCCACACATTGTAAGTTTTGATTTGCAACGGAAGATTATGTCTTCACATGTTTTCATACATGTGATCCGGGCCTTTTCGGACCTTCGCGGGACGTCGATTTTCTCTTCTTCAAATTTGAATATATTGGTCACTCGTTACATAAATATGTAGAACTCGATGAGATCTATGAAATGGTACTGAAATCACCAAGATTACCTGTCTCATTTTTTGTCTAGAACTTGTAGAACACACTGGCCGACACACCGGCCGAAAACCCTTGGCCCGAGTGTTCTACAAGTTCTAGACAAAAACTGAGACAGTCAATCATGGTGATTTTTTGCCATTTCATAGGTCTTATTGAGTTCTTCATTTTGATATAAAGATTGACCGAAAAATATAAATTTGAAGAGGTGAAAATCGACGTCCCGCGAAGGCCCGGATCACATGTATGGTTCTAAAATGCTACTTTCCAAACCTGAGTTTGTTGGTTTGGAAAGTAGCATTTTAAAACCCTATTCCGAATCGATTCATTTTTTTGAGTCTACTTTAATTGTGGTTCATTCCATATCTAGATTTCTGTTTTTAGCCCGAAGACAACATTGTGATTATCCCCGAAGTCGAAAAGTGTTATTCCTCGAATTCCGGTGTCTTTCAAGCAATTTTATATGCAGTAAAGGGTGTCCTTATGGTAAATTCTTCATTCTCCCCAATCTCCCCCAACACAATTTTTCAGATACTCGGATGCTTTCTCGCCTGGGAAACTCGACATGTAAATGTTCCGGCTTTAAACGACAGTAAATACATTGGAACAAGTGTCTACTGTTGTGTTGTGATGAGTGTTTTGGGACTATCCACGAGTGTTATTCTACAAGAACGGGTCAACGAAATGTTCAGTCTTGCCTCATTTTTTGTCATTTTCTCGACGACACTCACACTTTGTCTCGTTTTCGTTCCGAAGGTGAGTTGTCTTGGAAAATGGGAAGGTGTGAGATGCAAAGCGTTTCGGGAAGAGAGACCAAACAACTAACTCATAAATTATTATGGTTGAACGATTTTGGAAATTCTGAAAACTAGAAGAGTTGTGATCAAGAATCACGGCAATTAGTTGAGACAACTTTCAGTTTTCCACAAACATAAATTTCAATGATGTGAATATTTGGAATTTGTTTGAAATGGCATTTTAAAGTTGTTATTCTTGAAACATCAAAAGTATACTACAGGTGATCAAATTGAAGTCTTACTGCTCCATTTTTTGACTGCAATTATAAAACTATTATCGAAAAATTATGGGAAACCTCCACTCTGATAAAAGAAAGAAATGAAGAAACAATATAGTAGATTAAAGTAGATTATTGTTTTGCAATAATAGTGATTAGTTATCTTGAAACAAATCTTCTCTTAATCTCTTCCCCATTGATCCCAGAAAAGTGCAAAGTAATCTATTTCCGGATTATTCCAGAAATCTACTCCTTTTTCAGGTAATTGAATTGGCTCGTAATCCAGTTGGCAATGAGCCAAGAGCATATAGACGTGGATTGATGAAGAGTGTAGTCGCGAAGACATCTCAACCGATGTCTCCTCAACCAAGATCGTGAGATTATCATCAAATTTCGTTTCTGATGTGTTCTCTTTTCAGCGATAGTTCCGGTGATTTGATGAACAAAGCGGAGAGTGAAAACAAGCTGCGGAGGCGGTATTTACACCAGGTATCAACCTTTTTCAAATTTCCGGTGTCAGGCACACAAAAAATAATTGAGAGTTTCAGAAATCAACTCAATTATGGGATTTGGTGGAAAAGTTGAGAGCACGAGGAGACACACAATTCCTTCAACAAGGTAAGAAGACACTATTTGAAGAAGAAGAGGAACAAGATTCATTCGCCCGTTTTAAAAATATCAGGGAAGAGGAAACGAATTAGGATAAAAAAATGAGAAGAGATAGGGAAAAAGAGGATTTAAAAAACGGAGATGAAGTACACGATTATGCAAATGAGAAGTGAAAGTGAGAAGATGTTCGATCGACTGCTCGACGCATCTGTGAACACGTTGTCAGCGAACGTTATCTGTAGTCCGTATTTGTCGTACACCTGAAAGAAATTATAATTTCTGCATTAGTTTAAAAAATGTTTGAATTTTTTTTTGAAAATTCAACTCTATCTCGACTTCCAATCCACCGAAATCAATGAAAATTATATCAATCGATAAGAAACTTCTTGTAGATCATTTGTTAAGAAAGCAATTTTTTTAAAAAATTGCACTTCGAAGCTCCATTAGATTTTTGTTCAAACTATTTTTAAAACTCAATATCTCAGTTGATAGTTACCCAAATTATATGAAAAGCATACCAATCGAGAGGAAATTTTTAGAAGTATATTTCTTCTCGAATTGTTAAGAATTCAGGATCCCAACGCCTTCTAAATGCCACTTTTGTAAAAAAGTTGAAGTTCAAAAAAGTTTTTTGGGAATTTTTCCGATTTTCAAATCACTGTAACCCATTTTCCAGTGAAACAATTTTAATGAAATTTATATGAATTCGATGCTGCGGAACCCAAAAATGAGAATCTATTTCCATATCAATTTCCTTCAAAATCAAATGTGAAAGAATTTCAGAAAAATGCATCTTTGAATTTTTAGTCCCTTTCAGCATTTTTAGAGTCTCTACACCTAGTTTATCTTTATCAGTCATAAGAATCTTTTGTATGAACACCAAAATCATTATCTTGTTTTTCGACTTTTTCTGATACCTACGTAGATATGTTTTCCTGTCTTTTAATAAGACCAAAAAGGCCACAGAACCAACCCAAAACAGAAACTCTTCCTCCTTAAAATCATATTCATATCATCGCTCTTCTCAAAAAGTTTAACCAAGTGTGACGTAGTATGCTTGAGAGAGAAGTAGTTCGAAATGTCCCTATCCTATCCGATTTCCTCCGGATATCCGAAATGCCAAAAGGACCTCTCAGGATCAAAGTAGAAGGTCGATTTCAAAAATGAAAAACTTACCCTTTTGTGGTTGACATCGTTACAAAGATTGGTTGAACAACAGCAGAATTCGGAGAATCGAATTGAATTCACTTGGCTTTTTGCATGATGTTTTGTGAAGAGACTCTGAAAAAGAAAGTGATGAAAAAGGGAGGAATGTGTTCCTAATCGTCTTGTTTTCATTTCTCTTTTCGACTATTTCGACCTAAAATTTCGATAGTACCTGCATCTTGTGATCCAACTGTGCCAATGTCGGACATGATTCATCGATTCCCCGATAGAGACAGTGTGATTCGTGAACACAAAATCTGTCATAGTACTGTCGAATGGTCCCGCTTCTGTTGACTGCGTAGTATTCCGAGTAGCACTTCTGAAAATTCTCTTCCCTTTCATTCCAATATCAATCAAAAAGGATTATCTCGCCGTGGCGGCTTACTATGATAATCCAGTCAAAAAAAGAGGAAACGAAAAACTTTTTGTCTTATTATGATTACTGTGCCCTCTATTTCGGATGCTTTCATCACATCCTCCATATTGAATTTCAACAAATGTGCGAATTCGAAACTCGAGACTCTCGCCTGAAACTAAAAACTTTCTGAAGAGAGTCCATATACTAAATTGGTTGCTAAGTTTGAATACTTGAGTGGGACCACTTGATTCTCCCTTCTTTTTATATACATAATTATTATTTAGAGAAGGACTGGGAAGGGAAAATAAGTTTTTGTGACATGAATACTGACATGTTATGCATTTCTGAGCTTTTGTGTATGACCTAGAATGGATCGGAAAACCAAGAAAAGGGGAGAAAAAAGGAAGAACTGGAAAAAAGAAAATAAGAAAAACTAGAGAATTATAAATGTAAATCTCATTCAATTATTGGTTCTCTTTTCCGCCCTCGCTTCGAAATTATAGGAGTCTTTAGCTTGTTCTCAAAAAATATGGATCAAATAGTAAATCTTGTTTGCAATTCAGAAAAAGGTTCAGTACTTCTAAGACTAATGTTAGCTCCCCGTTGACTCTTGACATCAGAAATTCTCTCTCTGCAAAAACTTGAAAGCATCCCCGTTCGTTTTCTTTCTCTCTTTTTCATATCCTTCCCTAATTATTGAGTTGAAAATGTCACAAAATAAGGTGTGTACACAGGGAGTATATACATCGAAGACGCCTGGCGAGCCGTGTCTAATTTTGCGGGTCTCGGTTGGCCAAACCCTAAAATCTCTGACACGAAAAAAGTTGTCGAGCCGAATTAGGCTTGATGAGAAGAAGTAGAATAAAGAAGAGAGAAGGAGACGCAGGAACATTGGGGAATATCTGTTTCCATTTTTTCACACTTAGGGGGCTTCACTTCGATCTTTAACCATATCCCTGCATATGTGAGTCATGACAATGAAGATCTACGTATTCTTATAATTGCGTCAAACTGAGAGCTAACATTTGTTTACAAGATTCCGTCGGGTAGGTCTCTCTTTCCGATATTTATCCAATTGATATCTTGAAATTCAATTTATTTGATCTCACAAGATTATCAAAGGGGTTCAAATGGTTAAAGGATTTTGGATAGAGAGACATACCGGAAATTTGGGAATAACAGACAAAAAGCCAAAGACTGGGATTTCCATTTGTTTTTCTACAGGAAACGGGATAAATGAAATGGAGATTTGATAGATAAACTTTGATATCAGAGCTACACAAACTAGAAATTTTGAACTCAAGCGGTACTGTAATCAGATTTGAGTTCATTCTGGTGGTTCCCAGTACTTCTGGTAAACCTACAAAGGATTGGCTACGTGACTGAACCGGATCAAGTACTACTTTAGAACAAGTGATAATACGGACAACAGAAGATTTCGGAATATTGCACCGATTACGTGATAATCGGATTTCAAAATACCTAAAAACGCCTGTCACATGTCACTGACACACTTGATACCTGTGGTTAAGATTCTAAAAAATGAAATTCCGATTTCGCAACTAACCATATTAGGACCACACTCTGTCCTACGATGTGGTACGGGATATGAAGAATCGTAACATTCCAAAGAGTTCACCGTCTGTATTATTCCAATCCAAATCATTATCCATTGCAGAATGGTGTCTATCTTCGGCTTCTCCATCATCACAGGAACGCGAGACTTCACTTCTTCTTCGCCAGCCGTCGAGTAGCAATAACAGGTAGGACTGCTTCTGCTGGCTCGTCTGTCCGTTGTCCGCCCCTCTTCGGCTTCTGCCTCTAAAGCTCCGCCTTCTTTTGGCGACTTGCCAAACCGCGTGTTGAAGAGGCTCTGGGAGCAACAGAAGAAGCCGTAATGTGCGGTGCGGCGAGACGAGTCGAAGAGCACGAGTTTCCGGTTTTGATGTTGCCAATTTTCAGAGAGGAGACGAGTTTGACTGCTGCTGGTCCAAATGGTAGGTATTTTCAGGGCAGATAAATTGAGAAACTTTAAGGAATTGGCTTTTGAATTGAAGATCACAAGAAACTAGTTTCAGTTCAAAAAGTAATGCAGATGGTTAGAAGAAAAATCATTTAGAAATCGAAACCAACGAACTAGAAAAGTTCGCAAAATGATTCATTCCTTAATGTTTTCTTCTTTTTCTTTCTGTGCCCACTTTTTTCTAATTGACCCCGGCTGTCTCCTGACAAACCTTCCGAAATCAAAAAAAAGTGACATTTTTTTCAGGAGAACGATCATGCGACTGGCCATGGGTAGATCCGGATGAGCCGAGCACAAAGTTATGAGGATTGAATTTTGAGATATTTTATGATATTAAATAAAGCGAGTAGTTATAGACGGAATATATTATGCGAATATTCAAAAGATATACATTGAGGACAGAAGAAGTAGATGAAGTAGAAGAACTTTGAAAGACTAGACGCGATGAGAATGATCTTTTAAGCACGGACTTGGACCATTTGTTGACGCCATTTGTTGAAGAGTTCTGTCATTTGACGCTTCTCGCGATACATCTGAAAACAATTGGTATCAAACATAGGAGGATAAGAATAGAAGAGGTTCTGAGAATGTTTCAGATCCTAAACATCCATGATCACTCACCTCCACATGATGACGTGCATTTGCATCCAAACAGTTTCCAAACTCATCGACAACTCTGCACGATGGCAATGCCTTCACATCGTACTTCTCGAGACATTTCTCAATGATTGGATCTCTAAGTGGTACGACTCCCCACGAGCATCCCTGTTTCTCATAATACTCGTCCAATTGGAATCTCATATAATCTCTCGAGAGTAGAATCACTTCGATTGGCTGATTGGTAGCCGCAATTTGTTGATAGAGCTCCTGCAAAAAGTCTTTCTTTGATAAAATGTTATCTGTGTTCCGTTTTTGCACACTCAGCAGTTTCGTGGAGAGTTGCCAATGTTGGCAAACTGATAAAATGGATGGTAAGATCGGAGAATACGCTCACCTTCATTATCGGAGTAAACTGGCGACACGGGCCACACCAGCTGGCAGAGAAGTAGAGAACCACGATCTGGAAACAATCGGTTTAGGAAAGGATCAGAAGATTGTAAAGGTAGTATTAGTTTTTCAATCTGAGCTTTAACTTGTCGAATATTAGTTAATGCAGTAGGGATTACTGTATTGTGTAATATGTTCATTTTGAAAAACATTCAAACATGATAAAACAGAATAATAACAAACACTTCCGGTGGTCTTTGTGTGTTGGTGATGTTTTTTCAAAAACATAGAAGAAAGTTATAATTAATCTGATGAAAGAAAAATATGACAGCTTTGAAAAATAAAGTTGTGATTAGAATTTAGAGTTGTGTTAGAATTTAGAATTAGAATTTAGAATTTAGAATTAGAGTTGTGATTAGATTAGAATAGATATTTTCAAAGTTTCACCGCGCTCTATTGAGAACATGACCGAAATTAGAATTTATTCGATTTCGCGCCGCTTTTGAAACTTCGTTTACTCTTCTTGAACAGCCAAGTGTCACTCGAATTGTCTAGACAACGGTTTTAAAAGGCTGCGGAAAATTACAGTAATTCAAACTTCAGTCAATAAAGCGCGGTAAAACTTCGAAAATCTCGCTAATAACTGAATAGTTCATATTTTCAATTAAGACGGATCTCGGGAGCTTAGAAATCATTGACCGTTTTTTCTAATATCTTAGTCCCGATTATGATTTTTTAAATCTTCTTCTGTTAGACAAGTATCTTATTGAACTGATGATTCTCTACAACTAGGACAAGCTCTCATAAGCATTTCAAACTTTTAGTACTACTTCAAATCACTGTCTTAAATCTCAAACCCACTAACCTTTCCCTTCAAATGCTCTCCCGCATCCACCATCGATCCATCCTTAAGTCTCAAGCTGGTTCCAGAGAAGAAGTTTTTAGTTGCCATTGTGTAGTCGGATAGTTTATCCACTGAAAGTTAAAGTTGGAAATTCAACCGAATGATCGGAGCAGAATGGGCGGTTTCGTCAGACCGCACCCCTTTTGTACGGGTTTTTCAACTGATAAAGTTTTCACAATGGACTATAGTCGGAAAGAGGTTTTACGATTCAATGTTATCTCCGAGAAAAAAGAACAAAGAGTTTTACGAAAATTAGTTGTTTACAAGAGTATAGAACACAAAGAGAAACTAGTATAGCAATTAGGAAGTTTTTGTGTGAATGATATGATATTTGAATTTGAAATTTCGAATGTGCCATTCAATTCTAGAAAGATTAGGAAGAAACATGACATTTCAGAACCAAACGGAAGTTCATATTTTTATTGCTTTTTGAAAATTTTTCTTGATTGACCGGCATGCCTACCGAAAGGGCATTTTGGGTGCGTCCAATTTTTTTGAGGCGCGACGAAATTCTTTAACGTTCCAGTGGAAACCGAGCATCCTGACCAAGACCGGACTAACCTCCTAGCGATTTTAATACTTTTCATTTTTTGGTCTTGCTTCAACTTCGCGCCCTTGATTGTTTCGAGCAATTTCAAAAAAAGATGGCATGAAATTAATGAAAGAATATTAACTCGACTATATTTTAGCTGTCAGATTCCTATTGTTTGATATAGATGTGTCATGCCACGTTTTGTTGCAAAACTAAGTGGGAATCTATGACAATAATCTTATGGTTCCGGAACACGGAAACTCTTGCACCTAAAACCTTCTTTTATCAACTACACTAGCGACTTAAAAATGTTTCTAATGTAAAGATAGAAAACGGAAAAAATGGTGAAGCACACAGTCTTCAGTCGATGGTTTGTTTTTTAACAAAGCTCTTATATACATATTTAAAGCGTTACCAGTTTTGTTATTAGTCATTAAAATTTTTCAGAGTGGGTGTGAATAAATGAGGTCAGACCGGAACAAACAGAGTTATCGTTTGAAATATAAACTAATGGGAGACCCTGAAAGTTTGATTAGAAAATTGATTTGAAGGATAAAACAAAAACAGTCTGAAAGTGTATAGTCTGTTTTCTCGGAAAGACATCTGGAGTTTGTTTTCAAAAAAACTGTGGAATCATCTGGAGTGAAAAACAAAAACAAGCGTGTTGAATGAATAAGAAAGATTCACGATCTGTTGTTTTTGTGGATTATTTGGAGGATAAAGATCCTATTCTTATCTCAAAAAACTGGAAAAGGAAAATAAAAAAAACAGTAAACACATGAAAAATTTGTAGCAAGTTTTGAAGATTCTTTTTTTACCGTAAAACCTCCAATAGAAGGACAATTGCAGAGTGCATTCAAAAATAGAGGTAATCCTTCTAATGGGATCTCTTCCATAAGTTCTGAACTGTCTGGACTGTCAAAGTTTTCCGGTTTTATTTCCGGTAATTCTCAAATTTTGAGAGGTTTCCACATCGAAAAGGCTCACCCTTACAATATTCGAGGATAATGAGAATTTACGTTAATTGCTCTGCGAGATCTCAAGTTTTCCTTGAGTGACAGCGATTTCAGGGAATCTGATTACAGACCGATGTTGTTTCCCATACAATATTTTGAATTCGCCTTTTTTCCTATGCACTATCAAATCATTTTTTTGTCACTTCCGCTTATCGTTAGATTGGTCCTAATCAGCTGGGTGTTTCAGGCCAGCCGTTTGTGACGTGGGAACGCAAGTTGTCTAATTGTGTGATATCATTGAAACTTGGGTCAGCAGGTTGAATTCATGTGATTTTTAGAGCATTTGTTGGAAATAGAAATTATAGTGTATTATCGTTGAACTATTGAAAACTTGGTTTTATATTGCTGGGGAAAATTGAAGGAAAGAAGAAACCTGGAAAAAACAACAAAAGTTTTTTATGAATCCCTGAATTCAGCTTCAGACTTTGGAATACACAATTTCTTAACTCAAAGAGGGACCATTCTCATCTCTACATATTATTTGCAAACTCATTAAAATACTTTATTACCGTAAAGCCTCTAATAGAGGAACACCGAAAAATAAAGTTTGTAAATCATCTCATGAAAATATAATCAACTTTCTGAAAGCCACATATAATGCGTTTTGTTGCTGAAAAGTCTATTTGGTTTTCTGGAAGTTTTACCGCAAGAAAACAAAAATTACGGTCGTGCGGACTCTCGAAAGGCCTTCAGGGTGCCCTTCTATTAGAGTTTTTACGATATTTTGCTCTCTGGATCCTTCATTGTATTTTTCCTTTTTCAGTGAATTCCTTTTCTTTTTCTGTCAGTTGTACACACACTGCAAAGAAGTGTTGAATAAAAAATGAGGGGGGGTCGACCTAGAAATGAATAAATAACGAAATGAAAAATGAACGTTGGCTCATCACAAATTCATTTCATTCATATATAATTCTTTCGGCGAAAAGAGACTCCCCTTCTACAGCCACTCTTCACTTCTTTTCTCCCATTTTTTTTTCGAAAAAACCAATTTATTCTTCCATTTTCAAGGGTTAACGTAACCAGGACAATACTCACTGTTTTGTTTCTGAGATAACAAGGGAATGGTTTAAGATTAATTTATAGTTATGAGTCAAGACCTATATCATTGAAAAGCTGATGAAAAGTTAGGCACACATTTGAATTTATAACTGCCCAATGCCCTTGTGAGTTATTTGGGTTAGAAGTTCCATTTTTCACTTATTTTCCAATTTTTGAACACATAAACTCACGCAAACAAATTTTGATTCAATTTTGTCATTTTTTTAGTTGAAAAAATGTAATGAAAACAGTGAAAAATGGAACACTCAGCTCAAAAGGGCGTTGGACAGCTATAAAATTCAAATGTGTGCCTAACTTTTCAGCTTTTCAGTGATATAGGTCTCGACTCATAACTCCAAGTTAAGTTTGCACCATTCCCTAGTAAGTCGAGTATATCCTTCAGTTTTTCTCCTAAACCGAGTCATCTTCGAATATTTTTTTGTATCATCTAACCTTCTCAACTGTTATCGAATCGACAGAATCAACGCCACTATCATTCGAGTTTTTATCAGTACACATTTGAATGTGTTTCTATTATCAATACAGAAATGAGCTCACTCTCCTGACTAACTTTCACCTCTTCTTATTTATTATTTTCGATCGATTCTTTATTTTTGAATGTTTCAGGAAAAAATTTTTAAAGGAAATGTCCGAAGCGATTTCACTGAAAAGGCCCAGATCAACTTCAAATATTGTAAGTTTTGGAATTTTTGAGCCGAGCAATTAGAATATTTTCAGACAGAAGAGCCCGATGAAAAGTACAGTGCTCACGCAGCAGCTCAACAATTGCTCATGAATCAGGGAATGGGTGAGACATAAAAGGATTTATTATCTTTTTTAAAAGTAGATTTTACAGTTCCAGTGTCGGCTGCCAGGGGTGTTCAGCCTGTTAGTTTTCCCTTGATGCAATATTGCCAAATGATTCAACAAATGCAACATCAACAAATGGAATTTCCAATGTCCATGATGAGGAAAGAGAAAGATGACGGTAAGAATGTAAATCATACCTTAAAACCTCTAATAGAAGAAACCCTGAAGGCCAACTTTCGAGAGTCCTCACGACCGTAATTTTGGTTTTCTTACGGTAAAACTTCTAGAAAACCAAATAGACTTGTCAGCAACAAACGCATTATATGTGGCTTTCAGAAAGTTGATTATATTTTCATTAGATGATTTACAAACTTGATTTTTCGGTGTCCGTCTATTAGAGGTTTTACGGTATTCTCAAAAAGTTTCGATGTTCAGCTCAATCCGCTACCAATACTCCATCATCATCACGAAGACAAACAATGAGTACTCCATCAGTGGGTCCTCGTCCAATTCGTGTTCCACATCAATCCCTGTTCAATCCTCTTCAATTTGGAATTTTACCAAATACTCAACAATTGGCTCCTCCTCACACGGAAGAATCTCTGAAAAGTCCATCTCGCCCACAATCTCCCGCCCACATCTACAATGTTCCTTGTTTTCAGAGGGCAGATGAAGAGATTTATACGGTAATTGACATTTCAGTAAACTGTTATAAATTCTTCGATTTTAGAAATTTGTTGATTCCGTTCGAAAGTTGGCATCAAAATTGACAGTGGAGAGGAGTTGATGATGACATATTTATGTTCGAATTGTTTCATAGATCTCTTCAAAATAAAAATCTTTCTCATTGCCCTATCGTGTTGTTCTATTTTTTTGAATGCCCCGATTACTTTCGAAAATCCGTCATTTTGCAAAAACTCAAAGATGCCCCCATATTCGCAGAAAACAAATCAGTGGATTATCGGATATTTCTTGTTCAACTTGTTTGCTATAATTTATATTTACTTGTGGGTTTCTTACACCTTTTGTTTTCCGATTTCAAAATCACTTTCAGGTTCTTTTTCGATGGGTTTATCAGCACAACCATTTCGGTGATTATTCCACTAATTGTTTGGGAGATTTTGATTTTCGGAGTCCTTGCCCCTGACGAAGTGTTTATGGAATTGGTTGGAGACGTAAACGCCCCCTTGTCGAACTCTCGGGTATTCTTCGAACCATTTTCATGTCCTATTGAACTTTTCAGAGTATTCAATCGCCTATCCTATCTGTTCGTGACGTACTAGTTTCATCTGGAGATCACTAATAAAACTTTGACAAATTGCTTCATCATAATTCACAAAATCCATCGCAAATCTACAATGAGTAACAATTAGGATAAAGGGGTTTCGGGTGAAAGAGGCACAATTCAAAATACACCGAGATCATTTAGAATGCATAATCGGAGCGCAATAAGTGACGGGATTAAAATAAGTGATTAACCGAGAATAGTACAGCAAAAATTAAAAGGATAATAAAGTTCAATCAAGGCGTTCCAAGTACTCTATTACTCGTTCGATGGCACGGAATCCTGAATTCGATTCAACCCGCTTCGTCTGAATTTTATAAGTAATGGAAAATCATTAAAACCAATCCTCACCATTGTGGCTTTAGTGAAGTCGTATAATCGTTTCAATTGTGATATCATGTTTTCGAAATTGTTCCCAGGTAAATGCTTCCGAACATCATCTAGGTGATCTTCATTTTGTTGAAGCACGAACCCAGTGAGCAGTGCGTGGTAGGAAGCAATGACACTTCCTTCCATGTGTGCTGATGCCTTGCTCATTACTTGCTGGAGAGCGTGAACAACATCAACTTGATCCATGTTATCCATTTTGTTCCGAGCAAGTCTACCATCTTTCCGCACGCCTTCTTCATCACTACTATCTTCGTTATCTTCCTCGTCATCGACTTCACAATCTCCTTCCTGAAAATAAACAGTTTTTTATGTTTCTCAAGCAGGACCACTTACTTCAAACGCCAGCTCTTTATCGAGGTCTGCGTCAACGATCTGCGCCTGTGACTCGTGATGAACGAATAGACGTGTTATGGCTTCTAAAGCCGGAACTTCTTCTTCTTCTTTTCCAGGTATCAGCATCTGAAAACATGAATGCGATTACAAATAAAATTGAAACAAAACTAACCTTGACAGTTTGTGCGATCAAAACTTTTCGATTGGAATTACACCTCTCCACTAAATTAGTAAGAAGGGAAGTCATCTGAAATAAGTACATCTTTCTCAAAAAAAGGGCTGGCATTAATTCCTACCATAACATTGATGTCATATCCATCCTCCTTTCCGTACTTGGGGGCCAGATAAGTGAACGTGGTCAAAGCGTTTGGCAAGAACTTGTCAATCTGTCCTAGTTTCGAGCAGCAAAGCTCATTGTCATGCGAAATATTGATTAGGAGACGGCACATCAGGGCTAGACATGATATGTATTTTTTCACAGAATCTTCTGGCAGATCGTGAATCTTGTCGTGAACAACTTGTAAAAACCTTGAATAAAGATATTTAGATGATAATAATGGGGAAAGCCTTACTTGGCTAAACTTTTGATGAGAATATTCGACCGATGTGACACTAGAAACGCTTGGTTCTTTTTATGGAAAACAGAGCTCTGAAAACAAACAATAATTCCATTCCAAATGATGAATCACGCACCGATTCAAGAATCCTGAAGCAACGGTTGAGAATAAGAATATGGAAAGCGTCATCATTGCCATCCGCAATCAGATTCACATTGGTTTCGACTGAAAAGTAAGAATATATTAGAAAATCATTAATCCAAATACTTACTTTTGGCGACTACAAACTGTAGAATTCCAAGATTCAGTAGTTCGTTCTTGAAATTTTCATCGTTTACTGCACGACTGCAAATGAAGACAAGAGCTTCGATAATGAGTGACGATGGCGACAAACAATCTTTTCTCATATCGAAGGAAACTTTTTTGCCACTAATCTCCTGCTTGTCGACGTATGAGCTGAATACTTCCCAAACCATGTTCAGCACTTTCTCTTTTTCTTCAGGGCGCTGCTCAAGACTTTCGATACGCAATAGTTGAGAAACAAGTCTTAGTGATGGGAAGTCAATTCTAATCGAGTTGAAGTCGCGAGTTAGAAGATAGAGCACACTTGATGAAGCTAGCGCGAAAAGCTGCAATTAAACATTGGGGCAAGCCAGATTCATGAGCACTCACATCGTCCTCGGGAGAATCCATCAGTGCCTTAACAATATTCTTGCTCATATTTTGGCTCTTAATGAATTGACGGAAGTTAGGTGAAACACATTTTTTGGCCAGTGAGATAGCGCTGTAAAAAAGTACTTAGCCTCTAAAAAAAGCTTGATTTTCCAAACCTTAAACATTTAACTTTCATCGATGCATCAACGGATTGCAAACTGCTCAGAATGTAAACCAAGTCTTGTTTGAAATCATCGTATTCGCCTGATTCCCGAAGTTCGTTCGCTTCCTTGACATGTCTAACTCTATTCCTTTGTTGTGTACTGGATGAAGGCGCCATCGAGTACGAACGACTTGTGGCATAAACTGGTTTTCGCTGAAAATTCTTTTCGTTTTTCTATATTGTTTGATCACTGCTCACCGGAACAGCTGAAATGGCCGGCTGGTGAACTTTTTTTGGAGGTCCATATGAGCTTGAAGTAGAAGCTTCTTCTTCTTCATCTTTCTCATCATCATCATTCGTCCACTTATGCGTATAAACATGTTTCTTTTCTTGTTTAGGAAAGAATTTCGCTCCACCCACTAAACATTCATCGTTGTGTGAAAATAATTATAGGGTTTGGAGTAAACTTACTCTCGATTTCTTCTTTCTTTTTCTTTTGGACAGGAGCTGTTGCCATAACACTCGAGGTAAAGTCTGAGCCTTGACTCGACGATCTTTTTATTGTCCGCATGCTTCCTTCACGTCCGATAGAAGACTCTTCCATACGCCTGTTTATTGAAGATGTTGACGACTGACTCTGCACTTCTGGTTCACTTTCATCGCTCAGATTCTGAATATTTTAACTATTTAGAAAAATGATTGGAAATCATTTTGTTACCGTTTCTGATTTTCCATCCGATAGCGTTTCTGGAAGGCTCAGTGGAGGTGATGATAGCTGATTGATAGGGACATCTGGAGCGTCTGGAGCCTCCGGAACTTCCGGAGAAGCTGGAAGTTGGTCGTCATCATTATTTGGTTCTTGCTGAGCCACCGTTGCTTGAAATCTTCTTCGGACTATTCTGTAATGCAAACTTGTGCAATCGTTTCCTTATGTTATGCACTTACGGCTTTGAAAAAGGATCATTTGGATCAGACTGAGATGACATTTTTAATCTGGATTTAATTTACTACTTCTGTGAGCAGCT
Source organism: Caenorhabditis zanzibari (assembly GCA_963966625.1). Classification (NCBI taxonomy): domain Eukaryota; kingdom Metazoa; phylum Nematoda; class Chromadorea; order Rhabditida; family Rhabditidae; genus Caenorhabditis; species Caenorhabditis zanzibari. Next base: position 9,921,644 of record OZ016471.1, read on the forward strand.
TTATTCACTTTTCTGAACCAAAAGCACTCTTTGATAATTCGCGCCCGCAGCCTTTAGACCGTTTCGTAAATCTACACCAGAGACAGTAACCAATTCGCTGTGAGACCATCCTGCGCATCTAACACTTGGCAGAGTGCCAAGAGGCGGGGTTAGTCGTTTGCGCGCGCTTTTGAGAGTGGGTTTCTGCGTTCGAACGATATGCGATCCATTCCGAAGTAAAATGCACATCGATTGCACTTCAAGACAGCTTCGGGGATCGTTTTTAGAACTGACTTTATCTTTGGAACATACTTTATTGATTTCTTCGCTTTCTTACTGCTGAAACAATAATGAATTTATGGTTTTTGCATTCTTGATTTTCTCTGTGGTGGTTTTTACTCATTTATTATCATTTTCAGAAACACCGTCTGTCATGGCTGGAGGAAAAGGAAAAGCCGGAAAGGACTCCGGAAAGTCCAAGTCCAAAGTTGTCTCGAGAAGTGCTCGCGCTGGTCTTCAATTCCCAGTCGGTCGTATTCACCGTTTCTTGAAACAAAGAACCACCTCCAGCGGACGTGTCGGAGCCACCGCCGCAGTTTACAGGTACTCTATTAGTTTTAGAAACAATTATCAATCGAATTTTTGCAGCGCTGCAATTCTGGAGTACCTCACCGCCGAAGTTCTCGAATTAGCCGGAAACGCCTCCAAGGATCTCAAGGTGAAGCGCATTACCCCAAGACATCTCCATCTCGCCATTCGTGGAGACGAAGAGCTCGATACTCTTATCAAGGCAACCATCGCCGGAGGAGGTACGTTATAACTGATATTTGAACTCGACCGTAATTATATATTTTTCAGGAGTCATCCCACACATCCATCGCTATTTGATGAACAAGAAGGGAGCCCCAGTGCCGGGACAGAAGCCAGGTGCTCCAGGTCCAGGACCCCAATAAACATCAATCGAAACTCAAATAATCTGATTAATATGCCCACAATTTCATAACAATTAATATCCTCTCGATAGGCGACGAATTTTCTCACTGCCTTATTTTTATTCATCCCTCCCCTCTCATGTTTCATTTTTTCTTCCATTCACTTTAAACTTTTCAAAAACCCAGATACTCGGAGCGAGTAAATTCGCACAGATAATCTGTTGTATTTTACAAGTTGACTCTAAGTTGATAATTACCCCGTCTGTATATCCAGCATTTTAAATGTTCCGAATTACCAATAAAGATCTCGAGATGAAGCGGTGTCATTTTCGTATGCAACAAAACCTGGTTTGAAACAGCCGAAGAAATGTTTGAAAGCGTTTGTATCGATTCGATGAGTGTCGGAGACGCAGACGCCGCGACACTAGACTTGGCATGACGCATAAAGTCAGTTGTTTGCGAACGAACTGCTTTAGTTTGTCATTTCAAAACCTTCATCATTTTTAAAATTTTGCCAAGCAATTGAATGATGTTTTCAAAAATATTGAATCGGTTCAGAATGCCTCCAAGAGACGCTGTTCCGACGTCCACACAGCTGAGCGGTAGTGCTTCCGACGGGGTTCAAAACGACACAAAGGTGCTGAAAAATCGACCGAAGGGTGAGTTTTATTTCAAAATCTTTTTAGAAACACATATTTTTACAATTATAACTTGAATTTCATCTCGAAAGTTAATTTGTTTCAGCTAGCGCACTCCGACAACAGAAACTCCCTGCTTGGCAACCGATTCTGACTGCAACAACAGTTATTCCCACAGTATTTGTGATTGGTGCAATTTTTCTGCCAATTGGAGTTTTCCTGTTTATTGCATCGGATGCAGTCTCTGAGTATCCTATCGAATACACTTCCTGCTCGCCATCGCCGTGCCAGTTACAAATAAATCTACCCAATTCGTTTGACGGTGACGTTTACTTGTACTACAATCTTGAGAATTACTATCAAAACCATCGTCGATATGTGAAAAGCAGGAATGACCAACAGTATCTCGGTGATTTGAAGGTTCGAATGAGAAGAGTATATCCTTTTCACTTATTTATCATTTTAGAATGTCAAAGACTGTGCTCCATTCGACTACGACCCAGATACGAAGTTACCAATCGCTCCTTGCGGGGCTATTGCCAATTCCATTTTCAACGGTGAGTCTTTTATTATTATTGTTCACTTCTCACCGCTGCCTATTCTCACTTTACGCTTGCCTAGTGCACGTGAAGATCTAATTGGGCAGCTGCGGGATGCCAACAAACGGTGTGCTTGACAGCAGATGGCTCAAGAGACCGATGTTTATACATATTCATCATTTTTCTTCAGATACATTCACCCTCACCTATCAACAAAACGGTCTTCCCATTCAAGTTCCAGTGACTACTCAAGGTGTCATCTGGAATGTAGACAAGGATCGCAAATTCAAGAACCCAGCAATACCACAAGGAGGCAATTTGTGTGACGCATTCAAGGTATAGGCTGAGAGACTGCATTATGACGTCATCGGGGTCGAACTGCGTAATATTCAACAGATGTTTACTGTCATTGTCTGCCGGCGGGACATGTCCACGTAGATGTGCTTAGACTAAGACAGGGGTTCAGATAGGTCTTTGGTAGTATTGTGGGAAAATAAAAATTATGTGAGTAAGGGAAAAATACCATCTTTCAGGACACCGTACCACCACCGAACTGGAGAAAGAAGCCATGCGATAATGGAGGATTCGAGAACGTTGACTTCATCGTGTGGATGCGGACAGCAGCGCTTCCATACTTCAAGAAACTATGGAGAATTGTGGACAGAGGCATGAATCCGACGTTTGCAAATGGATTACCACAAGGAACTTATGTTTTGACGGTGGAAAATAGTGAGTATTTGGATAACTTGATAGATCGAAAGATTAGGAGAATAAGTCACAAAAATTGATGTAAATAAACTTCAAAACTGAACTTGAGTGGAAAAAGCATATAAACAATGTCAATTTTCAGACTACCCAGTACAATCCTTCGGTGGTAAAAAATATTTCGTGATATCAACGACAAGCTGGGCAGGAGGAAAGAATTCATTCCTTGGGATCGCATATCTTGTTGTCGGATGTCTTGCAATTGTACTGGGAGTAGTTTTCGTCTTCATTCATTTGAAGTTCGGTCACTCGTGAGTTTTTCAAACATTTCGAAAGACTGTTACAAGAGTGATTTTTCAGAATAAACGAATTGAGCAACGTCTCGGAAATACATCACTAAACACTTCGATCTTCAATTTGAGCCATGTACATTTAGATGTATACAATCTTGTTCTTTTGCCATTCACTTTTTTTTCTCGATTTTCCCAAACTACCGATAGAATATACGTCGGGTACTGACTGATGTTTTCGTTTTCACTGTGAGAACCACTGCTCTGTGATCGTAAAGTAAGGAACATAATTGATGAGTTATGAATAAATCGTCTGCATGTTTATTTCCATTTACAAAGATCGTGTTGTAATGACGTCAGGTCGGCTTCTCGAAGAAGGGGGCGAACAACATTAAACTGAAGAAGGAGTCTTGTTTAATTCTCTTTTCCTCTAGAAAATTAAGCGATAACGGGTCGAATTATCAGGCACAACGTCCTACGACCCGCGGGTTATTCAACTGATAACCACAGGCATACCAAATATTTTTCTTCTTCGGTTTGAAAAGAAGACAAAATTCATCTGAAAATGGCATCTCATCATACGGAAAACGATGTTGTTCCTGAGATGGTCGATCATCGACATCTTCAAATGTGGAGGTTCGTTTCAGTTGTGGTCTCGGTTTTTGAACTAGGAAATAAAATGAATCAGAAGGGCGTTAAGGAATTTGATGAATAGGAGAATGATAAGGGAGACACGTACTGGTATTACATCAGAATTCGAGTAATCCGGAACTCGAGAAAGTTAGAAAAAAACAACAGAAGTGGGGAGACTATCAACTCCAAAAAATCCCAACAACAAATTTGAATAGTTATGAAGTTGGAATGAAAAATAATACAAACTTGAAAATTAGAATGATTTGGTATTCATGAGAAATCTGTAATTATCGAAATAACTTGAAGTTATAGATCAATTTGAATTCGAAACTCCTTCATTCGATTCTATGATCTGAGGTTAGAGTTATTATTTAGAGATTTCGAATCCAAAATTAAAAATAATCTTATTCAAAAAGAAGACTTATCAAAGGAATATTCAGCTTTTTTAGCTAAGCTCCCTCTAGTTTTCTCATATGTTTCAAAAATAGTTTTTCCGTTTTGCAATTGATAAAAAATAGCAACAGTTGGCACATTGCCAATCATCTGTTAGTGATGTCCTAGCATGTTTCGCAACAAAAATAAATGAAGTTGACCAATAAAAAAGAGCAAATTCTGTACCATGAAAGTGATTTCAGATGGCTGCACAGTCGAAGCGGAGCTCGTGGAAACACATCGGAGACGTCGTTCGAATCGTCAGTGTCTGTGTCGACGAACAGTTTCGACTTCAGGTACGTCTTCTTTTTCACCGTTTCTTTCTCTTCCTTTTCCATTAACCTCTTCGACCAGTCTTTCTCTGTCATCTCCTCATTCTACATACTATAATCTGTCGTCCTAGATTGTGAAGGAATCGAAACGATTCGTTCCTTCTCTGCATTCTCAGAATATTTCTTCACCTTATTCATTTTCTAATGACTCCACTCGCTTTCCTTGTCTTGTGCCAATATTCTGGAAATCTTTTCGTTCAACTCATTTACTACATCCTTGCTGAATACGTGCTCGAAAAATTCGACCGGCCGTCTCCGGAGCAGGAGCTATTTCTCAATTGACATTCTTTTGAAGACACCCACTCTGGTGGAGGACGAAAATAAACGATGTTTGATTTTTACTTGATGGAAAAAAGAACTTACACTGGAATTCTTGTGAGTGAGAGAAAAAGAAAGCGATAACGGATTTTTTGGGAGAGTGAAAAATGTTTTATCACTTTTAAAATGTCAGCTAAACAACCTGGAAGAAGTTCTTGTGATTCAATGAAATTTTTCAGTAGGAGTGAAAAAAAACACGCAGATGAAATAACGAACATACCGATGATGTGATTAGAAAAACACATTCCAGATGAGATGCCTGAAATGATTTGGGTATTTGAGTCGAATTACAGAATCCAGAATGGAAAATGAAGAATTCGTCGTTCTGATTTGCGTCATTGGAATATTGTTGTTGCATTCTTCAGGCGAAACAGGTGCAATTTCCGAGGGTGTTTAAATTCTAGTTCGGGAATGATGAATTTGGTAAAAATATTTATTCAGAAGTTTTTCCGATCAAAAAGTGGCTTGGTTAAGTTTTTAGGATTTAGAGGAGGTACACAGTTACCAAGACTCTGTTTATTTTTTCTGTGTAACTGTATTTTTACACCACGAATAGAATCACTTCGAGAGCTTCGGAAATTCTGCAAAGTCTAGGAATTTCATGAATTGCATTTCAACTTTGTACTTTCTTCTTTCTGATTCCAATTTCTTCTGATTCTTTTCAACTTTCTCGTCATTCCATAGTTGTTGATTGAAGTTTTGGATTTTGTCTTTTAGCTTCGGAATATTTCATTATAAGTGAGCCCATCTACTATTGTTGGACTGTGATTGGGTAAAGTTTACTGGAGTTTTTTTTTTACTTTTGTAGTCTGTTGATTTTTTTTCCTGAAAGTAAGAACATTCTGAATAATATGAGAGATTGGAGAATGTTTTCTCGTTTTCTTTGGAATATTGGGATATTCAATTTTTATTGATCTTAAAAGTTACCTTATCTTTAACTCATACCTGTGAATGAACCAGAATGGAAGCTGATCTGAAACTGAAACTTAGGATCGATAAACGAATTCCCCCTGTTCCCAGACTTCTAGATACCATAATACAATTCTGTACCCTACCTGTGTCTACCCCAAAGTATACAAAAAACCATTTGATTAAACATTTTTTTTTGATACAAAGTACAACTGTTTGAATGGTCTATACACAAGAACCCTTTTTTCTTATTGAAAGCAAAAAAAGAACAGTTCCAAATGGAAAATCAACAAAGTGACTAAACTGCTTCCGTACTATTTGAGTGTGCTCTCTCTCAATTTTATTTTCGGTTTAAAACTGCCCCGATCCATTTCTCTTAATTTCTGCTTTTTCTCTACTCTCTCGCTTAGAAAACGTGCAAATAACACTGCGATCGGGGAGAGCGTCAAGAATGTGAAGAATTTGAAAATCGCCCTCTCTGTCTCATTCCTGAGGTCCGATGGTTGTCCCCTCCCTCGCCTTTTTCCCCATCTGATCACTCATTTCGAGTCGACTCAGCCATGTTCCTGTGCAACGCGACAACTGTGGCTCCGTTGGATATTTCGTGGAAGAAACCATGTTGGGAAGCAGTCACACCGACAACGATAAAATGGTACGTGTAGAGAGAAAAGGAAAATGAAAAGGAAAACGACTTTCTTCTCTCGTTTTCTGTTTGTCCATGTTTTGGCCTTCCTGCGCGTCTTTTCTCTCTTTGGGTTCCCGCGCAGGGGCGCAGGCAACATATAGAATAAGAAATAGGCAGACTGTATGGAAGAAGAAAAAGAGACAGAAATGTTAGAAAAGAGAAGACCATCATTTTTCGAATTTTCCGAATTTCTATTTCTCCCCGCGCTCTTCTTTCTTTTTCCTTCTTCTTCTTCTTCGTTTCAAGTTTCAGATCGATTCATTATCTTTTTCCCCGCCTTTTCCTTTTCCGAGCGGATGCGACTAATTGGTCAACTTGCCTAGCCTTCGGCCTCCGATGACGACAACGTCGTCGACGACTTCTTCTGTCGTTCTTATTTTTCTTTTCCCATCGAGACCCCGTTCTTCTATTTTGCCCTCTTTCGTTATCATATCAAATGAATGGCAAAACTGTTTATGGGACATTCCTTCGAACTTTTTTCTGTGACTCTTCGTCATGGGAACCTGATTCGTATTGTTTGGAAAGTTGAGGTTTTTGGAAGATTGAAATGTCAACAATCTCAGGGTTTTTTTTCTGTCCAAGAATGCGGGCGGGCTTTCTTCGAGAAGTCGTTATTTTGATAGATTCTCTATTGCCATTCTTCTTATTATATCTATGATGGCTTATCTTCCAACCTCTTGCTTCGAGCAGTTTATTTTCCAAGTTTATTCTCTCTAGCTCTATCCAAGTTGACTCATTTTTAACTGAAGTCAGTTTGATATTGAATTTCTCGAATAAATCGTGTCTAATCAGATGGTTATCTCGGAATGCCTATGATGTTTGTTATTGTTTTTCATCAGAAAAACTTCTGGAATTTTAAAAACTTTCGTTTATCTTCTTAACACTCTATCTGCAATCATTTCATGACTACGGCTGCCTCTGGATTCCTCGAATCTTAGTGTAAAATGTGATTAGAGGATAATTTGAGAATCTCTTCAATGTCCACCTATAAATGCCATCTTTACAATTATCACGTGCCTTTCTTCTTATCACTCGTTCTCTCCTTTTTCGTAGTTTCTTTTCTCTTTCTTTCGTTTATCCAATCATCCTTATGTTGTTTCATTTTTTGAATACAACACAACCAAATCTAGCTGTAAACATTCGTTCTAGACTTTGTCCTCCTCCTCACCACCAGCATCTATCTTCATTTTTTTGTATCTCCTCCAGAATTCCTTTTTCTTCTCATTCCGTATATCTCGTGTTGATAACCAAGGAATTCTCATTCAGCTCGTCTCTCTCCTTTTTCTCAAAAAGACCTGTTGATTGCGTCGAATTTTTCGAATGATTCCTCCAAAAAAATTCCCAAAAAAGAGGAGAAGAATCTATCTTCTTCTTTATCCCAAGAAGAAGAGGTTTTTTTTGTGAATGTTTCGGCGAAAGTCGTTAAAAAGATTGATTTATGAGAAGTTGTTACAGTCCAAGCGAGGGACACAGAAACCAATCATATTTTTGTTGATGATAAGAGAAAGAAAGAGGACTTAATGGTAGGAAGAGAGACATAGATCAACACCCAAAAATCGTCTCAATGGAAACGGATATGAAATTGTACAATATATAAAGGAGAAGATGAGAGAAGAACTTTCAGTACATTCGGTTTTCATTTTGAACTCCTCTCAATTTTTTTGACTTTTTTACACAACATTTTCGTCTAGTAGGTCGCGGCCGACCACCCAGACTGGAAGACGCCACCTAGTTTGGAAGATTATTTGAAAAATCGGTAAAGATGTAAACAATCCCTCGGAGTCAACTTCTTATAAACTTCTTTGGAATTTCGCAAACTTGGCAAATCCCGGGCCGGCCCGGTGGTGACCCGGTAGGAAAAAAAATTGCTGACTTTGACGATTCTTCTTGAAACCTTGTATCTGGTATTCCTACATTCTCTTGTTTTTTAGATTCACAATTTCCGATTTTAGTATTTTGTATCCTTCGTGACAGTTTGTAGTTCTATTCCGATAGACAATTTTCGAAAATCTGAGTCCCATTTTTGGCTTTGTTTCACACACGGAGCTGAACAAGCTCCTCACAATACAATTATAAAAATAATGTTCTCCATTTTTGGGAGAAACGAACTCCATAAAATCTAACGGCGCTTCGTTATTCGGAGCCACCTCCGGCCCGTTACCCCGCAACAGGGAGCTCACTTTCAATTGTTTCCCTCTAACCCTATAATTTTGTGGATTGCGTGTCACGAAGACGACGACTACTACTCACACCTTTTCATCCATTTATTCTTTCAGTGCCGACATGTCACGGTCGATCGACTCCTCCAGTTCTCGGATGCTTCCGTCTCCGATCACAAACTTCGTGACACCATCCTCCTCGTTTTCCAGCCATCAGATGCACGGTTCGTTCGGAATCAATTTGAAATTAATGAAATGATTCTCGATTTCAGACATTTACTCGTTGGCTGCCAGTTATCTCCAAGCACCTCCACCTGCATACACCCCAACTACCACGTTCCATCCACACAATGCACATCAACTATTATTACTTCATAATATGTCTGCAGCGGCTCAGGTTTGTTTGCGGGAACCTACGGTAGTCTAACAACATAGTTTCCAGGCTCCCGAAGATCCAGATATCGATGTAGTCGGTCTCACTGATACCACTAATCTGGTATCTTTGAATGATAAAGAAGAGGAAGAAAAGTTGGATCAGACCACCACGTCGGAGGAATCAGATAGAATCAGCATATCGACAACGGAAGAAAGTGTATGTTTTGAATTGAAACCATTCTTTCCTTTCTCTCATTCACACTTTCTATTTTCAGCCCCTCGATCTGACTTTCAAGCCAGCGTCCCTGGATTCTCCAACATCTTCCACATTTGTTCCAATTCGACCTTCTGTGATTATCGATCACCATATTCCAAAGTCACATACATCCGTTCGTCGATCGATGTCTTCTGTCTCTTCATCTGCGTCATCGACTCAGGAAGAAGTTGCAAATCACTTCCGGCGATCACTGTCTGGAAAATGGCCGAAACGATGCAAAGTGAATTCAGAAGAGTCTCGAAACTCTCCACTCCGTCGTCGTCCATCATTCAATACACACACTTCTGTGTCTTCTCTCTCCGTCCACTCGGTCCATTCGGTCTCTCCGACTCCACCCAATCCACCACCACCAGCTCAATCCATCATCGTCAATAATCATTGTTCTGGTGAGTTATCTCTTTGAAAAATAGTTGATTGATAGATTGACAAGAGGCGGTACAAAGATCATCGAAACATACATGTTCACATGACAACCTATCGATACTGGTTTTCAATTTTGGTACTGAACTATACTGCCGTAAAACCTTTAATAGAAGGACATGCTCTTCTATTGTTCAACCGTCTAGAAATCAAAATTTGGAGTTCACAAAAGTATCCATAACTAATTTTGGAGGAGCAACTCGTAGAGTTTCAAATTAATCCTAGTATAGTTTTGACAAGGAATCGATTATGACTTTTTTTTTGAACTTTTTTTTTAGATTCACAGAAATCTGAGTGCTCTATTAGGGGTGTCCTTCTATTAGAGGTTTCACGGTATCTTGATCTTAAAAACTTGATTACAAAGAACTTTCAAAACCAGTTCTCTATTTGAAATTTCCAGATACATCCCTGTCAGTGGCTGACCACTTCCGACGCGCCTTGTTCGGAAAAGGAATTTTCGATTTCCACAAAAAATCAGACAAGTAATTGTCCTATTCCTCCAATTCCTGTAAATTTTGCACACTCATTTATTTTTTGTTCCTCCTATTTTATTTTTATCCATGACTACTATTTTTGTCCATTATTACTCATTCTCTCATGCGTTTTGTGATTCATTTGAAATAAGTCCCGCCCACATTCCCACCCGGTTAGATTCAACTTTTCTATGTCATTTTTCTTATAGTGATTCTTGAATATGTATTTTGAACGATAACTTTATTTGGAAAAAAATGATAATAAGTTATAAAGAGATCTATATTTTGACATGAGAGTGAGCGAATGTTTATCCCAAGAATCGGTCTCTTCGATTCAACGAATTCTTCATCAACTTTCGCGTCGAGACCACTGAAGCCATCAAAGGAGAATCGGAGAAATAGAATTGAGGGATTTTACAGAATCCGCAACTTTTGGCGCAATACAGACGGAGAGCAGACTTGCTGAAATCGAAACAGTTTAGTGTTTGAATTTTGGAGGGAATTCGAAAACTTGACTCTTGTCATTTACCTGAAATCATGCTGACATGCTCCACTTTCAGCCAACTGCTCACACGTTTCCAGTTCATCTTTACAATCGGACATACTCTGAGCCATGTCACTCGGCGGATTACAGTATTCGCAAGTCCTCGGACAGTATTCACTTGCTACAGAAAGTTTACAGGCTCCCTGAGCTTTGACTTCTGCACAATCTATTTTGATGGAATCGATACATTGGTATCCTAAAACGAAATAAATTGCGAATGATGAATCTTGAATAGATATATTTACCACTGCAGTTTTTGCAAGTAACAGGACACAATTTGAGATAATATCCAGGGCGAGAGAGACATGTATCTGCAGTTACATGCTTACAAATCATTTCATCTTTATCTTTGCATCCGAGAAGATTTATCAAAGATGACATTGACTTTGGGCTCAGATCTGGATGACCTGGAGCAAGAAATGGCTCGACGAGTTGCATTGAATTTTCGAAACTAGATGGGGATGATGGAACCGACGGAGGTGCAATTGAGTTGATCTTCTCATCGGGATACTGTGGATATTGAGTGTAAGATGAATAATATGATTGAGGAGCACGTCGAGATGAATCAAGAGAAGAGCTGAGACCGAGAGGTTGTGACCATGGATTGCTGAATGAGTAGGAGTTTTAAAAGTTGGGCATCAAATTTCGGCAACTTATTCAAATGTGAATAACTTTTCTGAGGGGGATCGAGTGAAAATACGGTCAACAAAGAAAAAATGATCCTTATTAAAAAACCTATCGATTGGTTAAAAATTCGTCGAATTTTATCAAACATTAGCACAGTTACGCCTTGTGTTGCCGAAAAGTTGCCGAGTTTGGGGATTGCGGTAATTTTTCGGTAACTCTTTTAATTTTTGAGTAAATTTGACGGTGTTTTAACTAGTCTTTTTAATAAGGAAAACTTTTTTGTTTACCGTATTTTTACTCGAACCCTCTCAAAAAAGTTATTCACATTTGAATGAGTTGCCGAAATTTGTTTCCGCCCAGCCTTGATTCTAAGTTCTTACTAATGTTGTGGAGTGGGATGTTGCAGCGGAACGAATGCATACGGACTGTACACACTGATCGGTTGAATTCTAACTGGTTCAGGTTCTGGCCAAATCCTTTGTGGTTCTGGAATCAGCTCTTCCATATGGGCGATTGGGTATTCGATAACTGTTGGATGCTCGGGAATCGTGAAAGTTGTATCATCCAATTTTTCGTATTTCGGGAGTGGTGGATTGATGAATGTCCCGTTTGGCAACATTCTTGGCTGTTTTAGACGAATCTGGAGAAGAATTGGCTAATAGGCACGAAAAACAAGCTCACCGATGGACTTCTAGTAGTAGGAGTTGTACTTGTTGTCGCTGGATTTTTGTAAAATTGGGTGACAGGAATAGTTTCTAAAATTTTAGAACATAGAGTCTCTGTGCTTCAGTTTCACAAACTTATTCTTTTGGTATCTGGTTTCGATTTGGAATAACACTTTCCACAAAGTTTCGGGCAGTAATCGGAGAGCATATCGTCACAATCTTTCTTTCTTTCCGCACTACATGTTATGAATTTGGAGTCTTCGCAAAAATCTGAAACCTTCATTTTCAACATTGGATCTCGTATTAATAAGCTTACCAATACAATTCCCACAAGTTTTTCTACAGTACACCATTGCGTATCCGGGGCGAACATTGCAATCATTCGGATTACAGTAGGGACTTTTATCTTCACATGAACCGGATGGAACCGATCCAAATGAAGATTTTGGAAAATTCAAATACAATATTGGAAGTAACAGAAGCATTTTGTACATTTGAAGATGGGGTCAAAATGAAGGAATAGTGGAAACTCTGAAGGTGCGTGATCAAATATTGTTTGGACGAAATTGGCGATGTTTACTAGGAGGGGAAACCAATTAACGAAGAAGATGAACAAGAAACTCGATATTGTGTTGAGTAGAGTACGGTTTTCTGTTTCGGCGTTGAGGGGGGATGGAGCTCTTGTTGAGCTCATTGAGCTTCATGGTTACTGTGCTTGATCATCGAATCGGCGGCGGCTCTCTTTTGTGATTAGAGGATTTCCGTGTAAACGTGTAAAATTGGTCATGGATGTCCTCCGGAGAGATTGCTCGACGGTAGTGGAGTGTGTCCCCGGAAACAAGAGAAATGTTTGCTCGAGAGAGAAAAAATACAGAGTGATGAGTTGAGCAAATAGAAGAACGTCATTTTGGATCAGCACGACTTACTGGGAAGTTTCAATTATGCATGAAAAAAACACAATTTGAAAGTGGTCTTCGGATGGTCTGAAATTGGAACCAACTGTTTAGTATGGTATTAGTTGTTTCCTATCTGAAGCTTTCAAAGACAACTAAAGTATTTTGGAACTCTTTAATAATTTCGCAGCCTTGTAGAGATTGGAAATCCACATATAAGAACCTAACATCTAGATTACGGTAGACATGAAAGACATGAACAGTGATCAGACACAGTAGCAAACAAATTTAATTAGAAATTTGACAGGCAAAACAGATAAAAAGTGCACAAAACCATTCGTGGCATTTTTCAAACGAATTTTTCAAATGTACCATTCTTCCTGAACTATATTTTTAAAGATTCATTTTAAGTTGTTTCGGGAACTTCGAAAGATTGAGTAAATCGTTTTTGATCACATGGAAAAATGCGAAAATGACAAAACTTGGCGAAATTCCCAATAAAAACAACAATCACATCAAAATTCATGATTATTGAGAATAATTGCAGAGTTTCAGATTGTAAGAATATGAACCAAAAATCCAGATACTGAAAATTCGGCTCACTCAAATTGTACTTTCCAAACATAATGAAATTCGAAACCAATGTAACGGTTTATCTGAAATTGTGACAAATAATTCTTAAAAGTCTAAAATTGACAATTTTTAAAGAGTGGAATTGCAGGCTTTATGTCTAGATGTTTCGGATTCTCAAACCCAAGTTTTAGTTAAGGTCCAACGAAAAATAATGATTTTGTGCTTTTCCTAATAGATTTGTGGTCGAGTTTTTACTTTTTTCCATTTCTTCTTTTTTCACCGATTGCATCTATATTTATTGCCGTTACTGTTTCTGATAAATCTTGATTCTTAATCAAGCTGATAGATCCAAAAACTTTTTCCAATATGGAAAAATCTTACAAATTCGGCAGTTTTCAACATTTACAGTTGTGAAATTCATTCAATTTTGTAAAGACATCTCTGAATATACATTCTCCACAAATTATTCCTCTAAAGCGATCAGATCTTCTATCATACAGTGTCGATACACAAATCGTCCCATTCCATTTTTTTGTTTTCCTAAATCAGCATGATCAACACCTTTTCATGCTTCCCCCTGATTGTCTTTCATCTCTCTTCCGTTTCCATTATGCTTTCGAAAATTTCCGCGGAAGCAGCCTCCAGGCAAGCTTCTTTTGTGTGCTCATGTTCAGTATCATCACGTTTCAGGCTCGGTTTTCCGCGTTTCTAAACACCGGCTCCGCCCACTTTTCACGTAAACCATTCCAGAAAATAGCATAGAAACAGAGAGAGGATAGAGACAAGGAAAAGGTTTTGGAGGGTCTGAAACCGGTGTTCACGGGTATAAAATGATGGGAAATTTGGAAACAAAGAGTGTTCTCTTTTCAAATTATGTGCAATTTCATTTTCACTCTCCAGGATCATCTGAACTACCTCTACGGCACTGTAGAACCCAGAGTTGCTGTCAAAGCATAAGTTAGCGCTATACCATAAGTAGTGTCTTCTTTTTCCTCCGAAAACAAACATTTCCTTCTTTGGTCTCCCCCGCGCGGAGCCATTTACGGGAGAGGGAGCACGTATAGTATAAGGAAGGAGTGATAGTTACTGAAAATGAAATAGATGAAGAAACTAGTTTGTGAGTTTTGTTTGTGATAAAGTTTATTTGTGTTTGAACTTTTGGGGAAAATGATTGAAATACTGACGGAAGAGCATGTTCCAGTTGGTTCTATTTCTGAAGTTGCGCAGCACCTAGAGCCACAGAACAAAAAGCATGCAGGAAGGTATTTTTCATGATTCTTATCTAGTTATACCTGTACTTTTCTATACATGTTTTCTTGCTCTTTCCCTGAAATCAATGTTCATTGACAAACTTCCGTCTTGTTTTTATTTGTAATACTTTATCAGTACTCTTTCATTTTCTGTCAGGTGTTATTTGTACAAGTTTGACAAGAAATTAGTTGACCTAGAAAAGAAGAAATTGAATATTAGTATTGTGCGTACTGGGTAATGTTCTACACAATGGCTGGCACTTTTGCGAGTTTTAGTAGATTCATGGCAACTGATCTCTCCTTTTCACGTGATGGTCAGTCTGATCGCCACTAGACCCTTCAGAAAAAACTTGCCTTAATCGGGCAAATTGCACAGAAGCACCCTTCCTTATTTGCGTTGGCGCGATGCCCATATTCCGAGTGTGTTTTTTCTTCCAATGACAACAAAATCCATCAGCTGACTAATTCAACGGCGAGTTCTGTTCCTGTGCACCAGCAGCAGCAACAAGCCAATCGCTTTTTCCCCATTTTCTGAGCATCACATCACTCCGCATCATCGTCGTTTGCTGAGGGACTGTCTCTCTCCGGAAAAGCGTGGAGCTCCCCTCCGATTGTCGCGTGCTCTTTCGATCCGGCTCTGTGTAGTTCAGGTTCACCGTAACGTTCCTCCCATAAATCCAGATTCTGCTTCTTCAGTTGTTTTTTGTTCTCTCGGTACATCACAACTCATTATCAGATTGGTTTCAGAAATCATGAGACGTCTCCTCATTGTGCTTACTACATGTGCTTTTGCTGATGCCATTGGAACAATGCTTGTTCAAGGACGAAGAGATACGATACGGACTCTTAGAGACATTGTCAGACACTCTTCACTACCGTGAGTTTTTTTGTGATTTGTGATTAGTCCTTGCTTACCGTAAAACCTCTAATTGAACGACACCGAACCAACAGTTTTGTAAACTTTCTTCTGAAAATATCTTCAACTTTTAAAGAATCAAATATAGTGAGTTTTGTAGCTGACCAAATTCTTTTTGTATACTAAAAATTACACCGGCAAATAACGAAAATTGCGGTAGTACGGACATTCGAAAGTCGGGCTTCTGGGTGTCGCTCTATATATTAGAGGTTTTACGGGAATTACGGAACGATATTTTGATACGTCGGTGCAAAGGACCCTGAAGGAAAACTTTGAATTTCAAGGATCCTGAAGAGGATACCGAAAATATAGAATACTTCCTCAACTGACTCATATAAGACTCTTGCTCATTCGGAAGCTAAACACATGGCGAAATGATTCATTATTTCCCGAAAAACCATCCAAAGAGCATATTTACAAACTACGATATTCTTCAGGCCACACCATTCTTCTCATAGAGACATGGATAATCGGACTCCTGAAATTGCCATACCAAACATCGGAGAGAATAAGAAATTTTCTTCTCTTCTCAAGAAACGAAACGTTCGATTTCTCGGAAAAGCAAGAGCACGTCGGCACATTGGAAATGTCGTCGTTGAATCAGGTAAGCGATTCCAAAGATGTCCCATTATTATCGTTATTCTAATTCAGGACAATGTGATCATGTCGATCTAATGGATTGTTCTGACTTTGAAACAGATGAAATGACATGTATGTTAACTGCAACTGGAATGACCTGTTGTGTATGTACGGGACTTCTTCGGACGGCCAAACGGAGTCTTTTTTGATATAATTCGGATCAGAGACAAATTATGTAAAGTAAGTTCTTTATCTTCTTGCTTTCTGAATTCAGTAATAACAGTTAACAAAAATAAGGTCTGATGACACCTTAAGTTTTCAGACAACGTTCTGATCATACATGTAATCCGGGCTTTTTCGGGTCTTCGCGGGCCTTCAATTTTCTATACTTCATATTCGAATTTTTTGGTCAATCTTAACATCAAAATGCAGAACTAAATGAGATCTATGAAATGGTACTAAGATCACCAAAATTGCCTGTCTCAGTTTTTGTCATGAACTTGTAGAACACCAGGGTCAAGGATACACAGGCCGAAAATGCCGACCCGGGTGTTCTACTAGTTCTAGTCCAAACCGAGACAGACAACCTTGGTGATTTTAGTGCCATTTTATAGGTCTCATCAAGCTTTACATTTTGGTGTGATGATTTATCAAAAAAAAAATTAAATTTAAAGTGGAGAAAATTGAAGGCCCGCGAAGGCCCGAAATGACCCGGATAAACTGTGTGGATCCGATTACGGTACAGACTTTTTTGATGAGTTTGCCGAAAAAAGAGGTCAAACAAATTGAAGTTTGAACTGAGAAAGAAAATTATGTAAACTTTGAAACAAATTGTAGGACTAGAAACAGTATGAACTGAATTCATTAGAACATTTATATTTTTTGAAACACTTTTTGAAAGTGAATCTAAAGAAGCATGAATTTTTCAAGCTCGAAACAACCAGGTACCAATTCATAAAATACAATCCGTCTAGTAAGAAGTTTCCCAACTAGAAATGTTTACTAACTCCTGTTTACATGAAATTTTTGCACTCAGTTGACTCAGACGTCTAGAAGATTCTACTCAGTCGTTTGCTTATGCTGTATTTTCGTTGAAAACAAGACGCAAATATCATCTTTGGTCTGGTTTCCAGAAATCTTTTTTTGGATGAAAGAAAACTATTTGGAAGAAATATTATAATTTCTGATTTCTGGACAAAATAGAAAGCATCTGAAACTTCTTTTTTCTATTGTGGCGGTAAAATGCAGCTGGACCTGCGCCACCGCACTCCTGTGGTAAAAGGTCCCGAAACGGTGATTTTTCCACTGGAGTGCGGTGGAGCAAGTTTACCTACATTTTACCGCCACAATAAATAATTACTAAGTTCAGATAGTCCCAAGTGAAGTTTGAAAAGTTAAGCTCTATGTTGACTCAAATCTCTGTGATTCTAGATACTGGAAAAAAAAACAAAACAAAGCAAAGTCTAATTTCGTTATGTTTTCTGTTCTCCTATTGTTTACCATTTCTTCGTTTTTTTCTCGTAGGCGTCATCTCTCTTTTTCGAAAACATTACACCTCATTTGTCAAAAATAGTTATCGTGTTTTGATTCTTACATGACACAAAATATTTTCTATTTTCAGAACCCAAAATGATGTAAATGATGTGTACGAATAGGATCTCATTTTCAAACCACCGCCACGACTTCTTCCTGATAAACTTATTCCTCTTCACCGAGCTTTCAATCCTGCCTGTCTTCTCCCATATCGATCGATAAATGAATCTGATCTCAAAATTAAATTTATTCCCACTTGTTTTTTTTTTATTTACATTCCATATCATCATGGTATAATTGAACAGAAAAAGTGGGTAGAGAGCGAAGCCAGGGGTTCACAAGCTACGCAGTTTGGAATCGGGATGTGGAGGGGAGCGGGAAAATCAAGAAAAAAAAGAGAAGAGCATTGTTTTGAGTCGAGGCAATTATATGTACAATCCATGGTTTTGGGGAACCAGTATGAAAAAAGC
This sequence comes from Caenorhabditis zanzibari, assembly GCA_963966625.1. NCBI lineage: Eukaryota > Metazoa > Nematoda > Chromadorea > Rhabditida > Rhabditidae > Caenorhabditis > Caenorhabditis zanzibari. Next base: position 9,939,790 of record OZ016471.1, read on the forward strand.
GTGAGCTACTCTAGTTGACAACGATTGCAGATCCGAGAGAACTGCACGACTTGGCCAAATTTGGCATATTTACAGAGAGAACTAAACGTTCAAGAGAAGTAACGAAACAAAAATTAAAAAGAAAACTGATAAGCAGTAAAGATTCTACAGTCGATGGAAGGATGCAGAATAAAAGGAAATGGTATTCGGGGGAAATGTGGTCAAAATTAAAAAAGAAACAAGAAAATCAAAGAAAAAAGTCAACATAAATTATTACATCCTGAAATGGACGTTCTCATTTGTTTTGAGTTTACGGCCTGAAGATCAATGTGAAGCGATTTTAATCCTTCATGTAATTGCTTCTTTTGAATCCAGCGGCGGAGATTCCATCGTCACCAATAATCTTGCTCTGATGCTTCATGAAGTCCTTGAAACGTGGATCCTGCAATCAAAACAATCATGATCTTTGCATTTCTCTTATCAGTTTTGGTCTCCGCTCTATTATTATTATTTGCTTTGCCTGTTATCCTACTAATAATTATTTGTCAAAAACAGTAATCCTTACATCAGTGATCGACATCTTTCTCTCGCCAATGTCACCACCTCCAGTAGTAGTGGTAGTTGTGGTGGTGGTATTATTAGAATCCATTCCCCACGAGAAGCTTTTTGGCGATGATCCGAACAACATCTCGGATATTGACATGCGACGTGCGCGTGGTTGCGCCTCGATTGGGGAAGTTGGTGCTGGGCTGAAAGATTACTCTCGTGTTAAAGATGAGGATAAACCAGCAAGTACCCCAACCTGGAGCCCTCCACAGCTGAGAACTTTCGACCACCGAGTGCTCCGACTTCGGAATCAGTCGAGTCCATCGAAATGGTTCTTTCTTTTTGAACACGTCCCGAGCGAGTTGGTGGCTTCCAGAGACAGTCAGTGTCGAAATCTGGGCGAATCTGGAAAACAAGACAATGAGTACATTGAAAATCGAAGAGAAGTCAGGTTCAGTTCTCTATGCTACTTACAGAGTCATCAGCACCAGCAATTGGGATGCTGGAGCTCGTGGAATGAGCTGAACCTCCAGTCACCGCTTTGAAGGTGACATTCGGTTGGACAACAAGATCACTTACTTGTGGAGCCTTGGACATCCTGAAATATAGATTCGTGTGCTTGTGGTAGTCGGCAGTAGAGAATATTTTGAATTGGGACCCACCACCAGCCCTATTTATACCCGACCCGTTGTCTGACATCTCTGCGTCTTCTCGCGAGTCAGTGCACACTCTGCCTATCGTAACCGACTTGTTTTTAAGGAGAGAGCGAGAGAAAAGAAGCTGAGAGACAAATACCCGCATGTGACCACGTGAATTTGCACATGCGTCCTGGCGTCGCGCGCCCCGAGGGCCTCCTAGGCGTAAACATGGCAGTTCCCATTCTGGCGGTCTTCGGTCCGTTGTAGGAGCGGTTGATGGGTTGTCAGGCAGTAGGGGACAAAGAGATACTCACAGAGGAGAAAGGTCATGTGTTTCACATGTTTACAGTTACAATGCTCTCAATAAAAACGGGGCAAATTTCATCGCTTCTCGATCGGTTTGATCTTTGACTTGTTGCTCGCAAAGCTGAAGCCGTTTTGAAATAAACATATTGTCGATAAACAAAAATTGAGCTCCTTATCACTAAAACTCTCTAAAGCTCTCAGCTTCCATCCTCTCATCATTTACCCCACATTTCATTATCAGGGATCATCTTATAAAGCTATCTTAATTCGCGAGAATTTTTATTTCACTAAGGCTTTCTACAGACTCGAACTCAATTGATCGCAGAACTATAATTTTTTTTTACAGTAACCATGTCGATTTCAGCCATTTATCCCTATCCTACATGAAGGAATACATTTTCCAAAATCTAGAAATTTCTTGTATGAATAGGTCCACGTGTTTTGCTGCACTTTCTTTTCATACTTTTTTGCAGGAGCTGGTCCTCGATAAGCGTCATGTGTTTCAAGGTGTTTACAACAAATTTTCTATTCTCGATCCTCTCTCTCTCTCTATCTCTCTTGCTGAAGCACACTTGTCAATAACCAACTTGCTGCTATTTTCAGCATCTTCAGATAACCTTGTGCTCACTAAAGATGAACGAATATCGCTCTCGAAAGTTATAAACGTCTTTCCTAATCCTCGGGACTCACCACAACGAATCCATTGGGTCGAGCGGCATTTTTTCAGTTTTTTGTTCGTTGTTGTTGTTACTTTCTTTTTCAAATGGTATGACGGACGTCGATACTGGGCTACCGAACAGTCCTGAAATAACAATTCATTATAATAGAAAATCAGAATGTTTCGATGGGCAAGGAAATACTATGAGCTCTCAGACGAGGAAAGATATCAGCGTATTTAAAAATATTCAACGAATTTCACTATTTTTGCCTAATTTTAATAGCTAGTGAGAACGAGTAACAGGGAGAGGAAGCTGAAAAAATGGGGGAAAAAAGGAATGTCCATGAAAAAAGAAGAGCTGCGGGCGCCACGAGTCAGCGTTCAAAATGAGAGAATTAGAGAAAAAGCTCGCCGTCGGGCGCTGTTGCATGTATTGAATGGCGCCGAGTTTGAATAATTTGCAAAAAGGTGTTTTCTCAAATCAAAAATTGTTGTAGTCAATCAAATTTGATCGAATCAAGAAAAATTGCAGGACTTCGGACGCATCATGTTATGATGGAAAGTTGAAACAATCTGCAATAAAACGATGTTCATGTGAAAGAGAGTGCGTAAACAAGTTTTCGACTACGAAGACTGGGGAGGGGCGCAAGAAGAGCCTATGGCCATTTTCAGAGATGTGAGAGATGTAGAGGAAAGAAAGGAAAACACAAAACGGTGAAAAACAAAAAGTGCACTCGGGCCATATTTATGGGGTTATTCAGGGGTAGTAAAAAACTAGTATTTTACTGTTTTTTCCTTATTCAGCTGCAAGCAAAAAAAGGAAAAAACTCGCGTCCGCGAGGAGTTTTTTGCTGGAGTTTTCTCTTCCACGTCCGGGATATCGGAGTGTCGTTGCGAACTTTTTTAATCAGGTCTGGTCGGTTTATGCTTTTTTTTCTGGAACTGCGCGATGAAAATTACAAAAAAGTTTCTAGAAACAAACAATTTGGCTGTTAGAATCGTTCTAGGTGGTTTTTGTTTTGTGAAGTCCCATTTTAAAAGAAATACGCACGAATAAAGATTTTTGACGATTTTTCATTGTTTTTCTGGCTGAACTTGAAGAAGAATTAACCATTCACTTTTCCTTATGCTTTTCTAGCTACTTCATGCTTTACTTTGATAATTCAGCCAGAAAAATAATGAAAAATCGTCAAAAATCTTTATTCGTGCGTATTTCTGTTAAAATGGGACTTCACAAAACAAAAAACACCTAGAACGATTCTAACAGTCAAATTGTTTGTTTCTAAAAACTTTTTTGTAATTTTCATCGCGCAGTTCCAGAAAAAAAAGCATAAAACCGACCAGACCTGATAAAAAAAATTCGCAACGACACTCCGATATCCCGGACGTGGAAGAGAAAACTCCAGCAAAAAACTCCTCGCGGACGCGAGTTTTTTCCTTTTTTTGCTTGCAGCTGAATAAGGAAAAAACAGTAAAATACTAGTTTTTTACTACCCCTGAATAACCCCATTAGATTCGTATTTTCGAGAGAGAGAGAGAGAGAGAATAATCGAAACGGATTAGAATGGCAAGTCGGAAAAAAATAAGTGAACGAGAGGAGAAGAAGAATATGTAAACGGTCTGCACATTTTCGTCTGTGGACACGACGATAGGAGGTTACCAGCCAGACCAGCAAAGCGAGAAGAAGGGCAGAATGGGCACGTGCTCGGCCCGCCGACCATGGCGCCAGAAGAAAAAGACTGGAGAGGGCAGAGATGGAGAAAGAAAAGAAGGGGGAGGAGACACAGAGACATTTTGAGCACTGTTTGAACCCAAATTGGATGGTGAGAGTCATTTAGGGAGTGGAATATTTGAGTGGAAGGATAAAAGAGACAACAAAGATCTCTGATATAAGCGAACGGATATCTTCTTGGATCACCGAACAGTGATGATATATTATGAAGAAATGGCAGAATGGGAAATAACTGATACAGATCTTCTGCAGTTGGATTAAACGGAAAATTGGAGGAACCAAGGTCTTTTAGACTTAGCTATAATCAGACCTAATTTGTTTTTCTCTTTTCACTTTTCAGAATTCTTAGAAATTTTTGAGATGGATTGTGTTTGAAGAAGCGACATTCATTTCATTTCATAGGTGGAAAAATAAAAAGTACTAGAAATATTATTTTATAACACAGAATCAGAAAAGATTCAATTGGTTTCAAACTTATGTGATTGCGGAGAAGCTTTCAACCAATTTTCGAAAACTTTCGCAATGAATCACATGTTATTATTATTACATGTTTCTATTTTTATCATCACAATCGTGTAGACCATCAAGAAATTCCGAACAAAAACGAAAAGAATGATTCGTTTTGTCTATTACAGATTCTTATAAACACAAAACGAAACAGTGAGGACCTGGAGAGTATTGAACTTTTTTTTCCGCTGCAGAGATATTTTGATTCGACTCGTTTCGAATCACGAGAGCGCACTTTTGCTGCTGCTGGGGGTGGCATCAACAACTCGTTTCGCTTATTTTTCAATTGAATAAACTAAAGGGGTACTGTAGGTGTTGATGTCCGGAATATTCTCGAATGGTTGGGTTACTGTACCCCATTGGCATATTCCGATCAGATTACTGTAGGGAAAGGGGAATCCCAGTTCGTTCACATGAGAATCACATTGCAATGTGTACCTAGATTATGTTATCGAGAGGGTGTCGGTGGTCTTCGAATGTTATTCTTTTTATCTTTTTGACTTCGTTTCAAGGCACGTGCTTCCATCCATCGAAACGTAGGCGAACATCAAAGATTAGTACCGTAAAAATAGAGAAAAAAATGAAGAGAAGGTCGTCTTTTTCAACCTCAAAAACAGAGTAATGGTTTGAAAAAAAATGATCCAATTCGGAGAGAGAAAAGAGAAAAAGGCAATGAAAGATAGATCTTTTCCGAAAACTTCTCACTCTCTCGGTACGATTTGTTCGTTTTTTTTTACTTTTCGGGAGATGGGAAAAATACGAAGACACGTGTTTAGGAGAAGGACGATTCTGTTCTCAAGGACTCCGATAATGGACAGAAAATAGAGATGAAAAGATTGGAAAATAAGTAGGGAGAGATCAAAAATACCAATGCATCGAATGGAATATACTACTCAGGGAATTTTGGGCAAGCAAACGGCAAGCTGCTGCGCGTAGGGCAACTTGCTGGAAAAAAACAGCAACTTGCCCGGATTATTAGCAATTTGCCGGCTGAATCGGCAACTTGCTGCTTCTTGCTGCGCGATTTGAGGCTAGCAAGCAAACGGCAGCTTGCTATCGTTTCGGCAAGTTGCCGATTGCTTGCTACTGTAGTAGCAAGCTGCCATTTGCTTGCTGTAGGAGCAGCAAGTTGCCGTTTGCTTGCTGCCTTCTGATGACGCACCAGTTCAGCAAGGCGTATTATTCGTTCTGAATATTTTTTCAACTAAGTCCAATTTTTTCCGTTTTTCTTCTTTTGGAGATGTCGAAACTATGTGAAAGACATTAATCGACCAATAAAGTGGATGTTATCAAAAGGTGAATTGAAACTAAAAGTATTTTGGACCGAATGATTTGTTTTTCAGCAGGAATCCTTTGTAGGACAAAACCATCCACACACTCTTTTGTAAGCGCGAAATCATGGAGGAAAACTGACAGAAAACAGAGATGACGGAGGATGGTATCGAAAGTGCTTAGGAGTCCATCGATTTCGTTTTTGAATTTTTCAAAAAGATTGTAAGCACTACTTGTAAAAACTTTCATTGGAAAATTTGAATTTAGGACATATTCGACACTCCGCAAAGGATAATTTGAATCGACCAACAACGATGGAAACGAAAAAGTCAACAAAAGATCAAAATCGTGTTCACCAAAGGAGTTGGATATTAATGGAATAGGAAGCAAAAAAAATGTCCTGGACTCCTAATTTCTTCTTAATCTTTACTGTTAACCTGTTATATTTTTCATTTTTCTCAATAAATTGTTGTATTTCAGTTGGCTTAAGTATTGAAAATGGGAGAAAACAATTTGAAATTCGGCAAGCTGCTACGCATCTAATGACAAGAATCGGCAAGTTGCCGCCAAAATCAGCAAGTTGCCGTGCAAAAAAGTTTGCTTGCCGTTTGTCAGCGGCAAGCAAACTTTTTCGCACGGCAACTTGCCGTTTTTTGCGGCAAGTTGCCCAAAAATTTCCTGAGTAATTTGGGGTTTCGAAGTACTGTAAATGAGTTTTTATGTTTTCAAGTCAGGCATAACACTGAAGATTTTTGAGCCAAGTCTTACAGTATCCCGAAATTTCCAGCTCCACTTTTTAGACTCTCAAGCTCTTCTGAAAAACTCGTTTCTGGAGAGCTTTTCAGAGCTCTTTTGGACACTTCAAAACACAGAAAGACTCATTAGAAATCTGCTGGCACAATCGAAAACGAACTGAATCATCAACCAACGTGTTTGTTAGCGGAGAGAGACAAATCAAAAGAGAAATAACAGGGTCAAAGTTTTATTTGATCAAGATGATGGGGTCCTCCCCCGAACGACAACTGTGCACCCCTCAATACGTCATCATTCCCACCCGTTGAAGGTGTACTCATTTTTGTGACGTCATCGTGGTTATGGTGTGAAGAATAGAAGAAGTTGACCCCTTCTTTCTGTTACCGCCACCCAGGTTTTTATCTGCGTCTCTTGTTCTCTCTACACTATTTCTTTATCTGTAGAAGAAATGAAAACGGAGAAGAAGTCGCGACGGGAAAAGTGATCTTGTCGTTGACAAAGTGCCCGATGGCGATGTTTGAAAAAGCTCTCTTTTCTCCGTTTATTAGAGAGGATTAATCTTTTTAGGTTCTCTCCTCTCTTCTCTAAAGTGTGGAAAACATGTGGTACTGTATTCTCAAACATAACATTTTGATAGTCTCTTTTTATCAAAATTATCATCTTTTTAATCGCCTCTAACCCTACGAGAGACGACTTTTGACCGATTTTATTTCGTTTGGCGAGGACTTAAAAGAACTGTTTATGCAGAATACCGCGCCGTTAAAATTTGGGAAGGGCATCGAAATAATCGAAAAATGAAAAATGAGGGACAGATTGGGGTAAGATGGATAATATATTGATGAATTCCGGAATATCTGAGAGCTATTTTGGGAACTATTCAAATGCGTCTAGAATATTCGAATTAGGTTGTTTTCAGGGGGATGAAAGATGGAACAAGCTGTGATAACTCTAAGAGACTTCAAATCAAAAAGTTAACTAAGAAAGTCTGATGCTTCGTGGTTCTTGAGGAGCAAAGGGGTCATGTGAAAGTGAAAATCATAGGGTCCGAAGGAACTCTCTTTTTCGTGGATCAGAGAAGATATCATAGTTTAAAGATGAGGAACGTGGAAAACATGTTGGTTGGGTACAAAAATAACTATTCTTTGAATGACTTCGTTTGAAAAATATTTAGTAGTTCAGTAACACAAAAAAGTGGAAAAAAGTCGATCTAATCGTATTAACCACAGTCAACAAACAGTTGTGAATTATTCAAATTCTCACTTGTGATAAATTTGGCCTGACTGTTTTGCAATTCAAATCGGCGTAGAGTAACAGAAATTGATACCAAACAATCTTTTTTCTATACAGTATACCGAAAATCTTGCATAAAAACACCCAAAATGTGACAGTTACCGTAAAACCTGTATTAGAAGTAGAAGGGCACCCTAATGAGCTATAAATGAGCACATTCTTGAAATTCGAACGGATTGAAATTAGTCTCATTAGAATCCTCGTTGAAAATTCATTAGGCGAGTTATAAAATATGTTTCAAATCACTTCTCCAACAGATGTTATGATCCATTTTGAAAATTCAAGAAATATTTTTATAGGTGATGGAAAAATAGAAGGGCATGCCCTTCTAATACAGATTTTACGGTATATTGCATACCTAGAATGTTACAGTATACTGTAGACACAAAGCCTTTCTATTTTCTAGATACCCACACAGCTTGAGGTCTAGAAAACTTTACAAATCCAAGAAAATAAAGTTTTTAAAAAGTAAAACTTACTGGCAACGAACATCCTTGGTGTCTGCTCAACTGAAGACTGTGAATCGTCGAAGAATGTGTGTAGTAGCATAGTTAAAAACTGATCGATTTGAAGTACTGAAACCTGAAATCAGTCACTAAATAGAAATAAAGAACATCAAGTATCAAGCAGAACCAACAGAGGACACTGTCGATTATATACGGTCAAAAACGCAACGAGTGCGACGGAACGTGACATGTAGTCTGGGTGGAAAAGAGAGTACTGAGGACAAGAAAAAGAGAGAGAAGAGGAGGAGAAAAATGGAAGGGAGAATGAAGAAGAAGAAGGAATCGGTCGTTCTCTGAACAAGAATCACGTGGTTTCACTCCTGTGCAACACTTGAGAGCAATGAGTGATGATGGAGCTTCTCTGGACGGATGGATTATATAGTGGAGAACAGGATAAACAGTTCCGATCGTTCTTCGTCTGAATACACAAGGGATGAACAATGATCAGAAAAAAAAACTATATTCAGGAAGAAGAGGAGGAAGTGAAAATGGACAAAAAATGAATGAAATGTTTATAAATAATGTGGGAAAGTTTCAAACACATTGAGTTTTGGCTCCTTTGATCGAGCAATAGAATTGGAAATTGTGAGAAAAATTATTTTATATTTTAGGTGAAAATCAGATATGCTACGGGCCGGGCCGGGCCAAAATTAGTAATTCTGTCGACCCGGCCCTGGAGTCAAAAATTCTGGACTCAAAATTTTGGTGCGAGTTTTTTAAGCAAAAAGCTATTTTTGGTGGTTTTCCTAGAACGGGCAATATTTTTTGCCAAGTCTGGTGAAAATAGATTTCAATGAAAACTATGCTTACTAAATTTTCTTTCCCATTCATAGGGAACTTCTACCGAACCCATCCTCCACATTTGCCCTCACTGATAACAACTGTTAAGAACTATCACTTCAGGGTTGTTTTCCAGAGTGATTAGCAATTGGTTTGATAAGTACGTGTGAACTCACAGAGAGCACATTTTGCAATGTTCAAATTTCAGAAGCGCTCTAAAAGAGTGAAGAACAACACATTTTTTCGCTTCGGCTCCCAAGTTTTAATTTCAAAGATTTTTGATTCCTATCAATTTTTCAATTTGATTCATGACCTTCATCACAAATGTGAAAAACCGATTATCGCATTCCAATCTGAACATTCAATTTAACATCGAACGTGTTATTGGGTAAAATACGATCCAAAATGTAAAAAATGGTATTGGCCAACGGTCATCTTTACGTCTCGTTTTTGAGACCATTCAGAAAGAATGTATATTTTTGAAAACAAAACCCAGAGAGCTCCAAAGGGGGGCAACTCATCAGGTAGTAGAACCAGAAAATATTTCCAAAATGTATATTTCTAAAAACTCTACATTGGCCGGAGAGCTCTTCAGGTCGACCAAAATGCTTCTATTTATTCTTGTCATACTACAAAGAACTATCATTTCTCTTGCTCTCTGTTGACTTTTCCACGAAACACTCGGACAACAGTGAGAGGTAAACTTATTTTTGCAAGAAGATCAAAATATACATGAGTTGTTTATTTATTTAAAAATCTTGAAAGATGTACATGAAAAAATCGTATCCTAAGTTGTTACAGTAACAATGTTACTCTACTCCCTATTAGGTTGCAGATTCCAGTTCATGTTTGAATTTACAATCCAAAAGTTCCCTTTTGTATCTCGATGTCACCCAATTCGGAATCTCCTCACATCGAATCATTCTCTGATCATAAACATATTTCACTCTTCTCTTCACAGCTCGAATCAATTTATTCTCGAATTTCCACGAGAGACGAGTTTCTCGAAGTGTCCCATTGTAAAAACTCATCCAATTTCCATTCAATGCTGAGCCGTCAACATTTCGATAGTGCCTGGAATCAAAATCAATTCATAATTCTTTTGCTCTCAACTCACCTCACATGACCAAATCTCTTCGGAACTGACATCACATTGACACCTTCAAATTGAAAATATGACCAGTGGAAAAACAAAGAAGCAACAAGTTCTGGACGAATGATTCCTTTTAGATTGTACCAACTGATTTCTGTCGTTTTGTTATATTTTGTAAACATCATATCTAAAGCAAGTTGATAATCTGATATATACTTCTCAGGGATTTTCTCGGTTTTTAACACTCGATTCGTTGAGAAACTAACTTCACCCATGTTGGGAGGCATTGATCTGAAAATAAGGGACAATTTTGTTGAATTTCTTGACTGCGCAGACCTCAGATAATGTTTCAGATTGAATGGTCCAGTATAAACCAATCGTTCATCTATATCCATATTTATAACCCATTTTGAATGAAATTTACTTCTATGATGACATTCCTAAATTATAGTTTTCTTTCCTCGGAAACTAGAAATTTTTTGAACGCACATGAGTCTGAAGCAGATGAGACATGAATCCAATTGTTAAGTACTCTGTCACATACTTCGTGGACTCCGCAATTCCCAATCTTTCGTAATCATCGATTATCTTTCGATCGTAATCGTTCATGTTGAATAGATTGAAATAAAAGAATGAAGCTCCCTGAAACAGAAACATTCAACTTGAACCATCTGATAATTTTACCAGAAGTCTATAGTGTTCCACATATTCAATAGTTTCCAACCATTTACTCTCGTTTCCGTATAGAGGACCGACGCAAACTGCTATTTCGTGAATTGGTCCTGAAATCGAAATGTATTTTTAGAATCAGAAGGGAATACTCACTTTCGTAGGCTCGAAAGATTAATGGAATAGGTTCTCGAATGATTTCATTCTCTTCTTCCTCCTCATCTTCAAAACTGATACTGACATATTCAGTACCAATTCTTCGTGGACAAGTGATCACTGCAAGAGGCCACACAACAGATTTAAATTTTGCAGAATGAATTTCAACTCGGTTACAGTCGTAATATCGACAGGTTGCAGGTTTCCTATAACAGTTTCATTTTTAACGTATGTTACTATAAACTTCCTTACCCAAAAGTATATAATGCCGTAGTGATAATGGATATATCTTCCGGGTAGACGAATGCAGAAAGAAGACGAGATTCTGCGTCCAATAAGTTGTTCTGTAATCGATAACTTTAAAAAATGACCAGAAATCTAACTAGTAAGACCTACATTATCTCCGAAACCAGTTGCTCGCCACTTTCGAAATTCTTTGGAATGAGTCACATCATCTGTGTTTTTCTGGTTCCAGTGCGGGACATAACAAACATCAACTAATTTTGAACTGAAACATATTGATCGTTTTTTGATACAAATTTTACAGGAAGGTACCGTTACCGGTAACCTTCCAAGACTCTTTCAAACCTCTCACTGATGTTTCCTTCGAGCACAAAAGTCCTTTCGATGATCTCTACTTTTTTGTTCCGAAAAAATAGTAAGCAAGTAAATATAAGAGTGAGAAGAAAAATAGCGACAGTTTTTTGCCGATTTGGATGCATTTCTAGTTGCTTTTTCACCTATTGTTTCGGTTGAAATCCATTCGGAAGATCTCTGCCAGAGATTACGGGAGGAGACGGAACAAAAAGAAGACACTGTGAATAAATTTTGTTTCCTGCCAATTTTTTGATTCGAGAAGGCAATTTTCTCCACATTAGTACGTCGATTTGGTTGAAAACAAGAGGATCATAACCTCATTCTATTCTGAAGTAAATCCTAAACGCGTTGACTCACTAACTACTAAGAACGAGGCGAAACTTTCCTTGTTACCGTAAATGTATATCCAGAGACAGAAAATGGATTGCTGATCTCGGCGAATTTCTGAGAACTAAAAAATCGGTTTTACTCTTGAAACTCGAATTCCTTCCGAATGTTTGCCAATCTCGTTTGAAAACTGTTTAAAAAAGGAAAAAAAAGTTTGAAAGACTCGTTCATTATGTCGTACTGTAATCGGGCGAACACCGCCTGGGAAAAACGAAGGAGGGTATCTTGGTAGGAACCATGGATGAATTCCAAAAGCTGGTACTGTGCCTCTTTCTCAAGCTTTTTCGCGGACACCTCGTGCACCCAGCCGCCCCCTTTGCGCCCGGCGACAACTAATTTTTCTTTATGCTTTGAATTTCAGTTGCTGTCGTCTCCATTGTTTATAACTCTTTGTTGCTGCTTAGTCGAAACATATTATACTGAAAACCCTTAACGAACAAACAAACTTTATTTCAAAAACAAAAAATGGGATACGGGGAAAAATCAGATGGAGAAAAAACATGAACTCGTATTCTACAAGATAAGCTAAAATTTACATGCAATCAATATATATTTTTTCTGGTCGTTTTTGCTGTCATATCAGCACTTCCGATTTTTTCAGGAAACTGGATGAATCCAAAAAAATTGCTCAAAATTTGGGATCACCATCGTTATAATTATCTTTAGCATTCAAAAATTCGAACTGTGGACTGAGAGAGTGATCATCGTTCCAATTAGGTGGATTGTTATCATTGAACAGAAACTCGAATTCAAAATCCGTTTCTCGATCTCCACGTGGTCTTGTAGTATTCTGTGACTCATTTTCGCCGAATCCATCAAGAATGAAACTTCTGGGAGAAACTGGCGTTGATTGCGTGGAAGTATTCTTTGGGAAAGTACGACTGGAAATTAATATGTTTGGTACAAACAGAAATCATATTTACCTTTTTATATCAGATGTTTTTGATTTAGGCGTTTCAAACACAACTCGTTGAGAATTTTGAGAACATTTTTTCTGTGATTCATTATTTCTTGATTCAATGATAGTTTGATTCCCAAGAAACGGTGATACGTCTCGTCTGGAATCCCGAAAGAAATCACCAGGAATAGTTTGCTGGCTACTGAAAATCAGAGACGGTGATCCCATCGGTGTAAAGGAACTTCGGTTCTTCCTCGGTGTCTCTGGATATTCAACGAAGTCGCCTTCTCTAGATTTACATCGCGAAGACGCTCTAGGGGTAGCCATATTCAGATTAACTTGGGATGCTTCTTGAGTTGAGAATATCGAGTTGTTTGTGAAACTGAATGACTTCTCTTGAGTTTCGGGAGTATGTTCCAAATTCTGAGGATCTTTGTTCTGCTTTGGTGTTCGCATAGACGAGTGAACAGACATATTATCCTTTGGTACAGCTTGAGAACTATGCTTTTGTAGTCTGCAACGTACACCCCATGAAAACTTGAAAACTTTCGCTTCACACTTTACCTTGTAGTACTCGTCGGGGTCTTAAACATGGAATCATCTGTTGTTTTCCCCAATCCCCTCACCAAAACGTGATCATTCAATGGAGAAATCGCAGTAACCATTAACCTTGAAGAGCTGCAACATGATATAATTATAAACTAAAATATACTTCCATCAGAAACCTTGTGCGTGGTGGTTGATCGGGCGTTTCTGGAACATGCAAGTCTTGTGTCAGGATTTGTTTATCTACGACCATCTTGGCCGTTTTTTGAGACAATTCAGCTTCACAAGTACTCGGGTTTCGAAGCCTTTTCGTTCCAGTGCGATCGTCTGACTTCATGGATTCTGGAGTCGCGTACAATTGATTCAGTCTTCGACAGGAAGGCGTCGTCGAAGATCGGGAACTACAATTTTTACAACTTTCAAATCATTCGAAATTGAACTCACCGAACTGGAACTCCTTTCTCCTTTTCCTCCTCACTTTCTAATCGCTGTAATGAAGGCACTAAAGCTCTCGAAGCACGTGTTTCTTCCTTTTCACATTCACTTTTTGTTTCTGCCTCATCTTCATCAATTGAAAATGGATCTGGAGACTTGGTTGAATCCCGAGTTAGATCAGCGTCTTTATCATTTCGAGCAACAGCTCGTTTTCCTTTCTTTTTCGGTAGCATAGCGTCGAAAACGGAGTCTATTGATTGAACAGACTTCGATGAAATGACACTATGAGCTCTGAAGACATTTTGCATTTATAAAATAAGGAATTTCGCCCACTTGTTTGCTTGATAGTTGCTTGATTCTTGAATTGGAGCTGTGGCCGAATTGGATGATTCCAGTTCTCTTGCTCTAACCGTTTCAGACCACGCCTTTGCTTCAATCCCTTTCCTTTGTTCCCTTACGACAAAACTTTCTACAGCATCCAAAAAGCCTGTTTCGTTTTTCCTGCAATAAATGAATATCGAATAACCAAAAACAATTCTGTAAGAAACTAACAAAACTATATCCATGTCAGCAACGAGTCTTTCGTCATTGTTTTTGGCAACTTCTGCTTTGATTTGCTTTAATGGAGTTCCAGATTTCAACGCTTTGTAAATCCGACAGGCTCGCCCAATAATAGGCATCGGGATACCTTCTTCCTTTGCAACGGCCATAGCAAATGAACAATCAACCATTCCAGGAGTCAATTGAAACAAATATTTGATTTTGCCTTCGCCTTCTCGAACAACTTTGAATGTCTGAATTTTATATGTCAATATCAATGAAAAATAGATAGTATGGATACCAAGAAAGCGACAACATGGTTATCCAGAGGAATGTGTTCTGGAAGAGCATGGAAATGGGATGCCAGAAATATATGTGGACAATGCTCCGGTCCTTTTTTGATCCAATACGTCATGCATGAAGCTAGAAGAGCCAACCCAACTTCAGTCATTGTGCCCTTTCCGAACTCATCGATGATCACGAGTGAGCTACCAGTTGCTTTCCTCAATGCGAGCGCCACTTGATCAACGTCTTTAGCGAATGTAGACATTCCATCAAGAACAGAATCGACTGTAAACATTCTAGTCACAATTCTGTCGACCTTCCCAATTTTGGCATGTCTGGCAGGCACAAAGCTTCCGATGTGAGCAAGAAACGCAAGAATGCCAATCGATTTCATATAAACACTCTTTCCACACGCATTCGGTCCTGTTATGATACTGGCTTTAATACCATCTCGACCACTGCTCACTCTGTTAGGAACGAAACTTTTCTTGACAACCATTGCACTCATTGGGTGAAACAACTCGAGAGCTTCAATCGCTGGCTCATCAATCAGTGTTGGACAGTTCCAACCATTTTCAGCAGCAACCAGACCCAAAGAAAGTAGGGCATCGGCTCGAGCAGCGACTGAAAGAAGTTTGTTGATGCTACGTTTCTTCTTCAGTACTCTTGTTTTCAATGTCAATATTATAGCTGTTTGACTGTCGATAAGCTTCATCAAAATGTCTCCGTATTCGTCATCTAGCTTTTCAGTAGTTTCATTCCTTACTCGCAATTCGTCACTTTTAGCATATACCAGAGACATACTGAAAAATGAGAATTATTGATATATTAATTTTTCTATCTTACTCTCTATGAGCTTCGACTGGGAAATCGGTAGGAAGTGAGAGAACGAACCCCACCAATGGAATGTAGACGCATGCGACATTGTTGTAGGGAGCGATTCCGAGATTGGCACACTCCTGCTTTGCAACTGCCGTCAAAACCATCGGCATATTCTCGTACACGTTTCTTACTGAAATTATAAAATATTCGAACCATGAGGAAACTATTTTCAGACGTCTGTCCAATTCTTCATCGATTCCAGGCATCACAGTTACTCTTCCTTGGGATTTTGATTCAGCAAAGTCGATCTGTAATAATGAATAAAAATAGAAACACCGTTAGTCAAAAGAAACAAACAATGGCTCCAGCAATAACAGAGATTTCTGAAACTTCCGCAAGGAGAGAATTATCCACTGCGAGCTCGTTTGAAATCTGTAAGATTTTTGTATTTGAATAATTTGAAATCACTTTTACCGGAGTTTGTCTGATAATATGAAACATATCGATCAATGCATTGACAGTAGAAACGAAGCATTCCCAGTGAAGAAGATTGGATGTTCCACTTTCAAATTTTTGGAAAACATTCTACAAAGTCAATATTTTGCAATGATTCCGTTTTCCTCTTACATTCAATGATTTAACTTTTCCGAGCAACGATGAAACTTTTGATGTTACTTCAGCATTCCAATCTTGCTTGAAATAGTGAACACACTTTTGTCTCGAAACTAGTATTTCTTTGTCTGTAGTCGGATTTCGGAACCATTTTTTGAGACATTTCTTCCCAACTGTCGACCGGCATCTGTCGATAAATGCGAAAAGTGAAGAATCTTTTCCGGCACTTTTCTGAAAAATAAATTATGAAGAGAAAGTATTAGAACTGAATACCTTGCTCTCGACCTCTTTCGGCAAAATATCTAGGGCCTGAATCGTGCTGTAATCTATGTCGACAATGTTTTCTCTGCAAAAAAGGAAACTATCAACCCTCAATCAACTGTCTATAACAAACAATGTCATTGTTCTGATTGATTTTATTGGAGACGGAACAGATAATGGTTCACTTTCAACCCCAAGACGGGTTTCGTCGAGAAAAAGAAGGAGAGCTCCAAACGATCTTATCTGAAATATCATAAAGTTGATAAAGAGAGCCATGGTCATCACAAACCATGTTGACAGCTTCAATATCGAATCGCATCGCCACAATCATGCTCTTTTCTTCGTCTGTCATATTGTTATCATCTGCTCCAACCATCACTTTCAGTCGTTGCAACGCTCTCGGCATTTCTGAAGCAAGAAAAAGTCGACAGTCGTAAGGACGGCGAAAACTTACTAAAGAAGTCATTTGGAAGCTTGTACAGTGTAGCTGGCGGTCCGTCGGTGTTTTCTTCATCTTGATCTTTCTCTTCGGGCTGAAATACGAACATTTTTTAGATGATGTCAATTCGGACTATTACTTCATCTGTGGAATACATTAGCGAAGCATCCCATGTGGGCAAAGTCTCTTCGGTTGACTCATTAGTGGTTTCTGTGTTCTCTGGTTGAAGTTTTTCATGAATTGTGCCTTTAAAAAAACATTCACTGGGAAGTAGACTTCAAAACATACATTGTGAGCTCAGAAATTTTATGAAAGCGAGATCTTGGCTTTTATTAGCAATGATCGTTGTGGGTCGTATTTCTTCTAACACTGTAAATCGAGTCTGACACAGTAAGAAAACTGAAAACGAAAACTTACATCTTTTCAGGAAGCTGAATTCATGATCATCCGATATATCGTTCATAATTCTGACCAGCTGAGTGGATTGCTCATAGCAAGCTGCTCCGAGCATAAACTGCGAAAATGATAGACTCAAAACCGTTTCATCAACAAACTCCTTCGCATTAACAGGCTTATCTGAGATCGAAATGAGATGAATTTAAAATATCCGCTTCTTGCCTTGAAAATACGCCTCATTATCTATTCCTTCATGAAAATAATCTTGGCGAGGTAGTGAAACGGCAGTGAAATTAGTTCCCCGACCTCTTCCTCGTCCTCTACCACGAAAATTATTGCCGTTACCGCGTTTTGAGTTGTAGTAGCGCCAGCGAGTAGCCATGACAACTGAAAAAATCTTATGTAAATAAAAATTTGGGTCTGAAAATGTAGAGAAAAGTCTAAAAAAGTAGCGAAAAAACGACTGAAACAAAGAAAAACAAAAAAAGCGTGCAAATTTGCGGAACTACAGTACTCCCGCAGTACACCATTACGACAATTTACGTACTCTGAGAAAGAGACTTCTCTATTTCTTCTTTTTCTTCAAAAAGGAATCGACACTTGTCTTGAATAAAAGGAAAAATGACGAAGCTAGAAAGTTGCGGAATCCACTAAAATTTTTTTTTAGTTTCTAAAATTTCTGATTGATAGGGCAGGCAAATCAGAAATATGGTTTGAACTGAGCTTTCGAACGTTGAGAAGATTACGGTACAATTCAATGGAAAAGGCCAGATGAAGGTCTGACCACACGTAGAAGCGTTATGATTATTTGTGGTCCCAGACACTGTATTCTAACAGAGATCTTCGGTAGTTGATGATATCATTTCCGCTTTCCATGTTTTCCGATCTCTGAAATTATTCGAGTATCAGACAATACCTAGCATTCGCTCACTTCCGTTTATGCATTTCAATTCATCCGGGATGCTTCTTCGTCTAAACTCTCCTTTTTTCGTTGAATGCTTCAATTTTACCGCCACCCGTACAGGATCCCTGGTGACCAATACTCGATATTTTTCATTAGAAAACACAGTCTGGGCACAGACAAATACCACGTACTCAAAATCACTAGGCATGCCCCGCCCATAAGAGACTGCTACTCAAAAATGTATAAAAGAGTGTGATAATAATGGGGAACAACGCAGTCACTCGCCATGCATCTGAGTGAGTTTTGGAATATCTTCCTCAAGACCGTACAATATGTCTCTGCATTTATGTCAGTCAGTCTCAACTGTGTTCTCATCTTTTTGATTCTCGCTTACTCTCCAAGAAAGCTCGGATTATATAAGTACCTTATGATCTACATCTCAAGTTTCGAAGCTCTTTACTCTATTTGGGACGTCACAACAGAACCGGTAACCGAACTCAACCTTACATAATGTTCAGAACCATTTCAGATGGTGCACTCTTACAAAGCGGCATTTGTAGTTTTCCGTAATTTCAAAAACTCTGATTTCGATCGTGAGCAAAGCTTCATCTTGATTGTTCTCTACTGTGGATGCTTCGGATTCTCCCTCGCAATCTTCGGTGTTCATTTCGTCTATCGATATGGTGCAGTTGTCAAGGAGTTTCGAGATAAATGGCTGGGAGGAAACAAAATCTACATTCTCTTCTTCATGCCCATCTTCTATGGTACTTGGTGGTCTGTTCTCTGTTATTTGTACTTTCACTTCGACGCTTCCACGGACGATTATATGAGGTTTTTAAAATTCAGTTTCATATTAATGTACTTCATTTATCTAGGGGTTTCAGAGTTCAAGTTATGTTTTCTTTAAAGACATTTCTAATTAGTACAAGTACTATTTCATGGTGTTCTAAAAACTGAAATACCCTAAAGACTTGTTTCAGAAAAACAATATTCGATGGATACGATACCGCTATCGAGGATACATCCTACATCATTGTCCTTTTCCATCCTGTTGATAAAAATGGGAACACTTTTCCGGATCTCACTGTCTTTGCTTCCATCGCCTGTATGTGGTTCATGATCGTAAGTTTACAGTAATCCTCTCACATGAAAAAAATTTCTTGTTCCCAGCTGAGTTCCGTCTTCTGTGTCTTCTTCTTCGGCTTGAAATGTTATTTCCGTATCACTGAAGCTCTTTCAAAGACCTGTACCGTATCCAGTGTCACCAAAAGTCTCCAGCAACAACTCTTCCAAGCTCTCGTGGTTCAGGTACTACAGTAATCCTATGACAAATTGAAAAATTCTAGTTTGAGACAATCATTCCTCTTATCCTCATGTACATCCCCATCGCCATTCTCTTCACTTTCCCAATGATTGCCGTTGATATCGGATTCGCCAGTAGCTTCATCGCAATGACCATCGCCGTCTACCCAGCAATCGATCCTCTCCCGAACATGTTCATTATCAAAAACTACCGTAAAGCTGTCTTTGGTCAGTTAAAAAATATTTCTCTGGGCCATTTTTTGAATTTCAGCCTTCTTCGCTGCCATCTTCCGTAATCCCTGCTCTTCTATCCGCCGTGCTCAGTGCACCCAAGTTGAGTTGGTGTCCAGAAGCGGAACTGAAGCCAACATTGGTATTCTTTGAATCGAAACTCTTTTTTGAAGCCCTTCATCCATTGTCCAATCATAATATTTGTGTGTTCTCTTCATTTATTTGTGCATGTGTATAAAGTTGAAACCGATGTGATCAACAGAATGAAAAAAAACGCAGTTTCTCTAAAGAGACGCAGTTTTTCTAAAGAGAGTTGGCTCGGAATAGTACAAAAAACGGAATAGTCTTTCAAGTTTCTGAATACTGAAACCTCAAAAATAATTCATCGGTTACTGTAGACTACGGTAGGGCGGTTGACTAGAAAACCTTCCTGTTTTATTGGCTCCGGGACATTTACAAAGTGGACATTTCGAAGGCGAGACATTTCGAAAGTAAGACATTTCGAAAGTGAGACATCTCGAAAGTGGGCATTTCGAAAGTGGACATTTCGAAAGTTTTTGAAACTTTTCATATATTTTTGATTAAATGTATACGAAGAGACTGTTGGGAATGACGATGTTTTTTAAGACTTTAGACTTTTCGTATACATTATTTGCTCAAAAAAAATATGAAAAGCTTAAAAAATTGGACAAAACGCAATTTCACACTTTCGAAATGTCTCGTTTTCGAATTGTCCATTTTTGAAATGTCCCGGAGCCGTTTTATTAAACCCAATTGTAAAAAGGAAGCCAAAATTATCAAGATTTGATCTTCCTCCATCTAGAAAACATATTTTTCATATATTCTTAAGACGCATTATCTGAGACAGTCAACCAACAGTATGCACACAAAAAAAATCGACCACCTTCGAAACGGTTTATATTTAACATAGTGATAGTACTGGATGTCCAAAATACAACAGTTTAGTTTTCAGCCACATCGGTCCCTGGTGGGCTGAAATAGGGTCGAAAAACTGAAAAAAAGAAAATTTTTTCCTGATTGAGATAATGATGAAATCTTTTCTGCAATCAATTGCTGACATGTTTTTGAGCATTTTTTGTGTTCAAACTTATTTTCTATCTCTACTCTCTTATATTGAAAATTTTGAAAAAACGTGAAATTTTGGTACTTTTTTCAAAAAATTCATTTTTCTAGTTCAGGGACTCTATTGGACAATAAATTTTATTGCAGATTCGGAATCTGCGTTTGATTTTACATAAGATACACCTAGTGGGGTTTCCCATTTCTTTCTCCGAAGTTCGGTTTTTGGCTGAAATAGTTGAAATTTCGAAAATTTTCATGGGGTCCCCCCTTATGAAAAAATCGAAAGTTTTCAAATCGCTCCAAATTGATGTAAGAGGTTCCACTAAACATTAGAAAGTCAAGATTAAAAGCGATTCGACAGAGTTCACATTCTAGCCAAGTTTCAGTTATTTGAATATTGCTATAAAGAAAGTGGCCCCATAGCGGTGGAAACAGGTAGGGATGTTCCTAAATGTTCAAAATGTGTTTTTCTATGCTCATGAAGTCTCTCACATCAATTTGGAGCGATTTGAAAATTTTCGATTTTTTCATAAGGGGGGACCCCATGAAATTTTTCGAAATTTCAGCTATTTCAATCAAAAACCAAACTTCGGAGAAAGAAATGGGAAACCCCACTAAAGATATCTTATGTAAAATCAAACGCAGATTCCGAATCTGCAATAAAATTGATTGTCCAATGGGGTCCCTGAGCTAGAAAATTTGACTTTTTGAAAAAAGTACCAATATTTCACATTTGTTCAAAATTTTCAATATAAGAGAGTTGAGATAGAAAATAAGTTTGAACACAAAAAATGCTCAAAAACATGTCAGCAATTGATTGCAGAAAAGATTTCATCATTATCTCAATCAGGAAAAAATTTTCTTTTTTTCAGTTTTTCGACCCTATTTCAGCCCACCAGGGACCGATGTGGCTGAAAACCGAACTGTTGTATTTTGGACATCCAGTACTATCACTATGTTAAATATAAACCGTTTCGAAGGTGGTCGATTTTTTTTGTGTGCATACTGGTAGTAGGTCAGTAGTCGAGTCTCTCAGATAATGCGTCTTAAGTTTCCTAGAACACTTTTCAAAATCTTTTCTACTTCCTGTTTCTAGATTTTTTTTCATTTGAGCTCTCTTCGGGATTCATTTTCATAGAAAAAATAGTCCAAAAACAAATGTTCAAAATGCCATTGCCCTTCCGTTCTCCAGAGATTACAATTTCCGGTTGTTGCTCGAATTACGTATAGTTTTTTCATTATATTGTTATTTGGCTCATGCGTTCTTCCTGCTGACTGAGGCATGATCGAAAAAATAATGAAACCGAAGCATGAATACACAATGCAATTAACATTTATTCGATATCAGTTGAGAAGAAGATTATGATAATGAAAAAAGGGGACAGCCAAAAGATACAAAAATATAACTACAACTATGCCACAAAAGTCAGTTCCCGGCTTAATGGCAACAACCGCGATAAAAAAGGAAAGAAAAATGTGATGATGGGGAGAAAAAGCTAGACAAAAGCATAGTCCATTTAAAAGACTCTAATCAAAAAAGGCAAAAAAAGGTTACATGTAAGAAAGAAAGATTAAGATGTATGCATATGAAAAAAACAAGAAGAATCCGTGAGTTTTATATTTTTATCACCGGCCTTTGACAAGTGTGGGGTTGGTGGGTGGGTTTTATTTGATTTTTTCGCTATCCAAAAAGTGGGTAAAGTTGTATGGTATGAGGGGGATGTGGGTGTGAGGGCAGGGGAAAAAGCTGAGGATGAGAATAGTCACTTTCATAGCCACCTAGAAAACAGGAGAACATTGACACCTTTACAGCCCACAGGAGAGCGGCTGCGCAATGTCTGCCAGAATTCTATTTGGCTAGAAAATGAGGATTTACCCACATCAGCATATATAGATAATCACATGACGAGAAAACTATAACGAGCACAACAAAACTACATCGATACTTGTAACTGCACAAGAATTCGTTAGAAAACACGATTTGAACGAGATAAATTGAAAGAAATACAGTAAAAAAACAATTGAGAAAAGGAAACGTACAACGAAGTCTGAGAAGCAAGAGTTTTTTGGGAGATGTCAGGAATAGTGACACTCCTTTTTGGACTATATGTTTGAAACCACAGTTTTTTTGTTTGTTTGAACCAGCAATTGAGAACGGAAAGAAGAGAGGATGGAATTGGAGAGATTGTGAAATGAATTGGTTTTGATCGTTACACGGGGGGAAAAGAGCGATTTGCGTGGAGCAGGATGAGAAAAAGGCGGGAAAGCAGTTGGAACCGTTATGTTTCGAGAGAGTAAAATGGGAAAAGACGGATACACGGGTGGTGGAATTGATATACGATGGGATACTGTTCATTTTGAATAAACT
Organism: Caenorhabditis zanzibari; assembly: GCA_963966625.1. Classification (NCBI taxonomy): domain Eukaryota; kingdom Metazoa; phylum Nematoda; class Chromadorea; order Rhabditida; family Rhabditidae; genus Caenorhabditis; species Caenorhabditis zanzibari. Next base: position 9,962,781 of record OZ016471.1, read on the forward strand.
GTGATGGATTTTGGATGAGAGGAATGAGAAATGACACTAATGGGACTTTCTTTTTTCAGGCGGTGACAGTTTGCCTTCGAAGAGATTCCCAGCTACCGATACGAGTTTTCAGAACATTAAGCTTGGAACGGAGATCTGTGTGACGTTGGCGAGCCTGAAAAACAAATTGATAGCTTGGCTATTGATTACTATTTTTACTATTAAGGATAGCAAACACTTGCAGAATAGAAAGCTCACCCTCATGAACTCTGGATCTTTCTCGAAGAATGCGTAACGATTTTGTATCATTCTTTCGACGTTCTTCACTTCTTGAACATTTTGTGGAGAAGGAGATGCCTTTCGTTGTGCCATCGCATTCGCAAGCTTCATTTCTAGTTTTCGAAACTCAGATGACACCTGAATTCAATAGTTTACTTTTGTTTTCGAATGAAACACTCACCTCGGTTAGCTTCTTGTGACACTCCATGTACATAGGATATTCTTTATGGAACATATGAAAGTATGATTCAGCCTCAGTGAGCGATTTGATGTCACCAAATGTTTTTTCCCAATTACATGATGGTTGGCTTGGAGAGGACAACGACGATGCTGGTGATGAAATTCTACTCGAAGCAGTCGATCCACCTCCGTTCACAGCAACCGAAGCAGCGGTATGGTGATCCCGTGGTGGCTCAAACTTGGGCACTGATTGCATAGAAATCGTCGCGGCCAACTTGGCTGGGTTCAACTGAATTCATGAATAATGATTTGCTTTTCAACATTAAAAATACTCACCTTGGGCTGTTCTGTAACCTTATTTGGCTGATCCGCCGGAGGGCTAGTCGACTCGTTGCGTTTCGTTCGTTTTGGCGTTGGCCCATCAGTTTGAGAAGCCGTCGTATGCGGAGTGACTGGCGGTGGAGCCAGATTATGAGCACGCCGCTTGTTAGCTGGCTCAGCAACTGGATAATAGTCATCATCTTCCGCATCCAATCGTTTTTCTTCTTTCGATGGACTTGGAGTTTTCTCTTCGACCTTTTCTTTTACTCTCTCTTTTTCAGAGGAAGATTTCGAACTCGCCGTCATTCTTTCCATTCCCTTCTTACGCATCGGAGCAAAGTTGGATTCCGTTGGAGCAACACGAGAACCTGATTGACACAGCCTTCTCACATGAGCTTTCTCATCTTGATTAAAGAACATCCATCGTTGATCAACTTCCGAAAGGAAAGATGATCGAAGTGATAGGACATGCATATCGGGCCTCGTTTCTGATACTTCTTCGACACAACTTTTAATCTTTTCGATTTCATCTTTTTCTTCCATTAATCCATCAGATTTCAACTTATCGTACACTGCTTCCCAGTTACTATATTTTTGAGTGACAACCAGGTGAATGATTCGCTTTTTTATAGATTTTTTCATCAGTTCCGGCTTCATGTCTATTTTCCTACTGTCAGAACCATTTGGTGTCCCTTTTGATTTCGGAAGATGACTCGTTGAAGCTTTCGAAGAGATAAACGAAGGGCTGACACGCGATGAGCTCGAACCGTTCGAACCTACATTGCGTGGAGTCGACGACGAAGAGTTCAAATAACGAGAAGAGGATGGTACGTTTCCTTTTCTGCAATATTTTTTCTTACAAAATTTCTAAATGATATAAAAACTCACTTCATCTCCTTCGTTCCTCGACTTTTTTCAACCTCGGCTTGTGCTGCAGCACGTTTTTTCGTTTCTTCGAATGACTTGTCTGTTGCTTGAACCTATAACTTTCGGAATAGAAAAAGTTCGAATTTTTTCGAGCATTACTTGATATTTCATTTTGTACGTTCCGACATTTCGATAACCTCCACCCGATTGTACAAGAGTATCCGTTTGGTCCTGAATTTTTAGAATAATCACACATTTTTATATTTGGATAAAAACTCACCGGCAACGCTTGCTTATGAAAAGAAAAAGTATTGTTGGTCTTGGAAGAAGCAGTACCATCACCGATTTCGACGCGGCCCTCCCTTTCATCGACGTGTAATCGCAACTTCTTACCGCTTCGTTGTCCCTCTTCGAGAGCCGCGAGTATCTCATCCGTCAATTTGACCATAACTACAGTAGATCCTTCTATACATTCGATTCTGAAAAAAAAAAAACAATTAGATCAATTTATAGATCCATTAAAACGCACCTTTGTACATCCAGATTGACAGGAGTTGGAGGTGACGTCGTTCCAGTAGTTCCGCCTATCGCAACTGTTGCCCCCGTGAGCAAGTCACGAGGGGAATGACCGTAACTTGTGTTGGAAGAGAAATGCATGCCGGTCACCGATTTGAGCATTTTTCAGCAAATCGTTGTGTTCGACAACACCAACAATACTATATGGACCCGTAATGTAAAAAGGAAGCGTGGAGAAGCACGAAACGCGGCGTCAGGTGTGGCCGTTGTCTCTCGAATCTCGATTTTACCAACCGATTCGAAGGACGTCGTCTCACTCTTTCAGTCTGCAAGACAACGGAGATTAGAAAATGACAACGAGTGCAATGTTGAGATAGGGTGGAATATGGGGGAGTACAAAAAATAGGCGGAAAAGAAAACGTGAGCACAATACGAAAACTCTTTCACGTTTCAGGAATCAATATCACTAAAAAGGGAGAGAAGTCGATGAATAACCTGCTAAATATGATGAAAGAGGTCTCCAGAGAACGCGTAATTTGCATCAAGAAACTAATTAAAAATAGTAAAAAGTATATATAGACATATGATGCACGTCACTACATTTTTATCATTTCGCGAAAGCCAGTCGGAGAACAGCACTGAGAAAATGTGACTATGAAAGATGAAGAGGCGCAGAAGATTAGACATAAAGAGCAAAGCGAATTTTTTTCAGCCGGGCAGTGATGGACGAGGTCTCTGGAAAAAAAGGAGGAAGGAGAAAAACAACTCTACAAAAGAGTGTATGGAAGATGTCGGAAAATAACAAAAACAGAGAGCAGTTGCATTACTATTGTTCAGTTTGTGTTATTTCATTACTGGAGCGTATCGTCCAATGGCATAATCATTTAGAAAAAAAATTCGGGAGTGTCGAAGAGCAATCTTTTGAGTAGGAGGCCATTCTTTCACATTCCGTTTGTTATTATTTGGATCAAATCGTCATCCATTAATATTATTACAATGGTAAAAATCATGGAAAAATGAATTGAGCGACTGCAGCTGGATCAACACCCAGAGCTACCGCGATGGTACCAAATATGTGCACACAGACACACAAAATCGACAACCAGGCACTATTCACATTCTTCGTATTCTCCTAAACATTTTCACCGGCGGCGGCGGCTGCGATGATGGTGGTGCGTCGTTGCGAGAGCGCGGAGTGCACCACCAGCAAAAAATCCAAAAGTCGGAGGGTAAAGAGCACTCGAATCAGAGAGTCGCAGGATAAAAGAGTCGAAACGAGAGCCGGTTGGAAGGAAGAAAAAAAGAAAAAAGAAGGGGAAGGAAAAGAGAGTGCTTGGCGATGTATGTTTGCCAAACTGTTTACCGTATTGCTTTTTCTTCGTCATTCTCTTCTCTTATCATACAAGAGACAGGCAATCAGTTGGTTAATGCGAGGGAGCTGTATGAGAAAACTGGTAATGTTAAATATACTGAATGGAGCATTTCAGATTCAAAATTATAATCTGAAACTTGAAACGAAAATTCCCAATAAAAACCTATCGTAGTACTCATCGATTACTTGATTTTTAGCTCGTAATGTTCTCCAAACTCTTTTATTTAGGCCTGCGGTCCATTGTTTCCTTCCCAGAAGAACACATTCAGTTTCTGTGGAAAAATCGATTTGAGTGAACTGAGCATGCCTCGTTTTTTATTCTGCATAGGGAAAACGTAATAACCTGTGATCCCAACAACCAGATAACGCCAACCGGAAGTTGTCCGGAAGAGAAACGAAGCTCATGGCGTCCTCCAATTATTACGTCATTTGGTCAAATGTTATTGGGAAAAAAGTGAGGGTACAAGAGTTGAGGAAAGTGACCGAGACGCAGAAGACGTCTTCAAACAGAAACCCGTCGCTCTGTCCGACGAATCGTCTCTGATAACATCGACATCGAGGTTGGCTGGTTCGGTTTTACCCGCATGATAAATACGTGCGGAGGGCAGATGACTGACTGACTTAGTTACCCTATGCTAAGATATAATTGAAGAAAAGGATACGCAGAGGTACAAAGTGAAATTAAACAGGCGCCAAATGGCACTAGGTCGTCGGGACGCAGACGTTTCGAACAAAAAAAAACAGTCACGAAAAATAATTTTAAAATTTTTCATCAGTGATCACGAATTTGAATTTTCCGCCATAAAGGGAGTGCGCGGCAGAGCGCACTTGCACGTAGCCGGTAGACGTCCATATTTTCATAAAATTGGAAAGAAGAGGGGGAGAGGACGGAGGTTAAGAATAGAAATCACGTCATCTGACTGGTTAAGTTACTCGGGATTTTTCGTTTCGTTACTGCACTTAACGAAATCCTAATTTCTTTGTTTTCAAGTACACAGTTAACTACATGTAACGTCAAAGTAACTCAGGAGATCTAAATAAGTTTAAATGAGCTCAAATAGTTAAAATGTGTCACTGAATATGATATTTCTTTGAGAACGAATGTAGAAAACTGCTTTGTGTAGCCCACTAGACGTTCATGTTGTTAGGTTACGAAATCAAACATAAGTGGAGAAAAAGGAGGAGTCTGAGTGACAAGATGAACTGCGAAGCATGCATGTTGAAATATATGAGGAAAACTTCGTTATTTAGAGGCAGTAAAATGATTATCGAGATAAATAGGTCCCCAAAGGAATACACTTGAAGATGATGTCATCTGATGGACTTTGGGTAGGAGAAAAAAAACGAATTCAAATTTTTGAAGAGAAGGAGGATCATTTTCGAATTCAAGTTCTTGAAGAGTTCCGACCGAATCGGAGAACAGAAATTGAAAAAATTAAAATAAAAATTCTGTTGAATGAATGATACAATGTTGTAATCGGACAGTATGTTTACAGCTGACAGTCACATTGATAGGGTGTTGTTGCCGATTCATAGAAAACAAAAGAACGAAAAGATTACTGTACAACTGAAAAAGAATTTCCACTAAAAAAGAGCACACATCGAGACAAGTTTTAAAACACTTTGTGTCATCTGATGTCAATCAAAGAGCCACGAAAACGCATAAAAAGTCTCTGGAGACTTGGAGAGAAGATATACAGAATGACCTCTCGATACATGGCCATTATCCGTTGCTGGACGATCAAATATAAAATGAATGCGGAAAAAAAGGAGGAGAAGATACATGACTTGGTCAGTGCAACAAGCGCCCCCAACCCGTTTCGCCTCAACAGTCGTCGTCTTCTTGCTGCAGAAGAAAGGGGCTTCGTTATAGAAGACGAGGAGCGGTGTGGATGTTCAAACAAACCGCTCCACTCTCGCCCGGAGGCGCTCTGAATCTTTGTTGTTTTCCATCCCCCATTCTGATCGATATATTCATGAATATTGAGAAGAAGAATGGAAAAGAGTAGGCGGCGTAGGAGAGAAGAGGTGTACAGTCTGACACGAAGTGCATTTGAGATGACGAACGGAATGAACGAAAAAATGGAAACAACAAACAGATAACGTTTTGTTTCGTATCCTCCTTCTTGTTTCACCTTCTTCTCAGTGAATTCAGAAACAAAATCATCCTCTCTCACCAATCTCTCGCATCTGGTCCTACCGAGCAATCTGAGATCCGAGAGAAATTGATTTCTCTTTCTTTCGCATTTTCTTATCTTAAAAACGAAACATCTAAACACCAATTGGCAACCACATCCTGGATGATTCTGTGAGAAAAAGTTCGTTTTCAGAGAACAATCCATCACAAAACAAAAAAAAAACATAAGCACTTTGAGCGGCTGTTGCTCAGATTTGCAAAGAAGATGCATTGCTTGAGCCGGTGATTTGGGTGGATTTGTCTTAGAGAAGCCATGGACGTTCCACAAACTCCAGACTAATCCGTGAAGGCCAGAGAATTAGTGGAAGGTAAGAAGTGGATTTCGAATAACACAAATGAGAGACTAGAGTCAGAACAAAATTGTTCTGAATGTCTATATTTAGGGATTGCAGTAATATGGACATCGGAATGTTGCAGAATGAGTGTGATCGAGTGCTTAAATTTGTTAATTTGGGCTCCGGGGCCCACAACACAACCACCCCAAAATTAGATTTCAATGAGTGAGAGAGAAGCGAAAAGGAGGACTCGCTTTACTCTCTTTTGCCTATCAAGTGGAGTGCACCAGAACAAGAAAAGACAATTAAAATTAGAGAGGGAAAGAGACATGAAGACTGCGAACGACAGGAAAAGGGAGAGGACCTCGCTAGATAAAAAACTATCCCGAAAATTCGACCAAAGTGCGTTCGTCTTTCTCAAAAGGACACTAGTCGGGGGGTTTTGCTGGCCGCCAGATGATCACGAGTAGAAAAACTGAGCGAGACAGTGTCGCGAAAGTCTGCCTATCGGTCTGACCCTACCGTTGATCAGTACTCGAACTAGTATAGAAACGAAACGCGCGCTCTCGACAACTGAAATTCACTAAATTCTGGGTCTCTTGTTCTTTTTTACTTTATTCTCACTCTGGACTAGTACCAATTAGTCATCAAAAAAGGTGACAAGAGCGGACAGGGGGCCTCTATTGAAAACGATTCTAATAGAATAGAAGATTTATACGTTTACATTGTCAGCAATTTTGTGTTTATGTGTATATGTGTTATGATATTTGCTCGAAAAGTCTCTTGCCGAGATGGATGGAACGCGAAATGTGTTGGTTTGGCACACCTATTTTTTGATATCGAAATTCTCTGCAGTGGGCAATACACACGATTTATGAGAGAGCTAAATACTAATACGGATTCGAGGAACGAATGTTTACACAACTTGCTATCTTTATCCACCTTCACACACTTGTTGATACATTACATCATTTTGAGATTCAATTGATTTGTACTGTCTTCTGCCTTTCAACACAGTGAACACAAACGCCATCTTTTTTCATCACATGATGTCGTCAGTGTCGATCAATCACAGAAAAAAAAGAAGACAAGGAATGTAAGACTATAAAATCAATAGTGATGGTGATAGTGGGACCGTTAATAACATCCAGGAAGCTGGACAAGTAGTGTCCCAAAAACTTGACCACCATTAAACATCGACTAAAGTGTGTTTTAGAACAACATCAGTACTGAAGAAAGCACAAAGGCACTAAAAACACACAAAATTGTCAAGTTCAGGTGAGGGTTTCCTTCAACAGGTCTTCACCTCCTTGATGTCAAAAAACTCATAGTAAAAAATGTCTAGACATTTGAATTAGGTTCAAACAAAATTTGAATTTCCTAGAATTTGAAAACGGAAAAAGATAGGGAAAAATAAGATTTCCAACGCATGTACACATTTAGAAACCGATCTATCTCTTGAGATGCGAGAAAGTTTTCTCGCCCGATTCGGAACCAGTTTTTGTCTTTCTTTCTCACATACACACTCATTTTTTTTATGCAACGGAGAAGAATAGACGACCTAATCAATATAGTAACCTACTGTTTTTCACGTGCGGGTAACGGGTTGGGCGAACAGTGAATCAACTTGAATTACGTGACAAAAGACAATAATGACGAATGGAGAAGAGAGCAAACCAGAAAAATCTATAATGGATCCATGTGAAGGGATTCTGGACACAATGTGCAGATATTGCACAACATATCGTTCGTAGGAGAGACGAGAAAACGAGAAAAAATGTTGCTTTTGAATTATATTGAGGGATCCAATATTTGTATTCAATTGTAAATAACTGGAAATGCAAAATAATTCAAGAAGTACTGTAGTGACTACTGTAGTTTTACTAATTTTCGTGACATTCCCAACTTTCGTCGCCTCGATTTTTTCTCTAACGCAAACGAAAGAGAGACGATTCGATCGTGCACATTGAGAGTGACAACAAGCAAAACAATCTCTCCAAATTTAGAAAACGAAAACTTGGATTAAAGATATGTATCTTCTCGTTGTTCAACACTATTCGGAAAAGAGAAAAGACACAGAATATTTCTAGGTTATTATATAAATAATGGTGAATCTAAATAAGTTTTAGCAGAGAAGAATGGAGAAGAACAAGAATGTACCCCAGTTTCAGATGCCTTTCTAGTGAATATCAATGCTGCTGCATCTACTAGTTTTCTACTGACAGAATAAAGAAAAAAGAAGAAGAAAAAGGAAGGCCACGGAATTCAGAAGAGGTGGTGGTTTGCGAACCGAACGACGACGGAAAGTGAAAGAAGGAAGAAGACATGAATAAGACAACTTTCAGAAGCGACGATTGCGAGAAAAAAGTGTGGCATTATAATGGAAAGTAGTCCTTTCTTAGGTTCTGCAAGAGAATCATCCATGGATGTAAGATCTGTTTTTTTTTCACAGTAAAGCCAATTTGAGAATAGGAGCTCCGTGCCGCGCGCACTCTGCGTGAACACACCTCCTGTGTGCGCACCCCTTGACATACACACACATAACACAGTACCAAGTTGGTGTGCTGTCTCCTAGTCTGCTCTTTTCCGGGGGGAGCCATACAATAAGTCTCACACTCTTTTTCAAAATTGTTCTGCGAAGAAGACGGCACAAAAAGAGAAGGCGCGGGAATAGTACACCCATTGCGTCGTCTCTGTGCTGAGGAATGCGGGAAGAATCCATGGAGACGCAGGTTGTACCACCATTCCGCGGCGACAGTATGCAACGATGAAGAAGAAGAAGACGACGACGAAACGACAGATAACCAGTCCGCGAGGAAGAGCGCACACCTTGTGCGCAATCGCGTTGCCTTCGCGCACCTTTCTGATTGTGAGAGGGCAACTAGAGAGTGTGTGATTCGAGGAGATTTAGACACAAGAAATCCGATCAAGAAATGATGGCAACGGAGGAGGAAGCAACGCTGCCGATCCTTCGCTGATCGAAATTCAGCTTTCGTTATTTTTGTTTAGTTGTCTATGTCCCCTTCCCTCTCATTGTATACGCCACAAACCGCATCTGTAAGATCCTTTAATAAATTTCTGAACTACAATAGAGCATGATTGTGTGTCAGTAACAGAGGTTTCAATCATTCTACCAACAGAATATCTGAGGCTTTGCGATGTGACTCTATTCTCTTCTCTTATCAGTTTCTTGGAATCATCAAAAATCTATATATTGAACAAAATACAATCTACAACGTAATTTAAACTACAGCACCATCAACTAGGTTAAATCTAATAGACTTTTGTAAAATCAATAACTCATACTTCCGGTATCCAAAAGTCATAATGGTAAATTGAACAAATAGTTTACCGTTCCACCTTTTCCCGGAAAAAAAAAACATTCTCCACTGTATCAGCTGCTACCTCATCAATTCAGTCAGATATTTTTTACCCCCTTTCTTCTCCTTTTTTTTTTGTAAAATCATATTTCCTTCTTCGCCTTTGTGTTTCAGAACTGTAAGAGAACAAAAAGAAATGAAAAAAAAGTCGGCCGCTCTGAGTGACACCATCTACAAACTTTCGCTGCAAGATTGGAGAAAACGATTCCGAAACGGAAAGGGGACACCCGAATAGACGAACCAGGAAGGGTCAGTGCCCCCTCTAATCAACAAAACTCTCTTTTTTATAATAATAGTAACTAGGTCATCAGTAGTTGGTATTTCTATTTGAGCGGCAAAAGAGTTGACTCATTGAACAAACCAGAACAACTCTCACTGGTAATATTTGATTTTCGAATGGAAAAAAGGAAGTTGGTAATATTGGAATTCTAAATATGAGTTTAAGAAGTAATAAGAAGAAAAGAAAAACCAACTAAGGAATTGAAAAAATAAAGACTTTTCAGCTACAAATGGTCCTTAATTTTAAAATTTTCAGTCTATACTGACGACTTTTACTTCTTTAAAAACCTTCTAATTCAAAAAAATCTACACAGAGGGGATCAAAACAGTGAAACTTTCGAAAATATGTGTAGGGTTTTACACACAGTTTGAATTGTGAACAAAATGTTAAAATTTTTGATTTGAGAGATTGCGAGACAGCTAGAGAATACCAGCTGAGAGAGTGAGAGAGAGTGCAGCCTTAGTTTTTTTCGATTGTTCTAGGTGTCAAGTTACAGGCCTCAACTGGAATCAATGCTCTTTCGCTGCTCTTATCGACGCAGGCACAGAAACATAGAGATCCTGGAGAGTGCGTGTGCGTCATCTAAACAAGGGAAAACGGAAGAGAGCAAGACGTAGAAGTAGAGGAAAAAAATGGAAGGATGAAGACGTGACAGTTGAATATAATCATTATATTCAGTTCGTTCTATTGCCCAACAAAGTACACATATAACACATATACAGCACCCTGACGGCGTTGGAGAAGAGGAGGTTGGGCCCAACCATCACAAAACGACGATGACAACATTTGTCAAAGAAGACGATGGGGGAGGAGAAGAAGAAGAAGAAGACAGTCCCGTACCGACAGTTGCTGTTGCTAATGCCGAGGCACAGTGGTCGCATACACACATATTCGTGAAACTGGTTTTTATCGTCGTCACTGATGATGATCGTCGCTTCTCCTTTTTCCCACTCCAATGTCTTCTTTTTCTCTTCGACTGTCTCCAGACCCGTATCAAAACATATACAAAACGTGTGCTTCTTTTCTATGTAGAGGAAGAAACGATTAGTGAGGTGGTTGTGTTGTTATGTCGCCATCTTCGACCTACAACTTCATGATGAAGCCTGAGAGGTTTCTATCACTACTATTATTAAAGGGTTCAAATTTTGATCCTCAATTTGGAAGGATAGTATTGAACAGAATCAAGGAAATTTAGTATTTGACATCTCTGAAATTTTCCATTCCCATAGACATTAAGCAAAGGATGACAACTTTTGTAGAATCAATTAACAATTACAGCACCTCCGTGAAATTCTTGAAAAAGGGAGAAACAAAGGAAAATTCGAATTTTAGCATTCTCTCAAAAGTTACACAATGTGAATATTAATCTACCCGGAGAAGTAACGGATAAAGAAACGAGTAATATCAAAAGAGAGAGAGCTAGAGTCGAAAACAACGACGAGATTAAATACTTGCCAAAAAATGGGTCAGTTGAATTTCAACACCATCACGCATTCATCGTTACTTATTTATGAGCCGAGGACTCCAATCGGGATGAAAAAGTGTGTGGAGGCAGAGAAGATTCTGCTAATCAACGGGTTGCAAGACCGGAGTAAAATTTTTGTTCTGTTCTGACTTTTTTGTTTGAAAAATGATGATATTTTGAAAAGGTGCTGTCAGAGATGAAAAAGAAACGATTGTAGTCGAAGATATTTTGGAATCAAGGCAGGAATGAGCTAATACGAAATACGAATAATGAATAGAACAAAAGGTAATTCTAAAAACAATAATTCTCCCCAAAAACGAACCTTGGACACACGATAATCACCCGTATTTCGATCGTCCTTCCCTCCACGTGGTAACGATTAACCCAAGCCTAAAAATAGAAATTTAGAAGCTCAATGCATCCGAATACAAAAAGAGGAAATGGTAGTACGACGAAATTTATAAAAATTTAAAGGTTTGAAGCGAAAAGAATAGGAATGACAGGGATGATGGGGAGTTTTTGGAAGGGGCAAGAGAGTGTGGAGGTGGCTGGTTGAAAAAAAAAGAAAGAAGAAATAGAGATGAAAAGAGGGAAAGAGGTGCAGACATTTGATCAGGGGGTTGACGGGAAATTGATCATGGCTCTTTTTTTTACAGTTTTTGATTGAAACGGATGGAGAAAATGTATATTTTGTCTATACAGTAGCCCCAGTGAATCCCCATTAGGCAGAATTGAGATAAGACATTTTTGGTAGATCTCAATTCAGTTTGTTTAGGTTATTTTTACTAGACATTAATCTTTTTACCAGCAAGATTTTACAGGTACCGAATAGTTGAGAAACGAGTAGTTGAATCTAAAACTTTCTTAAAACTGTATTTTTCAAAAATTGGAAAAGTAGATCTTTCAAGTGTATCTATGAGATAATTTATAATTTTTCTTGTTGGCTATAACTGGCTGGGACTTTATTTTCTCATAACTTGAGCACTGCCAATTTTTATGCGATTTGCATTAGCATTTTTAGAAATACCCACTTGCTAATATTTAAAAAGAGTTCAACTCAAAGGCCCAGAGATTCTCTTAATATAGTTTTTTGGAGAAATATTATTGAACTGAAGATCACCAAACGATTGACACAATCATCAATGGTTTTATTTCAAACATAGGAATGCGAAAAAGGCAGGATATGGCAATATTGATAATGAAATCCTCTTGAAAAAAAAGTGGAAAAATTAAGATGAATTATGCTCATCCTCTTGAAGTTCGACCTTACTCTGAACGTTCTCGAAGTATTCTTTGTACTTTTGATCGTGAATGTGCTTCAGGCACAAAGATATCTGAATTAAATAGTGTTATTTTATTGAAACTTCCAAATACTTACTTCCGTGCAATCCATTTTCTCAAACTCCTCCGCATCTTCGTTGTTATGGCAGAGAAACGTACCACATCCACATACTGCGTGCAAACGGTCAGCATAGCTTTTTCCGTAGTCTATCGTTAGCTGAAAGATGAATATTGTGGTAAATTCTTGAATGTTATTGAAGGATACCGGTGTTCCTGGGAGAATGTCTTCCAAAGTAACCATCACAAGATTTGCGTGAGCCGGTGACAAACTCTTCTGGTAAACTCGAAGTATTTCCACATTTGGAATACAAGAGTGTCCTGCTGTTCTTCCAACGTTGCCATAATTTGTTGGATCAACAAAGAAAGTACTTCTGAATAACGTTTTGAGCAGGTTTTTGTACTCTTCGGTGAAATTTGTCTCAGTTTCGATGAAATGGGGCATTCGAAGCTCGTCATTTCGCCATACTTCATAGGCATAGTCTAAACTTGATGAGGGAAGATTAGATCTTTCCAAAACCTCTCCGACGAAAGTTTTGAATGGGGTTCCGGCTGGTATGGGTACAGGTGAACGGATACAGAATCCAACGTTTGGGTCGTTTCGATAGATTTCGATGGGGAAGACGTTCTTTTCAGATAATAGAAGCGAATTATTGTGACATTTCCCCTCACAAGCACACATCTCGGAACAAGCGAAGCCAACATAATCATACATTGTGTTCTTTAACTTCGATAGTAGAATTGGATTGAACGAAGTCTGAAATTTTTAGGTTTTAGAGTCTCATATTGCGAAATTTTTATCTACAGTGATCTGGACTCATGAACACACTATAAGAACAAAGAAAACATGACCTTATTATGTTGCGTATTGAGTTTTTTCGGATCGGGTTACTGTAGCTAATGATTTTTGATACGAGACTAAAAGTTTGTTCTTGTGACTTACGAATGCGGTACGATCCTTCTTTTCAACTGTCTGGAATTCTTGCAGTTTGTGGTTCACTTGATAACACGGACAATTTTCGTTTCCGTAGCAACGACCATCAGTGCATGTGCATTTGATCTGTAAACGTTAGGAGATTTAGGTGAATTTCAGTAGTCTCAAATAGTCAAATCTTTATGTCAAATATCTCATTGAAGAAGTACAGTAAACCTTCTAGAATTTCGTGATTCTGCAACAAGTTGATTTTTAAAAATATTGTAAATACCAACCATGTTTTGTTCCTCCTTCGCATGTTCAATTGCTTTCCATAGATTGACTTCTTTAACCTTGTCCACGAAGTTAACATCTCCATATTCATACACAAAGACATCATGTAACGAGAGATTGGCCAGTGTCTCCCCTGGGATATCTGAGAACACTGGGATCACATCCTTTTTATTGAAAGTTATGTTCTTGGTTATCCGAATACGAAACCTTGGTGGAACATAACTTTGCATGTACTTCTTGAGCAATCTGGAAATTAGTTTTGTTTAAATACAAAATTTCATTAAAACGACTCACTTTATATAGTCATCTTTCAAATCTGGGATCGCATTTTTACCCCAGTCGACGTTTTGCACGTTGTGTCTGGTCCAATAAGCCCGTTGTGCTATGACACGATGACATTTACTGATAATTTCCGATGAACTCCAATCATATTCCCAATCAGCCAATTCTGGATCTTCGTCGATTTTCAACATAAACTTGGCATATTCTTCTTTAAAATAAGTGTCCTCGTTTTTGAACCATTTCCAGTAGACTGCATCTTTGTTCCTCATTTTTATACGTTCTTCTTTACTGGCTTTTGTGTATTGGATATAGTGATCGCGATCCTCGCCAACGATGTTCAATTCTTGGTTCTAGAAAAGAAGCAAAATGAATATTGATAACATTAAGAAATTGATGAGAATAATGACATTGATCACTGTTCTTACCTTCAAAACAAAAATTCTTGACTCCATTTTTTGAAAATTCGATGGTTGCTCTCCTCTGCTGAAGATAATCTGAAAATGACGATTTTCATGAAACTGAAAGAAACTGAGAAACCAAAAACTACAGACGACTTGGAAGATGAGAATTTAGAAATCAATCAAGAGATATACAATTTTAGTTTTAATGGAATTAGGCTTATTCTGAAACAGTATTTGAAAAGAAGAAAGAAGGTAGGACAGAGAATAAAACACCCAGAGCCGGAAAAATCAATGAATCATCAAACAATAGAAATGGGCAGATAACAATACCAGATGTCCGAGGACCTGTACCATTCGAATGGTACATTTCCCTCTTCTCCACACATACATGTGCAGGTAGTGCGCAAATACGAGTTTGCCAGGAAAAATTTATCTGGTTTCAAAACAAGGATCTCTAGAAAATAGAGATTTCCTTTGAAACTGAGTATTACAGAAAGTCTGTTGTATGAACTTGAAGTGCGTTGAAGTTTGTCGTGGACTCAAGTTTTCACTACAAAGGTAAGAGCCAATCAACACAGTTTTATCCTTTTAATATGTAATTTCTCATATTAGACCTAAAAGTTCTTCAGAAACATTTTGTCCAAATTTGATGTTCAGATGAAGACTTATATCCAGGAAAGTGATGCTTCCACCTTTTAATCTGAAAATCAAACCCTGTAGTCATAGTTTAGTACACCATGGTGTTTATTACATCTTGTTTTCATATTTTGAGATCTTAAGAGAACCTTACAAATGTGATTTAGAACTTCATTGGAAGAACATTTTTCTATTCTCACTCGGTTAATTGATTCTACTTGTTCAAGCGTTTTATTGTTTCCACTTCACTTTTCAGCACATGTTGCTGAAAACTTTACACAACTTTCAAATAACCTTACATTCTGAAAATTTATGGAAGGATGACCTCTTTTCCTAATCAGCTATAGTGCCACATTTGACTTTATGTAGCGGAGACGTTTTTAATACTATAAAATGTAACCTCGATCGGTATTGTGTTGAGAATTGATTCCGAGATGAATATATTGTCAAGACTTGAAGTTTTTAATGAAAAGTTTGTCCAGAATTATGCTAATGCACAAGATAGTGGGTATATAATATTAAATATAACTTCTGAAACAATAAACACTTTTTGGAGATAAAAAATCATTCAATCAGTTTTTTTTTGCGTTTTTATGCTTCCTTTGGTGAAAATCAGGTCTGATTTTCAAAAACCTTCGAAAAATGCGGCGGCCGCGGCCGAGAAGTCGAATGGAAACTGCGCCCCACTGAGCGCAATTCGCTGCTGCCTATCAAACGTTTGATCGGCAGTCGAAAATTTTTGCTGTGGCCTAAAACTAAGTGCTTTTTTTACTTTTTGGGCCCGTTGTCCATACAAGATGGTGAGTTTTAAGCCGTAGTTTGCATAATTGATGAGATTTCATTGATTTTTTGCAAGCACTTTCCAATGTTAAAATTTATGTAATATTTACAGCCAAGTAAGAAGGTCATCAAGAAGAAAGTCGCCGCTGTTCCGGCGCACATTCGTGCTCAAACTCAAGTCACAAAGGAGGTGAAAAACCCACTTTTCGAGAAGAGACCACGCAACTTCAATATCGGTAGGTTTTTGAATAGCAGTAATACTCGGCGCGCCTACTTTCGAATAATTTCGAACATTTACAATTAGTTTTCTATCGACATGCGATTAGCGATCCTCTTCGGGGTTGATTGCTTTTCATCGTGGAGCATCGAGGGCTTAGGCTTAAGTTGACCTCGGTCCACCATGTCGTATACCAACAGTCTGTGTGGCCCTCTAATGCTACTTGAGATGCCCGGGCTGAATTGCATATTCCTTATCCTTCCGTAGGCCCTATGGGCCATTGACGGTTAGGACAAACCATGCAAATTACATTCAAAACAAGAAATAAAATAGGTTTTTTTTGCAGGACAGGATATCCAGCCAAAGAGAGATGTCACCCGCTTCGTCAAGTGGCCAAAGTACATCCGTCTCCAACGCCAATCGGCCATCCTCCAGAAGCGTCTGAAGATCCCACCAACCATCAATCAATTCAGAACCGCTCTTGATAGCCAGTCCGGTTGGTATAGCTAAGTCCTTATCAGAGTAATGTAGTATAAGCAAACCTTGTGTTTTGCACTGACGCATCCACTCTGACAGGTGAAGTAAGAATTTCAATACGAAATGTGAATAATTGTTCCAATCATCGATTTTTCAGCTAGACAAGCTTTCAAGCTTCTGGACAAGTACCGCCCAGAATCTAGCGAGGCCAAGAAGGAGCGTCTTCGCGCTCGTGCCGAAGCTCGCGCTGCTGGAAAGAAGGAGGAGGTCACCAAGAGACCAAACACTGTCCGTCACGGAGTTAACACCATCACTCGTCTTGTTGAGACCCGCAAAGCCCAATTGGTGCTCATCGCCCACGACGTCAACCCAATCGAGATCGTTCTTCATCTCCCAGCTCTCTGCCGCAAGTACAACGTCCCATACGCCATCATCAAGGGAAAGGCTGCCCTCGGAACTGTCGTTCGCAGAAAGACCACCGCTGCTCTCGCCCTCGTCGATGTCAACCCGTACGTTTATTCTATTTAACAAAATTTACTGATTATTAATTTTCAGAGAGGACAAATCTGCCTTGAACAAGCTCGTCGAAACCGTTAACAACAACTTCAGCGAGCGCCACGAGGAGATCCGCAAGCACTGGGGAGGAGGTATCATGTCCGCCAAGTCTGATGCTCGCAAGCTCAAGCTTGAACGTGCTCGTGCCCGCGATCTTGGAAAGCTCTAAATTGTTTTTGTTGAAAATAAAAACTTGTTATCACTTCGTTGTTCTTCGCAAGATCTTGAAATGGGGTTTTTTGAAAGGAGCCGACGCCGTTTGTAATAGAGAAAGTTGTTTAAAAAAACGGAGCTCTTGCTTCATACACAGTTTTCAAAAAATAGGATCGCTTTAACGTTTGTGCGATATTCCAAGAATTCACTTTTTTTCACCTGAAGTCGTCGTTTTGGCACATCTTTTTGGAGTTCATTTAAAAAACAGCCCCCACCGATTCCGGGGAAGACTTGCTTCCGAGAATCTAGATGAGAAAGTTGACGAAAACTTATGAAAGGTCCAGAATCGTGAATCCAGTGAGGTCGCATGCCAAATGCAGTCGATGAGACTTCACTGATTAATACTACTGCAGTCTGAGGTTTTGCAGCTGATGAGTTTTTGCCAAAAAATTTCACTCCCATTTCTTTACAACTCTGACTGTGATCTACATATTGTCGGATTTTTTAAAGTGAGAGTCGGTGTTTGCGGACTTTTCAGTTCACCAAGCCAAATTTGGCTTGCGATACTGTAAAGTCTGCAAACACCGAGTCTCACTTTAAAAAATTCGACAATATGTCTTTAAGCAGAATGAGACACCATGCAATGAACTAGAATTCAAAAATGTAGTATTTTATGTTGAAGATTAGAATAAATATGACGACTTTATTGAATCATATAAAATTACTGAAAAAAGATAAACAAACTGGAATTTCAAGGGGAACTATCACACAAAATACTCGGATTGTATTTAAATCTAGACTGTATTTAAATCTTAGCTTCGATCAATTTTTCGAGGGTACGAGCGTCCTTCGCAAAATTGCGAATTCCCTCCGCAAGTTTCTCTGTAGCCATCGCATCTTCGTTGAGTGCCCAGCGGAAAGTTTTCTCATCGATGGTAATTTTTGGCAAGTCCAGTTCCTTTGCTGAAAAATTTTCGAGTATAAATCAATTAAAAATGAGTGTATCACCATGAGATGAGCTCAAAACAACTGGCGCAGCTTCAGTTTCCGCAGCGAGTTGTTTCAAGAGAGCAGGTGAGATTGTGAGAAGATCACATCCGACAAGTCCTTTGATTTCTTCAGTATTTCTGAACGAGGCAGCCATAACTTGAGTTTTGTAGTCGTACTTCTTGTAGTAGTTGAAGATGCGGGTAACACTCACAACCCCTGGATCATCCTTGCGAGTGTAGGCCTTCTGGTCGGTATTTTTGACAAACCAATCCATGATACGACCGACGAATGGGGAAATGAGGGTAACACCAGATTCCGCACAGGCGACAGCTTGTTCAAAATTGAATAGAAGAGTCATATTGCAGTGAATTCCGTGTTTTGATTCGAGGAACCTGAAGTTCACTTTTAAAATGTTACTGAACAATTGTGAGATTCTTACTTAGCCGCTTGAATTCCTTCCCAGGTTGAAGCCAACTTAATCAGAATACGTTCTCTTGAAATTCCTTCTTTTTCGTATTGCGCAATCAATCCAAGAGCTCGATCAATCGATGCTTGGGAATCGAAAGATAAACGGGCGTCTACTTCAGTGGAAACTCGTCCGGGGATGGTCTTCAAGATTTCTTTTCCAAAAACAACAAACAGGCGATCCATGGCGGCCTGGACGATTTGCTGGTGGCCTGTAGCGTGCTCCTTGGCGTAAACGACGGCTTCATCGATGAGCGCAGCGTATTGTTCCATTTTGGAAGCAGCCAAAATGAGAGAAGGATTGGTGGTGGCATCAGTTGGTTGGAACTCCTTGATGGCTAAAAATTGACTAGTCATCGTTATGCAAAACCACTAGGAGAGAAAGATTTTGTACAGTTCTGATCCTTCTAAAAAATAAAAGCTTACCATTAAAATCACCAGTGTCAGCTACAACGACAGAAGCAGCCTTGAGTTGCTCGAGAACGCTCATCTTGAATTTCTCTTCAAAAAAAGTGTTATTTTAACCAACGCGAGAGTGAGAGAGGATCGAGAAAGAGAAATGTTGGGAAATTGCAGCCCATCTTTGGAAAAAAAAGTAGTTCTTCTATTGATTTTTTTTAAACCAACCAATTAACAATTTGTATAACAAGGAAACAAGTGTGAAACGTAATAGCTAAAAAAATCTAATTGTGATCACACACAAAATGTTCAACAAAAAATAACAATGAAGACAAAAAGTAAAATAACAAAAAGATAAACAAATCAACAAGAATGTGACTATTATAATTTTGGTTTGTAGTTCTAGGAATGTTGTGTTGTCATCTCGAACCATTGACGAATCGATTCAGCCATTACGGACGGTAACTGTTGGACAGATTTGACCAGAGCGTAGAATGGGAACGGAAACATTGAAAGGTATGGCGTGAGTACCTGAAAGAAGAAAACATACGATTATTTGATATTTCTGGGGAATAGAGAAGGAGAGAGAGAGAGAGGAAAAGGAAATAGTGTGCACAGAGCTGCCAGGTCTACGCTACCAAATTTTACGATTCAAAAATTATGAAAAACTTAAATTTCATCATAAATGTTAACTTTGAAAACCAAAAGACATCAACCGGTCGAGATTTTTTATGAGAAGAATCGATGACTATAAACACCTACCACTTTGTTATCCTGGAATGATGCAACTGTATGATCTTCGATCGATTTTTTGCCAGAATCAAGGATGATGAACAAAACAGTGACACCGTGCAATGCAGAATACAACGATCGCAATTTATCTGCTCCTTGGGATAGAGCGCCTCTTCCGTCAGAAATCACAATCAACATCTGCTCGGAAGTGGCTGTTCTCACTTCATCAAGTTGTTGTTTAGCTGTTTTCAAAAGCAACAAAAGATCAGTCTTTTTTTGGGAAAACGTCATTTGCTTGAGCATCTCGACACTACTACTAGCGGACGCTTCGCCAAATGGAATGATCGTTTGCACGTTGGCTCCAAATGAGCATACTGATACTCGACCAGCATCGCATCTATAAATAATATAAAATGTAACTTTTTAAAAATTAATATCAAGCCTACCTTCTGAGCGCGTCTTCGACAATGCATACAGATTCACAGGTGTTTTGGTGAATTCCATTTTCGTTCATCGATTCTGAATCATCGACAGCAATGAGAATCTGAAAACAACAATATTGAAAAGTTGTATAATATGACAAACTTACTTGATATTCTCTTTGGGCTCTCTTCGTTCTTCTCATCCAGATACGATCTTTTCGGTATTCACTGGCGATGTATGGAATGAGCCTCCGCATATTCAACCTCTTTCCACTGCGATAGTCTCCTTGCATTTTATTGGCTTTCTGTGGTTCAAGAATAAGGCGAAGATTCTCAGCGAGTTCAGCAGCTAGAGTTCCGACCGTGCGAGACATTGCAGCCCATTGTTCGTCTGCTTTTTCGTTGAACGGGCGAAGAGAAAATGTCTCGGGCTTTTCGTGTTCCTCAGACTCGTCGATCATTCCAGTTACCAAATCTTTTGTGGTTTCTTCGATCTGAAAAATAAAAAAAAACCTTGTATGTGATTAATTCAGGACTAAAATACCACAGTGAACATATCATGTGGAGCCATATGAATATGAGCGTCTTTCGTTTCTTCGGCGTCTTCATCGTCCACTTCTCCACCTTCTTCACCAGCAGCTCCTTCCAAAGCGTCATTCAACTCTCTCCTAGTCTTCTTTTCTTCTTCCCGCTTTTCTTCTCTTTTAGTCTGTCGAGCTTCCTCAATGGTTCCTTTGCCAACCATTTGTCTATCTGATATTTCTGCATTCTCCATCTGTTGACCAGATTCATTTTCCTCTCCTTCTCCCATTTCAGCCTCTTCCATCGGAGCATCATCAGTAGCCAGTTCTCTCTTCCTTTCCACCTTCTCCTCTTCATCCTTTTCTTTTTGTTCTTCACTGTTTTCTTCCGTACGCTCCTTCGGTGCTTCTCCCTTGGTTCCGTCACCGTTTGGATCAGACTTGCTCTTTCCTTCTCCTTGCTCATCTTTGTCTTCTTGGTCCTTGTTTTCTTCTTCCTCCGCCAAACCACCATCCGTTACATCTTTATTATCTTCCTGGTCGTTTTTCTCGCCACCAGTTCCTTGTTCCAAAGCATCGTCTTCTTTTTTCTGCTCCTCTTCTTGATTCACTTGTGTTGAATCATCGACTTCTTCTAGGTCCTGTGGCTCAGTTTGATCCTCTTCCTCCCCATCACCCTCAATCGCTTCTTCGTCTTCTTTGTCAGTTTCATCGCCATCATCACCGTCCTCCATCTCATCAATTTCACCTTTTTCGGGAATCTCATCCTCCTTGTTCGGTTCAGAAGTGTCCAACTGATCTTCCACGCCATCGTCGTTGTCTCTATCTCTCTCATCCATGTTCTCTTGATCGTCTTCTTCCATGGCATCATCGTTCTCGTCATCCTTCCCTTCCTTCTCCTGGTTTTCATCCTTTGCTTGTGCATCATCTTCCTTGGCTACCATATCATCTGTTTGATCTTCAGCAGCCTGTTGTTCCTGATCGATGTTCTTCTGTTGCTCTTGTTCTTTTTCCTCATCGTCCCACATTTTCGGATCCAACTGCTTTTCATCTTCCTCATCGACTTCTCCCATTTGATCTTCTACATCCGGTTCTTCACCTGACTGATCATCCCCTTCGTCTTGATCACCTTTCTCGTTCTTGTCGATATCTTGCATATCTTCAGCAAAATCGTCCTCCATGTCGATTGGCTTTTCGTTATCATTCTGAGCTTCGTGCTCTTCAGAATCAGCAGGTTGTTCATCTTCAAGACCCTCGATCTGACCGGTTTCTTCCATTTCTTCTGTGACGTCTTTTGCATCTTTTGCAGTCCCTCCTTCTCCAATACCTCCACCTTCTCCGCTGTCATCAGTCTGCCCATCTCCTGATTCCTGCTTCTCTGCTTTGGGAATTGAATTCACATAACCTTTCTCGTAGAGTTGCATAGTCATTGAAAGCATTGAACGATAGAACAAACAGAAGTATCCAAGGCAGTTCGACAAATGAGTTGCACTATTTTCGATGATTCCAGCTAAAATATTGCTCAACTGGGCAAGTCCTTCTACAAATCGTCGATTTTTCTCTCCGTTTGAATGCTCACGAACAATTGATGTAAGACTTTCAACAAAACTTTGAATATCGGACTTTTGAAGAGCGTCAACAAGAACATTGATTTGATCGAGTGATTTTTCTTCTTCTTTTCCATTTCTCACTCCTTCTAGTTTTTTGTAGATCTTTTGAACAAGCAAGAGAAGTGGGGTTACATCAGTTTCACATTCTTCCACAGAATCATTTGAATCAACGTTTTCTGTCCATTTTGGAATTTTTGTTAACAGTTTTGCAATCGAGCTTTTCTCCGATTCGAAGTATCCATCGAACTGCTGAAGAGCATCACAGAGCTCTTGACAGTCTCCACCCAATTGCGACTTCCACACCATGTGTTCATTCGACGGGAATACCGAAGCAAGTCCGAATTGTTCATTGGTTCGTTTCATGTTCCCGACCAAAATGGATAGTTTTTGGGCCCAACCGATCAGCTTCTGAGCAGATTCATCTGATTGAGAAAGTTTGGAAAGTGGGTGTAGATGAGTCTTTGAGCGAACATATTCTGAAAGTTGGAGAATTCGATAACTTGGAATATGTATATCTATCAACGAACCATCGGTATTGGCAGGAATCGCAGCCAATCTTCGAATGATGGATTCAACGTAGATGCTGACAGTTGCAAGTAGTTCCGCAACTTTTTCCGATTTTTCCTTGACGTTTTCATGATTCACTATCCATCCAACTCGTTGATTTTCACCAACAATTTTCAGCTTCGCCGAACAGGAACGAATTTCCGAAACTTGTGATTTCAGTTGCGCTATGAATTGTTGCAACGCGAGCATATACGACATTCCATACTCTGCAAAAAATTGATTTTAATGAAATTATTGTAAATCTAAGAACATACCAATCATTCCGCTCAAGTGTTTTCTAGTAGAAACGCCGACTTGCTCATTAATCTTGTTGACTTTCTGAATGACAATGTTTCTTCCAGACGCACAAATTCTCATCTCCTTCTCGCATTCTTCTCTTGAGACAACATCGAGGATGGAACGTTTGTTAATGTCCTCTTGCAACAGAAGTACTGCTCTTCTTGCATTCAGACCAATCGCTTGCGATTCTTTGATCATCATTGCAATCTGCCTCTGTCTAGAATTTCTTGCATATCCTTGTTGTTTTTCTTTCTCTTCGTCTTCTCCAATATAATTGATCATTGTACGAATAGCTTCATCGGCTGCGTTGGTTTGCTCGTAAAGTTCTTCAATTACAGTAGTATCGCAAAGGAAAGCAACATTTTCATTGATATCATTGGCGAACTTTTCAACTTGATTCATCCGTTTTTCAATTACTTCTCCAACAAGATTTTTGTCAGAAGATCCCGGCTCTTGCTCAAAAACTTTCCTCTTCCATTGATCAATTTTCTGAAGAATTCCAAAATCATCATGTAATTCAGCATTAATAGCATCTTTGAATCTTCGAACAATCTTGTATAACTGAGCGTGAGCTTTCGTAGATGAAACGCGGATATTCCAGAGGTTTAGATCATTGTATTTGACGACTTTGAGATAATCCTTCAAACTTCGTTCAGCCGGTTCCCGTGCTTCTTTCAATCTTTCGTTCACACGTTCAATGAAGATACCAAAGTGTCTAGAAGCAGCTTCGAGTTGTGTGGCCAACACACGTTTTCCTGCGATCTTAGCCCATCGAGAAAGTGACTTGATCGTATTCACTCTTGTAGAAAAGTCAACGAGGGTAGCATTATGCATCCACTCGATGCTCATTGGAATGATAGAAGCCTCCATTTCTGGAGTAGAAGCATCAAAGAGGGATTCGAAAAGTGGGAAAGCGACAAGTTGCGCTCTTTGCTTGGCTTCATTTTCGCAGTTAATGAGAAGAGTAGACCAGCATCGAACTTCCATTTTCTTCCAGTCAACCAACAATCGCCGTAGTTCTCCGAGTGGGTCTCGCAACGAATTTGCACGATCTGCCATCATTTCCCACTGTTCACAAACTTCAATCAGATTTTCAATTTGTGTAGCTACTTTGATGTGAGGAGTAGAGACGGAGACACAGAAAAATTCGTCGATTGTCGTTATGATGGTTTTCAGCGATACCACTTCTGGCCAACGTTCAAGTACTTCTTTGGTCCGTGTTGCAAGTTTCTCTAGTATAACTGCAACCCGACGACATTCTCGCAGAGATGAATTTTTGTAGACGTCAATAATTTTGGTATCTTCTTCTTCATGGTCTGACAGGCCTTCATGAGAAGCAAGGCATTCGAAAAGCTTTTGATCTCCATCTGAAATTAGACTTAATTATAAAAAGCAATGACGGATCTACCAATTCTTACCAATGCATTGACTCCAAATGGAATCATCTGTAGGAATTGCTCCAACTTCACTCATAACATATCTCATCCACACCATTGCCATTTCATATCTTTCATCGGATAGCTTTCGACTCTTATCATCTACCAATGAGAATTTTTTCTGTTCTACTGCTTCCAACAGCATGGAAACATCAGAGTCAGGCAATACTTGTGAATCTTGTTCTTGACTCGCGAAAAACTCTTCGATATCCAATTCATCTTTCTCATCTTCTGTCTTTGTACGGTAGACGAAATCTTTCTGCTCTGCCTTGGCGATGTTCTTTTCGTACCACTTCTTCCATTGTGTTCTAGTCCATTGAATTTCGGTGATTGCAGAATATGTGTCTTCGTTTCCCATTTCTGCCAACTTTCTCCGAACAACAGCACATTTCAATTGAAGTGGCATTGGGGATGCATCTCGGATTGCCCAGTTTGACACTTCACTCGAAACTAAACCAGATGAGCTAGCCTTGGTTTGAAGAAATCTGGGGAATGCTGAAGAGGTGGTGGCGTGTTGTCGTTTTGCCTCCTGCTTCCATTTTAACGATATCTCATTGAAAGCAATCTCAACAAGGAGAAGACCAGCAATAAATGGCATCGAAACATCAACAAATGATACGAACTTGCGAAGAATACTCTGAAAAATACAATTCTTATTAAATAGAAAAAAAGTTATAGACTCACGATTCGGAAATTCTCGGCACTCATCGCAAAAGATTTGAGTCTAGCCAAGCGGATGACGCTAATCTTATCACTCTCATTACTTCCTTTTGCATCAGAAATGGCGGATTTGGCAAGTTCCAGGAATGATCTCATTTCTGCACACAGCTGATTGTATTGTGTGGCAGATTGACGGTATACTACTGTCTGTTGTTCTCCTTCTTCATTCTCCAACTGGGAAAGTTCTATTTCGAGT
This sequence comes from Caenorhabditis zanzibari, assembly GCA_963966625.1. Classification (NCBI taxonomy): domain Eukaryota; kingdom Metazoa; phylum Nematoda; class Chromadorea; order Rhabditida; family Rhabditidae; genus Caenorhabditis; species Caenorhabditis zanzibari. The sequence goes on from OZ016471.1 coordinate 9,988,275, forward strand.
TCGTTCAAACCGCGGATAATGACTTGAGAGGATGAAGAATCACAGTCAGAAGGTTGTCTTCCGATGAGTTCTCTATACTCAGCCAAATATTTGAGCTGACGTTCGACGATCCGTCTTTTAGCACGAACGAATAGAACACGTTCCTCTTCGAAAATCACAGGATCCAGAGTCTCTTTCGGTGGCAAGGATTTTTCCATCATCTCAACTCCACACTCCATCGCACTAGATGCTCCATTTGTCCATCCTTCGATTCCTATGCCGATTTCTTCGAGGGCGTTCTTCATTACGGTTTGAATGCTGGATGAATTGACTGCGAGTCTCCAAAGCCTGGCACTCAGTTCTTTGATTGGGAACTTTTGAAGGTGAGCCATATTGAGATTCGACATCGCTGGATTATAATGAATTGAGGAGAAGAAAAGACGTGTTGCGATGCAGTGTGCTCCTCCACCAATCGACAATAAATCGGAGACCAGAACATTTTGATCTTCTGATTCCTGATCGCTCAGTTTACAAGTGGCGACAATTGCACTGAAAGCGGCGGCCGTTCGAATCCAACGTGCATTTGCTTGATTCTTCCAATGGATTCCCGATAAAACATTTGTCTTTTTGAAAACATCGTTTTCTTGATCAACGATCCCAGTAGAAAGAAACTCGAACAGGGCATCTACACTTTCTACTACTTTAGATGTTGATTCGATCGGAGAAATGATGATTGGTTCCTTCTTGTCCTCAACGTCTTCATCTACACCATCCACAAACATTTCCACATCATTGGCCGTATCATCATCACCAAGGACCTTCACAAGATTTTCAGCAAATACTCGTGTTTCATCTTGATCTGAGAATGGGTTACAAATCGCGAACTTTCTCCATCGATGAATAAATTCATTAACGAACGTCTCGTACGATTCAGATGTCCATCCTTCATCAATTATGCCGCTCACTGAGGCTAGCTTTTTCGGACTGCAAGATCAATAAATCAAATAATTACAATTCAATACCACCCACCATTCGATTTTCGTTCCTTTCATTACTTCGTGTTTCAGATCATTCCACGCCAAGTAGATAGCAGCACATCCAGTTCTTGTGGACATTTTCCGCCGAGATGCAGCAATGAGCATAAGGTAAGAGAGCGAAACACAAACTTCGCGATGCGCCTGATGAGATATGGTCAAGGAAGTCTTGAACATTTCAACGATAGATCGGACAAGATTCGAAATCTGTGGCAGATTGTTAAATGTAACATCACAAGTGGCTATCTCATCTGAAACCATGTGGTTGAAAAGATCCTGTTTCCAAAATCTTACATTTCGTTAACGTGCTGCTCAAATGTTCTGCTGAACCTTGCTCGACAGGAATTTTCGACATCATCAGATGAATCCATTCGAATAAAATCGCTCTGCTGAATTTTGAAGAAATGTCTGTTGAAAATGCTGAAGAAAATGATGCATCAACCAGATGATGTTTTTTGGATTCCAGGAAGATTTTAGGAATTCGTTTGACAACAGAATCTGAAAAAAAACAGCTATTGATCCGAAACAAGATTTCAAAATTCTTACCAATAACGTTTTCTCCAAGAACCGCCTTCAGTTCTCCGAGAAGATTCTGAATGATATATGAACTACTGCCGAGAAGAATCATCAAAACGGCTTCAACATTGGCAATTGTCATGTTTGCAGCGGCTCGTTTCCAGGTGGAAATGATGTATTTTTCGTAGTCTCCACTCAATTTACAGATTTCTTGGATTCTCGGAGAATCATCAGCTTTTCGAATGTCATCACCTTCGTCCTCATCCTCTTCCATAGAGTCATCGATTTGTCCGCCAACTAGCTTCCATGCTAAATCCGTCGAGAAGTTTTCTCCATTCTCTTCGAGAAGGGCAGCCAAGTGGAGCTGTTGTTCAGCAGTAAGATTTCGAGAGACCAATTTGCTCAGCTCTGTGGATACTTTTGAACCAATCACAGCTCTTACATCATCCGGCCACGAATTCCATCTAGAGTTTTCATCAATGTAAATTTCTAAACTTCGGTTTCTCATAGCTCTTGAAATTTCTCCAACTCGTGAATCCATCGAAAGAAACACTCGAAAATCGGGATGTGGCTCCAAAGGCTCGTAAGAGTTTTGTCTTTCGGCAACAACCAGCTTTCCGCCACTTTCTAAGCAAGAATTGAGACGATCCAAAACTGCCGCGCTGCAAAGATTGACGTCTTCAATAAGAAGCCAATCACCGTTGAGATAGCCGTCAACGAATACAGAATCTTTCCATTCGAAACGCATTGAACTTTGAGTTGCAGCATTGATTACATCCCGGATTTCTTCGTCATTTCCAGTTTCAGACAGTATTAATTCTACTGTTACTTCAAGTTCGTTCAAGTTTTCAGCTTGTTGAACTTTCTCGACAGGAATGTTCTTCTTAAGCAGTATCTCGACGATTTTATTCTTGGCTTCCGGTAGGCAGTCCTCGTCAACTACTTGTTCGTAATTTCCAATGAGTTCCTGTGCGTCTGTATCAGCATTCAATGCAATCGTCTTCAGTTTTCTTCCACATATACTGGCAATGTTCTCGATTACCGTTCTTTTTCCAGAATTCCTCGGTCCTACCAAAAGAGCCAACCAATTGAGTTCGATACAAGTCGAGATACGGTGCATTTGAACCAATTGCGATGCCAGTAGTTTATTGTTATTCACAATATGCGATTGTGACTTTCGCTTCAATGAGCATTTTCCGATTCGCATATCATTCACATCAACTGTCAACATAACTGATTTGCTGACCAACTTCTCATTCGTTATCTTCTCGAAAATAGATCTCATGAGCTCCTTGTCTTCTTCTCTGCGAGTCCTTGCCATATAAACCAAATCGAAACCTTCTCCTAATGTTCTTCCAGCAGCTAACAAATCATACCATCTCAGAAGATCTCGCAGATTAAATGAATATGGTCCTCCGATAAAACTTCCTCTTTCCGATTCAAATTCACATTGCTCACTTATCGTGACCATAGCTTTCCTTTGGTCGTTTGTGAGGATTTGCTTCTCATCGACTCCGTTCAGCACGATTTCGATGTCATTTTTTGTCAAATCATTCGTATAGATATTAGTGAAGCGGTTGATGAATGATTTCGGTAGGGCTCTTCTGTTTCCTCCTTGAGAACGTGGGTTCTGACAAGCGAAGAATCTGCAGTTCGAAGTAGTTGGAATTTCGAATTCACGATTCAACTCGGCGATGTACAGTACTCTTCTATGATCAAAACAAGCGTTGAGTCCTTCTAGTACTGATTGTGAGGCAAGATTCATTTCGTCCAGAAGAATCCATTCTCCTTTTTTAATGGCTTTGAGCACTGGACCATCCTCCCATCGGAATGTCATTGATCCGTCTTCCGCGAGAACTGGCACGTCACAACCGAAGAGGTCTGATAAATCGGTTTGATCACTGAGATTCAGACGAGTGATTGGATTTCCAGTAAGTTGGGCAAGAGCCATGACGGTGGAAGATTTACCACATCCAGGAGCACCTTCCAAGAGAATTGGCTTACTGATCAACAGTCCTCTTGCAATCCGGTAGAAGTTTTCAGAGCACGTTGGTGCTCTCAAAGAAAACGCTTTCGGTACTTTCGGAACAGCTGGTCCAAACGAAACTCGGAGATGTCCAATGCTCAAATGATTCGAAGCTTGCTCGACGATGGCTTCTTTTTTGGCTTCCTTCACAAAATCTTGTACATCTGAGTTCTGACCAAGGAGATCAACTTTGACAAGTTCTTTATGAAGCTGAAAAAATACTATCAATTTTCCGAGTCAAGCCATTATTTACCATGGTAAGCGCATCATCAAAGACTTCAACTGGATCGATTTGAAGACGTGTTGTTAATCCGGCAAGCGAATCGAGGAATACAGCACATAGTGCATCTTTGATGGCTACAGGACTATCAAGCTGGGCGTTCACAGCTGAGGCGTATAGTTCTGCGCAAGCGACAACGTCACGAACGGATGGAGCATGTCTGACAATGAAAAATTTGCAATAAGAAAAATTGATCAAGCTTACCTGAAAACATGAGAATATTTTCCAAAGAATTGTGAGATCCATGTGACGATAGAGGTTGCAGTTTTCGTAGGTGTTACTCTGGATTCATCTTTTGTAGCCTCTACTCTGGTGAGCCTTTGATCAAAAATAGTGATAAGTTCGGAAGTTGTATAATCACTTGACGTCCATACTTCGGTGAATCTGTTTCGTAGAGCTTTCGACAATTCCTTTTTTCCATAATCGCCACCTGGATTCATTGTGGCAATCATTTGAAAACCTGATTTCGATTCGACCACTTCAGTCTCCGTTCCGGCATCAGAAAGCAGTAATGCACGATCTTCTTCGAATAATGGATTGAGTCTTTCTAACACTGAATCTTCTGCTAGAGAGATCTCATCGATAAGAAGCGGTGATCCATCTCGCATTGCACTGATTACAACTCCGTCTGACCATTCAAATCCTCCGTCATGCTTCGGTCGAAGTCTTCCTAGCAGATCAGCCGTTTCGGTTCTTTCATGGCAATTAATAGTTCTGAGTTTTCCTCTTCCAACTAATTCAGAAAGTGTCGTCTTTCCGCCGCCTGTTTCTCCAACCATGAGAACAGCTTCATTTCGCAGCCACGCCTGTTCTGTCAACACCAGCATTCTCCGCATTCCAAGAGTGAGAACGACATTTTCTGTGAGCACATCCGTTGGCATATAGGGTGAAGTAATCGAAAATAATGCTTCCTTATCAATCTTTCGCTTTATGATCTTTTCCAGTGTCTCGACTACAGTAATCTCATCTTTATCGTTTCTGCATCTGCCAGCCAATAAGAAGTATCCATGATTGACCAAAATTTGCAACCAATCATCCAACGTTTCGTCTGTACTCAAACGTTTCGCCCATCTGAAGACATCTCGCAAAGTCATGAGACCATCTCGAGCAGAGAATAGACCAGACAGACTTCTACGGTTTCGCAGTTCATTCAAAACTTCGATCATTTTTAGAGCAGCGTTCGGTGAGACGCCACACCTTGCACGTACCATTTCCGACAATTCTTCAATGGGCAAATGATGGAATCGGAGAACAATGAAACGAGACATGAGAGCACGTGAGAGTCGTTTTCTTCCCGCATAGGATCCAGCAGGATTCTGAGTTGCAAATAGACGGAATCGAGGATGTGCTTTGATGGTCTCATTGATTTCCGGAACGAACAACTCACGATTGTCGTCAAGCAGCTGAAAATTTTAGTTTGTTTTGAATAATAAAGAGCTGTTCATACCCTATTCAAAGCCTCGATAACGTCGGTAGGAGCCAAGTTCAATTCGTCGAGAATGACCCATGATCCATCTCTTACTGCTTGAACGAGTGCACCTTCGCGGAACACCAATCTACCACCAGAATCGGCCACATAAGATCCCATATATTCCTGTACATCGGTGTGCTCATGATTATTGATTCTAACGATTTTGTTTCCAGTAGCTTTTGCCAAATGACAAACGATCGAAGTTTTTCCAGCTGACGTCTCTCCTTCCAACAGAATTGGGAAACGACCACTACAAACGATCCGCGCAATTTCAGACAAATTTCCTTTCACTGTTTTCGTGATGACGTATTTAGGATCACTCTCCGGTAACAAAGTTCCCTTCTCGACGTAGTATCCACCAATTTTGACATAGTTGTGGGGTTCTTTTGGAAGTGGCATCACTCCTACTTTGCATCGGAAAGCTGTTTCGATTTTTGATCGCATTACTTTTTTTTCTTCATTCTCCATGTTGGTCAAGAACGCCATGGATACAGCCTCATAAACAGATTGATCGAGACTTCCAAACATGTTATCAGCAGTGAACAAAAGTGCTCGACAGAGTGTTCGCAGTGAATAGCTTGAAGGATACAACTGCTTTGCCGAAAGATAAAACTTGACTAAATTTTCAACAAACTGTTGAGAAACCGTTGGGATATATGCGGAAACAATCAAGGCGAGTTGATGTGGATCCGATGTCTCTGAGACAAAGAATTCAGTGAATCTGAAACAAAAGGATTAAGAAACTATTGTTGGATGACAATTCTCACTTTGTTCGGACACCAGGTGGAAGTCGTCTTTTTCCTGCATCTGTAGCTGGGTTCATACACGCGAAAAGTCGAAAATTTGGATGCGTGCCTGAAGCTGACAATGCGTGAACGATTGCATCGAGACATTCTGGAGGAGCCAAATTGATTTCATCGACAAGAAGCCAGTGTCCCTTTTCAGCAGCTTCTAAAACTGCTCCCTTCTGGAGAGCAAATGGAGCAGCTCCCTTCTCGAGACCATCACGAATTTGGCGAGCACGAACTAGGAGCTCTGCCCATCTTTCATCTTTGTTGGTACCTTTTCTCTGAAGAGCTTTACTTGCAGTGGCTTCCACCAAACTCAGATAATCTTTGAATCTTCCGGAAGAAAGGCATTTCTCTAGATTATCAATAAACTTCTGGTTGTTTTTTGAATCGAAATTTTTAGTGAAAACTTCCATGTAAAGCTTGGTGAATGGTTCCATTAATCTTCCAATCGTTGTCGGCTTATATCTGAAGTTTTAAAAAAATTGTAGAGGAATAATATGAAATTCGCCTACCCTTGAATCAACTCGTCTGAATCGGAAGTTGGACTGACATTGACAACATCCAGAGTGACACCAATCAGATCAGCAACAGCTTGAACAACGGAAGTTTTTCCAACTCCAGTTTCTCCGACGAGAAGTAGAGGTTCATTGTGTGACACGCAGACACCGATTCGTTCCATAAGTTGAACAACGTCTCTAGTGTGACCGAGTCGATGTCTTCCCGTTTTGATCATGGTCATCTTTCTCGATAAGTTGGCTCTGCCAACAGAGACGATTTGTTCATCATACTTCACTTCTGGCTGGCGTACGGAGAGATGAGTGTGAATGAGATCCGGATTGACGTTCAAGGATGATCCAACCTGCGATAAGTAATTTTTAGAATTAAAAAATTCAGTTAGATAAACGGACCATATTACAAAGTTGCAAAGATCTTTGTTTAGGATCAGCTAAACACCAGGTATCAATAAGTTCCGCGAAAGATCCCACGTTGGCCGAGATGTCGGGAAGAAGAGCCAAACGAGCACATCCTCGTAGAAAGTCGCTGAATTTGTCAACAATGAGATGTAACATAATACACGAACTTACGTTGATGTAAGTTGCCTTGAATTTCCGGTTCCAGGAACATGTTCTATCTTGCGGAATGTGGAAATGAGGGTACGGGCGAGATGAGCAATACGGGGGTAAGCTTTTGAAGCTAATCTTTTGAGTTCCTCATCGGAAAGCTGTTCGACACGAATCCGTACGGGAACTCCGTCTAACACTGCAGCTTTTTTGCCTTTTCCACTACAAGAATGCCATTTAAATCAATCTTTCACACAAAAACTCACGACATTGTGGCAATTATCCGAACATTTTTGTGGAAATGACAGTTTTTGTCAGAATTAGAAGCATCTGTTTGACGATGTGTTGCAATTTCTACAATTTTCGAAATGACATCTGCATTCGCACCATCTATATCTTCTAGAAGAACAATTCCGGGAGCTTGTAGCCAATTTGCAAACGTGGAGGCTTTCCAGACAAACTGTCCAGCTACTTCTGTACAATGGTATGATCCGAATAGAGTCTGAAAGCAATGAGCTATCAATTAACTGCCATTTTTTTTCGAAACTACCTTGGAATCAATTTGATCCCCCATTTGCATGATATGTAGAGGTAATCCCAGCGTGCTTGCAGCATAACGTCCCAAAAATGTTTTTCCGCATCCAAGAGGACCTTCAACAATTGAAAAGTGGTTATTTCTAATGGCAGCAACTAATTGTTTTCCTAGCAGTTCACGAGTTGGCAGAATCTCCAGCGGTTGTTCTGTAATTGAAGTCTTTGTATACATCTCTTTTAAAAATTAAAAATAAACCTTTCTCCAGCAACACAGCTTTACCCGTTTGAACAATATCCATACTATCTTCAAGTAATTTTTTTTTCTGGAGGGATACTTCAATCACTTCGAGATCTTCGTTGGTTTTCGAGTTGGACAACTGCCGTTTCCTGGCCTTTCTTCTCTCTTTACTTTTGTTACCCATGATTAAAATCGTTACCCTGCAAGACTTATTTTCTAATTTTTTCTATATTTTTGGGCAAAATAACAATATTTTCAGACAAAAAAAAGTTGCAAAAATTGCAAAAAATCCTGAAACGCGCAAATGGATTGCTGGCTCGCGCGCGCGAATGTTGACGCATTTTCCGATGCGCGGTGATTCAAAAAAGACAATTGCTACAAAATTTTTTGTTTTGGGCAAAAAATTGTGCAAAATAACATCAATACATGTAAATATAATTCAAATATTTTATTCGGAAGATTCATAATCAGGCTATTTCGAAGACTCTTCATTTTTCTCGGAAATAGTCCGCAAGGTAGCTGGTGTTCTTTGAGGACGTGACACGTTTCCTCCTTTAGATTGAAGACTCTAAAAGATATAAATGGTTTCAGAGAATAATTTAGAACATTACTTTCTGAAGGGACTCAGGAACGTCCCGATTAGAAGCAGTGTACATTGCAGTTACAATGCGAAGTGTTTTCTCATCTGGAGTTCTTTCAATCTGGCTCGATTCCGTCCGTCTCGTGGTATCGTTTTCGTGCGGAGTCCCAGGATTCTCGGGTATTTTGTGCATCTGTGGAAGTTGATATTCCGTCAGTGAGGGATTCGGATAATCCAACTGGACCCTTCCATCAATGCTCTTCTTCCAGTGTTTCACATCTACTCGACATGCATAGACAAGAAGAAAGGAAACGAGGACCGTGAAGACACCAATTCCGATGAGGCTTACGTTCGACCTGATAAATTACAAATTCTGCGTCTCTCTTGAATTTCAACCGTACTGAAAGAAAGCACTGGATCCTTGTACAGCACCGACAATCGATACTTGACCCAGAAGAAGACACAGTGAACCGATCATGCGGCTAGAATTGATAAGGACCAAAATCTTTATTATCGAAAATCTAAATCAGAAATAAAGTAAAAACACGTTTATTGAACTAAGGGATCTTTAAGCGAGCGATTTTGCAGACTGGAAACGGAGTGGTCCTCCACGCTGTTTTATGCGTTTTCTGAGGGGTTCTGGAAGTTCGTCGAGTCCTTTTTTGCTCTGAAAATATGATTGATTTTTTTCTTTTGAAGAATAAAATTTACATTTTGAAAGGTTTCCAGAACTGAAATAAGAGCTCTCGTGGAGGCAAGGGCTGTACCATTACATGTATGTGCATATTTTGTTGTACCATCCGCTGTTTTGTACTTTATTCCGAGTCTTCTCGCTTGAAAATCTGTGCAGTTACTTGCAGATGACACTTCTCCATAGAGTTTTCTTCCGGGCATCCATGCTTCGATGTCGAATTTTTTAGCCGCAGATGCACCGAGTTCTTCGGATGGCATTTCGAGTTGCCTGGAATAAAGAGATGATTAAGGAATAAATCAGAATATTCTACCTGCAATGAACTCCCAGTGCTTGGAACGTTCCTTTTTGAACTTCAACCAAATAATCCAACTCGGCGGCACTTTGTTCTGGAGTGCTCACCACGAACATTTCGACTTTACTGAACTCGTGTACTCGATACAATTTGGCTTCACTTGCAGATTTACTGATTTCAGTTCGGAAGCATCTACTAAGGGAAACCAGTCGGATCGGTAGTTGTTCTTCTTGAAAAGTTCTCCCTCTCAAAAACGCAGCGATTCCCATTTCCGCTGTCCCGGATAGTTTCGTATGGGTTTCCTCTCCAGCAAGTGTGTACTGAATCGGATGATCACTTCTTTGCATGACTCCACATGCTTGAGTCACCTCTCCGGATACAATGTCAGGTACTGTAATTGGACGGAATCCAAGTGCACACACTCTTTCATAAGCGTAATCCAAAAGAGCTTTCTCTAAGCTCGCCAAAGCACCCAAAAATACGTATGATCTTTGCCCAGATGCATCAGTTGGATGTAACAATGATCGCCAAGTTTGCACGAGCTTCTCAGCTGTCAAACAGTCGTCTTCTCGTTTCTCTCCCCATTCTGCAACTGTCTTCGCATTCTCTTCCCCTCCTTGAGGCACTCCATCCTGTGTCATATTAGGAATCAAAATAGCCTCTTCGTATAGTTCATTCCAAAGCTGAGCATATTTCTGTTCATTCAGATCACTTGGTTTCTCTCCAGACTTCATCATATCCTGAATCACCGCCCATTTCTCATGGACTTTGTCAATGTCTCCAACCCCTTTTCTACTCCTGAAAAATAAAATATTGACAACAAGTGTGCATCGAATGAGCTCACAATATGTTCGCTTTAATAGCTTCCAGATTTTTTTCATCGAGTAGAAACTCGAAATTCAAATCCGGTCGAAGGGTTGGTGGTGTCGAACTTTCTTCTGAAGTCGACACCTCGGTTGAGGTGAATCTTCTGGCAATTCCGAAATTCAAGTATCGGCCTCGAGACGCCAGCTGACATATTCTTCTCATTATTTAGATATCTGAAGAGTTTAGAATGTGTTTGAATAACCCAATGAAACATATATGAATGAATAGCAACAATGAGTTTCTCAACAATGAAGTAAAAGTCTTGTAAAGCGTCACAACATTTTATAAAACTGGGGATCAATTGAGAATTGGTATTAGACAAATGACACGTAATATAATGAGTTATTTCATCTTCTTTGTTTCATATGATTCAAACTTCTGAAGGGCGAGATCAACCATCTGTAGACAATGAGCGAGATTCTCGGGATCCATATCACCATTGTTCACGAGTCGTTCATGTTTGAACTTTTCCAAAGTCGCTGCCATTCGATTCAACTTTTCCTCTGTTTCGGTATCAACGGGAGGAAAGCACTTCCAAAATTGCCTGCAGATTTCACGCACTGAACTGTGGATGTCTCTCACTTTTCCCAATTCGATCGGAGTCGGACACCAAGATTCCATAGACGGAGCACCATCCTCTTCGTCTCTCATAGCTTCTTCCATTTCAACAACATCCATCTCTTGTTGATCAAGTAGCATTTCATTTCGGTGAAGAATGTCATCAACATCCCAATTTTGAAAATAGTCTTTAACGACACCCTTATAAGCTTTCATATCATTTTTGGAGTACATGGCCTGTGAAGATCTGGTCGATGAATTGATTCGAACGACTTGAACCTCTTCTTCAGATTCCTTTTGGGCAAGATCATCCGATTCCAATCTGCTTTCTGTTTCAGCAACGAGTCTCTAAATTTCAACAAATAGAAATGGTTCGTAGTTATAAACATACATCCAAAACTCCAAATCCCTTCTTTTCAGATGTACTCGCTTCTCCAGATTTCCATGAACTTGCCAGAATTTTTTCAGACAAATAGTTACATCTTTTAATCAGAGTGTTCTTGATAGTCTTCGGCAACGATTCGGATTTCTGAAAAAAAAGTTTTTGAAGACAGGACTTTACACTGAAAAAACAACGAACATGAATAAAATCTCTCAAACCATTGTCGTCAATATGATCCAAATCGAAACGTTTTCTTTGAACCTTCTCTCCAGTCATCTTTGTCATTTCTTCTTCATCATCACGAACACATTCCGCGAATGGATCTTTTGGATTCGGAAGGACTTCTCGTTCTCTGTGGAAATAATGAGATTGGAAGAACTTCTTCCAGAATGTTTCCTCTGACATCTCATGAGGAACCAACTCGAGATTCTTTTTTTGAACTGAAAAAAATTATTTCAGATTTGGAAGCAAGCAAGTAGAATTACCGGCTGGATAGGTTGTATAAATGGCTTGGATGATTTCTGCATTGAGATTCAATCGGACTCCGTTTGTACCTTCTTGTTGAACGATATTCGCGAGGAAAGCTCCATTAATTCCAATTTTATCCTCTGAGACACCTTCTTTCTGATAGTAATCTGCCCAGAAATCTTGAGGAGTGATCAACTTTGTGGCCACTAGATTCTGATAAAGCTTCTCAAGATTTCGATCTTCTTGTAGGATTTTTTGTTTCGCTTGAAGCTCGACTTGCTTCGACTGACTCTCCACAGACTTTGCCAGCTCATTGACACGATGACGATGCTGTACGAGAGCCGCTTGCAATTTCTCTTTCACAGTATCTCGTTCCTTAACCAAATCCTCTTTCGATGCGGACGGATTCAAGAAAACGAAGGTGGCTTGCTCGTCATTCTTGAGAGTCAATTGCAGTTGAACTTTGGATTTGTGCGGCGGGGATACTCGTTGGCCTATAAATGAATATTCTATCTTGAATAACAATAAATTTCTTACCATTGATACGGATGAACTTGCACGTGAATACTTCGGGACTTGCATTATCTCTCCATTCGATATAATCACTAAATAGAGCTAAACGACCGATAGGAGATTTTCCTTCTCCTGCTTTCCTATATTTGACATGGTCAACTCTCAGTATTGCTTCAGATTCATCAGACATCTGGAAGCAACAAAAAGTAAAAAAATCCAATGTTATAAAATAATAAGAGTGGGAGATAACCCTTTTAATGAATTAAATAAAGAGAACGTACAATAAACATGTTTTATATCCCGAAATGTTTCAAATCGTATCAATTATAAGGCCTTCGTGGTGGTGGAGGAGTTCCGGATGCCCCCCGTTCTCGTTGTTCCAGATTTCGAAGTCTTTCAGTTCTCTCTGCTCTCTCTATTCTTTCGCGGGACATCTCAGTTCTTTCAGAACGATCGATTCGCTCCGTTCTTTCATTTCTGTCTGAACGTTCTGCACGATCTCCACCCATGGCCGGGCTTGAGGGGCCTTCCAGCTTTTCAATAAGTTGCGGATAAAGTGGTGCTTTGTTACCATGAAGCTCCCTTCCCACAAATTCTCGTCTGATTTGTGCTTCCTTCTTTTCTAGCTTTGCGCACACGTTCGCATAGATGTTCAGGTCAATGGCTGAAATCAAACAAAAATCGTTTAATTTCTGAAGAGTTTTGAATGACTCACATTTAGCCATTTTGATTTTTGGAACATCCAAAGAAGAATCTTTGGCTTCGCAGAGAAGCGTAGGAACAAAGTATCCAGTGTTGGAATTTTTCACAAACGTTTTGAAGGTATTTTTGGATCGAGACTTTGGTTTGTCCTTTTCACATTCCCCATCTTCTTCTTCGTCGGAAATTGAGCAAATTGAGGAATCGGACGATTCTGAGTCCATCGTTTCGTCTGCATTATCTACTGCTTTTTCGAAGAAAGGTGTTTTAATGAACATTCTGTAAGTTTAAATTTAAATAAATATATAACCTACTGTGTCTCCTCTTACTTGTCAATTGCCTTGTCATCTTCGACGTCAATGTTCAGAAGCTTATCAACACCCAGTGACGACATGAACGTTAAATAAATCGCTTTGTGTCGGTCGGAGAAGTTGGAATACTTCACCAAGTGCTTTGCTAGCTCCACAACCGCGACTCTCAGCTGCTCATCTGAACTTGACAAGTTCTCCACCGAACACTTTCCGATATTTGTATTTTCGGAAATCAGCAATTCCTTATGAGCTCTAACTTGAAACAACTTCATGATAACTGCATTGCATTGTGCGAGATCCGAATCTGACAATTTCTTTTGCGTGATCTTCGTAACCAGTGGTTCCAGTTTTTCTCTGGTTTCATCGTTATAAAAAACAAATGTATCTTCTTGATACATTGGAATATTCTTCGAGATACGGTTGAAGCGTTCTTCAATGTTCATATTGTTGAGAGTTGTTTTTCGCTTTCTGATTCGCTTTATTTTAGAAACACCGTCTTGATAGTTTTTGCCAATCACTTTCAGTTCCATTTGCTTGTACATATGCTTCAACTGCTGAATATTGATTGGATTTTCGGAAGTACGGATTGGTTTAGCTGGTTTCAGTGTTCTCGTAAATCTGATTTTATTGTATCCTGAAAAAAAAAGTTTGTTGAATAACTGACATGTTATATTTACTTCTTTGCATGAAATCAATTTCTAGAATGAACATTCGGCCACGATTTGCGATCAGAACGTGCGAGATAAGCTTCTCCGAAAGGTTGCCTCCCAATTCGTTGTATTTCTGCAATAATGATTGAATAAACAAATTCACACTGTGAAAAAAACCTCAGAATCAAGTAATACGCATCTTCCATCACGAACGAATTGAGTGAGACATGCCGAAGGACGAGAGTAAGAAACTGCAGTTGTACATGGAACACCAGCTCCGTGATGTGGAAACTGAAAAAAAAATCATTGGAGTACAGTATGAAGAAATTGCTCACCAAAGTCCACTTTGATTTTGGTGCAGTAGTCCAAGTAAGGCGCATTGTATCATAAGTCACTCCACTATCCGATGTCGCTTTTTTGCTCTCTCTCTGAATTTCACCCATAGTGAGTTATTCATAATTATCATCAACCTACAGCGATCAAATTTGTTGCCCTCAACAACTCATGTGTTCTTCCCTCATGGAATAATTCGACATCGTAATTTATGGATCCACGATTATCTTCTTTCATTGGTATTTTCGTTACTGTTGTGGAGGCAAGATCAAAAGCGGAAACGAGAACTGAATGGATTGCATCACACATGTCTGATACTTTTCTCGAAATGACCCAAAACTTGACAATAGGGAGAGTAGAGTGTTCTTGAAGAGGATGCGTCTTGATAGGGCATTCTTCTCCCAAGTTATAGTAATTAACGATGAAAACTCGAAGTGAAGTGATTGGACAAAATCTGAAAATTAGAAAATATCTAACATTAAATACCAAAATTAGAACATACACTGTACTTGAGGGAGCACTTGCAATTTTGTTGATTGCAATCACATCATCCGCAATTCTTTGTTGAAGATCTTCCATTTCCTTTAATCTCTTAATGCGTGTGTAGACAATCAGATTGCAATTATTCTCCACGCTCGGAAACCCAAAATCACTCTTCAAATCAGACCCAACCCTGACAACTTCAGAATTATGATCCGTCCGTCTGTCTGAAAAATTCTCAAATCAAAACATAGAAGGTTTTATCAATATTCTTACTGAGAATGTATCGAGCATCATAATTTCTCTCTTTCTGAATAGGCGATTCGATTGCCAATGCTTCTAACGCCATCCTTATTCCACTGATCGGTGTAAAATCTGCATAATCTTCACATGGCTTGTTCACTGATGCAACTATTTTTGCAAGTTCATTTCGAGAAAATAGTTTATCGTTCCAGCCCTTGTCCAACATTTTGCTCATGAAATCAGAAAGAGCTACACGAATTTGTAGTGATCCCTTCGGATATGCATCTTGCAGAATTCTCTGCATTTCAAAAACTCCTTCCAGACACCAGGTCCAAAAGGTTTTTCGAATATTGAGTTTCTTCGTTTTTGGACCTTCTCTTATAACAACGTCGAACGTTTCTTTGGTATGTTCGGCGAATCGAGCGCTCCGATCCAAAAGGATAACGGTTTTCATATCCTGATGTTTCATCTGAACTTGGGAGTTAAATAGTTGCAACTTAGCTGATGAATGTGATTTCAAGATATGTTAGATTTTTACCAACTATCAAGGGAAAACTTCAATGACTATTAAAGAACCGTTTATAAATAAGTAGACACAAAATATAATACAAAGATGGTAGCTGACCACTAATATCACTTAGCGGCAACTTTTGTCTGGATTTTGACAAGCATTGTTTGAGCAAGAAGACTTTGATGTTTGTAGTAGTTAACACGAACCGGGTCGATTTTTTGAAGATCAGTGAAGAGCTGTAAAATAAGAATTCTCATGACGATTATAAGCACAATCACAAACTTTTTGAGCTCTGGTAGCACTCTCTTCAGCGGACGTTTCATTTTCAATGTTCTCCAGCATCATATCGGCGATGAAAGCGAGTAAAAATGGTGAACGTTTGTCGTCGGGAGTCGTTTCGTACAAATCCTCAACGAAACTGACAACATCAGCGTTTGAAGTGATGCCGTTGGTGATCAGCAGTCCCGTCAAGTAATTCCAAGCGCTTTCGTTGTTGGGAACGTTTTGAATGAACTCCTTCGCCAAGCTAAATCGAAAAGTGATAATATTTTACGAACTTTGAACAAAACTCACTTGATCTCAATGTCAATCAGAGCCTTATCTTCGGTTTTATCATATAAAGTCAACAAGAAATATCTATAATTGTACGCGGAGTTGTTACGGCAGTCGATTAGAAGCATTTTCAGAGCAAACGTGAGTTCCGCTTCAAGTGGAACTTTGAAGGTTCTGACAACCCATTGACGGTGTTGCCAAGCATGATAGTTCTTCTCTTCCTCTTGAATAACTTCCGCACAGAAACGGAGTTCATCATGAACGGCGCTTTGTCCAAGCAGCTCCACAATGAAACGACGGTGGTGCCAGACTTGATAGTTTTTCGATGACTCTTGAATGATTTCATCCAAATAACGCATTTCTTTTTTGAGATCATATCCAAGCTCCGTGAGGCAGACGCGGCGATACTGCCATACGGTGTAGTTGGCTGGATTCAATCGAATACAGTCTTCAAGCAAAGTCATCACACGAGCAGATTTTTCATTTTTGATGAGAATTGCTCGGAAATACGCGAAGGCGTCGATAACTGAAACGAAAACACTACTTCTTGTTCAATATTTAAGCTACACATACAGTCTTCCGTGACAGCAATTTTTACTGCAATTTCTTCGTCTTTTCCTGGGTATATCGGTGTGATGTCCTTCCAATCAGCATTGTCTTTGTACAAAGGAGATGAGGGAATCTCGTCCATTGTTTGTTTTTCTGTAAAGATGCATTTTTTAGGCTTTTAAATCAGTTTTTCGATTGCATAAACAATTTGTTTTCGAAAAATGTTTAATTAGAAAACAGTGCAATGTTCCGTCGGTTTGCATGCATGGTGCAAACACGCCGGCTCTGTGTCGATTTACGAGTAGCCAACACGATTTTGTCCCTATTTCTGGTCAACCCACTTATCCATTGAAAAAACCATGGATTTGGATTCAAGCTTTGCTGGTGGAGATGATATACGAAATATGGGTCTTGAGGAAATGCGTAAGTGACTCAATTCCAATAAAAAGCGTATTTAACTGTGAATATTCAGGACGACAGAAGGTGCTTCTCGCAAGTGAACTTAAGGCGATTGATGCGCAAATTAGCGACTTGGCATTCAATAACTACGGAACATACGCTGATGCTGGCAGGGCTACACACGATTGTTCGAAAACCGTAAATTAAATTACCTGGTTTTGGTGAACAAAGTAAAAAGATTTTCAGTTTGGAGAAATGCGCAACAAAACAGTTGACCTGTCATCTCAAGCCGAAGAATTGACGAATGCTTTTCAAGAGTTTCGTGTGAAAGCAAAAAAACTCACTGAAGAACAAGAGTTAGTGAGAAAGTCCTTAGATAAATCGAATCCCATCTGGGAGCTTCTTACCCTACCCTCGGTAAGTCCTTTGCTAATTGTAAGATTTTTTGGGTTTCTTATTATAACTTTACAGCGTATGGATATTTGTATTCGGGCTGGTTACTACGATCTGGCATATACGCTGACCAATTATGGAATGCAGCTTCAGCAACAAATGCAATTGTACAAAAACCCATTAATAAAGGCAATATTAACATTAAAAATTAACATATTTTTCAACTTTTAATTTCAGAAAGTGGCTGATCATCTCGTTGAAGCCCGCTCTTACTTGTTGGAAGAGTTATTCAACAAGTTTGCAGGACCATTGGATCTTGCTGAATCCATTAAAGTCGTCAATAATGTCCGCAAGATGCCTTACTTGACCGCAAACCAACTGAGAATCGCCGTACTTCAGCACAGGGACATTTATTTAGAGAAACAGATACTAGACATTTCGGCAAGTTTTTCTTTCAAAACAATATTTTTATTGAAGCAACAAAAACGAACAAAATGCAACAGAATGAGAAATTTTTGGAAAGTTAACTCTGCAAGTATGCGTCTCCCTCGATCACGCGCAAGTATCGCTTTCCACTTGGAAGCGGAATAGTCTTGCACTTGTCAGGAACTCCTCCACAGAGCTCTTGGATAACTCTTTCATGACTAAGAGATGGTTGAGCAATGACATTATTGCCGGTGGTCCAGTTAGCTGGAGTAGCCACTGGAGCCTTTGCTCCCAATTGAACACCATCAATCATACGCAGAATCTCACTGAAATAACATTGATGAGAGTTGAGATATGAAAATTAAAAAAAAAAACGAACACGAAGTTTCGGCCGAAGGTAGCTGGGTAGAGAATTTTCGATTTGAGCTTCTTGTCTGGTCCAAAAAGCATAACTGCTCTTGCCGAAAGACAGATTCCTTGAGAGTTCACCTCATCTGGATCAATCATTCCCAACTGAGTACAGATTTCGCGATCAGTATCCGCAATGATCTCGAACGGAAGGTGATTTCCTCCAGTGAGACATCCGTTTGCAACAGCGTTGATGTCCTTTGCCCAGTCACGATGAGTTTCTGCTGAATCAATGCTGATGGCCAGAATCTCCACGTGTCTCTTGCTGAATTCTGGAGCCAGTTTAACGAGCTCAGCGAGTTCCGTTGTGCAGACCGGAGTGAAGTCAGCTGGGTGGCTGAACAGCATAAGCCAACTGGAAAAAAGGGCAAATTATAGAAAACAAAAACAAACTCATACTTGTCTCCAATGTAACTGTACAGATTTTGATTTTTTCTGAGATCGGTGTCGAATGTGAAGTTTGGTACAATGTCGCCGAGCTTCATTTTCAAGCTGAAAAATGAATGTTTCAATTGAATATTTGAAGGTCTTGAAACGTTTACTAGTTGGAAGAACATGTCAAAAAGAATGGTCTAAACTGAATAACCAGAAATATATAAAAACAAAAAACCATTTGCAGGGAAATGCCGACATGATTGTGCAGGCCATCGAAATATATCGCACGAGCATGTATGACACTCTCGTGCTGTATCTCGCGGTTTTCCCAGAGAATGAAATCGTCAGAAAGAATGTGAGTCATATAACCTTAAAGATGAACAAGCATTGTTTTACAGCCGAATGCTGACCCGCGATGGGAATCATGGCCCGTGTTGCCTCCGAATTCGATTCTCTCTCAATGGGTCATTTCTAACGTCAAGAAGATGTTAGATCTTATTACGAAGGCTGACGTGAAGTGAGCTACAGTATACCACCAATTTCAAAATAAATGGAGTATTTACAGGTCTGCTATCGATCTCTCTGCTGTATGGACTAAACTCATGGCAATGGCATCATCTTTTGGAAGAATGGGAATTGATTTCCGTCCATTGATTTCCGGAAAACTGACAAAACTAGTTGAACAAAGATTCCGTCAGAATATCCAAGACACAACCAATCGATTGACGGGCTCTTCGCGTGATATTGTAATGATTGGAATAGATCCCGCTTCTCTGCCTCAATTTGAGTCATCACCTGATTCACCACCGGTTGCAGCTGCAGAACTTAGTTTATGGGATGACATGACTATTTATGCGAACGGAATCGTTGATGCTCTCAACGGACTACGATTTATTCTGACCCCAGTTATCTTGTCTACTGTCGTCGTATCGCTGCGAGATTCGATTCGATCTATTCTGACTTGGCTGGCAACGTCACATTCGAATTCGGCAAATTTCACACGAGCGGTTCGGATTGTCTGCACATGCGTCGCTCCGTTCTTCGAAAAATGCATTGCTTTCTTCTTTCCACCAAGCATCATAAGCAAAATTTTCGGCACTTCTATTTCAAAACAACAATATGTAAGTTTCCTGTGGAACTGTCGAAATCTCAAAAATTGTATTGGTTCCAGCTGCAATTCATCGAACTAGATATGACGCAGTTAGCAGCATCTTGCGATGGAGCTGACAAAATCGAAGACATTGTGAAGTCATTGATGCAGAAGAGAACTTTACAGGAAATCGGTTTGGAGAGTGTTCTGATGACAAATAAAGGAGAAAAAACCGACCCAGCCAAATTTTTCCTAGAGAAGGACGAAAATACTGAAGCTGAGGAACCAAAAGAATTAGAAGCAGAACATGTAGAAACTTTGCCAAAAGAAGAGCCAATGACTGAGGAAGCTGCTGATAATACTTTCGAGGAGACGGAAACAATTTCTAAAGAAGAAGACCATCTAGATGATGTGCCAAAAATCGTAGCAGGATCACAACTTGAATCTATTCCCGAGCATCAAAATACTGAAGAGCCAAGTACTGCTGAACATGTGCACACAGAATCTACACAGAATAGTGTCATGAATGATGAAGGAGATGAATGGGGATGGGGTGAAGATGAGGAATCACCAACACAAGATGGAGTAGATGAAGTTAAGGCGCCAGCAAAGAAAGAAGGAAAGAATAATGATTAAATTGATTTTTTAAAAGTGATTTTTTCTGGTTTGTGACTAAAATTATTTTGAATAGTCGTGTAAAAAAAAGTATAAATTATTTGAGATGACTAACGAATAAATTATTAATAATATTGATTCGGTAAGATACAAACTCTTTATTGTGACAAGGGTGAGAGTGAGTAAGACAGGCAATCGATTACGCAAGTATCACAGCAATAAAAGCAGAAAATGAGTAGATTACAATGGGTCAAGTAGATCGAACATATAAACAACAACCAGATGAAATAGTTTACAGGGATGGGAGATCCAAAAATACAAAAACGAAAATTAAATTCCACCCAACTCATCGACTTCGGCATCGTCTTCTGTACCTGATCGATCTCGTCGAAGAACAAGAATGTCTTCTGAATCTGACATAGGACTCGTGGTATCAGCACCATTTCTTTGCAAGAGTTCCTGAATATGAAGAATTTCATTTTTCAATTATTTTGGACAGTTGTTAGGAACAGTTAAGACACTTTTCTAAACTAACAATACTCACTGCCTGCTCCGGCTCGTTGGATTTCTTCTTCTTGGATGGGGCTGACCATCTTTGAGCGATTCCCTGCCACACGCTGCCGGGAAGCCGTTGGTGTTCTTTGATCATGGCACGAATTTCCCGTTTGACTGTTTTACGAACCTTAATTTGAAGAAAGTGATGAAAGTTATTTAAATAGACAAACCTCTTCAGGAGTTACAGTATCGAAATCAAAGTAAATCGGTTTCCCAAGATGAGTGATCATTTTGACGGGAAATCCTCCATAAATTGGGCATAGAGGGATCTTGGTCTTCTCATAAATCCAACGGAAGAAACTTCTTCCCCATTCTGGAGTTCGGAATGATTCTCGACAGTTCTCAGTGAACATTGGAATTACAGGCGTTTTACTCCCGATAATCACTTTCGCAAATCCCAATCGTTTTCCCCACAGGATATCATAAACGTTTGGATCGGAGAATAGAGCTTCTCGAACACCTCCCGGTGCGATACACAACAAGTTTCCTTCTTTCAACTCTTCTGTACATTCTTCAACGGTTCCAGCAGTGATAGAGAATAACTTGCATAGTGGACGCCACCCGGGGATTTTGAAAATGAACTTGTCTCCGACACAATGAAGTGAACGATTTTTGTGAATGACAAGTTTTGAAATGAGATAGTACACATCGAGAGGAAGACATCCGTGATAGTAGATGAAAAGTGCCGAACCCTCGTCCGGAACGTTTTCGATTCCCTTCAGCTCATAACCTGTGAAACAAAATTGGAAATTTATGAATATCGTTGGTATTTCTCACCATGCCAAACGTTTCCGACACCATCCCAAAACGAAGCGATCGCAACTCGGGCTCCTTCCCAGTAACTTGTATGGTACGCTTCACGAATTTGATGTCGATGTCCGTAAATGTGAACAAAAATTACGCATCCGTAAATGAAAAGGACCAAGAAGATGGGAAAGATGAATAATATGAAGAAAGGGAGTAGCAGCCACAGTAAGTACTGAAAAGAAATAGGATAAATTTTTTTTTAATTTGTAGATTCCTAGAATTTGAAGAATACCTCTGGAACAAACTCATAAACAGTGTGTGCACCATTCAGAATAGCCTCATGAAGCCATTGAAACATTTAGCTAATATTACTCGACAGTAGTTCTCTATGAACAAATTGCTTGTCATAAGCGAAGCATTCGGGGGAGGAGAATGGAGCCATTTCGGGTTGAATCAAATAGAGAGAGAGAGAGGGAGAGAGCGAAGAAAAGATAATACAGTGCAATTGTGAGAGGGATTAGACAAGGAAAGAGAGGGACACTCGCAGCTGATGATGCAGGATGCACGAATAGAGATAGTGTTTTCGGGAATACAACACAAGAGACAATGCGATAACAGTCGGTGATTATAAATACATATGGCATGATTAGTCCAAAAAAAGTGTAGTTTGTTAGGCCACCTTGCGAAAAATTGCACCTACTCTTATTTTTACAATTAAAATCTTGATTAGAGAACACATTTTTCAAATAAGGACATCGCTCAGTGTTTGAAAATGCAGCTGACACGTCGTCAACGTGAGAAATTAATTGCTTACTTCCAAATAATCCAGATCAATGTAATCTACTGCCCAAGTGATCCAAAGAAGGAGAACTTCAACATGAGGTTGGAGGAAACTCGGCCAGGCAACATCTGTAATATGATTTGTAGAATCAGACGATTTATTTTTGGAAAAGAAATAAAGTACCGTAAAACCTCTTATAGAAGGACATGTCCTATTATTGTTGAACCTCCACACATCAAAATTCGAGTTTCACAAAATTATCCATAACTAATTTTTGAGAAGCAAATCATAACGTATTAAATATAGATCCTAGTCTATTTTTGACAAGGAACCGATTGAGGCTACTTTCAGATTCACAGAAATCTGCGAAAATGCTCTTTTCGGGCTCACTTGGGTGTCCTTCTATTAGAGGTTTCACAGTATTTCTTTAAAAACTGTTCTTACCCTGCAGCGCCTGGATCCATTCCGAGATTGCCATCACCACCCAATAGCGGGCTGGAAATCCTACTGTAACAGCTATTGACTACTCCAAGGAGTCGCAAAGAAAACTTTGTAAGTTTATTTGTAAACTAATTTTTGAACAGTTTTGTTGTGAGCGGAGCATAAGAAGCTGCTCACAAATAAAATTTGAAAGTTTTCCTTGCGATTCCTTTGAACAGACAATAACAAAAATGTTCAATTGAGGTATTAGTTGATTATGATTGGAACAACAGAGGGACACAAAAAGGAACTTTACAGAATCAAATACGAATTAATTTATTTTCAAACACAAAAAAATCTTTTTCTAATTTGCCTAATAAAGTTGAAGAGTTATTCGTTTTCTTCATCTTGCCATCGTCCCGTATCGAAGATCGTGAAAACACCGTCATTAAGATAAAGTCGCACTTTTGCGGTTTCGAAATCTTTCTTTTCGTCTTCCCGAACAGCTAACACATCCATGAATCCGCAATCAACGACACCGGTCACAGGTATCCTCAACTGAAATGAAGAAGGACAATTTCTTCATATTTCTCAACAAAAAACTCACCCTGCTTGTCGTTTTATCCACATAATTATGAACACGATCGGAGAGTTCAACACTTCCAACAGAGATTGGAGCGCCTATAGCTTCCTGAGAAAAGAAAACATGAGTAAAAAAGATCGATACGTCTTTGTGAAGCTAATTACAGAGTGAACTAGAGCGTGTTTACGGGACTCACTAGCGCTTTCGGGTGCTCAAACACAATTTTGAGACTTTCGTTGTAATGAGGCAGTTTTCGAACTCTCCATTGAACCGATTTTTGTGCAAGATAGAGACCGGTGGATCCCGCCACAAACACTCCTGCCGCCACCTTTACCAAAGTCGATGATTGTACCTGAAATGGGAAGAATTTATGTTGTGGATACTAAGGTGAAAGTTTACCATTGAAAGTTTATTATTGACCAATTTACCTTCTTCCCATCTGAATAAATTTTAACTGAAATTTTAAAAAATTGCTTGTTTAAATATCTTCGCAATACTTTCAGTCAAGTTGGATGCATGTTATTTTTCAATTTATTCAGTCAATAATTGATAAAAAGTATTTCCAAAATTCAACTTTTTTAGACAACATCAGCTTTGTAGAGGGTCCAAGCACATGTTTGACCGATTCCTGCCATAGCCACCACTGTCCACCCCTCCTTTTCTAGCTGGTCTAACACTTTTCTAGGCGACCATTTAGTGATATACTCCTAAAATAGCAAAGTTGGGTGTCAATCAAAAAAAGCACACTATCCGACCTGGAATTCATTCCCTAGTTGCTTCATAAGTTTAGCTTCTAACTTATCCATAAGCTTCGCATCACTTTCACCGTCTCCAACCATAGTTGGACCACACTCCATGCGAATTTGAGTGGATATGAGAATATAAGGCATGGTGAAAGTAAGATTTTGAATGCGTAAAGGTTGAATCGATGTGAGAAAAGCGACGGAAGCAACAGGTTTTTGGTCAGAAAAGAGGCAGGAAACGGTCAAACAAACAACGATAAAAACGAGAAACGTGATAAGGTCGAGACATAGATGTTTTGAAATAAAAAAAAAGCTTATTTCACCCTTGGCCGATAGTTTTTCACTCCTACACAAAAGCAGAGAAAAGTATTCGTCTTGGTTGGAACCAATAAGAATTTCATTAGACGGAAAGTAAAATGATCTTGTAATAATATCAGCTTTTATGTGCATGAGGGTAATCAGTAAACCCGAAAATGGGATGCGAACAATTGAGATATCAGATAAAAGTTTTTGAAAAGTACATTGAATTTATTCGATAGGTGGCATGCTGAGTCCCTCGTCATCGTTGAACAACACAGACGGTTTCGGACCCTTGTTTCCCGATTTCATGATCTTGTTTCGTTCATCAAGCAAATCGTTCAAAGTGTCCACTCTGAAATCATATGTGGTTTAAGCGGTAACATTCATTTTCAACGTACGTTTCGATCTTAGCGAGAACATCTGCTTTACTGGGCACAGGTGCCACCTCTGACCAGAACACCATTTCTCCTTCTATTGTTACTGTGATTTTGTCTTCCTTGACCAGCTGCTGAATCACCTCGCTTACTTGAGCGCTGTTCTTCAAGAAAGATAGCTTTTGAATCTCTGCTAGCTGAATAGAGCTGAAGATTTTAACCAATGCCATAATAGTTTTCTTCTTCATTTCAGCGACCATCAACTTCGCCAGTTCGAGGTTTCCATCCTACAAAATTAAAACTTTTGGATGAACACCTAAACAGTTTGATACCCTTCTCAGCTTGTCTCTTGAGTTTTGAACAAGTTCTTCGACTTTGGCGTGTGTATTAGCACTTCTGATGAACTTGACGTCGGCAAGTGTCTTGTATTCGGGTGCTTTCAATTTCAAACTGCGTGTTCCTGATTGTTTGTCATTGTTGTCCACAACCTTTCCGTTCAGAAGAAGAGACACGAGCACGAATCTGAACAATGAATTTACAGAATGTTTAACGTTGAAAACTCACTTTTTGTACCCTTCGACAAGTTGGTCTTGAACTGAGAAGGCTGGAATTGAAATGAGTGTTTCCAGAAGGAATAGAGCGTCTTCGTATTTCTTCAACTCGATGAATACACATGCACCATTGTACAAATAGTCGAGCACGAATTTTGGGCTCAGGTATGCATTTGCCGAGGATGCGTTCCCAACTGAACCTAGCTGACCTTTCTGTAATAATGTTCACATTATTCAGTTTTTTGAAGAATCGCCTACCTTCATCCTATTGAGACTGAACAAAGCCCCTTGATCATCGACGCTGAAATCATCCACACCACGCTCGTTGGCAACCGCTTCAATATGAGTATCAATGAATTTTTCAACAGACACACAGTCCTTTGTCTTCAAAGCACAGGCAAAAAGCACACCGTGAGCCGAGGTAAGAACATTCAGACCACCATCACGTGGGTAGATCGTTTCCAAGGCTTTTGAAATAATTTTCTGTCCTATTTCCGGTTTTTGTTTCTTCTCCAGACAGTAGGCTCCGACGCTGCGGAGGAGTGGGAAAATGATTTCAGGAACCAATTGAAGGTGTTCTCCGACGAAGGCGTTTTCCTCGAGATAATGATGGAGCAATTCTATTGCTCTCTCTATTCCATTGTCTTGACCTTTGGCGGATGAAGATTCGAACAAAGCTTTTATAGCAGCGGCCATTGCAGCAGATCCAACACTTGGTTTGCAGCTCAGGAGAAACTGTTCGACGTCTGATGTTTTTCTCTCCAATAGCTCTTTGTTCTGCCTGACGATCTCTGCAGCCCGTTCACCAACCTTATCTGAAAATATACAGTTTTTTTTTGAAAAATAAATTAATGGATACCTTCATTCTCCGTAGCCAAACTGTTTATGGCTTGTGATAGTGACTCCATGCTTCCCAGATCTGAGTTTGCAGGAGCAGCGGATGATGATGCTCCAGGGAAGAACTTGTTGAACAGCGCTAAAACTTATTTAAAATTAAAAAAAATCCATTTGAGACGAAACTTACATGCCATTAGTCCAGTGCCTGGTCGCCGGGAGTATCTGAAAAATTACATTTATATTAATAGCACAAGTTGACAAGATGACAATAAATAATAGCGGATGAGTGTTTCGAGAGGCGATAGAAATTACAAAAAAAGAAATAATGGTTAGGATGAAAAATATTCCTCGTCATTATCAGGTCGACTTTGAGAAGCATCATAAAAGGGAACTGTATCTAAAGCAGAATGCATGTTGACCATATGCGAATTCATCTCTTCAAACAGTTTATCAATGACTGTTTCTTCTTCAGAAGCGTCAGAATCAGACTGAAAAAATAAGTTTTTGTTTGGTTTTGAATAGTAACGCTTACAAATTGACTATTCCCGTTTTCCCGTAATTCTTGCCTTCTTTTTTTTCTTCTCGCGGATTCAATTTCATATATTTTCAAATGAATATTGGATACATCTTCATGCGCTTCTTTCACTTTAATCATGGCTGAAATTTGTGGTTCATCAAGCCAACGCAATTCTCCGTTTCGAAAATCTTCTAAAAGTTTCAGCATTCCCTTCTCTTCAAACATAGTGCTACTTGAATCGATTGGAGGTGGTTCTCGGACAAGAGTTTCTGTCATATTATTTGGATCCCATTCGTAAACATCGGCATTGCCTTCATGTCCAATATGTTGCTCGTCAAGTGTTCTTGACTCGAACCATTTTTCCTCCGATTCGGGACTTATCAACTTTTCTGGTCTTTCAATGTGTTCCTCTTCCTCTTCTTCTACAATTTTCTTTTCTTCGCGATCACCTCGAGTGAATCGATGGAAAAAATTGGTAATCGAATTCGTGGTATCTTTCCGTTTTCGTGTCAAGTCCTCTGCTACTTTGCTCGGTCTTAACTTCTTTTTCTCCTGAAAAAAAAAACATAAGTTAAAATTAATGTCGAATCACACTTACCTTGGGTAAAGTCAGGTCATCGATGGATTCAGACAAATCTTCGGAAGCGACAAATGATGTAGAGAGCGTTGATGTGAAACCGAGCTGATTCAAATTTGAGTTCTGAACTTTTAATTATTGTTGACAATATTTTTTCTCTGAACAACCTGCTCCTCATCAACAACATCGACTTTGATCGGCTCGTTTGAAGTTGTGCCGGCGCCAAATCGGAGCTCAGCCGATTTAGGCGATAAACTCACATCTCTC
This sequence comes from Caenorhabditis zanzibari, assembly GCA_963966625.1. Taxonomy (NCBI): domain Eukaryota; kingdom Metazoa; phylum Nematoda; class Chromadorea; order Rhabditida; family Rhabditidae; genus Caenorhabditis; species Caenorhabditis zanzibari. Next base: position 10,015,845 of record OZ016471.1, read on the forward strand.
GACATTTATTTATGTTTATCAACTGAATGTTATTGATTTTTTTGAAACCAACACCCAATAAGTTGAAGAAATTTTAGAAACTTGAGTTTTTAGAGAAACTGGGAGGAACGTGCTGGGAGAACGATTGATTCAACAATAAATACTAACAGGAAGAAAATTAGTAGGAAACACCAAACAAAACTGAAGAAAATGAAGGCGTTGAGATGGAGTAAGTAAAATAACGATGGTTAATGACCGTTGCGTGCTCACCAAAAAAACATTTCATTCAATTGTCCGAGAGGACTACACCGCATGCGGACTAGGATTTCGCTCCGTCGGCCGCGTTTTTTCGGAGTGTCGTTGCGAGAAAATTTCAATTCAAAAACCAAGAACTTGAAGTTTTAAAAGTTTATTAAAAAGCATGGACACCAAATATGCAAATTATTGTGAACTCTTTTTTGCAAGAGCGATTCTCAGAACCCATTCTTGTGGCAAGAATTCCCCCTCGGTGATTCCTCTAGCTTCCTCCTTTGAGATCATTGCCACTCCTTGTTGTTTGAACGCAGTTTCGGACTCTGCTATTCCTTTTCTGGTCAATCCTGCGCTGCATTCGGGGATTACAGCAGCCAGGAAGTTTTGCTTGACGGCGTCCTAAAATATTTTTCCAATTTGCAGTTAACTTTTGAGCAACTCACCAGGCACGTGAACCGAACACAGATGTCGTAGGCAAGACCTGCAATGACGACAGCATCAATGTTCTCCCGATGCAGAACTTCTTCGAGTTCGGTTCTGAAAGTTTCTACATATGGACAAACTTCAATGCAATACCATACTTGGACAATCCGTTGTTGTCGTTGAAAGCACTGTACGAATCGAGATACGGGTCAACTCCCTTCATAATGTATTCTGCTTTCGGAACAATGTGCACTTCTGGGTGAATATCGGATCCCCAGCTTTTTTGAATACAATGATCCGGATACAGTACTTGTTCTGTCTTGATTGGCTTCAAAAATTGAACCGAGTCGAAGAAATTGAGAGTCTTGTTCTGGTCCTTCTTATCCATTTGTCTGTCAGCATTATGTGATTGACTGAGGAATGAGATATGGTTGTGTGGGTGCCAATCCTTTGTATATACTACAAGGTCCCACGTGTTGAGCCGTAACAGTTCATTGAGAGGAGCTATGGCTTGAATCGGATCTTGGGCAGCATCTCCGTCTCCAATTTTGAGTGAACCATCGACAAAATCATTCTGGAAGTCAACCACTAGAAGAGCGACTCGAAGTGACCGAAGACGTGATAGCACTTCCTGATCGAATCGTACAGATGTGGTGAGATCCCATTGGCGCTTCTGAAGAATGTGATTATAAGTGGAAAAGTGACACCTTGCTTACTCCAAGCCACAAATTCATGATTTTCTCAGAATCCTCCACTGTGCTTCCTGTCAACTGGCCCAACTGTTCGGATATTGACTGAGATTGGTTACTGAGAATCGTATTGTTGTTGTTGGAGACCGAAGATGTGTCCGTTGAGTTGTCTGAGTGCACCATCTGTAAAAATGCAATGTTTGTTTGTGAATAACTTGTCAATTGGCAGGTTTATTTGTTGAGAGGAAGTAAAAGTTCAAACCTACTTTTTTAGAGAAAAAAACGTTGAAAAGGACAATGTTCCCTAATTCCAGGCAGAGTGGTGTAAAGAGAGTGCGTCTCGCGTCTCTCTTCTGTCCGATAAGTTGCAAAAAAGACTCGAATGGGGAAATTTTTGAGAGATAAAGACCTAATCCTATTAAGATAGTGTTCAAAAGATATTGAATTCGTGTTTGAATTATCGCTCCATTTGATTTTTCTAAAATAGAATTGTTCTTTTGAGAGTCAAAGAGTCAAATAAGAATCAAAGAAACGATTGAATTAAAAATAAATTTTCAATCAGCATCAACCTGAAAGGGTCCACGAGCAAAAGCACTTAAAGAAACTCTACATCGCCACTAAAATAACATTTGGAATACTGATTGATGGCTGACATTGCGGCAGCGGCAGCTCCCTTATCATTAAAAGTTTCTTGTGATTTACGATTGGAGCAGACAAGAGGTTAATGCATTGAAATGGAGGCCATGTGTTTGAACTGATGTAGAGAGATGCACTTGCAGATGAATGGGGATATGAAAGTGTTGGATCAAGTGGTTCATGAAACCGAATTTCTTTTTATGACGTTTATTCAGCTGCTATAGAAAAAAGTGTTCGATTTTGGAGCCTGTTTATTGAATAGAATATACAATTTGAAAGCTATGCTCAAAACCAGGAAGCACAAGAAATGGCTGAAGTCAGTTCTGGGAACCGAAAGACTAGAAGTTAATCTTGACACGAGACCAGTGAAACAAATCCATTTTGTTTCCGCAGAAACGAAAAAGCTTCTCGAATTACATGCATCTGATGAGAGGTCGAGAGAGAAACGAGAAAATGTGTTTTTCCCTATGTACATTTTTTTTTCGGCTGGCACAAAACAAAAATAGGAAGAGAAGAGAGTAAGTGTGAGAAGGAGAACTAGAGCTCAAGGAGTGAAAAAATAACGGAAGAAATGATGAAAAAGGAGGTAGAAGAAGAGGAAGGAAGAGGGGAAAACGACATTGTGATTTCAGATGACCTTCAGAATCAAATTAAAGTGTTGTGTTGTTTCAATGTTGCCGGAATACGGTAGAAAAACTAACATTCGTGATTAGGGATTAGCAGAGGGAAGTGATGGAACAACAAGAAACCTGAATGTCTCCCTCTGTTTGGATTAAATGTTTCAGATTGTTTTCTGAATTTCGAAACTAACACATATTCCTGAGTTTTTTAGAAGTATTCAGAAAGGATAAGTCAGGGCCACTCCTAAGATTTATATCGAGTAAACGTTTGATTCAAATTCAAAGTTTGAACTCCCAAGTTGAAGAGAGAGAGAGAGCCCCATTTTCTCATTTGAACGGTCAGTTTTCCCACCCATTTGCCTAGAGACTACGCAATTCGAAGAGACAGTTTCAACTGAGAATTTACGACCGTAGTCTCGTCACGTGCAACTTACCCAAACGAGCCCGATGAAAGCCATTGCACGAAGCAGATTCAGAGGCATAGACATATTCAAGTCGAAACTCGAATGGCGACGACGTCTCTGATTTCTCCCGTCTGCTCGATCGAGCACAAAATGGGCGGGTGAGCATTTTCTCAGACTCAAAGAGCAGAAGTTTATGTTTGCCGAAACTTTTTAGGTGGGGGAACAAAATTAGGTATTGAACAATGTGTGTCAAAAGGATTTTTTTGGGGAAAAAAGTGAGAAGTTCTGTCTTAGATACTCAAGATACCACAGTAACAACCAGGAAGAAATTATTGACAAATTTTGGGACTTTTATTAAATTCAAGAATGACAAGTTAATAAAAAGAAATTGAATCAATCGGAATGGATGATCGGGATAATCGAACACCGGGAGACAATTGGAAAAATGGAAAATTTGTGAGACATGGTCTCGTAGGGCAACCCGAGAACTAGTGGCACTATGCCATACATAGAGATAATACTGTAAAGGTGCAGATAATAATGTTTTAAAATCGAGAGAAAGCTAAAAGCGACCATGAAAGTTAGAGACTAGAATTGTTAGAATCGTATCAAAAATGGAAGGACCGGTATCGGTTTTTGAAAAGGGTCACTCGTGCAATAGTTGGGATTCTTGGTTTCGTCGGCGGTGGTGCTGGAACTGTATTTGATTCAGGAAGCGATGTGCGATGTGTTCGGAAGAAATCTTTGGCATCGGAGAAAAGCTCTTGCTGAGCTAGAGTGCGGCCAGTTGATATAACGAGCCAACGACCCGAGTACTGCAAATAGATACGTTTTGAAAAGGTTTTCACAGGTGGTTGACAACTATCTCGCGAAGTATAACAAACATCTAGTCAAGTAAGTAACTGTCTCGAGAAAAAAAACTCAAAACTCACTAATGGCGCTTCTTTTTTAGGCGTCTCAAACGGCACTGTTTTCCAATCTTTCATCTCCTTTTCCTTAGTTTCACGAAGAAGTTCTCCTTTTACAGACTTCGCCTTCGATTTCGTATTCGTTTTCTTTGGTTTGACGGGGGTGACTGGGGCTTCGAAAAGCTCTGGTTTCTGGTCTGACTGCTGTATCTTTTTCGGCTCGGCATTCATTGTTTCCCTGTTGCTTTTCAATAAATTCCGTGATGCGGTTCTGACGATCGGAGCACTTTGAATATTTTGCATATGGCTCTCTATGAGCGGTCCAGAGGAATGTGTGTATTTCCTCAAGAAACTTCCAGTTTCAATCATTCCTGCATACTGATGATAACTCATCGAATCGTCTCCAACCTCAAGGGCAGCATTGATTTTTGTAGGGGTTTCCGATGGAAGATGTCCGAAACCAGTGTATTCGGGTTCCAGTGGGATATCGAGTACCTGTAAAAATACTAGATGCTTTTCTAAACAGTTTGCATGGTTCTTACGTCAGAGTTTGGTGAGCCGAGAAAAGTGAACCCATCTGGTTTGGAAGGCAAAAAACATCTTTTCGAAGCACTGCCAGTGATTTTTTTGTTGTAGTATGTTCCAGTTCTGCCGATGTGAATACCTAAAAAAGGTTAATTTTCAGCATTTAATAAATAGTATTTAAAAAGGAAATTAGAAAATAACTAACCAGTAACATTCTCATTATTGGATAACTTCAGTGGTGTTTTACTGAATGACACTTTGAAAGGCGACGGACTTGAAATCCTGATCGACTTTCGTAAAGATTCCGGAGTCTTCATAGTTTTCATGGGCGATGAGAAAATTGAACGCATTTTCTTTTGCGAAGGAGGTGAGAAGAAATTGAATCCCGTTGGGAGCTCTTCCTGTTTTACATTATGGCGGACGGATCTCTTTCGGTTTGGCGGCGTTCTGATCCGTGCCCATTTCGTCGGCGGTGAATGTTCGAGAGGGCCAGACTGGAAACTTGTAGAAGCATCAGAAGCTGTCGCGGCAGATATGTCCATTAAATGAGTCTCGTTCAGATCGGTGGAGTAAATTGAATCATTTGTTAATCCAAGACCACTGTCCAATGATAAACGCGGCTGTGGATTGAACGATGTTGTTGGATTCATATTATTGTTGTATTGCGTATAATAGTCTAAAGATAACTTGTATTATTTATTTTTCATGTATAAAATAACTCACCATGGTGAAAGTCATTGTTATCTGCTGGAAACATCCTAAATATTGCCCAACGCGCGGCGCGACCCTAATAAGTTTGTGCTAAGGAGCACGTTGCTTCGTCAAGATCGATGCCGTTTTCTGAAAAACATCAGTGTAATGTGTGATTTATAACATAGTGGAACGGATGAGGTGAGTAAATCAATCATGAAAGCGAGAAATAAAAAGACAAGTGATTGACAGAAGTGGGAGAACGGTAGCACAATGAGAGCTCAGTATGAATAGGTTGGGATAATTGACACTGTGGTGATTGCGTCACAGGATGGGAAGCGTACTGTCGTTTCAAGAGAATCTCGCAAAAAAAATTTCCAAAAAAAATGCGCGCACTGAAAAATAAGCAACGCCCCTTTTTGCAACTCCGCCGCACACTTTTTCCTGTCTTTTTCGAAGAGGGGGTTCGGACTCGGTTTTCGATGATTTTTTCTGAAACTACACGATAAAATTAACAAAAAAGTTTCTAGAAACAAACAATTTGCATGTTAGAATCGTTCTAGGTTGTTTTTATTTCGTAAACTCGCATTTGAACGGAAATACGCACGAACAAAAATTTTTGGCGATTTTTTATTGATTTTAGGGCGAATTATTGAAATAAGTTGCAAGAAAAACATCAAGAAATGTAAATGGCCAATTTTTCGAGCAGTTCGGCGAGAAAAACGATAAAAAATCGCCAAAAATTTTTGTTCGTGCGTATTTGCGTTCAAATGCGAGTTTACGAAATAAAAACAACCTAGAACGATTCTAACATGCAAATTGTTTGTTTCTAGAAACTTTTTTGTTATTTTTATCGTGTAGTTTCAGAAAAAATCATCGAAACCCGAGTCCGAACCCCCTCTTCGAAAAAGACAGGAATAAGTGTGCGGCGGAGTTGCAAAAAGGGGCGTTGCTTATTTTTCAGTGCGCGCATTTTTTTCGGAAATTTTTTTTGCGAGATTCTCTTGAAACGACAGTAGATGAAGCAGCGGGATGGAGAGGACAAGGGGATTGCAGATGGTGTTACGAAATGTATTTAAGCAAGACACTAAAATCTGTAAATTACAGAGAGAAAAAATCGGTCGGCCTAACGCTTTTTTGTTTTCGCTACTTGACCTTTTTTATATTTATTGACATGCGCCTTTAAAGGAGTACGGTACGAGAACAATTCCACAATTTTCATGTTTTTCGAACAATTTTCAACAAATTTCGAGGCAAAATGTTGAATTTCGACCCAAAAATTAAATTTCGGGCCGAAATTTCTTGAAAACCGTTCGAAAAACATGACAGTTTAAAATATTGACCTGAAAATCAGGGTATGTTTCTTTAAATTTTAATATATTACGGTAGCATTTTCGTGCCGAGAGATCGCAGCTGAAAAATGCGGAAGATTCAGTCAGAACTGACATTGACGGAGACTCGCATAATACTCATCCGTGTCAAACAAAAACAAAAAAACTGACAAAGCATTCCGAAAAATATCAAAGCAGGAGGTACTTTGAACGCCCTGGTACGGAGAAGGCCGAAAAAAAGAAAATATCTCTCCGCAGAATAGTTTCCAGAAGCTACAAAAGAAAAAGTTGAGAGACAATTTTCAAGGTTTCTTGATTGGTAATTGACAGATGGAGAAGTAAAGGTAACGGCTGTCTGATGTGTGAGTGGTACGGAACCGTAGTAAAACACGGGGGGATTTCGGAAATCTGAAGCAGATGGCTGTTTATTATGACCTAGGTGGCAGCTGATCCCTCTCTCTAGAGAAGGCAATGGTAGCCTAATTTGCCGTTTGCCGGCTTCATCGGCCACCTGTCTTGTGTTCACCGCGCAAGATACTCGTTATTCCGCTCGACGAGATTCTGCTCTGACGACGCAGAAACATCACAGAAGCTCGTAAAGAACAACGGCGTGTCGGGACATAAAAAAGGAAGGCTGGAAAGGACCGCTCGAGACGAATAACCAAAAGAGAAACGACGACGGCAGGTCGACAACAGCGATTTACTACCGATTCTGATGATTCGATGCGAAACGGAGATAATGATGCAAGATTAGCAGTTTGTGACATCTAGCAAAGAAAACTGACAGCTAGGTACCAAAGATGGACGAAATGAATCTAGGTGAAGAGAGTTATTTGCATACAGAGAGCAAACTGTTTATTCAGTTGAAAACTAATTTAAAAACTGTTATGCATAATTGAGTGATCATATAGTTTGAGAGAACCCAAGATTCTGATGTGAACCAATGGTTATCGAGTTGCAATAAGACCGCTCGCTTTGCTATGAGTATATTAGAAAACCGAAGAAAGGGGCAACGGCAGGACAAAAAAACTGACAGAAGTGGGGGATGACCGGACGATGTTTGGAAAATAGTGTACAATAGAAAAGAGTCGGCGGGTGGAAGACAACAGACGTTTGGGGTTGGATGAGGGGAAAGGAATACGGACGAAAAGATACAACGGGAAATGAGCAGACTGTGACCGGATGGAACCCTTGGAGAGGGGGAGAGTAGAGGAGACCTTCGGGCTAATTACCAGTGTTACGTGACACACGCACATCGTTGATGGACAGGCCTCGGTCAGTCAGTCAGTCACCATCTAATTACAGTTTCATGAACAAATTATATGTTTTATCTCCGTTTTTGGGATGCTAGGACCTTCAAGTTGATTTTCGGATAATTAGAGAAAACTGTCTTTGTTTAGGCGTTGGGAAAAAGTTGGAAAAAGGAGCGCTAATTAGAAGACGATTGTTTTTCATGAAACTTTTTTTTCTAGTCTAAAAAGATTTTTGCTAATGAAGGCGTATCCTGAATTGTCGAGTTATTTGATACTTCACAATTACTAAGGTACTTCATATTGTATTGATCAGAAAATCTCACACTATAAAACATGCTCAAGTTGAAGGGGGCCCATTAGAATGTGCGAGCATGTTGGCCCACTTGAGTAAGGTGTTAGATAATACTTGACCGTTTGCACTTATTTCCCAATCTCTCTTTATGTATCTTATCGTTTGTGCACATGTCCCTTACGGACACCAACTAATTCAGACCCATGAGCAAACAGACAGGACCCTACAGACACACATAGAGATGAATGTGTCGGCCAACATTTACCCTAACTCTCTCCCAAATTGCACATTTTCTAATAATCATAAAAATCTGTATTAGGATTACCCATGACTTATTCAGGATCCATTATTAACGAGGTCTAGTCACGATTGAAAACAAATAAGAGAAAAGGACTCGGAAAGATCAAAAAGGAAAGTTTGGGTGTTATCTGATGCCCGGATGACCCGAATACTGTATAAACACAACTTCTCTCTTTTTATGGCTCTGGTGTCAAGAGCGGTATGCACTTTGAGGTGTGTTACTTATGAGATAAAAACGAGATATGCACTCTTCATAGCCAAAAAATAAAAGGTGATGGATGGGGGAAAAGGATAAAAAGGGAGACCTACACCATGGTGAGAAGGGGTTGTAAACCGAGGACACATCTGCTTGACCTTGCATCGACCCGGCCATCAATGGGCGTTATAAGCCTGTATTAAGGCGATGGCAGGGGTTTCTTTTCAAGGACCAAGACCCCTGATGCTCTTTGCGCAACCGTTCTCTCTTTCTTTTGTTGGCTCGAATAATGCATGAAAGGTCGTTGATGGTGACTGAGTGGTTCTTTTTTGGAGAAAGACTACTGTTTGCGTCTTGGGAGAAAGTCTTGTAAACTTTAGGCAGAGGATAAATAGTTGCTTAGTCAGAGGGGTACTGTGAATGATTGAATGGGTTGGCGAATGGAAATGCGAATCAAGCTCGAGAAGCATGTTTCCCGCTGTTTTTGAATAAATAATGAGAGATGAAGCCAACTGAATTATAAACAGTCGGTTGAATAATTGGGGGAGAGGGGGGAAGACGTTTAATCATTCATCTCCCAGGAGAAGCAAACAATCGGCTGTAATCCGAGTCACAGAGGATCGTAAAAATTACGCAATATGTTAGGCCAACATTTGTTTGTTGACCGGAAAAGAACCGCCGTTAGTTGGGGAGAGAGAAAGAGTTTATGATATGGTCCCGTATTATTTGTTAGTCTGCTGAGTTTTGCGGTTATCCGGAGGAACGTTCGAAGGAAAAATTTTATTGAATCAAAGATAAAAAGATTACTGTAAGACTATGACTTTTGGAAGTGTTCGTTAAGTGGATACCATTGGAATAATACAAGATACAACGAAATGGAGCAGATTTTTAGATTTCTCGTTATTGGTTTGGTCTTGTTTGCGAACGAATTCAGCCACGATAACAATTTTTTAAACCATCCCGAAAAGGTGGTCGATTTTGATCGAAACGGGGATATTTTGCCGTCAATACCGTAAAATCTGTATTAAAATTTGTATTAAAGAGCACCTTATATTGAAGGGCACCTCTAATGTAAAGGCACCCCGATGAGCTCAAAAGCAACACATTCTCAAAATTCAAACGGATTGAAATTAGTCTTATTAGAATCTTCGACAAAAGTTGACTAGACAGGTTACAAGATATGTTTCAAATCTCTTTTTCAACTGATGTTATGATCCATTTTGAGAATTCAGAAATATTTTTTCAGGTGATGGAAAAAGAGAAGGGCATGCCCTTCTAACAGATTTTACGGTATCTGGAGTTTGCAACATACGAATTTCCTAATTTTTGGCATGCTACAATGCTATCTAAAGTTAAATCGATCTATGGAGAGAAATTTCTAGATATTGTACACTTCCAAAATTGAAATGGCATTAAGATTACGGTTGTTATTCAGAAATAGATTTATTTTTCGAGATGGCTTAGTGCCCAGTCACACTGGGCGAACAGCACGAAAGAAAATTGATAAGAAAAAAATCAAATCAGATGACATGAAAGGATTGTTGAACTTTCATTGAAGTTCATTCCTTAAGTCTGGAAACTTCTCAGATTGGAAGACGGACTTTGCAACGTCCATCTTCAACAGATGTATTTCCCGTTCATTCACAAGGACACCGTCTCTCGGGGGTCTTCATCTCTAAGCGCGCGAATCTGTCGTCCATCAAACTTCTCTCTTCCCACCTCTTTTTTCTATTTTTCCCTCCATCCGTCTGGCATAAGATGAGGAAAAAAACCATTAGTTTTTTCGCGCGCACCCGCACGCGTACGACAAGAAAAAACCTTCGACAGGAAGAAGACCGGCGGCTGTTACCGAAATGTTCTTTGTTTGAGTCAAAATGGAGGAGAAACTGAGGGAAAATGAGAGGGAAAACGTTGAATATGAACAGAAAGAAAAGGAATTTGGTTTGGAACATCGAAGTCTGAGTTTGGTTCCATTCAATTGCTTCCCGCACAATGAGTATCATTAAAAAATAAATTCTTTTGTGAAATAGTGTAGAATGAGACGACGAGACGGTCAATCAACTGCCTGGCACTGAGGGAGCATTTAAGACTGATAACAGAAAATAATGGACAAATAACATGCATTCAGATGACCTGTTGCAAAAGGTCGATGTGGAGGAGGACTGGAAGTGGTCAGTTAGAGGCGATAGTCCCTCGAAGACTGGAGCTTTCATTTGCGGTAGGTGTTTGGGTTCGAGAATAATTTCATTTGGTCTCTTACAGCAAAACTGAACGTGCAACGGATTTCTTCGAGAGTTTGGATTTCAAGCTCGTTACAGTAAAAAATCCCTCATACAATGCTTTTGAAAATGAAAAGTGAAGAAAATGAGAGAATTTCAAATATCCTTTCTGGGGGAATACTACCAACCTACACTCTTCAGAGGGCGGGAAAACGAGAACGTACTTTTAAAAGTTCTCATCTTTGACCATAGTCAAACAATAATGATATCATTCGGAACACACTTTCCTATTCAAATTTCAAAAATGTGATTTATTAGAGACGAAAGAAAGTGAAAAGAAAACGGAATGACGAAAAAGAGAGAGTTCATAGGGAAAACCCGCAAAAACGAAAGAGTAAGGGAGCGACATAGAAGACACCTTTGTTTTATCGTTTGTATTGTGCTCTGATGTATTGATAAAGATTCGAGACAAGTGATAACGTGATGCAGACCAGTAGGATACAAATGACAAGTATGTAGAGATGTTTTTCCGTGTCGCATTCCTCGGATAGGGGATCTGGAAACACAGTTTCTTTATATTAGATAAAAAAGATCCTAACTCACCTGTCTTCACATTCGTGCTCCCATTATCCAATTCGACGCTGACACTATCGAATAACCTCATTTCCGTCAGCCCCTCTTCCAAAACATCACGTCTTCTCCGAAGTTTCGAACAGATTTGTGGAGCCTTTATCATCGGAGTGAACTCAATTGTACATGAAAAATAGACGTCGTCGGGTCCGGGAAACTTGAATGCTTTTATCATCAAATAGTAGAACATCATATTCTCGGAATCCTTTGCTCGATGGAGTGGAGAAGCGAATTCGCGACGGATCACGCAGCTGAAAGCAATTTGGAATACTGTATCAATGAGGAGTCAGACCCATACCCATTCTCATCGATCATTTGCACTTTAGTATCTCCTTTACCATCGGTGGCAAAACAGGAATGAACAAACATATCGAATTTATCGGTTTCTTAAAGTTAGAATATTTTGAGAGACTGACTAATAACGACAATTACCATTCAAATAACTTTTCGCTTTTACAACCAACGAGATGTTGTCTCCGATTTTGATTGGAGTGGTTACAGGAGGAGCGAAAGGTCCTGAAAATAAAAGTAGTCAATTGAAATCTCAATTTCTGAAATTCACCTTCTCCACGTTGAATTTCGAGTGTTACCTCTGGCTCAATTTGTTGCTCTTGAGTAGTTTTGAGTACTGAAGTTACTGCATGTCTATTTGGATCATCTGATTGAGGACGTTTCTGTTCTGAACGATCTCCAGTTTTTGAATCTTTCGGAGTTGATGTCTCATGAATCTCTTTGCTATTCGAATGATCAGAAGAAAATGGAGCATCTGCGGTTGGTGGTTGTTCTCGATATGTTTTAGGAGTGGTGTCGTCTACGATGTTATTTGAAACTGTTGGTGGAGTTGCATAGGCATTCGGATCATTCCATTGTGAAGCATCCACTTTTGTAGATGGTAGAAAACCAGGTGCAAATGGAACACCAACTCCTTGCTTAAAATGAACATTTGGAATGATTGGGAATGGAAGTGGTGGAGTTGTTGTCGTAGGAAAAGTGAACATTATTGGAGGCATCGTAGATGTAGACGTGGTGAAGACACGTGCAACAACTGGAGGTGATCTTTGAGGAATCTGTGGTTGTGGAAGATTCGGGAATAATGGAGGTGGGATAGAAGGTAGTCCAACTGTAGATATAGGACGAGTTACGTATCCTTCCGATGGATCTTTCGCCAAAGTGGTTGGTGGAGCTGATATTTCAGGAGATATCGGAGACATTGGATATGTGGAGACTGGTTTCATTGAAGGCTCGTATGGTTTCGCACCCGGAATGGGCCAGTTTCCGAGGTGAGAATCCCGGGAGAATGCAGCGACTTGACGGACTTCGGACTGAAATTTTGAAAAATTATTCCGATAGTTCTAATCCCAAAATAGTTACCGGCTTGATTGGCATGAGACTGGAATGCATTTTGGTGCTCACACTACTTGCCACCGGCCGAATCGGTTGTTGTTGATAAGAGTCCTTGGTTCCGAATCCATCGTCTTTTGCCGCCACCCTAAATTAAAAGCTTGCATCTACTTCCTCCGGGGTTTAATCCCCATTCTTACGTCTTCAACGAGTCAGTTAACCTGCACACAAATGAGAATTGTTTATCCGATGAGGTTTGTGTGTCTTTGTCCATCTGCACATACACTCGATTCTCCATCTGATCGATCATCTGAAGTCTTCTTCAAATTATATATACCAAGAAATTGAAAAGGGAGGAAAAAAGTGAAAAGTCCTATTATGTCACTGTCCTACTTTCTCTAATAATTTCGATGCCAACTCATCTCTCACTCCCGAGAAATAATTGACAGGTATCGAGGTCTTTGTTCAAGACTCTTGAGGTCATATCGACAATACTTACATTTCGTGTAGTCCTCTGAAGCTTTGTTCCGCACAATTGAGCAGGAATCGAGAAAAGCACAGTATCTCGATCGATATTGTTATAATAGAGACAGTCGTTGGAATTCGCGTAGTTTAACGAGTAGATCTTCCCAGTGAAAGGTTTGTCGAAATCGATGGAAGCAGTGATGCCATCACTACTACACATTGCGGATACGGCTGGAATCATGAATTAGAAACAAGGAGTTAGAATATATGGATTCTTGGCTGTAAAATTATCACTAGGCTGCAGAAATCGCTCTTGTCGCTTTGTAAAGACATATTTTCGGTAGTTATTTCGATCATTCAAAATCCCAAGGGTTTACAGTAAAATGCTCCAATGAACTCCAATGGAAAAGCAGGAAAACTTCAGAAATAAAGGATATTAGATGGGTATCATCCTCGGATAATCAGGAACAAACCGTGAAAATTTCAAGAGAATCGGTATACGAAAGGGCTAGCGACACATTTTCGGTACCAATACTGAATATTCACTAAAAGAGCCGTAACTTGCTCAATTTTCGAGATACTGAAAATCTAAACATATGGGCATCAACTAATAAAAATTTCTGATCTTTTTGTAAAATTTTCATCGGAATGGTTCAAGTTGAGCAGAGTTATAGCTTGCAAAGTTTTCAAATGTTATTAGTGAAGATCTCTACTTAACACCTGAATATTTTTCCGATTGGATAAAAAATATTTCGAACCAACGAGTAGCTCTCTAGACCGTATTTCAACAAGAAACCAATCAAACAGATAAAAAAGATTAAGTACTATAAAATCAACCAATGAATGAAAACCAACCTCGAATTTCGGCATACTGTGGAGTGACGTACTGATTCTGACAAAACTTCAGGGATAAAAGGAATAACAGAAAACTTCGTTTCATTTCGATTTTAGGGGGTGTCTGCGGTGCTTGCTGTTTCGGGAGAGAGGTTGTACCTTACTTCTTGCTTTCTTTCTCTCTATTCCATTCCCCGGGAGGGTTAATTACATTCGGAGGGAGGGGCAGCACGAAACGAACGAAAGAGGGAAAGAATCGAGTACCTGTGTTGTAGTAGTACACAAACTGAAAAGAAGTAGAAGTCACTTGTGGATGGAGACGAAGGTCATGTCGCTAATTGACTCGGAAATGGACCAGTGTTGTCAACTTTCAGAAAAAAGGTAATATGTGATGTCTATGGAAAAATGGAGGGAAATGGTGTGGAACAACGGATGGAAACTTTAATCGAAGTAGCTTCTGAACTTGAAACTATCCAAATTCTGTCATTTTCAATGTGATGCTTGCAGAATAATATGAGAACCTCTGACACTCATCTGCAATCAATAGCATCAAAAACAAGCAAAACTATATGAAAACCATTTATTCTAAACTTCAGTTGCAAGATTTACTGTGCTGGTGGAGCAGCGCCTTCCTGTGGGGTTGGTGGAGCAACTCCAGCATCGGCTGGTGGAGCAACAGCAACTGGGGCGCCTCCCGATGATCCCTTGCTGACTTCGTAAGCCTCAATTCCGAGTTGTCCAACGGAAGCGAGCACATGAATGAGGACGAATAGTGAGAAGAAGGCGTGACCAGAGACGCACAAGAACACGAAGATTCCAGAAACGGCTGGGACGAGCACGATGGCGGCCGACTTGCCACGAACTTCATTGTCAGCTGAGCTGAGCACCTTGCTGATCTCTTCGCGTCCATCAATATTGAGAGCAATGTTGTGGGCAGAGATGGCAGCGGATCCTCCGAGGAAGATGAAGTAGAGAAGTTTGGCAAGGAAATTGCTATCACCAAGCGATCCGAAGAGCACCATCAAGAGCTGAAAAGGAAGTGGTGAATTGTTGAATCATAATTCACTTTGAATACCTCAAACGAAGAGCAAGTGATGACAGCAGCACGAGCGGCAAACACGTACTTATGGAACTCGTACGGTGGGATTTGATCCATTGCAGGTGTTGTCGAGTGAGTAGAACCGGAGAGTGATCGAGACGAAGACTGATTGGAGCTTCTCTTGATTCTCTTGTCTTTTATGATGAGGAATCTAGGCTACTGGGACAAGATTTTATCTCTTGATACTATCGTTGGCATATGTCACGTTTTTACGAGTTTTTTCTGGCTTCCAGAACTTTTACAGAGCTTTTAGCAGATCACGGGCATCCTCAAATGGAACTACGTTTCACGGCGACCTTTTTTCTGAAAATTTTCAAGAAAGTTTATCTTTTTGAAAACAGCAAAAGTTAGTACTGAAATTCCGTGATTTCGGTCATCACATAAGAAAAAATTAAATTAAAAATTCGGCCAAGATAGAAATGTTGGAAACACTAGCAACTATCTGATGTTGTAAAAATTGTAAAAGTTTGGCCTAAAAATGTACGGAAATTTTAGTTTTTTGGAACTTAGAAAACTTTGTCGACCTAATTCAAAAATGTTTCTCAATTTTCAATAGAGGATGTCGTGCAGATTGATTGTCGTTCTGTTCAAACGTTTGTTGAAGATCTAGAAAATTGATGAAACCGAAAACTGTAAATGAAACGTGACATTGCTCCCATAGCCCACTTTGCTCATCATAAAATAACTTGGGATACCTTAGTCTAGTTACTGTTTTCCCCTGACATCTCTTATTACGAGTTCAATTTTTGGTTGATAGTCGTGAGTAATGTTCGGGTGCTGCAAGAAGAAAAAAACGAACAAGTCGTTGGATGAGCTCAAAAAAGATATCGTTATCGATGATCATGAGATTCCACTCGACGCTCTTCTCAAGAGATACTCATCATCTGAAACTGCTGGAATTTCGGAAGCCGAAGCAGCGTCTCGACTGAAAACGGACGGTCCAAACGCGTTGACACCTCCAAAACAGACATCCAAATGGGTCAAACTGGCCGGATCTATTTTTGGAGGTTTCAATTTTCTACTTTGGTGTGCTGCTATTGCGTCGGCTGTTGGATACGGTATGGATTTATCGATGAGCGGAAACGAAGAGGTTCCCAAAGATAATGTGAGTTTTCGTTGATTTCATAACTTCCACTACTCAATTTTTCAGATGTACATGGCTATAATTTTGGCTACCGTTGTCACTGTCACTGGTTTCTTTGACTTCTATCAAGATCGAAAAAGTGGAAATCTGATGGACTCGTTTGCAAATATGATTCCTCCAAAAACCCTTGTTGTCAGAGATGGAACAACCAAAGAAATCGAAGTCAAGGATCTTGTCGTCGGGGATTTGGTCCGTTTCAGAGGTGGAGATCGTGTTCCCGCTGATCTCCGTGTCACTCTTGCAAGAGGATTGAAAGTGGATAACTCGAGTTTAACTGGAGAATCGGATCCGCAGACCAGAAACACTAACTTCACAAGCAAGAATCCATTGGAAACGAAAAACCTTTGTCTGTTCAGTACGAGTGTCTTGGAAGGATCTGGAGAAGGAATTATTATCAGAACTGGAGATAGGACTGTGGTGGGAAGAATCGCTGCATTGACAACTCAAGTGGATTCTGGACCGACTCCTCTGGCAAAGGAAATCAATCATTTCATCAAGATTATTTCTGTCGTTGCATTTACTGTTGGTGTTGCCTTTTTTGTTCTTGCCGTTGTCTATGAATATCCACTTCTCAAAGCTATTGTTTTCTTCATGGGAATCGTAGTGGCGAACGTTCCAGAAGGAATCGTTCCAACTGTCACTGTTAGTTGTAATATTGATACCAGAAATTTGATGTTTTATTTCAGGTGAGTCTGACTCTCACTGCTGTCAAAATGAGAAAGAAGTTCTGTCTCGTCAAGAAGCTTCAAGCCGTCGAAACTCTCGGATCCACATCTACAATTTGTTCGGATAAAACGGGAACACTTACTCAGAATCGGATGACCGTTACTCATTTGTGGTTTGATGGACACATCAAAGACGCCGAACTTTTGCCTCCAAATGAGCATTTTCATGGAGAAAAACGATATTTGGAAAACAAATCCTACCAAAATCTCTTAAGATGCGCCACTTTGTGCAGTCGATCTCACTTCAGAGTTCGTTTATCATTGAATCTAATTTGAAAATTAAATATTTCCAGGTTCCTGAATATGATGTTCCTTTGGCCAAACGTGTTGTAAATGGAGATGCTTCCGAGGTTGCTATTATGAGATACTGTGAAATGATTCGTGGAGATGGACAAGTCGATGAATTCAGAAAAACAATGCCAAAAGTTGGAGAAATCCCATTTAACTCCACCAATAAGTATCAATTATCCATTCACCCAATGTCTGATAAACAGAACATTCTTGTCATGAAAGGAGCTCCGGAGAAGATTCTCAAGTTGTGCTCATCGTACTATCACGAAGGAGAGACAAAGAATGTATCGAAAAAGTTTGAGAAAGAGTTCCAAAAAGCGTACGAAACACTTGGATCATATGGAGAACGTGTTCTCGGATTCTGTGATCTTGAGATGAGTACAACAAAGTTCCCACCAGGATACCAATTCAATATGGAGGATCCAAATTTCCCTATCAAAAGTAGACGACTTTTTTTCTTTTTAAGAAACTGACTCTTTGTTTCAGATCTCCGATTCCTTGGTCTGATTGCAATGATTGATCCACCTCGTCCGGGAGTTCCAGAAGCGGTCCGCGTCTGTCAGAATGCTGGAATTCGTGTAGTTATGGTCACTGGAGATCATCCAATCACAGCAAGAGCCATTGCCACACAAGTTCACATCATTGAGCAAAATGAACAAGTAACTGAAATTGTGGCTCCTGATCCGAAATGCGATCCAGCTAGTGATGAGATTTATGGAAAAGGAAGGCTGAAGGCAACAGGAGCCGTCGTGATTCATGGAGAACAATTGAGTACAATGTCACCGAAAACATTGAAAACTGTGGTCACCAACTATCATCAAATTGTGTTTGCTCGTACGTCTCCAGCTCAGAAACTTCAAATTGTCGAAGCATTCCAATCGGTTGGAAATGTGGTTGGAGTTACCGGAGACGGAGTCAACGATGCTCCAGCTCTACGTAAAGCGGATATTGGAATTGCAATGGGTATAGCGGGAACTGATGTTTCGAAACAAGCAGCTGATATGATTCTACTCAACGATAACTTCGCCTCGATTGTCACTGGAGTTGAAGAAGGACGTCTTATCTTTGATAATCTCAAGAAATCCATTGCCTACACTTTGACTAGTAATATTCCAGGTATTTCTATTTGCTATTTATTTTGATTCCACAAAATCTTTCAGAAATCACTCCATTCATGTCGTATGTTCTGTTTGGTCTTCCTCTTCCAATGTCCATCATTGCCATTCTAATGATTGATCTTGGAACTGATCTCTGGCCAGCCATCTCATTTGCTTACGAAGTTCCAGAAAGTGACATTATGCAGAGAGCTCCGAGAAATCCAGTACATGATAAACTGGTCAACAAACGTCTCGTTATGTTCTCGTATATGCAAATCGGAGCAATTCAAGCTTGTGCAGGATTCACAACCTATTTTGTATTGATGATGTCGAATGGATGGTTCCCGAAAGATTTAGTCAATTTGAGTGAGCAATGGGATAACAAATTTATTGATGATTTGGAGGATAGCTACGGTCAACAATGGAGTTACGAAAGTCGGAAAGCTCTTGAATCGTGTTGCTACGGAACATTCTTCTTCACGATTGTCGTTACTCAATGGGCAGATTTATTTGCTTCAAAAACCAGAAAGAACTCTTTGGTTATGCAAGGATTAGAGTTAGTTCTTCTCATTATTTTGCTCAACGTATTCATTTTTTCAGAAACCAAGTACTCAACACTTCAGTCATATTCACATGTTTCTTGGCCACATTTGTTCTGAATACTCCGTTTGTTAATGAAGTTTTGGGAGTTCAAGGATTCCGTTTGGAGATTGGATTCCTTGCGTTGCCATTTGCTTTCGCCATCGGATTGTATGACGAATTCAGAAGATTTTTCATCAGAAACTATCCGGGTGGATACATTTACAAGGAGACATTCTACTGACCTTTTTTCAAATTTGAATTGTGTGTCGGAATAAAGTGATTCATGGATTTTGTATTTAGATGGGATTGAAAAATAATAATTTATTGAATAGCAAAACCAAGTAACTATTTTAAATGTCAATGAAAGAGATACGCCGCGGGCCCTCCAGCCTCCCAATCATATGGTGCATGCTCGCTTGTTCCAGTAGAAGAATATGCTTGACGCATTTTCTGAAAAATTCCTATTTTCACTGTAAAATTCTTCTCCAAATTACTCCGTAGATCATCCGATAGTCAGGTGTATCGTAGTACTTCATCTTGCTGACATAAGAGAAGACTTCATGGAATTCGCGTGGACATGGTGGAGGGAACAGCTTCTCGACAGTCTTCCGAATCGCTTGTTTCTGTTTTCCAACCTGATTCATATCACTGATATGAGCCCATGGAAGACGTCCGCACGAAAGTTCTGCTTGCATGTACATCCACGTCTCCAAGTCATCGCTTCTGTAGAAAAATAATTGATTTGTGTACCGTATTTACTCTAATGGACCGGCACCCTCTAATAAACCGGAAGCGAAACAAAGACCCCGAAAAATAAACCGGCATGCCGGTATATTATAGTAAATGCGGTATGCCTCAATAAAAAAGAAACCTGCACAGGTCCTTCTGCATGTGACAGCTGATTGGAGCATATCGAACGGTACCGCGGAAACCAGCTGCTTGACGAGGTTTTCTGATTATTCCCTATAAAAAACAATGGTTTGAAGTCAGAAGACAAAAACCTTTACATCGAGTCCAGTGAATTTCCGACACATTCCGAAATCCAAAATGTACACTTTTCGAATCTCGTTGAGCTCGGGTCGTCCGATAGTGTAGTTTCCAGGCTTTACATCCCGATGCAAGTATCCGATTCCATGAAGATCTTCGAGTGCTTCCAGTGCTTGAATCCCGATTCCAATAGAACAACCCATCGACATATGTCCTCCAGCACTTGCCTTTTTCAAATCCTCCAAAGACTTCCCAACGAGTGTCATGACAACGAAATTGAAGTTTCTGCACTTTCCCTTATCCTCGATACGACAAAAGTGACGGTTTCCACGTTTTGAGAGCTCAGTGAGCACGGACACTTCCAGTTTCAGAACCTGAATCTCTTCATTGCATCCTTCCACTTTCATTGCGTATTTTCCAGTAGAATCAAAGACGCGGTAGACAGCTCCGAAGCCTCCTTCACCGAGTTTCTTCTCGATTTTCCATCTCTCCACTTGCTGTCCAGGATTCAATTGAATAAGTTCCGCTGCCATGATGAACGATTGTTTCTTTGGAGTCAAAAGAGTGAGTTTAAATGTGGAGGAATTCCAAAAAGATTAGTGTGACCGGGTAGGAGAGGTTACCCTGTCAAGAAAATGTTTTGGGAACATGTTGCAACTCCTTGAAAGTAGTAGTATTGTAGCATTCTCTATTGTCTTCTTCCTGACTCTTCAGAAGTGTTTCATCTAGTTATCAAGTGTTTCGATACAATACAGTATATATTTGATCAACAATACATCATCTTCCCCTTTCTCGACTATTATATTCATCTAGTTTTTTTTCCTGGTAAATAGGGGAATCTCGCCAATTTCGACACGCTTCCTGACTGCGCCCCCCTATATCCGCTGTGTTTCCCAAATTCATCCCTTAAAACCGGCCAAAAAGGCGGCACAAAACTGTTACGTAACCCCTCCGGAATCATTATTCCACCACTTTTTCACTCTCATTTTTTTACTTCGCTCGCTGTTTTCTTTTTGACTTTTCCGAAATCTTTTAACCTAGATTTTTTGTAATTGTTGAGTTCCTTTTTCAATTGCTATTCTATACATTCTGATGAGTATTATTTGTGAGGAATTAGCTTGCAGGAAGAAAATGTTTGTGAAATCTTTCAAGTTGGTTCTGCTCGTCATTCTTGTCACTTGGATTCGAGCTGAAGAAGAAATGGCAATTTACGATGAAGTTGAAGATGCCGCGAGTAATAAGACGATTTCTGGAGAAGTTGAAATCTCTGGTAAGTTCGAAGAATAAGAAATATGTACAGTGCGGTCAATATCGATAGGACCACCCCCGTTTTCGGGTGTTTTGGGTAAACTAATAAAGATATAAAAAATCTGTAAGTGCCATTCGATTTAGAAAACAAAGAAACCCCAGGGGCCAAATTTTCATGTTCCTAGCACTTTCCACGACCCCGCTCTAACATGAGGGACCATTTGCTAGTAAGGTTTGAACGTGTTATGGATAGAAAGATTCGCTAAAACGTCTGAAACTGCAAATCAGACAACATATTGAGATCATTTAACTCACCATTATTCTCAGAAGCGTTCACAGATCAAAACTCATAAATCTTTTTTTGTTTTCGATATCCTTCCAATACAGTCAACAATTATTCTTTTCCGAACCTTTGAACTTTTTAAATTGGAAAGTCATCTAACTGGTTTTTTCGCCCTCAGCAACATCCATATTTTATTCAGATACGGAAGCAGACGACAAAGAGAAAAACGAAAAAAAGAGAGCCGTTGACGAAAATGAGATTCAAGAGGAGGTGAAGGCGGAATTGGATAAAGCGGTGAACTTTTATGACAATTAATCGAAATTCATTTGAAAATTTAAGGTCGAGAGTTTGAAAGAGACAGCAAAGGAGAGATTGGAAGAAGAGAAAGCATTACTGTCTCGTTCGAATCTTGAGTCTTGTGGAGCTGTGGATTGCAATCATAGAGGAACATGCCTTGGTTCCAAAAACACGTTCATTTGTGCATGTCAATTGGGATTCTCTGGAAAGACTTGTGAAGAGAGTAAGGGGATTCTGAGCCAGCCTAATTCCGAAAAGTACTTTCAGCGGTCTGTGATTCTGCTCGAGATTGCAATGGTCGTGGATTATGTTTCGGAACAACCAATCAGTTAACATGTCTCTGCAATCTCGGATTCACCGGAAAACGTTGCCAAACTCCGATTTAATGTTCTTATGTGATCGTTGTAAATAAATTTGATTTAAAAAAAACACATATTGATCATCGAATACATTTATTTAAAAGTACAATGTTAGTTTCTAGTAGAGTTCTCTCGCCAGTTCTCGGCTTCTTTTCTTCGCCTCCGCCTTCTCTTCTTCTGCACTTTTATCAGGAATCGGCTCCAGAGAGTTCAGTTTTCCAAGGATCACATACTCTCTTCTTTTTGTGTCCTTGTTAAACTTCTTCGCCGGAAGTTCACCCTCGGGTACCGGTTTCACTCTCTTCGAAGGCACAATACGATACTTCTGCTTCAGTAGTCCTGTGAGACTTTGGTATTCACTGCTGCGTCTCTTATTTCGAATCGGAATCTCAGAGATCCCACTATCCTCGGTGTCTACTTGGGTGACGTCATCCGTTTTCTCTTGCTCCAAAACTACTGGAAGAGCATCGACTTCTGGAGGATACGATACTTCTCTGGATGTTCTTCTGGAGGAGGAACGGGATGCCTGACGAGAAGATGACTTCCGGCTTCTTCTTCTTTCCTCCTTGTAGAGATCTCTCTGAAAAACATCAGATTTCTTTCCATTAAAAACTATAGAAGGTACCATCTGTTGGCCAGCCAGACGAGAAACCATCTTCAGATCTTTTTCAGCATTGTCAGAAGGAGCAGGATCCGATGGAGTCGCAGAAGTTGTCATGTAGTTGAATGTAATGTTAACCGTGTAGAAGTGCTGATGAATAGCAGGAGGAGAATCCAGTTGAGAAGTCGAAGAAGACGATTGAACTGGGACGAGGGCGGTGTTATCTGAAATTTGTGTTTCCCGGAGAAGTACATTGATCCGTGAAATCTTACTACAAGTGTTCCTGGACATGATGATGTCGAATAAGCAGGAGATGTCAGTTGATGTGAGTGGAATCGGTTAGTGGATGTTAGTTGGTTGGGGAATGACAGGATTTCTTCCCCTTATATACTCTTCCCCCCAAAACAATTTCTGTTTTCTTTTGGTAAAACTTGTTTCAGTTCTGTTTGTTTTCCGTGAACCAATTCTTTTCACGTGAAAAATTACCCAAAATTCAAAACTTTTTTATTTCGCAGAATCAAGAAAACACTATCAGTTTTTCTTTTGTCTTATCATTGTTCGTCTCCATGAAAGGTTCATTTGAAACATGTTTGTGAGCTCGAAAAACTAGAGTTACAAGCGATAAGTCAATTATGAACATTATTAAAGAAACGGTTTTGACTTTGTTCTCTATTTTCCCCTCCCACAGTTTTATTATAGGTCTGTTATTCTCCCATAGAACCATGAATGTTTATCTTAGGCGGAACAGAGAATGGAAAAAAACAAGTAAAGCTGAGAAATTGATGACTGTACAAAAATTTTAATTATATTGATGACTGTACAAAAATTTTAATTATAACAAAAATTTTAATTATAATTTTAATTATGACACAAATTTGACAATTTCTTGGTACCGGTTGAATTCGGAATGATGAGATAGAGCGAAGAATGATTTGATCTGAAAAAAAAAGACTGAAAGAAGTCTTATCAAACGAATTAAATTCTCACCGCTTCATTGGATAGATTAGAGAATATCGCAAAAATCTCTGGATTGTTTTTACAAACGACCGATTTGCAGAGACAACCCCCCGTAAACGCATGCTCGACGTATGTAGACCCGTAATCTATTGTGAGCTGAAAAAGTAAAAACTAGAAAGTGATATTACGAATAATTCTGACCTCAACTCCCGGGAAAATATCCATCAGAGAGATCAAGAAAACTCTACAATGAGCAGGAGAGAATCCTTTTTGAAAAACTCGGATAAATGCACAATTCGGGAAACAACTGTGACTGCAGAATCTGGTAATGTTCCCTTTCATCTTGGAATCAACATGCCAAGCACATAATAGTTGAGATTTCAATTCGTTTTTGAATCTCTGACTCCAATCTCCAACATTAGTGAGGAAATTGATAGTTGCCGGTGAATTCAAACAAAGGTCAAAAGCGTAATCTATTTCCGCTCCTTTTTCCAAAAGTGGTCCATCGACGAGCTCCCCGGTGTATTCTACAATCATCGTGCCTAAAGACCAGATGTTTTTTTTGCGTAAAAATGAAACTGGTACTACAAACCTGCAGGAATAGCAGCCATAGATCTAGCTGCGAATCCCACAATCGCATCTTTTCGGAAAATTTCGAATGGGAAGATCTTCTTTTCCGGGATCGTCGTAACATTGTTCGTGCAGTTTCCCTTGCAAGCGCACAGTTCTGAACAGGCGAATCCAATCGTGGTTTCATAGTCTAAGTTGCCGCCGAAAATAGTTGGCTTGAATGAATGCTGGAATTTACATTATCTTTTAACAGAAATCTTGGAGTCGAACTGTTTCGAAAGTTCCCACTGTATTTCTATTGAATAACTCACAAATTGGGCTTTAACTGGATACTCATCAGATGTTTTCACTTGAAACGACTGAAGCTTCTTGTTTGTTTTATAGCAATCACATTTTTCATTCATCCAACATGGCACTGTTGAACCCTCGCTACAACAATTGCATTTAATCTGAAAGAAATTCATCTTCCCAACAACAAGTCTATTCTAACAAACCACATTATCCTCCTTCTCTGCCTTTTCCGTGAATTTTACCAATTCTGGATACTTTTTCTTATCGATGTAATTCCTGTCCAAGTATTCGTAGATGAACTCTTTTCGAAAACCAGTTTTCTTTTTAGAAGTAAGGTCACAAAACACTTGAATCTCATTTCGTCCCATTATTCCACCGGGATGAGTCAACAAGGTACGAATTTCTGGACATGGATACTTCACATTTTGAATGAATTCCACGAGATCTCTGAAGCTTTGAAATTCAACCAAAATGAGGGAGACCACTTACAGTGTTAGTGAACTTCTGCCTTCATTCTTTTTCTGATTCATTCGTTTCAGTTTGATAGGAATATGTTCCATCAATCCCTTATCAATGTTATTGTTGAAAGATCTGACATAATTCTCCGCGAGATCGGGATCTAGGGAAATTCGAGCACAAAGTGAGCGTTCGAAACTGCTGAGCTGTTCAATTTCTTTCCAATCAACTATCTTGAACTTTATTTTTTTGATATTGGTGATAGCCAAGCTTTTATGCTTGCCAATCTCCCTATTGTATATTTTTCTAGTTTTCTCCTGGAAAAACTTTAAAATATATTAATTTGGAGAGTAACACTTACTCCTTCCTCTTTGTATGCAGCAGTATCTTTTCTAAAAATTTGTCGCCATTTCCAGCTAGTTTCCAATTGCCTATTTTCTCCTCTTTCTATAGTGTATTTTGCAGATTTGATCAGTTGTGATCCCAAAGATTGGATTTCTGATAAACTAAGCGTCCTTAAATCAACATTTGCAAATTTAGCTTGTTTTGGATTCCTCGACCCTGTAACAAATAAACAATACATCGAAAGATTACAAAAGGAAATCTTACGAGCATTTGTATTTGCAGTTCGAACCCTTTTAGTAGAAGCCCGTCGTGAGTTCATTACCCAAGTTGGAGGAGAATCAATTGGTCCCTGAAAACAAGAACACCGAAGTTTTCAGAAAACCGAATTAAACTGAAAAGAAGGTTATGAAAACAAGTCTGAGTATTTATAAATATGTGCTCTTTTCATTTAGGATTTCCAAGAGTCGCACAAAATCTCAAAACATGAGTGCTTCACATAAAATTAGATAGCTTGAGATTCTAAAGAGTGCGTAAGTTATAAAAAGTTACAAAATATGGTAACCTCATTATTTAAAAGGTAACGAAAATTAGTTTTGTTAGAAGAATGATCACAAAAAATACAACACACTAACTGTAAGACAGAGGTTGAACAGTGAAATTTGAAAATATCATGCAAGCAAAATTATTTAGTGTGTTACAAATCTAATTAGTTCAATTTGAACGAAGTATGTGCATATTCTTCGCATTTTTGCGTTTTGAGATGATAGAGAAAAATTGTGTGCACGATAAAAGAAAGTTGAGAAGGTTTTTTTAAACAAGAAAAATGAGTGCAAGATGGAACCAAGATAAGGCCAGCGGAAGAAAAATAAAGAAAGGGCATCGAGATGCATAGTTTTGAGAGAGAATGCAGAAAAGAGAGGATTAGAAAAACACCAGGAGGTCTACTTCTTCACTCGAAGCCGCTACAGGAATCAAAAAGAGTACGTTTTGTGAGGGTTGACCTTTTCTATCGGAACGTAAACAAAAATAATCGAATGACGAATTTCTTATTGCGAAATTGCTTACATTAGTTCACAATCACAAAGAGCTTTAAATCAGGCGTTTTTTTTTGTTTTTAAGATACCCTTTTTTGGGTAATGCATTGGTTTATGAGCATCATCCTAATGTCTTTTCAAGTCAATATACGCAGGCGAAAGAGAGAAAAAACGAGGAAATGGCGCGCACATAAATGTTTTTGAAAGTCACCCCAGATTTACCCAAAGATTGAAATAAGTTCATTCAAAGTTGGACAATGAAAATAAATACTACTACCCTGCTTCATTTGGAAAATAGGTACATTGGACAAGAAAGATATTTTTGGATGTTCTTCAAATCGACGTTAAATCGAGTTTTCAAGTTTCGAAGCGAATGCCACCATTGGAAATCGTTTATGGAATTTTCAATTTTCAGATATAACTCGACCAAATTGTGATAGTTTTAGTAATAAAAAAAGTTTCGAGCTTCAGAAATATGGTTCTTGAGTTGCTCAATATATTCGTGAAGCTTCAGAAAAATCGGATTTCTAGAAACCTTTTTTCAGACCCTCAAAGTTGACCTATTTTAAAGGGGGGGGGGGGGGTCTATAACTCGCCCGAACGTTCTGTTAAGGCTCTTTTCGACTTGTCTGAAGTTGATTCTTTAGCTATGATGTTCATAAAATTTTGTTTCCATTGTGTTGAACTTTTCTCTTTTCTGGGTCTTCGGCTCCGAAACTTGTAGCCACCCGAACGTCTCCCGATTCCTAAACTTTGTTTGTCTTTTGCCATTCTTGCTCATGAAGGTAATTACGCCATTCTGTTCGTTGCAGAAGGTGTATATGTATACGTTTCTCGAGACAATACATTGATTATACGCGTCTGACTGAGTTTTCGTGTATTGGTAGTCGAAAACTCAAGAGACACAAGTGCTGACAAAGAACAATGGATGAGCATATCTTTCATTTACATTTTGAGGTGCTTCTGCTCATCTTCTTCGTCCCTTCTTCGTCCCTTTACTTTTTCACCAACTACCTCTTCTTCTTCCTCTTTCTCCTTTCATCCAAATTCTTCTTCGTTTTTATATTTTCTCAAATTAATCGCATCGCGATCGAAATGCAACATTCATTTTCCCACAGATTAATGAGAGACCTTTCGAAATGGAGGAGAACAAAAAAGGTCTGTCCTTTCTCAATAGGTTAATACCTGACAAAACTTTTGGTCGATCCTTCCCCTTCCCTCCCATCGTTCAAGTGGTTACCGAAAAGAGAAACGATTGTTGCGACATCCGATGTGAGTTATGTAACTGGATGGTACAAGTGGAAAATAAGAAGAGCAATGGGAATGGATGGAGGTGGTTGCGTGTGGATGAGGTGTACACATCCTTCTCAGAACCCAGTTTTGCAAGGTTGAAGGTTCTTGGGAGCAGTGTTCAAACACCACACGGAGTTCTGTACATTCTTGAGAATTGGTCCGAAATTTGTGTTTTTTCATGTTCCAATATCTTGACGCTTCTGAATCTTCTCAAAAAGTTTTAAAGATGGGGCATTTTGTACGACAGAGCAGTGCGAAAAACTAACGTTGAGAACGTTCGAATTCTGTAAGATCTGGAAAATTTAGCTCTATTAAAAAGTCACAGTTTTTTTCACATTTTGAGACTATAAATAACAAGGAAAATTCTGAGAACTTTCTCTGCGCCCCTATCCCATCAATCCCCATCGTTATCATCTTTAAAACCCTACCAATGATTTGTATGTTTTGAGAACTCTCACCCATTTTTCATCCCAATTAAATTTCCACTTTGACATCGACCGACAACAGGTGCTTCTTCAGGTACAACTGACTCTTTTTTCCGTCTCAAAACCAAATGAGTTGGACGATGGATATCTCTGTAGATCCGTTCCGCATGTCAACCAAATGTCACTTTGTTATCTCAATCTGACCAAAAAGAAGAAGGCAAAGGACCCTTGAACTTTCCGTTATGTAACCATGCTCCTCCGTTCATCCAAACATTTCCCCTTCCCTGTCGAGAGTGAAAGAAAAGGTACTGTGCATATGGAGAGAGATGGTTTCCCACATTAGCCAAATTATATTGTCCACATAATCCCGTTTTTGCATCACCTCCTCACACCTCAATTATCTCGTCGACATTCCACTGGGTGCTCTTTCTCTCCATGTACATCATTTTGTCATTGTTACCCGAATGGATGAGCTGTCAGTTTTCTTTACTATTCTAGTAGGATTAGAATAAGAACAGCTATGATTGGTAGTGTTCCAGCATGACGGTGTTACAATTGTGATTAGATTTCCCTTTTGATAGAAACTACAGTAAGCTATTAGCAATATTTTCCAAGTTGCAACGTGCTCCATTGCAAAGCCTGAATCTGACATTCGAGAGGTCCCGCTCGCCTGTTCTGTTAAGATCAACTGAAGATCCCAAAATTAATAAAAATTAGTTTGTTCGAATTGATTTTGAGGGGAAAAAAGCGAGCGGGAATTTTCGAATGTCCAGTTTCAGGCAAGTTCACCATGGAGCGCGTTGCAACTTGGAAAATATTGCTAGTAGCTGAAACTATCCCAATATCAGTTTATGGTGAAGATATCTCCTTGATAACTGATCTTCTCCCCACTAAACCATCCCTAAGCTGACCTCAAACTTGTATTCCACATTTCCCTCCTGACGATGTTTTAACAAAAATACAAAGTAATGCAGAATGTAAAAGTAGAATCGTGTGAATCTTCGCGCATCTTGTTCCCATTTACTTCATCATCGAAGTCCGCAAAGTTGTTCTTTTGTCACCCATCACTATTTGCTTTTCCACTTTTTTTTCGAACATTTCTCGTCAAGAACATGTGTTTTTGAGCTCATAAAACATCGGTGAAGAGGACCACTTTGTTACACTTTAAACAAGAAGAATGGACCTCCCCGTTTGAATTTTGGAAGAGAAAGGGAAACGGAGAAAAATTGGGGTGACAAAATATTAGATGCTCGTGGAGCTCCTGTGTGAGAGAGATAGCCGGCACAACACGAGAGGTGTCACAACATATCTCATTTCGACTCATCGGTCAACTTCAATCAACTTCTAACCTCTTCTTAGCACACCGCACTGCTTCTCTTTCTCATCCCCTTTTACACTTTTATACTCTGTCCATTATTCTGGATTCATGCTTGAATTCGGCTTTCGGTTTTTGTGGATTTTTGAGTTTTTCTTTTCGTCATTTGTGATAAGATAGTCAAGTCCACCATGATTAATAGCTCAAAGTGATTCATCCGAGTTGTCATTGAGAGAAAAGTAAACGAAGCTATTTTTTGATTTCGAATTGTGTGTATACTAAAGTTAATCCAGATGATACAAACAAGGTGTTTGAAATTGTAGGATGACTAGAAAAGTCTAGAAGCATTTTTTTCCAGTCTTTGAAACCTCAAATCTGATGAAAGTAGTGGATTCATGGAAGAATTTCTCATTAGATTCTCATAAATCAATCTAAGACCAACGACTGTAAATGTTTTCTGATGCAGTATTTTTTTTCAACTTTTTGGATTCTGTTTTTTTTTTTGAAAACTTGAAGTCTGAAGGAACTTTCAAAATTTGAAACAACAATTTCATGTTTCTCAGAATTAGGCAACGAATTTCGGCTTATTATTCAAATACGAATAACTTTCTTCAGAAAGATCGTGCAAAAACACTGCCAAAAGAAAAAATGTTCCTTATTAAATTAGCTATCCATTGGTTAAAAAACCGTCAAATTACATTCAAAATTAACCGAGTTACGCCTTGTGTTGCCGGACAGTTGTCGGAAATGGGAAAATCGGGCAACTTTTCAGCAACACATGCCTTAACTCTGTTAATATTTGAAAAAATTTGGCGGTTTTTAGACCAATCGATAGCTTTTTTAATAAGGAACATTTTTTGTTAACCGTATTTTTATCCGACCCCTCTGAAAAAAGTTATTCTCATTTCAATGAGTTGCCGCCGAGTCTTGATTCAGAATTCCCAATTTTGGCTCCGTACAAAAATTGTGACCTCCCAATCATGCTCATCTTTTCCTCTTACCACGTTTTCTTCCTCTCCCGTATTCCTTTCCCGACGGGATGCCTTCCTCTCCTTCTTCTTATTGTCCCCCTACCTAAACCATCAGCTCGTGTCTGTTATTTGTGGAAAAGTGGGCGGTGCCAAGAACAGAAGACTGAGAGGGTGCCGCCTTCCCTTCCTTCCATCTTCTCTACTCCACTTTTCTTCTCAAATGAATGATATCTAACAGAAGAAGAGCCAATTGATGTGAATGTGATAGATTGAGAGAAACAGAAAGCCGTGCAGTTTTTTGATTCGATATCACTCCGCTTTGTCCATCTGTTGTCCACTCTCTTTGAGAAGGTGTCTATAATCCTATTGTTCGTGATCCTTATCATCTTAGGAACCCTCACATATCCAGATTCCATTTTCCACGTCGTCAGAAGGACAGGAAGGAAGGCCAATGTTGTCATAAACTGTGCCTGTCCCGGATAACATCGTTATTGCGTGATGGCTCCTTGTGACGCTTCCGACCATGTCTCTGTCTCATCTCAATTAACCATACTCCTTCCTACAGATAACCATTACGTAATCCAAGATCTTTCGGCTAGATTTACTCCCTAATCAACTGGTCCATCCGGATATGACCAGCCCCATGGTTTCTTTGTCCATTTGCCTCATTTTCGTTTTCTATTTATTCTGTCCCTCCTATTAACCACCCGATAATGGCTTCTCCAAAGAGGTTATCAATGCGGGTTTTCGAGGGTAATAGACTGGATAGACCTCCGTGGCCATTTCGCCCATTTATTACGTTTTTGTGTACTTCTAAAAACTATTTTACCCTGATACTGACCTCTAATTCCTTCTGGTTTCCCGTTCAATTCTTGCAACACTGTTTTAATTGGCCAGTCGTTTTTCCTTCTGGCGCCAACCAACCTTTTCATCCCCTCCTCCGTCCCTCCTCGCACCAATTTATTATCTTTTTGTGTACTTTTTAAAAGGAATACGCGTCCGTCTTCGTCCCCCTTCTCCTGTATTTATTCCATCTTATAATAGCATAGAGTCAGTCGTATAAGTCGCGACGCCATTCCGTTTTTTGCGTCCAATGATGATGTCGTCGTCAAGTTGTGAATTCACTTCTTTCCGGGCCGTTCCTTTTTTGTATTCCTCACTCGATAAATAGCTTCGATCAAGTACTCGCTGAAAAAGAAAACAATCATAAAGTTGTGTGCCTCTATACTCCTCTTCCTTCTCTACGTCTCTTATTCCTGCACTCTCTCTCTCAATCCTTAAATTTTCAGAACATCGGACACCATCCGCATGACGACGTAGCTGTCGAAGCAGATGACATCGCCCTCACCATCCGGAAACGTAATGGTCGTCGGTTCGGACGGAACGTCGACCGTCTCCGACCGTTGGCCACCTCAGAAACCGTGGATTACACCGCCACGAGTCAGGATAGATCGACAATTCGTGACAACTGCAGTACCTCATGTACTCATGTTTCTTTTGGTCTGCATCGTATTCACCGCACAACAAACACGAATCTCGACGCTTGAGAGACGCATCGATCAGATTGCCGTTCAGGTATGAATGATTACTTTTTTGGGGGGCGAACGAGCACTACCGGGCCACGCCTTACTCAACATATCGTATTACTGTTGAGAGTACTTAAGTGCTCCGGTACTCTGAATTGAGAAACAATGAATAGAGAGGTAGCTATTTGATAATAGATGAAAAACAAGAAATTCTCGAAAAAAGGTTTTTGGAAAACTAAACTTGAAAAACTCCGGAGAGAATACAAGTGATCCGGGCTTTTTTGGGCCTTCGCGGGCCTTCAATTTTCTCGACTTCGAATTCAAAATTTTTGGTCGATCTTTATACCAAAATGTAGAACTCGATGATATCTATAAAATGGTCTAAAATCATTCCGACCAAAAATTTCGAATTTGAAGGCGAGAAAATTGTAGTCCCGCGAAGACCCAAAAAAGCCCGGATCACATGTATGCCGGAGTATTTTCTACTCTTCGGCCGTCAAGGGAATAAACATTACCAATCTTGAAAAAAAAAACACTCGTTTCTATCTAAACCTCTCCATTTGACCTGAACCCGAATGTAATGAGTTCTTGCCTTATAAATTTCATGGCAATCACCTGCTTCTGTAAACATGATATTCCTCTTCCCATCCACTCCAAACACGGCCACCTGTACCTTCTCTTTTCCTTGCTACCAGCTGTTTTCGTTTGCATTGCCATCCGTACTTCTCATCATATCCGAAATGTCAAGCATCCACGTGGCAAAAAAGAAGAACGTCTTTTAAACGTTTCTGTATGTTGTCACCTTTCCGTTCATATAGACCTCTATAATTTTCGCACATCTTCTTCTTTCTCTTTTCAATTGTAATTGGCAGTTACGATCAATTCTGATCGGTACCATCTTCCTCAACATATGTTCAGTACCAACCAATTGTTTGGATTTTTCGACTGTCGAAAGCGGCTTTAGGCTCAAGAAAAAGTGTGTAGGAAATCGGATGAGAAGTGGCAACCTTGACGGCAAATTGAGTTTATGATGAACCATTATGAGAAACTTTCTTGTACAGTAGTTTGACGGAAATTCGGAGTGATGGTTGTGGGCTTCCCGCAGATGAGAATAGACGAAAAGAAATAGAAACACATAACTCAAAATGTGTTATCTCTTTTCGAGAAAGACAAAGGGACTCTCCCCCGACAGGAAGAGCCCATAAATTATGCCAGAGAGACGAGATATTTTACAGATGGAACAAGACATCCCTTCAACTTCAAATTCAGATGCTAATCCCGAAGACGTGGTGAAGAGTCGAAAAGTGAGAAATTCGTGTATGTGTCCACCAGGTGAGAATCTTTTTAACAACCACTTGAAAAGCTGTAAACCAAAAGAAAGGACACACCTTCTGCTTTGGGGGCTGTAAATTGCGCCAACTTTATTTGGATAGTATAATGTGTTGATGCTATTCAAATCTGCGAGAAAAGAGCATGAGAATCAGAAATACATGAATGTTACAACAATTGACAAGATGTCATGTCTGTGGTCGGATCCGATGAAAAGACGTGACAAATTGATCATCAGAAACATTGACAACCAATCATCCACTCGTGGAGCAAATTTGAGAAGAATTTCTTATGTTTCTGTGGGAGCAAAGGTTTTGGAGCGAGGTGATCCATAGTTTCGGTAGTTTTAAAAATTTTACCAACTTGAAGTTTTAGCTAAATGAAAGTCAGTTTGGTGTTTCAAGATTCAGTGTTTTAGAAATTGCTCTGGAAGATTTTTTCAAGAACACAAAGAGCTTTTTCAACTTGAAAAAAGAATTAATCTCTAATCCCAGAAGACTTCTATATCATCGAAACTCTTGACGTAATCTAATTGTAGCCATCAGTCCGACACATTTCTCCACCTATTTCACTATAGCACTTTGATTGTTCGCAAAGATTTCGAATCCAATCCAACTTCCTAGTGATTGATGAAGTGATTTCGGGGAGAAGAAGGCGGAGTACCCCTCGAGCTCTCACCAATTTGCCATGATATCTTCCGTAGTTCTTCTTCCGACTTCTCTCACCCTCCTTTGAAAACTGCAAAAGATTTCGACCGAGGCAGGACTCGAACCTGCAGTCTTCGGTTTAGGAGACCGACGCCTTATCCATTAGGCCACACGGCCACGGTGAGAGAGGGGGAAGGGGTGTCTATACTAGTCAACGGGAGAAACAGAAAAAGAGAAAGAGTGTGTGTGCGTGTTTGAAGTATATGCGTGGTTTTCTACCAGAGGAAAAAAGAGTGTGCGGGGAGAATGAGAGAGCGCAGATGTGTTCGAGAGGGAGAACGGGAAAATGATAACTGAAAAATTGAAAAAAGTTATTTTCAGGACCACCAGGAGAGCGAGGACCAGTTGGACCACCCGTAAGTTTAATTTTCACCGGAAATTGTTTTCAAAATTCAGATCCGGGGGACTCTTGCAAGGTTCCACTTTCGAAGTTGATTCGAAAAACAAAAAATTTAAATTAAGAATGAGAAGGGCTCATTTTATAAATTCAGGGTCTTCGAGGATCGCCTGGATGGCCTGTGGGTGAAATGTGTGACTCATCACAAAAATACCACAGACCCTCCGAGAAAATCGATATTTTTTTATACTTTTTATATTGTCAGTAGCCGTATCAGTACATTTTTAGGGTCTTCCAGGTCTACCCGCTCCGTATTATCGTCGTCCGAGAGTTCCACTTTCAAATGTAGTTTTTTTTGTGGTTGTGGTTGTTATTGTTTCCCTGTTTTCAGAATATTGATGAATCAATTTCCCGAAAAATGAGAGCCTTTGGAATGTTGTATTCTCCAGATGGACAAGCGATTCAACTACGTGGCATGCCAGGACCTCCAGGACCGGCGGTACAGTATTCTTGTAGTCTTTGTAGTTTTTTAGTTTTCAAAAAAGTAACAAATTTTCTCGGTAGGGGTCAGACATCACATACAATTCAGTTTCAACTTCTTTTTTTTCAGTTTTCTCATTTCAATCACTTTTCAGGGCCCGAAAGGACTTCGTGGCTATCCTGGATTTCCGGTGTGTTTTTCTTTTTCTCACTTTCTATGTTACCACTTTTTTGTTCCCTTTGTTTTGCATTCCGGTGCACAGAGATAAGGTTAAGGGAGGAAATTTTGATTGTGGTCTGACCCAGGGCTGGGCGGCAACAAATTACGGCAACTCTTTCAAATGTGAATAACTTTTTCAGAGGGATTGGGTAAAAATACGGTTAACAGAGAAATATTCCTTATCAAAAAAGCTATTGATTGATTATAAATTCGTCCAATTTCATCAAAAACTAACATAGTTACGACTTGTGTTGCCGAAAAGTTACCGATTTTGGCATTTTTGGCAACGTTTTGGCAACACAAATCATAACTCTGTTATTTTTTCATAAAAAACGACGATTTGTTAACCAATCGATAGCTTTTTTAATGAGGAAGATTTTTTTGTTGACCGTATTTTTACCCGATCCTTCTGAATAAAGTTATTCACATTTGAATAAGTTGCCGAAATTTGTTGCCGCCCAGCCTTGGTCCCGACCACAGTTTGATATTGAAAACTCAACCACTTTCCTCTAATCTCTATGCACCCAAATCACCCTCACATGCACCTCGAAATGCTCCCAACACGAAAAATCAATAGCAACTAATTCAGGGTCCAATCGGCTTGGATGGTCCGCGCGGTCTCCCGGTATGCTTTTTCTCTACATTCCTAGCATCATTTGCATGCCATTATTGTGTTGTCTCAAGGGATAGTTGTACACTGGAATCATTAAAAAACTTTCCAGTGTACATCATCTCTTACAAAAATATTTTATGAGCCTCCAATCATTTAAAATTATTTTCAGGGAACACCAGGATCAAAAGGAGAACGTGGAGAGCGGGGACCAGTGGGTCCACCCGGATTCCCTGGTCCGAAGGGTGATCGTGGAATTATGCCAGGTCCATTCGGAGTTCACGGTCAACAAACAGCCCCTACTGGACATATGGGACATCACACCACAATGAACATCGGTCCACCAGGCCCTCCAGGTCCTCCAGGGCCTCCGGGACCAGCGGGACGAGATGGAAGACACGGAATGAAAGGAGATCGAGGACTACCCGGATTCGACGGAGAGTCGAAGATCGGACCAAAAGGAGAAACTGGAAATCCAGGAAGGGATGGTATTCCAGGAGCCAGAGGACCGCCAGGAGAGAGGGGAGAAAAGGTTAGTTGTACTTAGATTCGTGTGTTTCCTTAATGGATCGTGTTGGCATATTGTATTCGTGGTTGTGATCGTGACTTTCAGGGTGACACAGCATTCCTTTCAACCTATCCAAGAGGCCAGTCGGTTTCGACTGTAAGCTCTCCCGGATCTCAAGGTCCACCAGGACCTCCGGGACCTCCAGGAGTTTGTCATGCGTCACAATGTACTGGACCTCCCGGACCACCAGGAGAGCCAGGAAGAACGATTATTGGACCACAGGGACCACCGGTATGAATATTGTACCCTTGTTGTATACGGAAACTATTCAATTGAAGTAACTCTAAATAATAAACTTTTCAGGGCGAGAAAGGAGAACGAGGAGAGCGTGGAGAAACTGGAGACAAGGGGCCTCCGGGTGTCCCTGGCGCAGCGAATCTTCTAAACGGAGGGAAGGCTCTGGTGGGACCACCGGGTCCACCAGGAAGAGATGGACGTCCTGGAGAGAAAGGAGAAAAAGTGAGTTGATTTGATAATAGAGAGCTTGATTAACTGTTTGGCGTGTCGTGTGCTTTCTAATCCTTCTAGTTGTTTAGGGAGAACAGGGATTACGTGGAGATATGGGACTGCCTGGTCCAGAAGGAGCACATGGAAAACGAGGAAGGAGAGTGAGTGTGATATAACAGCATGTGCATTTGTGCATGTTTCTACTTTTGTAATAGTGATTGTCCTTTTCTATCTATCTTTTTTCTATTCAAATAGGGTCGACACGGAATTTCGCTCGTTGCTCCGAATGGTACGATCAATGAAGATGTGAAGAAATTGTTGAAAACGGAACTTATGCCATTGTTAATAGAGGACATTTCCGAGTTGCGAGGGAAGAATGTCATTCCCGGACCACCAGGACCTCCAGGACCAAGAGTGAGTCTTTGTGATATCATAGGAAACTGATAATGGCTAATTCCAGGGACACCACGGGCCAATCGGACCAGCCGGAGAACGTGGACCACAAGGACTTCCAGGTCATTCTGGAGAAAGGGGAGAAAGAGGAGATATTGGACCGCCTGGATTACCTGGACAGCCTGTAAGTTATAGCTTTTTCCCAGATATGTTTTAAAACTGATAATCTATTTAGGGAGTCTCGGAAAGTACCGGAAACCAGTCTGGCCCACGAGGCCCACCCGGTCTACCAGGACCACCAGGAGAAAAGGGAGATTTGGGACCACCGGGTCTTCCAGGTCAACCAGGAGCCCTTGGATTACCTGGGCCACCAGGCCCAATGGGGCTTCGTGGACCCCATGGAACAGAAGGAAAACAGGTTAGTGTTGATGTAGTGGCACCCTGGTTCTTTCTTTTTCTGCTATCTTTCTACATATTTTTTGAATTTCGTTTGTGTGTTTGGTGTTTGGTGAAACTCCTCTAAACACACCGGTTACAGGGAAAACAAGGGCCCGAGGGACCGAAAGGATATCCGGGGCCTATGGTGGGAAAATAGAGGGAATCGGGTAGAAATGAATTAATTACAGGGACCACAAGGACCACCCGGAAACGATGGAGAGCCGGGAATCGATGGAAGGCCTGGTCCGGCAGGAGAGAAAGGAGATCAGGGAATTCCTGGTTTGGATGCTCCATGTCCAACTGGTCCAGATGGTTTGCCTTTGCCGTATTGTTCGTGGAAACCCATGGATGTAAGTTTGGTAAACATCTAGTTGGACTTACATGGAATGCCCACGATTTGATGTATCTACTTTGAGCTGAAAACATTACCAATAGATAGAGCATAAAAAATACATGGGTCACGTGGAGCAATTTTGGTGTGGATGCGTAGTTTTCCAGTTGGCTTACTTATTAATAAAATTTCAGAAAAAGTGGTAGGGCGCACTTTGAGCAGCCATAACTCTGCTCAAACTTATCCAAGTTGATTAAACTGTTCGAATACAATCAGTATATTACAAAGTTTCAAAATACATTAATTTGGTTTCAGAGTAATGTTCGAATAAATTACGGGTAAGCTTTAGACGGAAAATCTATTTCCGATTTTGAATTTTCGTTTGCTCACTGGATAAAAAACGTTTGAAAGAAGTCAGAGAGTTACCTGACTTGATAAAAACGTTTTATAACAAGTGTGATTTTTCTAATAATTCGTTGTAACCATACCCTCACCGACTTTTTCTAGGGCAAGAACGACGTCTGGGAGCGCCGAAAACGGGCTACACTACCAAGAAGTGAGCCCTCACCAGACGAGAGTACGCCCATCACTAATGAACGAAGAAGATTGAGAAGATCTTCCTAATAGGCACCGATGCTTCGATTCGCTTTATACTTTTTCTAAACACTTTTCTTATTCTTCGATCTCTTTTTGCACACCATCCTTATTTTTTGTCTTCAAACTTCACGTGTGACTCCGCCCATTCTTCTTTCCAATATTTTATCGTACCTACAAATTTCAAATTTCATTGATTTCTGCTTATTTTTTTTTCAAAAAGCTCATTCCTGGTGCACTTTCAGAATTATTCCTATTTTTTGTATTAGTTATCATTTCTTAATTTTTTATTTTTGCCGTTTCAGTGTAATCTCAAAGATCTTATTCCAGCTTCCAATAGTTGTTTTTTGTATTTGAACAATTGTTGAATATGAAACTTTTTTGAATCACAATTTAGTTACAGATGATATATCAAGAAAGAATTGAGGCCTCAAACAGTTAAAATATGCAGAAAAATAGATTAAAAATGGAATGAATAGAGCTGGAATTTGTACAGTTATCACATGAGAAGAGGAAAACGATTGAAATAATGACGAGAAAGAGAGAGGTAAGCCGTGAAATTTTGATTCCAGTGTATTGAGGAGATCACTCGTTTTTTGGAGAAAACAGGGGAATGGAAGCAAGTGGAAGCATACAATTTGTCACCTAACCAGTTGATGTTGGAACTCTTGTTACAGGTTGAAGTTGACTTCGAATGCATCTCTTCCGTAGATTGGATGTTCTGAAATTAGAGAGTTCAAGAATGATTTTCCCCACGAATTTTTGAATTTTTTTCTCACCGTCGCCCGGAGAATTGGGTTTCCTTCTCAGCTTTCGTTCCTCTTCCGCCGCTTGATTCTGTCTCCATCTTCTCACTTCTTCTTCCTCCTTCAGTCGTTTTTCTCTCAAACTAGGGTCTATTCTCTCCTGATATTCATTATGAACTCCTTCAAGTCTGTCGCAGGCGATTGCTGATGAATATCGAGCACCTGGATTTGTATTCCAGCAAACTGACATGATTTCCATAACTTTTAGGAAGTCCTGAAATTCAAAAGTGAAGAAAATTTATTCAATGGCTCATTTTTTACCTCGTTTTTATGCCACAGTTCACCGTCAGTTGGTCTGTACTGCTGCTTAACGACGACTTCTTTCATTGCTTCTTCTTTTGGACATCTATCAGTCCATTCAATGTATGGGACTGCGTCATCTGGTTCTCTTGCAACAATATCTTCATGACTGGTTCGAGCCAACATTTCCCACATCACCAGGGAAAACGAGTAGACGTCGGACATTATGTAACTTTCAAAGACGTTGCTAGCAATGGTTTCATTCAAGATTTCAGGAGCGAGGTACCTCTGAAAATGATATATATTTTACCACTAATTCAAGACTTTGATAGAAACTATTATAGAAAAAAAATATTACACCACTTGAATTTACAGAAAAATCGAAACGACTTACTACTGTTCCGCATTTGAAGTTCTTTACAACATCATCCGGAATTGTGTTCCCTTGTTTCGGTGCAATCAAAGCAAGTCCAAAGTCGGCGATACAACAGGACATGTTATCCTTGACCAAAATATTTCTACTCTTTATATCACGATGAGCCATCTTTGGCTTCCATTTCGAAGCTGAAATTCAAAAAATTATAGTTTTAAAAATCTCGATTCTGACTTACCGCTCGGGTTTGGATTGTCTACTGCCGCAGTTTCATTATGAAGGAACTTCAATCCCTCTGCAACTGATCGGGCCATTCTAAAGAAGGTGGCCAAGTCAATAGTGTTCTCCAACAAGTATTGATAAAGTGAGCCTTTTTCGTGGTAATCTGTGATGATCCAGTTCTCGAATCCAAAAACGGTATCTTTTCTCGTCGCGCCGTAATAATGAAGAGTGTTATCATGTCTCAAATGAGGATGACACAGAATTTCAACTTCCAATCCAAACGCTGTCTCATAAGTCGTACTCATTGTCTTTATAGCCACTCGAGTATTGTCGTACAGTCCGACATACACTTTTCCAAATCGGCCTTCTCCAATTTGATGTCCAATGATTGTCTTTTCTGAGAGAGTCTTTTGACGCAACTTCCCGACGGAGCCTTCTTCCTCAACACGTTGTCCAGATCCTGAGGTTTCATCAATGAAATCCAACATTCTTTTCACTTTGTTGAGCATCGCTTTTCCCGCAGGATTTATTCCGTCTGTATTTGGAGGTGCAAGAGGCGTGCGTGGTGTCTCTGATACCACAGTAGACATCGTATTAGCCTGTTCAGACTTTGGCTTATCCGATGGCTGCTCAGAAACCTCTTGCTCGGCTTGCGGATTGATTAGTTTTTCCTGATCAGAAGCTTCCAAACTTCGCATGTTGCCGATTTCCAACTGTTCTTGGTCATACTTTCCATCGATTTTATTCGTCCGCCATTCATTGAAGAACTTCTTTATCGTCTTTTGTGAGTTTACAACAAGTGCGACGATCACAGCGACGAAGACAAATATGATGAACATTAAGAAAACAGCCGAAGTTTTTACGAATTCCTTGACGGCATGATTCTATAAAAAATTAGGTACTGGTTTCCATCTCTAATGAAAAATTAACTCACTGCCACAAGTTCGGTGGTATTGGCACAGAAGTGTGAGTCTTGGCAACACACCCACGCACTATTTCCTTTTCCAATTGTTGTGTTCTGGCACACTTTGACAGTATTATCGTGGAAGTGAATGTCTACATCTGAATCTTCCCTGCTACTGTCAATGCATCCATAATCAGTTAACGCGGAGCTATGAGAATTCTGATAACATTTTCCGTCCGTAAAGCATGTATTCTGAAAAAAAAACGTTCTTATAGTGAATCTTCGTCAGTTTTCTAACCTTATAAAGCTCTTTTTCTTCTGTAGTCAATTCTTCGTCAATATTTGCAATCCAACCAGTGGTTCTAGCCACGCATCCAATTTCTCCGGAGCAAAGACAAAGTTTGACATTTTTGAAGTCGACGCCTCGGACTGAAATAGGAATAAAATCAGTTGAATGCCAGAGTCACGAGTCTAAAGATTTGTAGCTAGTAGCTCACAATCAGTGAGCACTTTTTTAATGAATCAGAAAGTCCTTTGAGATAAAAGTACATTCAAAAGGGGGTGATCAGAATGCTTCGAGTAGGGGATAAAGTGTATGAGGACTTTGTTATTCACAAAAAAAATTTGATAGGGGAAGTTTGTAGATTAGCTCGACAGTGAATTGAAAGAAATACTGAAAGCCAACAGATTCAATTTAAGGTGATGAAACTGATCTGTGTTACAGATGGAAAGTTTTCAAGGCATGTAAAACATTGTCTCCATAACAAAAATCTCGAGAACAACGTTTTCAACTTTGAAAACCAATTGCTCTTTAGAAATTCTAGTAAGTTGTTGTCTTCGAGGTAACTCACTTTTGTTTTCTCTAAGTATTGGTATCAGTCTGCGCTTCACAAAGACCTCGCTCTGATGTTGAAGATCTTCGTCCGATGACGAGACTCCTGAAAAAAAGAAATTCATAATTATTAGCCGGATTTTTGCAAGCAACTCACCGAGTGTGGTTAGATACCAGAACAGAAAATGAAGTATCTTCATCTTCCGGTTCTTTCCAGTGAGATCACCGGAACAATATTCTGAAATATTTAGATTAAGTGCATTGAACGGGGAAAAAACAAGATGAGGAAGTCTTAGAGTGGGGCAAAGAAAATATGAAGAAAAAGGAAGAAGAAGAAGCGAGTTGGAAAAAGAAAACAGAGATGAAGAGAGACACGGGAGAAGCAACAAAATACAAGGAGATATGTATACGTGAGCGTGGTTGAGTGTGTATGTGCGAGCAACGGAGGGAGGGAGTGTGCTCAGAAGAGACGGCAAAAGCATTCTTCTTTCTGCCGCGAGCAATGCTGAAAATGTGAGAGGGCTTATAGAAAACAACAGCACTATTGAAAAGCTGTTATTCTGTTTGGAAAAAATAATGGCTCCCGGGACCCATAATTTGAAGCTGGCCAAACTTGCACAACGTAAGACATGCGCTAATTTTAAGCCCAGGATAATAGTGGAGAAAAAGAATAAAAAGAATGAAAGCGGCTGTGACTGAACCGTTTCAAAATCAATAAGGAAAATGACTATAAATGACCATGAAATATGAAACAACTGTTCTTCCTCTTCTTCTACAAATGTGTAAACAATAAACTTGGGAGAACTCAGTCCATCTGGCAGTGCTCTTTTTCTTCCTCTTCTCCTCCTGAAGCCTCTTTTCTCTACCTTTTCTCTCCATCTCTGACCTTCTCTACCTCATGATCAAAACGGAATTCCAAAAAGGGAAAACAGAAAAGGAAGAATTTTTTCCAAATGGTTTTGCCAATGAAAACTGTAGTTAATGATAAACTACCTAGAGTTTGCTATACATATTTTGGTTCGAAATGTTCTGGTTTACTTAAACTAAACGTCTTTCATGATTTCTTGAAGTATGTCAACCTTAGCTACTTTGAATCTCCATGGGGATGTCATTAGTCGTCTTTATCCCCATTGAAAGATTCTGTTTTTTTCGAAATAACGGACT
The DNA here is from genome assembly GCA_963966625.1 of Caenorhabditis zanzibari. NCBI lineage: Eukaryota > Metazoa > Nematoda > Chromadorea > Rhabditida > Rhabditidae > Caenorhabditis > Caenorhabditis zanzibari. The sequence goes on from OZ016471.1 coordinate 10,058,723, forward strand.
TGGAGATGAATTGAATCCACCTTGAGATTCAATGCTGCTAGTAAAGAAAAACTTATGGTTGTTTCTAAATGCTACCCATCAACTGGTACAGTAATCAAGGTGAACTTCTGGTTATCGGAAAAGAACGAGTAAACAAAATGATGAGAAAAAAAAGGAGATGAGAAATCAAACGGAAGGGATACGGTGGAAACACAATCACTAATATTTGGAGGGTTTAATGTTCAATGACAGAAATTTGCGGATGATAAGATATAGGTTTGGGGAAATTCTTTAGGTGATATGTCACTAACGATTCGATGCCTTGATTTCAAAAAATGAAGAAATGATAAAGGAGAAGAACATTTGTTGGATGGGCGGTTTAACGAATCGATTCAACCATCGGTATAAATGAACCCGGTATTTAGAATCGTGTGTTTTGATTCCAAACATAGTATGGTGTTGAAAACGGAAAAAAAAACTTGTTTCAGACTAATGTTTACTACTTCCTCGTTTTATTTTTCAGTCAGAGTGCAACGTTGGAGGAGATTTTTGATTTCATATGAATTGATAACGGTCCGTTCGAGTTTGTGAAGCAAAATAGTGAGAAAATGGCTAAAAAACTACCGTATCCTTTAAAAGTTATCGAACATTTTGAATATCTAGAAGAGTAAGACTTGATAGTTTTGGAGTGAACCGAGCTCGGAAGATATTTTGTCCACAAAACGTCTAAATGAATTATATCAAACTCTTTGATTACCTGAACAAGGAGTAGTTGAGAGAATGGAATACATGTCAAGAAGAATCATTTTGACATGAGTTACATTGAGAATTCATTTTCTTTGGTTTATTTGGAACTGAGTTTCTAGTGATTTCCTAGGGGTTAAGCGAAACTGTCCTATAGGACATGTCCTGAATAATGAAAAAATGAACAAGAAAGTGGTACTAGAACTCCTATTTCTAATTCATTCTCTGAATCACTGGATAATAAATAGAAATATTATAGAAACCAAACTTTTCAAGAACTGTTATTTAACGAATGGTTTTTTAAATTTTAATTCCATCCGCTTTAACACTTGAAAAGTTAATCGAGAAGAGCCAACCTTGCGAATGCTTCTCTGCGCACTCTCGAATATCGATCAATAAAAGACACTGTTGTTAGATACACTTACTCACGTAAACACTTCCGCGCGGAATCGGGTATTTTGGGGTCACTTGTAGCAATAGTATTGATCAGAATGGGGTAAAAAAATAATTCAAAAAAGTTCGATAACTGCCCAAAAAGTGGCCGAAGAGAAAAAAAGCGAAACGAAACAACAAGAGTTTGAAGGTCACCTCCTCTCTGATGAACATGCCGATTGGAAAAGAATTAGTATTTAGTAAAACAGGTCGGAAAATAGGACCATACGATCGGATTGATATTTAGAAGATTTCTGCAAATCAGAAAGGTTTGTGGTGAGCCCTCCCGCTTATCTTCCATGTAGGATGCTTCAGGAGATATAGAGAATACTAGTGATTTTGAAAAAAAACGTTGTGCTGGTATGTACACCTTTTCTATCAAATGTAAGACAATTCTTCAACGGAGATACGGAAATCTTTATTCGACGATGAAGAAAGGAGCTATTAAAGAATATCGCAACATTGAGAAGGAGTCCAACTACAATATTACAGGAAGTTAGGTCGAAATCATCTACAAGTCGGCGACGGTCTTGCCCTTCTCCTCGTAGAGCTTGGCCAACTCTTGAGGGCAAGTGTGCATGTATCCCTTGTTGGCAGCACAGATCTCCTTCATTCTGGTGTATGGATCGTAGTTGCTGAATTAGGAAAATTATAGCACAATAATGCACATCATATTATTTTTGTATCGCGGTTTTAATTGGAGATTCATCGGAAATAGTCTAAATTTACCCTGATTGTTTCTTTGCTGAACGGTAGGGAACAAAACATTTTTCAGCAAATTTTTCTTCCAATAGGGTTGTGAAAATCACCTACTTTGGTTTTCTACAACTAATCCATTAACTATCAGAAACAATGTTCATACTTGTGAATGTTATTTTACAATTTTGATGATTGTATTGAGATAATTTTATCTAGTGAAACGTACGCGAAGAAACGCTCGTATTTCTCGTGTCTTGGCTGGACGTATCCGAAGAAGAATGCGGCTGTCGATCCGACGGCGGCAACCAAGGAAACTCCGATGGCACGACGTCCATATTGATGGAGCATGTTACGGGTGGCGGAAGCGGCAACCATCCTGAAATATCGATTTTACTTGTTGGCGCGAGAAATATGAAAGGATATGAAGCAGAACAGAGAAACATTTCAGGATCGATAACTCGGAGATTCGGATGCGTTTTGAAATTACTTTAATTGAAGAAACTGCCCTAAATTGATCGGGAGAACGTTAGAATTAGTCCAGCAGCACGAAACGCCCTTCTCGATGAAAACGTGAGAAATAAATACGGAGCGACCGGAATATCGGAGTTTCGTTCACAACATAAAATATATGATGATCAGTGGGGAAAATGCAATGAGAACGACGGGAATAAATTAGTGCTAGACCAATGAACACTTTTTGTCTATAAAAACCCGGAAAAATACTTCAAAAACGAACAAAAAATTCAATGCGCCGTGCAAATTATTTTGGAGGGATTACGATCGACTATCGGGTGCAAACACTAAACCGGTGACCGCTACGCGCAAATGCAGAATGCAGGTGTTTGACCAAAAATAATCGATGTCCAGCTCGGGATATTTATTCTTCGCGGTGAACCTGTATCTCTGAGCCTTGTCTATTTTCTTCTTCTTTATTCAATTTCATTCGCACGGTGTCGTGTCTTCTATTCCATTCTTCCATTCACTGTTTTAGTCAATTTCTAGTACTCCTTCTATTTTTCCAATTGTGACTGTCTCTGTGCTGATTCACTTTCTGTCCATTCTATTCCTTTTATTCGTATTCAACATTCAAAAAATGCAGATTCTTCTCATTTCTGATTGTTCTTTCAATTCATCTCTATATTTCTTCAGCACAGAATGCAGGAAGAGCGCGGCAGATCAGCATATCGGCCGAATTGCAATGGTCTCTCCAACTATTACAGGTTATTTAGTGTGAAATTGTTTTCAAATTCATAAATTTATTTTCAGAGAGCGATTTGGCAGCCATTCTCCAGAAGTCTACATGAATCTGCGAATTTCTGGATTTGACGAGCGCATGGAACGTGATGAAATCAAGAAGAGTTTGACAAGCGAGCTCCGAAAGTTCGCACCATTTGAGGTATACTTCTGACAATTCAGAACTCTGTTTGACTAGTCTTGTTGCAGATAAAAGTGGTCAAGAATCCAGAAGAAGATGAACGGTTAGCCTACGTAAACTTTGAACGTGCCGAATGTGCTCGCAAAGTGAGATATCACCTAATGGAACGGTTGAAAGCGGTTCTCGGGAAAAAGGTGCAGTGCGACCCAGCTGGTATTCTTCGTGATCAGGAAGGAAAATATATTCCCGATCGATTCAATCGAGCACAATGCGACAAAAAAGATACCGGTGGTAGCGGAGGAGGAGGCAGTCGTAACCGACCAACGAAAGAACCAGCGACCTGGAGACTTAAGAAAGATGACGATGAAGCGACACGTACTCTGTTTGTCGGAAACATGCCATCCGATGTTAAGGAGAGAGAAATCCGCCATATCTTCGAGCGCTACGGAAAAGTAGAAGAAATTGATATAAAAACTCCAATAAATACCGATGCCGCATATGCATTCGTCATGTTCCAGGTTTGTTACTAACTTCCCGATTGATTTATTAATTCTTTTTTAGACGGTCGATCAAGCAGTTCGAGCCAAAGCGAGTGAGCAAGACAATACGTGTAGAAATGGAGGGTCTCGAATGAAAATCGGATACGGAAAAAGTCAAGTATCGAGAAGACTTTTTGTTGGAGGACTTGGAGATTGGTGTACCCGGGAAATGTTACAGAAAACTTTCCAAAAACATGGCCGTGTTGAGAGTATTGACTATGAGAATGGAGAGCAAATCGCATATATACTATACGAAAACACTTCCGAATCCCAAGAAGCTCATAAGGCCCTCCGCGGTGCAATAATAGTCAGAGGCGAAAATCCGCTTATAGTCGATTACGCAAAAGACTTGACCGTGGTCGATAAACATCAGTTCATGCGAAAGCGCAGAGCTTCCAAATCTCCAGTCGGTGCGAATACAGTACGAACTCCACCGGGATCTCCAAAAGATATTGTCAGGAATTTCGATGAGCTCGACGCCACCTACGCAGCTACTTGGAGTGGCAAAATGTCTCTGAAGAAAACTGATTACCCTGTCAAGTTCTACCGCGTGTATGGAGCAGAACGTTTGGTTACCAAGCTGCTTCGTGACGAAGATGATGTACCTCTGAAGCTGCCAATCAGTCAAAGGTAAAACTGCTCGAACAAATCATATATTCAAATTAATATTTTTCAGATTAGCACTGTCTTCACAAGATTTGCTGTTCCAGAAAATTTCAGCTTGCACCTCAAAGGAACTGAGTCTTGGCGTAATTACTGGAAAGAAAGAACTAGAAGACCTTCAACCACTCGTCAATTATTTCACAAATAAAGAAGCAGCAGGTAGAAATACATTTCCATTTTCCTACAAATTTTTTATGAACATTTCAGGAGTTGTCACAGTACCTGGAGGCATGCTGTACATCTTTCCATTCTGCGAATTCGCCTTGAAACTTCTTGCCGAATTCACTCCACAAATTCACGTATTCAATGAAAATTGCCCATTCCTGCTCGGCGCTCTCGCTGTACGCGCATTAGATGATGGGCACGCTAATAAGTAGATTCGATCGCTCGTTTGTAAATTTTTATAACATTCATCAGATGGTGAATCGTCACCTACTAATTGTATTTTTTCATAAATTGTATCATTCTTGTGAATAGTAATTAATAAATCGAATTAAAAAATCATATACGGTAAACATTGAATACAATCTGAGTCTGTAATGGTGTAATTTCTTCCAATACTTTTAAACTTTCGAACAGACAATAAAGAAAAATTTAGATGGAGAAGCGAAGAGGACCACCTCCATGCCAATCCAGAGAAGGATGCTCTAATCCAGCGAAAATCAGAAAAGCAAAAGATGGAGCCCAACTGTGCGGATCTTGTTTCACAAAAAGTTTTGAGGATGATGTGCACGAAACGATAATAAACAATAATCTGTTCAAAGTAAGTCAAGTACCATTTTTTTAGTTTTTTTCAATGTCTCCACGGCGCTTTTTTACAGAGAGGTGAACGAGTTGCTATCGGTGCCTCCGGTGGAAAGGATTCCACAGTTTTGGCATTCGTAATGAAAACTCTCAACGATAGACACGACTACGGATTGGATCTTCAGCTATTATCAATTGACGAGGGAATCAAAGGATACCGAGATGATTCTCTTTTGGCTGTTGAAAAGAATCGTGTCGAATACGGGCTCCCTTTGACTATTCTTAGCTACAACGATCTTTACGGATGGACTATGGACGATATCGTTGCGAAAATTGGAAAAAAGAACAACTGCACATTCTGTGGAGTTTTTCGAAGACAAGCTCTGGATCGAGGTGCTTTCAAGATTGGAGCGACTAAATTAGTGACAGGACATAATGCGGATGATATGGCTGAGACGGTTCTAATGAATGTTCTACGCGGCGATATTGCAAGACTAGAGAGATGTACGAATATTGTGACAGGAGAAGAGGGTGATCTACCAAGAGCGAAACCATTGAAGTACTGCTTTGAAAGAGATATTGTTATGTACGCAAGAACGAATCAGTTGGAATATTTCTATACAGAATGTATTTATGCTCCGAATGCGTATAGAGGATATGCCAGAAAGTATGTTAGAGATTTGGAGAAAGTGCATCCGAGAGCGATTCTGGATTTAATTCGTAGCGGAGAGAAGGTTTCGGTGAAGAAAGAGGTCGAAATGCCAACGTTGAAAACTTGTGAGAGGTGAGTTTGCTTTAACGATATCTATTCACATAATTACCGATCGCCACTTTCAAAAGTTGAAAATGTTCTGAATACCCGTGAGCTTCAAAATCTCACAATTTTTCACTGATAATGGTCAGGTATCAATTTTTGGCGATATTTTTAGGCGCGTCAATTTTTTATTCAAAAATTGGATTCCTACAAATGATAAAGTAGAATCTCAGCAATCGATTCATATAGTTAAGTTTTATTTTGGTCTGGTTGGGACTGAGAAAAATGGGATTTTAAAATTAGCACTGTAATTAGTAAAAGAAGTGCGAAACTCACTATCAGTGGTATTTTTAAAACCCGTTTTTCTCAATAATGACTATTTAGAGCGAACTATACGAATCGATAGCTGAGATTCTACTTTATAATTTGTAGGAAACCGATTTTTGAATAAAAAATAGACGCGCCTAAAAACATCGACAAAAGTGGAAAAAATATATTGAGATTTCGGAGCTCACAGACATACTAAGAAAATTTTCAGTTTTTGAAACTGACGATCGAGAATGCTGTGCTATTCAGTTACTTTCGTTCTGAATGGAAAAATTGCAGATGCGGCTATATGACAAGTCAAAAAGTGTGTAAAGCATGCCTGCTTATCGAAGGACTAAACACAGGAAACACTGATCTGGGAGTCAAAAAGTCGAAAAAGACCAAGAAAGTTATAGTTGAGACGGAAGGAGAGGAAAAGGAAAAAAGTGGATGTGGAAGTGGAGGCGGAGGAGGATGTGGGTGTGCAGAAGCGTCCGATGAAATTGAAAATGAGGAGACGAGGAAGAAATTGAAAGATTTACAGTTCTAAACTTTGTGTGATTCGTTGATTGTTTTCTTTCCCCGTGATGTGCTTCCTTTTGTTCTTGTTCTTGTTACTTACCTTGTTGGAGTTTATAAAATTCACAATGCTAGATCGTTCTCGGTCAAAAAACGTCAGGGAAAAACAAAATGTTCTTGGTGTGTGTGACGAAAAACCAACAAAGATCAAATATTTAGGAATCTTAGTTTATTTTTTGTTCTAAACCTCGGGTCGGTGTGGGGGAAAATATATAAAAAGTAAAAGAATGCAATGATTGAAAAAGACAAAAAGCAAACAAGATTGAACGTTTTTTTTTGGACGAGAAAGGGAAAAATTAGAGCAGAAATTGAGAGAAAAAATGGGGGAAGAGATGTTTAGTGATATGAAAATACATCTAAAGGGAGACGTAAAAAATGAACAGGGACTGAAGAAATATGGCAAAACGGATTGTTAGTAGACGGGAAACAGAGGGAAGAAATCTAAAAATTCTTCTTGGAGAAAAGAACAGTGAACAGTTTTACACGTGGACTCAAATGGGGGTGAAGAGTAAAAATTATGCAAAGTGGAAGAGAGAAAATGTGTTCACAGTTGTTGTTTTCTGACGAAATACCAGTTGTCAATCCAAAAGAAACGGATAAGAAGAGAGACTATTCCAGAAGTGACTACAATTGAATCTGTTCCATACAGATGAGATTCAGATGACTACTTTGAAAAGTGAGGATTTGTATAAGAGAAATTCAGGAATGCTTCAGGATCAATTGATGCGAGTAGGTTCTTGTCGTGAACCGGCGTCAACGCCGCCCTCTCGTTTGTGAAGTCTTCGTCGAAGTTGGAGGCATCAGAATTTGATTTCTGAAAATATCCCAGGTATGGAAGATAAACTTCTGCATAACTTACAATATTTGGCTTGAATGGGGGAGGTACTTGTCGGTTTTCGAACCGTTTCCAGTCAACTCCTCGGAAGAAACAATGTTGTCTGATTGGTCCATCAGGACATTCTGGCATTCCGAGACGAGTATTCGGGTTACGGTCGAACAATGCGGAGAGGCACTTGGCAGCTTCTTTGGAAATAGTTTTAGGGAAATAGGGTCTTTCATTGAGGATTGAATCGAACAATTCGTCTTCGCCTTCTCCGTGGAATGGTGATTGTCCAACCAACATCTCGTACATCAGAACTCCGAACGACCAAAAATCGACAGCTTCGTTGTAGAGTTGTCCCTTGATGATCTCTGGACTAATGTAATCTGGTGTTCCACAGAAGGTACTGGCCATTCCATTTTCTCTATTCATTTCTGTTTTGGCCATACCGAAGTCAGCTAATTTGATGTGACCGTCACAGTCAAGAAGAACGTTATCCAATTTGAGATCTCTATAAGGATTGGTATTATAGAAACAGTTATAAATCAGAGTTACTAACCGATAAATGATATTATTAGTGTGAAGGAATTGAAGAGCAACTACGATTTCGCAAGCGTAGAATCTCGTCCTAGCTTCATCGAATTTCTTGATCTGTTGAATATGATGCATTAAATCTCCTCCATTCAAATATTCCATTACAAAGAAGAGATATTCCTGAAATTTGAACATTAATCTTCGAAAAGTGGCAGAATCTTTCAACTCACATTAGTTTGGAATGAGCAATAAAGTTGACACAGGAACGGGCATTGACTGGCCAGAATGAGAACTCTTCGTTCGATGTAAGTACATTCTGTATCATCATCCTCCAATATCACATCCTTCTTCAGACACTTCATTGCGTAGAACTCATTCTTTCCTTTTAGTTCGACTAGCATAACTTTTCCGAATGATCCTTTTCCGAGAACTTTGAGCAGATTAAAATGAGGAAGAGCGAATTTCTTGACTGGACCATCTCCTCCTCCCCAGATGTTGTCCATGTACTCATCGGTATCTTTCTGTTCTTCCACACTGTATTGATGAGACTTGAAAAGGTTCTTGAGCTTATTCGGCAGGCTTCCGTTGCTTTTCGTGTCTCCATTGATATGCAGATTTGCAATGTTCGGAGGACAGCTTGCAGTGGCATGAGTACCTCTCTTGATCTCGTGGTACATCTCACTGAGTTGTTTTTGATTCACACCGCATAGGTTAGACATGAGTCTCTCGCATTTGTGATGACACGCCACATTACATACTGGAATATTTGAGTGATAAGATAAAGATAGAGTCATTTTAGATTCTGTCGTAGTGGGAATTGAGAAATGAGGGAGGAAGCAAGGCTGTCCGGCCCTCCTGGCTACTTTTTTTATGGCTCGGGTACTTCCGCGGCCCGGAGCTTTTTTGATCCAGAGAGCCTTCTTTCAAAATTACGGCTGGATTCAACCATGGCGGCCTACTCACGGCCCAGAAAAGCTGGCCGTGTGAAAGCCTTGTTAGGAAGAATGAAATAACTATAGGATTACTTACCATCACATCGAAGTCCCTGTTTGAATAGTCCGTACAGCATAGATCCACAGTGATCACAGAATGTGGGACTTTTGAAGTTGTAAGTCTTGAATCGATGAGGAATATCCACCTTGAATCTCTCTTTCAGAGCCTGAAACAACGTATTTTCAAGGATCTAACTTGAACAACTTTAACAATTCTACGTATAGCTAGAACCCCATAATGGAACCCCATAATAATTTCCCCATAGTATAGAACCCCATAATACATACAGGGGAGCCCCATAATATTCAAAAACTGTAAAGCTCCAAAAGTTCGAAACTCGCATACCAAAACTCAATCACTATTTATACCTCCCTCCTACTAGTCAGCTGTTTTTACGATACAGGCTATAATTTTTCGAACACGCATGTTGACTCAGATGTATAAATAGAATTGATGAACAAGTACAGAAGCCAATGACTATATTTGAAAGCACTTTGAGATCTAGACCCGGTTTCGGACTCGATGATTTGGAGTCAGAGTTTTTAGAACTTTTGAGTTCACATCTCAAGATTCCCAAAGATCTTCATATTCTGAATTCCTCACCATAGTCTCCTTGGTGTTCTTCGCACTTCCAGGACATTGCATAATCACTTTCTCATGGCATTTTTTGTGCACAGCGGCCGAACATAATTGACATTGATATCCTTGTTTGTTCAGTCCCCACATAAAATCAGAGCACAACGAGCAGAAATGGGGCTGACGGAAGAAAGTGGCCACGAATTGATGGCCTCGAATCTCGTGGACTCGTGCATGTTTTATCGCTCCTGGAACATTGGAGGTGGAAAAATGATAAAAACTATAAAAAGGTTGGTTGCCTACCTCTACGGCGTTGAATTCCAGGGCCAGAATTGCTTCGGGATGTCATAATGTCCTCTACAGGGTGATCGTCATCCGCTGAAAACAAAACAAAACTAATGAATTTGATAGAATGGACAAGTTGCTTCTTTTTTGTGATTTCTTGCGAGTAGGACCTAGGCCAAAACTCAAACACTTTGGAAGAAAGGATTAGAGAGAAAAGAAGAAAAAGTGGGAGGAGTCATCTAGGGTTCTTCTCTTAAAATCGGAATGAACAGAAATTGGTTAAGTTGGCGACAGAAACAAAGAAGTTGTGTATGCCGTCGTTTCTCTTCTTCGGTCTCAGATGTAGTCGTCGCAAAATTAAGAAGCACAAAACATTTGGAGAATCGGTCGACCGAAGGAAACGTCTAATAGTGTTCTGATTAGAGAGAACTTAGACGGAGAAAGACGAAATAAGAAGAACCGGTTGACAGTTATACACTCTGATATATAGATTCTCTCTTTTTGACGTCATCAGTGGTGACCCCTGTTTATTTGGTTGAAAATGAGAAAGACCTGCTTTTGGGCGAATTTCGAACTTCTACTATTACGAGGGCACTTTTGTTTTATGTTTGTTGTTTAATCAACGATGAACAAGTGTCTTACAAAAAAAATGATGTCAAGTTTAATTCAAAAATTACATTACCAAATCACAAATTCAAACAAAAAACCCAACCACTTTTGCAACAGAAGCGCTAAATTTACCTTTGGCTGGAGAATCGGAATTTTGAATCATTTATAGATCGTCAGAAGGTGAAGAAGGAGATGAGGGAGTAGTGGTGAGAATGAATGAATGAGAACCTTGCCCGCGGGAAAGAACGATACGATCTATGGCATTGACCCTTACACTCGGGAGGCATGACCATTTTTCAACTTTACAGTTTCAGAAATGGGTTAGGAGACGACGAATTTGGATTGAAATATTTCAGAGTGTGAAAGTCAAAAAGTAATAGACATCTTGAATTTTTCAGATGAGTTTATGGTAAATAGGGAATGACCAAACTCGAGAATCTCTTCTTAAACCACTTAGAAAAATATATACAGTATTCCTGCGTTGAATACTCTCTTCAAATTTCAATTTTCTGTTTGGATGCCGTGATTTTCCTATTCAATTATATAGATTCGCGGGAAAGTTGCCTTGCGACACGCATAGCTTGGCTCACAGGCCTCGAAGGGAAAAACTGTATATATTTTTGTAAATTGGTGGATCAGAGCTTTCGAATGGAATAAGTTTCGATGGAAAAGGCGACTTCGAGTTCTGGTCATTTCCTAGTAAGTTTTAAGGAGTAAAATTTAAAATCAAGAGCCCCAAAATCAAACTAAACTTGAAGAAGTCTTACAGTCAATTTAATTCTGGAGACGGCGGAATCAAAACATTCAAAAAACTGAAACCAAAGCAAGACTCTGTATTCCTTTTCAATTCCGACCATTGTTTTTGTATCTACTTTGAAATCAAGATAAAATCCCAAAAACCTGATTATTGATGTATTCTGAACGGTCATGACGCATATCTAACCTTTCAAAAACAAACCTATTTTGTTTTTGATCTTCGCGGTTTCTTGTCGGTTGCCACGTGATTCCTAAGCAAGACACCACGTCATTTTTCCTACCAAATTACTGACAAAATGACCTAATTAGAGAATCCGAAAAGTGACAAGAGAAAAGTGTGAAAGGTTGTGTCAGGCGGATGCCCAAACGTTGGCAAAAAATGCAAATTAGAAACGACAGATTGGGGAGTGGGAAATGGTCGAGGGCTCCGTGGAAGATGAAGAAGAAGAAGTAAGAAAAAAAGGAAAATCGAGATTTGCATACTTGTGTGACCAGCTTACCTCTTTCAGAAAAGGAGAGGCACGTTTTGCAGGAAGAGAAGAAGGAAGACATTTTTGAATAAATTTTTCAGGGGGAAATAGCGGTCAACGGGACTAGCGAAAAGTTCCGAGAGCTCGTCTACAGTTTATTGGATTCATCGGGAGGCTTCGAATAAGATTTCAATTAATTCTTCGGGTTCGGGACGCCTTCTAGCTTTGTTTGCTTTTCATTCTGTCGTCAGCCAAAGAAAACGAAAGAAAACGAAACAAATGAAACAAAATCTAGAAGATGTTCTAGGAAAAGTTAGGAATACACTATAGCCGCTTCAATATTAGACTTTTGGAATAGGGCAATCTTGAGATGGAATGGGAAGTCATAGTGGGACCAATTATTCTTCTCTTCCTACCGTAATCGGAGCAATTATCCCTAATAATTTGTCTGGAACATGAGAGATGATAACTTCAGCGCTCAGTAATAGGCGGAAGTATCATCATGATTGACTAGATTCAACTAGAAGTTACGAGGAATCGAAAGTTCGTCTTCGGAGAAGAGCATTGGAAGCAAATGCAAATCCGGAAAAGTGCTTTTTCTTGAACTGGATCACAACACAATGATGTGACGATGGGCAGAAAAAGGCAAAGAATATAGATTCATGATAAGATACGGTTTCTGACTTGACCGTCAGTTCGCTGAACAGACTTTGATAGGTTCAGAAATTCGAGCATTTGGCCAACATAGCTAGATTACAATTGTTTCAATGATCGAGAAAAAATAGGATTCAAAACTTTCCGTTTCTACTATTTTTCAACAAAAAAAAAGACCGAAACGAAACGTAGCAAAAGAATGAAAATAAAAGTTTTTTCTCCTTTTCTTCAGAATCAAGTGATTCTGATGCAAATCAAGACGACATTCTCTTATTGTTCAGACACACTATACCCGTGTGAACTTTCTTCATTTCTTCAGGTAACTCACGTGCATTCTTCAGATGCCTAGTTTGAGCCAGAATTCGTCCGTTTGGCTTAGTGTTGATCCAGATGTGTGTGATCGCGTCGCTTTTGCATTTCGAGATGATATCCTGGAAACAAGAAAAGAAATGGATGGAAACTGATTGGATGAGAAAAGGTTGGTTTCGGTTTCCCCGCCCGTGATTTGAGTCAGACGACGACATCGTCAGAAAAGAAGAAGAAGAAGCGTTGACTGGGCACATACACGATGCGTATGTTTTTCGAACCGAAATTCAATTTCAACTCCCGCCGTTTTCGACTCCTCCGTTTAGGAGACCTCTCCTCTTTTTACCACTCTCCCACAAGTCAGTTTTGAGTTCTTCTGAAGCTCCGAAGATATTGGAAGACGTCGAAAAGGGACTAATGAATTATTAACAATTCCCCTAATCAGACATCACTTATCATAAAAGAGAGACAACAACATTGCGTGATGGAAGGAATTTGGCATATAGGTGGAGAGATAGAGATCAGGTCAAAAACAGATCAGTACTTAGTTTTGTAGAAAATATACAACTATTTGGGGAATTTGTTTTGCATTTGTTTTAGAGAAATAAAATGGTACGGAGATTCGATGGAATGGTTTATATAGATAGAGAGACAGGTACCAATTAGCATGATATCATTTTTTGGGGTGAAACCTTTTGAAAACGTAATTTGGCATCATTTTAGCGGTTATAAATATGACCTAGATGAATTATGACAACATCATTCGGTTTTTAAGGTATACTAGAAAACAGACGTTCACTAGAAGGAATGTCTTACAAAAACGTCGGCCAGCCGAAAAAAAACGAAAATGCTTTGGATTCTCGACCGAAAAAAGGAAACAAAAAGGTGTGAATGTCGTTGTCTCTATGGGAAACCATTGTCTTCGTTTTCTTCCTTTTCCGGATTTATGACGTCAGGAGGCTACGGTAGTTTCTGAGATTTTGGAAGCGAAAGCAAAAGTATGGAACCTATTTTTCAGCGGAAGACGAAAAAATAGCAGGAGCAAAAGAGGGTGAAAAGGAGCATCTCGCGAAAGGAAGAAGAGAAATAATATGAAAACGAGGCGAAATTTCGATGGACAAAACATTGCCCTGAGGCGAAAAAACTTGAGTTCTTCTTCTATCTTTTTTTGAGGAGAAGCCCCCGTCTCGCAGGTTTATGAAAATCGCCGCCCCCGTTTTTTTGTGTTTTCCGAACTTTTTCTTCTCCATTTTTCTTCTTGTTCACTTCACTACATCTTCTTTGTTGATTTTTTTCGTCTGCACCAACACAAACAGAATATCAAAAAAAGGAAAGAGGGGTTTTTGAGATGGACGATTTTTCAAACGGGAAGAAACACGGATAAGCGATGGATAAGAAGGCAAACGAAGAGGGTCCCGGGGATGCTCCCGAGGGACAATCAAAAAGAAAAAAGAAGACCTAGAAAAGATATTTCTGCTTTTGCACTTTTCTTATGAGGAAAAATTAGATTCGATTACCGTAAAATGGATAAAAATTCAGAAAAATGAATACTTTTTACCGTAAAATCTGTATTAGAAGGGCATCCCGATGAGCTCAAAATGAGCACGTTCTTGAAATTCAAACGGATTGAAATTAGTGTTTTTAGAATCCTCGTCAAAAGTTGGCTGGACACCTCGAAAAATAAGTTTCAAATGTCTTCTCCAGCAGATGTTGTGATCCGTTTTGAGAATTCAGCATTTTTTAATGTTGGAAAAATAATGTGACATGCCTTCTAATACTGATTTTACGTTAGTTTTGAAATTTTGGAATTGCTAGAAAATACCTACAACAGGAAACTAGGAATCAGTAACACTATTTTGATTCTAAGCAAAACGGAAACTTTTTAAAAAGTTATAGCTGGAAACAAAGCACCCAAAAACTTTTGGAAAGAATGGAAATTGGGAGCTGGGACTTACAACTAGCACAAACTTCATCGTTCAACTGTAGTATCCGAAATTTTTATCAGAAGTAATATCTCCGATATTCAAGTTGTCATAACCCACACTTTCATCAAACGTGATCTCTCGGATTCCACCGGAAATGAAAGATTTGCTTACCTTAATAAGAAGACTAATCGCTTCATAGATCTCGTTCAGAACTTCGGTCATCTTGTCAAAGTCGAAAGAAGACATTTTGAGACCTCAGAAGGAGACCAACAAAAAAAGAACCAGAAATCTAGGAGTGCCCGGAAACTGCTCCAAACAGAGTCCCGCCCACTTGTGAAACAGAAACCGGTGAGGATATTCCAGAAAAGTAGAGTCAGAAAGAAGTTCGTGAATGGGGGCTCACATGGAGGGGATAATTTGGAACTGGATTTACGACGGGGAAGGGGAGAGATTGAGAGGAAGAGAACAACTGACTGGGAGGGACAATAATTCAACTCTTAGGCACTTTAGAAATAAGTTTCCGAGCATACTTTGGCTTCATTCAGACACTACATATGACGTCTTCGGTTCTCTTTCAAAAAAAATTATCTACTTTACAAGTGGTGTAGAAGAATGTGATACTTTGAAAAAAGGTCCGTCATCATCTCCGGTGCTTCTTAAACTTTCAAACATCAAAAATCCCAAAAATGGGGGTAATAATTCGTGTCGACTCTTTTTTTTTTTGCGTTTCTTGCTCATAAAATTTGGTGAAGCTGAACAAATTGTCCAGGCCCGGACCAAGAGCCAACACCAGAATAAGAAGAAAAGAGTCAGAAGATGTTGCCCTTCTGAATTCCCATCGGGACCTATTTTTCTTTCTTTCTTTCCAATCCAAACCACACATACTTCAAGTCTCATCGTCGCTTCAACAACCGGTGTCTGATTGAACATGAGCACAATTTGGAGAATTCGTCCTTCTGCAACCGCCGTATCCCAACATTTTTCCCATTCCGGATAAAGTGTTTTCTTTTTTTGAACTAGGCGAGATTCTCCTGCAAAATAAATAGTTGGATGATGTCAATGGATATTGCAAAATTCAGATTAAAAAAAAATAAATTAACTTTCTTTCAAACGATTTCCGATTCCTTAGGCTTTGAACAAACTTTAAGAGTTGGGTCAAAACTGAAAAAAACTCACCATTAACTTCAATTTTTTCTTTCACATTCACAGCTGCTTGTAGATCAGTTGGCGAGCATCCGGCTGGAAGTAAATCGGCAGGAACATCCGCACGAAGTAACTTCAGTCTGCAAGTAGAGTTGAATGAGACAAAAAAAGTATAAAAGATGGAAAAAAGGGTTTGAATGTGCACTTTTTGTGGATGGACAAAGGAGAAGGGAAATTTGAGGAAGTTCTTTTTTAGGAGACAAAGGGACACTTACTGTTGTTGAGAAATTCTTGTTGGTTTTTCAGTTTCTACACTGCAACTTTTATGAAATCAAGGTTTTTGATTTAGACATTATTGGGTTTTGATATTTTAAATCTTGGGAACTTTTGTGAGCTTGAAGTGACATTCTCGAGTAAATATGGAACGATTCTATTAATCTAGCTAATGAAAACCCATACTTTTTAACTTTTTTCGGGGATTTTATTGAATTGTTACAGTTTTCTTGGAATTACCGTAAAACCTCTAATATTAGGACACCCTGAAGGCCAACTTTCGATAGTCTGCACGACCGTAATTTTTTTTCTTGCGATAAAATTTCCAGCAAACAAAAATAGACTTCTCAGCTACAAAACGAACTATATGTGATTCTCAGAAAGTTGATTTTATTTTCATGAGGTTTACAAGCTTTATTTTTCGAGGTCCCTCTATCAAAGGTTTTACGGTAAGTTCAAAATTAATATTTAGGCGAAAACATCATTCAGAACTATTCTTTTTCATCTTTCAGAATTTTTAGTTCAAGATTAACTAATGGATTCTGCAAACTGATGGAACTTTTTCAGTTCTCTCTTTTAGAATCTTGAAAAACGAACAATTTTTTACAAACAAAAAGACTCACCGACACGCATTTTCAGTCTGAGCCATCACGAAATCCGCTTCCAGTGAAGTCTCACTCTCCGGTGGCGGATCCAACGAAAATATATCGATAGCCTGAAAAAGGAAAGTAAAATATTTAAGAAAGGAAATCCCGTTTGTTGCCCTTTTTTCTCTTCTCTTCGTCTAATTATCTCTCTTTCCTAAAAAGTTCTCACTGACACTTCGGCTCTTCTGCAACTGCAAAAGAGCGTAAAAAGAGCAGACCAAAAAAAAAACGTCATGTCTAAAAATGAAAAGAGAATGAGTAAAACGAGGAGAAAAAAGGCGAGAAATTTTGGGAGTAAAAGAAGAAAAATGAAAAAAAAAACCAAAACGACCCCAGCAAAACTCCTCGTTAAATGTATTATCTTCGTAATTCGGACCCTTTCTCTCTCTTTCGATCTCTACTTGGGTTCATGTCAAAAACGACGGATTGAGGACGGAAAAATGGAGAAAAAGATCTAAGTGAGATTTACAAAATGTATGAGGTCCTTGGGTGTCTGACAAAAAGACAAACACTTGAATTGAGAATTGATGGAGAAAACGAAAATTGAATAGAGAGGAATAGGTTTTCTCTATATTCCAAGGTATTGAAGGGGAAATTGAGAAAAGGAAACGGAGACTCTATAATTAGGTGGAGGAGCGGGCTCAATTGAATTGAGCGTCTAGAAGAGATTCGTTCGGTTTTTCAAACATGTGATCCGAAGAAAATTGTAGACTTCGTTATCAATGACTCATTTCTCTGGGTGGCAGAAAACAGGGAAATTGATAAGGGACACGCGGCTCGCCTTTTTTGTAACAGTCTGATTTTATTATTCTTGGCTTCAATATTTTCCTTCATTTCTCTTTCAGACCATTTGAACAAAAGAGTATTTATCAGCATCGTTGATTATTGATGGGTACGTTTTGGGGGTGGTGATTTGGGGGTAGGCGAACCGAACCGAAGAGAAAAGTTTGATGGGAGAAAACGAGAAACGAGACTCTGATGAAAGTATGCAAATAGCAGAAACAGCGGCGAACGAGAGACGAACAGTTGTTGGCAGTAGTAGCGAAGGGTCGAACGGCCGATTGACAAGAAACGTAGAAGAAGAAGAAGATGGAATAAGAATGAAGGAAACCAACAAAGAGAATGGAAACAAGGAGAATGCTGGAACTAGTTCATATAGGTGAGTGAAACACACAAAATGTCCTTTTTGGATGCGGAGAAATAGAGAAAGAAAGATGGACGAGGGCTGTTGTAAAAACAGTATATTTATAGCGTTCTCAAGTAACAAGGGGTACTTCTAGAATAGATTTTTGAGGAACATCAGGGTCGGAAAAAGAGAAAGGAATTTACCGGGAAATCTGTATTAGAAGGGAACCCCGATGAGCTCAAAATGAGCACATCGTTGAAATTGAAACGGAGTAAAATTAGTCTTTTTAGAATCATTGTAAAAAATTGCCTAGACAAGTCAGAAAATATGTTTCAAATCTCTTCTTATTCAACGGATGTTAGATCCATTTTGAGAATTCAGCATTTTTTTGTGATACAGATTTTACGGTATATGGCTCTCTGAAAGTTCTAGAAGAGATCTCTTAACATTTACAACTTTGAAATCCTCAGTTTTCAGCACCACGTGGCAATTCAGTCTGAAAGGATTCTTCATAGCCGTCACCGTCATTATTCTATCGTACAACATTCTAGCAGGTAAGAACTCAAAAATGAACAGAGAACTTTTTTGGGTAACTTAATAATTCTCCTACAAAATAAGTACACATCACTTGGTCATTGAATACCCTGTCATTTTCAGTGACCAACCCCCGCCCGTCTCGTTTCTCGGTCATCACCAAAATGGCTCCTCAACACTGCGGTCTCAATTTGCCGGCGAGAATCCAGAATTTGATACTCGATGTAAGTGCCTTCTCTTACTCTCTCTTTTCCCTAACACTCATTTATTGTTCAGAAACACAATGAAATTCGGTCAAAAGTGGCTCTCGGTCAGTATTCAGTTGATGAGGAGTATCTTCCACCAGCGGCGAATATGCCGAAATTGGTGAGCAATTTAGTTGCGAAAAGGATTACTGTAGCATTTATAGATGTGGGATTGTCAACTGGAATTGGAGGCTCAAAATCGTGCGAAAGAATGTAACCTGGGAATGGAGAAATTGACTGAGAAAATGAATGGCCTAGAAGAAGTGCGAGGAGAGAATGCATTCTACTTTCGAACTGATGAATTCGATTATTCAGATGCAGTTTTGGTATGAAGCTGTGTCAAACATCTAAATCAATCCAAATTTGACCACATGATAGCATCTTTTCAGAAAATTGTCATAAATATTTTATTTCACAAGAAATGTTTGCTTTTCAGCGAGGAATCGAAAGAATGGGTGATGAAATCGCTATTGCTGGAATCAAAAAACTCAACTTGGCACGATACGACAAACGAATCGGCCACGCGACACAGGTTTGAGTGTTTCCAATAACAGCAAGATAGAGACGTTTTTTATCAGATAATCTGGGGAGAGACACGAAAACTGGGATGCTCGGTTCAAGAGTGCGCGCCTCGTAGGGATGGAACACTTGACGGGCAAAAGTACAATGTCGCTGTTTGCAAATACTATCCGACGTGAGAATCAGTTTTTTTTCTAAATTTTCTGGGTTCTGAGAGGAGGATGTGATGGATGGGAGAAGGAGGAGAAGGCAGTTTTGTGTTCAGTGGGAAAAATTTATATTTACACAGCTCAATATTCGGATGAATGTTGAAAATAATATGTAGGTCGTAAATGTTTTTCCGAGATTTGAACATCTGTGAAGTCAGAAAATTAGAAGAAGATAACGAGCAACCAGATGTACTCTCGCTGATTTGAATTTTCAGAGGAAACGTTTTCAAAACTTCGACGCCAACATCGATCTACAAATTTGGAGACGTTGGAAGCAGTTGCTCGGAAGGAACATTCGTTGATCCGACGAGTGGTTTATGTGTGGAAGCGACGTGGCATGAGAAAGAAGAAGATGGTTACAAAGAGTGAACTTGATAGGCTAGAATTATGTGAAAACGAGAGAATAAATATACGGAATAGGAAGAATAAAGAAAAGAGAGAAATTGACAGCAATTTTGTAGGCGTCGAGAAGGCGAAGAATTCGGCGGAGGCTCGCCCCGTGAGCAGTCGTTGACATGAAAAGAAGAAGAACACAAACAAATAATTCAGATGCATTCTGAGGCTGATTGACTGCGATTTCGAGCCAACGATAGAGAGCTGCTCGGTTGATTCTCGCCAAATTGCTGCTCGTTTAGTTGAGAGCTTTCTGGAGTCGAGAGGAGAAGGAGTGAATGTGTCGACAGGCACATAAATTTTTTGTGCACCATATTCATGTCTACACGCGATATTACTACGATGAATCGACTCGGTTTGTAGTCGTCGTCTGGGATAATAAAGCTGAAGGAGGGGAATATGAATGATTGGAAAATGGAGAGATGGGGGAATGAAGGGGTCTAGAAGGGATTGTGGGAAAGCGTGGACCATATATTCAAGCGGATTCAAAATTCAAAGAGATCGTTATCGGAAATCTGAGAGTTCAGATTGACAAAGAATCAAACAGCGATTTCTGACCATTTTTTGGCTAAAAGATCTAGAATTTCAAACGGATGAATAAAGGCTAGAATTATCAGTAGGACAACATTGGAAATTAGGGATTTTGGAATTCAAAATTTCTTCTTTCGGGTTCTGAAAAGGTCCCTCAAAAGGAGCGGATTCAAAAAGTGAGAAAGTGGGCGTCGTTATCGGAAGTTTTTTGGAAATCAAAGAGTTCAGATTGAGAAAGAATCGAATAGCAATTTCTGACCAAATTCCAGATTTTAAAATCTAAAATTTGAAACGAACTAATGCAAGCTAGAATTATCAGTAGGACAACAAGAAATTAGGGACTTGGAATTCAAAATTTTTGCTTTAGGGTTCTGAAAAACGTCCCTCGAATTCGAGATTCTTCATTATCTTCCCACATGTTAAGGCGGGAAAATTGAAATTTTCAAAAGATATGAGTTTGACAATCAATTAGTCGGCTTCAGGATTACTGGAACTGCTAGAGTATGAAGGATTCCAAGGTCTGGAAAATTCTAGAAATCGTGAGAAGGATCAGGGATCCTGAGAGACCCTGAGATTGAGATACCGTAATTTTCAAGTTTCTAGCTTGATTTTGAGCCAAGCTAAATGGAATGTAGCCACCTACCTAGTACAAAAAATAGAGTAGCAATCAGTAAACAAAATATAAAAACGTGGGTAGTTCACATTGATCAAGCCAAAAATCAATTGAAAACAATAAAGAGATTTTCAATGAAAAGAAGAAGAAAATAAATTAAAAACAGTTGTCTTCTTTCTAAACAATAAAAATAATTGTTGTGGTTTTACGAATGCTCTAAAGGGATACGGAGGTGATGGATGTCTCCATGCTTTTCATCGTTCAATCAAGAGGTGTGAGGACTCTGGGACGACAAGAATGATAAATGGTTTGTTGGGTTTGTGAGAGAAAGAGATAGAAGATGAACAGTTGTCTGAAAAAGGTTAAAGTAGAAAGAAAAGTGATTGAGAGAAAGAGAAATGAAGAAAAAGAATAAGGGATGAGAAACTAGGAGAATACAGGCAGGTGAGAGAGGAATTTCTCGGGGCCAACCACTAAATATACATACCAGTGAAAGACTCGCAACTGTCGGAGAGGCGCCCTCCCGACAAACACAAGTGACAAACACAGAGAGAAAAGGGAAAAACGGTGAAAACCAAACGAGATGAACACAAAGTTTGCGATGGCATCAGGAAAAGCCTTCGGAAGTAGGGATCTTCCCACAGTGGTTTTCGATCGGACCCCCACATGTTTTGGAATGAGAAAAGGGCGTGGGAGATTTCAAAATCATTTTAATTGCCAAAACATGTGTTGTCTCCAACGATCCGACGGCAATTTGGAATGGAGAGAGAGAGAGAGAGATTGGGGAAATTGAAATCCGATGGCGTTGCTTTCGATCGGATCGTATTCTGCCGAGAAGGAAGGGACGAAACCGGATTTTCATGAAAAGAGAGGGAGGACCTTCTAGGTTTACGATGATTTTGGGAAGAGAAGAGAAAAGAAAAAGGAAATACGCCCACAAATAAATCAATTGTTTGTTTTGTGTCACTAACTACTCGAAAAGAGACCTCCCGAGGTCGGATGGATGAGATGATGACAATTTTTGAACTTGATATGTTTTGGTTCATTTCGAGTGAGATTGACATATGATCGGGGGTGGGCTGGGGGTGGGATTGGTATTTTCAGACAATTGACCTTTAGGGCAGTGCTTATAACAAAAAAATATCATTTCAGGACTCTAAAACTTAAATAACTTTACAATCTTTGATGATATTTAAGATCACAGTTTCTATTATAGAGTACATCTTAATATTTGAAAACAGAATCTTAAAAAAACTGCCAGATAATTCTTCACCTGTTTTTTCAGATGTAGGTGAGTTTCAATCTGCATAAACGGAAACCTATTGAAGACCTGCAGAGTAAGATTCGTTTTGATAAACTGAAATTCATTTCAGGAAATTCGATTTGGAGATGTCGGAAATTTCTGTTTCCTGTTAGACCGAAAAGTAAGCCATCAATTTTATATGTAGTTTTAGATGTCTGAACGAAGGTTTCAAGCTGAATTCGACAAAGAAAATTGTAGAGGAAATGACTGAAAAATGTTGAGATAGACCAAATTTGAACTATTTGAAGTCCGTTTCCACTCCCCTAATTTTTATTTCCTTTAACCACTCCTAATCACAATAATCTGATTTCAAATAAGCGTTCGTCCAGATTCTCAGGGTTTCAACACGGCAAGGGATGAAATGAAAAGAATGAGAAGAAAAAGCAAAGAGCAAGCATAAACACATTGAGCACATGCTCTACTCCCTCTTTTTTCCAAAGTGTTGGGTTAGAATCGAATTATCAGTTGAAAGGGAAAGAAAAAAGGAGAAGGAAATAAGGGCAAACGAGCAGAAAATGGGATCCGGATGAAGCTGTGTACTTCGGAAGAGTGGAAAAAATGAGACTGAACTTTTTGTAGTTGGAAAGAAACCGGAAGAAGGTGATCAGAAGAATTTGACAGGAAGGTCTGCATTATGAGTTTTATGAGTCAAGAGTCAGAAAATCAGAAGGTTTGAAAATTTGGGACATTCTGTGCGGAATTCAGATCAAAATACTCATTTACAATGATGGAATCTAACTAGAAAAAAAAAACAAAACGAAATATGAGCTATCAGGTTGAAAAAAAAAACAATTGAGGTCCGGTTTTGCTTGAAGCCGGTATTATGAACATACAAAACAAATTGTATTTAAAATTATTCTAGAACAACTTCTAGCTAATTTTTGTGTCTGAAAATTGAGTATTCAGCTATATAAAACGAAAAAAAGATGAATCTTAAAATTTTCATCTACATCTGAAGGCTTTTTTCGAAATCTAGCTATTTTAGAAATTAATATATTAACTTTAGAATCCCAAATTTTGTTTCCTTTTGATTCACTGTCAAAGTTCTAATTAAGTTTCGAAGTCTTTGAATATTGAATTCTCTTCCAGTTCTCATTTTTTATTCAATTCTTACAAAACGATCGCAAAAGAATAATACTTTAAAAAATGAAAGAACAGGTTCAAATGATTTCCGACATCAAAACATTTAACGGTATTTATACCACCCTCGGAACAACTTTAAAAAGGGAAAAATGGGGGCGGAGGTGTTTGCATTCACACAACTTCTTCCTCTTCTTTTTATTCTTCTTCTTTTTATTCCCAAAAAAAGAAAAAAGATCTTAAAGTTCAGTTTGAAAAAGTCTTTTTCGAAACTCGATCAGTTGGACCCTCCAAAAATGTATGAGGTAGAAAAAAGGGAAGAATTGAAGAGGCATGTCTGATATGAGATGAAATGCGATCTGTGCTCACTTGAAGAAACGGATGAAATGAGAAAAAACGGAAGAAACAGAAGAAAAGAAGAAAAGAGTTTTCGGGTTCAAGTGCAAAATGAATCCTTGTTCCTGTAGACTTGGTAAACATACTCTAATGAACTCGAAAATGTTCTTGATTGGTCGAAATTGGGTCTAGAAGAAAAGGAATATCTTCTTGATGAGTTGATTCCAAAGACACAGTATTCAGAATCGAATTTTGAGATGATGAACTTATCAAGCGAATACTTGAAGGAAATTATACCTCTCCATAAATTTATACTTGCAAAATCTGCAAATTATAATGCACATTTATAAGAGTCCCTCAGGAGAACTAGAAAAAGAGATCTACCTAATTTCAGTTACCAAGATCCTACTTAATTTCGTTTTAATCCTATCTGTATCATTTATATTCATTTCTTGCCTCCTTTCAAATTCAAATAAACGAATACATATTTAAAAAAAAAGACAAAAAACTGTACACAACCAAAAGTGAACTGAACATGTTTGCACCCACTGCCCCATTTTTGACACGAAACATATTTGATGAGATGTGACAAAGTGGCGGTTTTTCGAACGAGTACTGGGAGACGTCGTTAATCCTTTATATTGCGTGAAGAGGACGAAAAAACGGAACCAAACGGGGGAAAGAACAAACTTTTTGATCAAAAGGAAGGTAGCAAATAAAAAATGCAAATGTGTCTATTCATTTGAGCGTAGAGAAAGAGCAAAAAGTGCGCGAGAAGTGTGTCAAATGACGGGAGGGAAAAACGAAAAGTTATAAGGACCAACCTCATTCTGATTCGCTTGCAGTAGACGGTTCTTGACGCCGAATACACGGAGAGATAGGGCCAGTGATCGGAATTTCATCTTGTGGCGATGTTGGATTGAGAGTTATTCCATCTGCAAAAATTTCATGGATTACAGAGTAGCTTGAGAAATCTGGAGAGGAAATAAAAATGAGAGAGGTTTTGTGTCGGATTCATGGAGTTATCACAATCAAGGTAAATGGTAAGATGAAATTCTGAAAATGGAAAAATAAGTTTGATGTGAAGCGGAGAAACTGAGTTTTCATTTACCGTAATACCTCTAATAGAGACACCAAAAAATCAAGTTTGTAAACCTTCTCATGAAAATATAATCAACTTTCTGAGAATCACATATAGTGCGTTTTGGAGCTGAAGAGTCTATAATTGTTTGTTGAAAGTTTTACGTCAAGTAAACAAAATTTACGGTTGTGCGGACTCTAAAAATTTGGTTTTCAGGGAGTCCTTCTATCACAGGTTTTACGGTATTTGTAGTTAGTGAAAATTGGGATTTCATGGATGAAATGTTTGACTATCAAATTCGTGGGCTACTTTTTTAACTCTAGAGTTCTGATGAAGCAAATTACTTCCTAATCTCTCCTGAATTTTTAAAAGCAGATCAAACGACTTTTTATTAAATTGGAATGGTATTTTTCTCTGAAAACTAAACGATACAAATTGAACAAACCAAGTATTAAAAAAGACTCATAAGACACTGTAAAACAACATTCCTCCCACTTTTTTCACATTTCTCTAAATATTTATTCAGACCTCATTTGACACATATTTAAATTGGCACTTGTTTTCATATTTAAACAGTGCCAATTTCCGGGAAACACTATAGAAACGTAAACAATATTTTTAGGACTCGGATCAGTCTAAAAATGAAAGAGAAAAAAACGGAAAGAGCAGAGATAAATTCAGGAATAAATGATCGAGAGCGGAATTTGTGAACTTGGTCGTGGGAATTCGAGAAGACGAGGGTTATGACGTGGCAAATGGATTCTAGTTGTGATGAGAATGTGTGAAACTTAAAACGTTTACTCTTCGGAGGTCGTCCGAACCTAAAACCAATATTAGTCAAAGTGAAATGAACTTTTTTGAACTAGAAAATTGGAAAATAGAGAGAGAAATGAAACAAAAAAGGAGGCGTTGTTGCTTCAGAAGCTGTTGAATTTTTTGGTGAGGAAAGACCCGATCAGATAGCAAAATGCGTAATTAGAAAGAAAAAAGAAGAGGTAGAGAGGAATGGGACCCCTTCTATTTCTAAAACGATGGATGAAAACGGCGAAAAAAGAAGCAGTTGGTTTGGAGACACACGAATTTTGAGGAGCGCGAAATTGCGAGGCAATAAGACGAAATTGGCCAAATTATTGGTCCATTTTCTCTCGTACACTCTCTGGGCTCTGTTTGTGCTTTTTCTGTCTTTTTTCGGATATTATTGTATGAATGAGGGTCAGGAAGGGAAATACAAGAAAAGTATGAGAAAAAAGAGAAGATGAAGCCATCTTTTGACTCAGATTTATCACCTTGCCAACCAGATATATAAAGGATTTGGATTCATCTAGTTAACACCTATTTCATACTAAATCAGTGCTATTCACAGCTCTGAGAAATTCAAAACTTTCCATTGATTGAATAGCATACATGAGAAACATAATTTTTCCAGATAGGTCATGTGATGGGAAAAAAAAAGAAAAAGTTGCAGAGTCTCATGATAGACAAATCTTGGAATAAGAAGGAGAAGGAAAGCTTAAAAATGGATCAGGATCAGAATATAAAGAGGATAAGGTGAAGGAGGATTGGTGGTTGGTCATGTATATTTATTGTGCTTTAATAAAAATATGCAGGTTTTTAGATTTGGGTTTGGTCTTTGGTAATGGCTACAACATCTGAGAGTGCAATTGCTCAAAAAACAAGTGTTTGATTTTGCTCGAAAAATGCTCTGGCAAATTGCCTAGTTGCGAAACGTCACAGTTGCGAAACGACCGGTTGCCAACAAGTCCTAGTTGCAGAAGGACTGATTAAAAGTCATAGAAACAAAAAATCAGTATTTTCGTCAGATCTTTTATATTTTTACGAAATTAAAGAAAACAAAGTGACACTGAAATTCAATTGCAACTACAATCTGATAAGTAAAACTATCTATAATTTTATAGATCAGGATCTGAATTTTTGAACTTCAGGAAATTCTATTCTGGAAATTCTATAACTACTTTTCTAACTTTTGATAGAATGTTTTTTGGTCTATTAGGGCTGTGAAAAAAATCTACAGAGCGCTCCAATGCACTCCCAATTGTGGGGGAGGCCAGACTGCTGAAATTTGAAAAACACAGTATATTTTTGGAATTTTCAGCTCTCGCGCCTCTTCAACCGGTCGGTGTAGATTTACGGACTCCGTCTGTATTTTATTTGCCTAATACAAACATAAATAAACGTTAGATATTCACAGCTTCCGAGCAAAAAGCTGATCTATTTTAGAATTAATGATCCTGATTCGTTTAGACTATTACGTCAAACTTGTTTATCAAAACATCGTATTTATGTTACGATAGATTGGTATAATCATTTTCTGGATATATGGTTTCTCCTCTTGAATCCTAGAAGTTTCTGGAAAACTCATTGGAGATAGCCTAATAAAAGATTTGGACCACTTCCCTAAAATACAGAAAAAAATGAAGCTACCACTAGTACCACCAAAATGATTCGCAATTTGCAGAAAATCACGAGAGGATGATAAAAAAGTGGACAACGAAGCAAGGAAAAAAGTAAGAAAAACAGAAAAAACACAGAAAAGACAAACTTTGCGAAGGTTTCAACCCCTAGAAGAAAACGAAACGAGGAGTTGATAGGGAAGAGTGCGAGGAGCTCCGGAGACCGAAAACGAGCCGAGAGGCCGGGTGAAATAATTAAATTCTGTTCGGTGTGGTGCATTTTTGGCACATGTACTTGGAGCATTGGAGCGATTTTGGTATGATTTTTTCGAGAGTAAAGGGCAAAAAGAAAAATAATAAGTCTTGGGGAAACAAAAGAAAGTGGAGAATTTTCAAAAGAGTCTCCATTATTTTTGAATCGAAACACATGTGTGAAAAGGTTGAATCAGAAACATACTCATTTTGTGGAGAGTCCGGCGGAAAAACAACAAAAAGTGGGGGATGGACTCTCGAACGAGAAAAAAATTGGAAGAAAAAAGACAAAGAAAACACGGACAGGTGTCAGCGGAAACGATGACGAACAATCACTCCCTTGGGGTCCACTCGACTATATCCCACCCCAGTTTTTGGACTTTTGACGAACTTTTGAGAAAGATGATTTGGGTTTTTATACTCTACGAGAGAACAAAAACCGTAAATTAGTCAATTTTTTGGATTTCGGGATCTAGGTGAATCATGGGATCTTGATCCTATGGGACCAGAGGAAGTGACCAATGATCAATTTTTCTTGATAAAATTTTTTCGTGGTCAGGGAAGAAAAAAATTCCATTTTTCAAGGGCAGAAAATCTTTGGAAAGTTGCCAGAGAGTTATTCAAGAAGGACCTTATTAGTGAAATAAATAAAATATTATGAAAATTCTTTTAAAAAATCAGATTTGTGTATCTGAAAAGTATCCAGGTACTGGAAAATCCTATATTTCCAAGAAAATATCACAAAATTTGCACGAAATTCAGTTAAAGAGAAATCAGATGAATATATAGAATTAGGTGAGCCGATCCATCTTTTCCTCTTTCAAAATTAATCCCTTTAGAGTCTGAAAGAAAGAGAAAAAATCTTCCTTTTTTGCTGTGTTCAAGTCTAGAAGTTCAAGATTTTGCTCTTCGCTCCGTTGAGGTTTCGTTTTCTGTTGTTGACAAGTTGGGAGAGAAAAATGAAAAAAAAAACTCGGAGAGAATCCTATGCTAGACTAAAGAAACATATATTTATGTTTTTCAGGGGAAAATGTGAAAATAATAATGAAGAACGGCAAAATATCATAACAATTGGGATAACTTTGATGGAAGGCGATAATGAGTGAAGGGTTGTCGGATATTGTTAGTGAGTTTTTTACACTGTGGTCTTCGAGAGTGAGATGTCCAAAAGGTTCTTGACAGGCTCAAGTGGGACTAATTTTTTTCTAAGGGGTCCGGGGATCTGAGTCCAAGATCCGGGGAAAACAAAAATTTGATAAACATCTTAGGATTCGAGTAAATTTCAACCAAGCTATTTGAGTGCAAATCACTTTGAAAAGTACCGAAAATCGACCTTCAATATGGAAGACCACCACCGAAGAGTGAAATTGGATACCGATTTGGAGAGAAGAATGATGAGATTCAAGAGGTTTTCTTTTCTGGAAGTTTCTTCCGAAGACCATGATCCGATCTGTCGGGTCAGCTCGAATTCACGTCAATGAAGGATTTGTGCAAAGATTAAAAAAGAATCAGAGAAGAAGATGTAGTCTCTCCAAAATTGGAGGAGCGAAAAAAAGTAGAAGAAAAAAGGAGCAGCAAGTGCAGGAATCCTCATTCTTTTCAGTGAATAATTGATGATGATGATGGTCTGTGGGAGGAGTCATGGAAAAAAAATGGATGAACAAAAAAAAGAAGAGTCCCGATGGTGGAAACAGACGATAATTGTTGGGGTAAACAAGAAAGAAGGAAAAAATGGAAAAGAGTTTTGAAAACGGAAGGTGACGAGTCAGGGACGGGAAGAGCGAAAATAATCCGGAAGGCGCAAGAATAATACAGAGAATAATAATAAATGGGAGAAAAGGGGAGGGAAAGGAGCGACGCCTCCTTTACCCCTGAGCCAAGTGCTTATATTCTGTTGCCTTGAAAGCATTGGCCAAAAATGCATACACATGCACATACTCCCGTACTCATTGTTTCGCCTCGGGCTGTTTTGTTCCTTTCTTTTTCGGAACCGAAAACTAATGATAACGTTGAAAATGCAAATACCATTTTGGAAGTTCGGAAACATTGAAAACTAGGTACAGTAGTCCTTGGGAGCCACTTCCAAGATTCTCAACTGCAAAAATCTGTGAAGGTGTGCGCATATCTCTATAATTGGTAGAGTGCGACATGAAGAGAAAAAGTCTCATCCTATGGATGAGAGAGTAGGTTTTAGAGGTGCAGAGGAAGAAGCGAAAAGGAGAAGAAATTGGCTCTGATACTTTTGCGGGCACCCCCGTCTTCCGATATATGTGCGAATATGTAATCGAGAAGTAAAAAGAAGGAAGAAGTGTTTCGTTTGGGGGATGCGTTTATGTCGCATAAAGTTTTGCCACTTTTGTTTGTTTTCTTGCCTTTTCATCTTCATATCACTGACTCTGGAATGAGTGTGGGTGGTATAAGTAGCTCAGCACAAAAAAAAGTCTAGCAGCGAGTGGTTTCGATCCACCGACCTCTGGGTTATGGGCCCAGCACGCTTCCACTGCGCCACGCTGCTATGGAGAGGAACGATTCGCAAAAGTGTAGAGGAAATGTTGCGAAAAAATGAGGAACGAGAGACAGAAAAAAATGGGGGAGGTGTTGATCAAAAGAAAACGGATGATCATTGAGGGTAGAAGTCAATAAGAAGAGAAAAACAAAATGAATCATAATTTCAACCCATTTTTTTTCAATTTCTTCATCAACAGACTGAAATTGGTTTTTGAAGAGGCGCTCTCCACGAGATCTTGGTGGAATGAAAATAGAAAAGAGCTCTTCTCTTATCGTTTTATTAGAAAACGGCAACAACTAAATTCCGAAATGTCGTCTTCCGATCAAACAACGCTGAATAGGCCAACGAATACAAAATTTCAAAACTCCAACATCTCCCGAAGAAAAAATCTAAATCTGAGCCGAGATTTGGCTGAAAATCGAATTATCCCTGGTTGGGCAGGAGCTGATTGGAACACGTTTTTTGATGTCGCATGTTCTGGTGAATTTCGAATTTGGGGATTCGATTAAAGATTTACCAGACGGGCTACGCCCCTCTGGGGCCCTTCGGGCAACGTGAAATTTTTAGAAATGAAAATTTTGAAATTTTGAAAAATAATACCGTGAACTCGCCACTCTCTCCCCTTCGATAAGAAAAACTACTGAATGGTCCCAAAAATGGGTTTTTGCGCTCTCCTGACCTCATTTCTACATGAATCGAAAAACAAAATAGACGGGCATCATTAGAGACAGAATACTGATAACCTGCCCAAATTTGGTGAAAATCGGTCCAGTGGGGACTGAGCTAGGGCGGGATACCTACGCAGTACGGACACACACACACACAGAACTTTGCGTTTGTTAATAGTAAAGATACACATTTTTCGAATAGAAGACGTCCGGAAGGGAAATCAGGAAGAGAGGAACCAGACGAACAATGGAAGTGTAAGACGGCGCGGAAAGAAAGGAACGCGCAAAGTGCCACCTGCTCACCTGAAAGAGGTAAAAAGACAGCTGTTTAATGAAAAAGAAAAAGAAAAAAGAACATATTGATAAGAACAAGAGAGAAAGGAGTTATTGATTTTGAGACAGTTCCAAAAGTGAATTTCTCGAGACTCTGAGTCATAATATTATGAAAACGATGACAACATTTCGAGAGGGGTGTTGGAATAAAAATTGATGGGAAAGAGAAAAAGAGGAGAAATGGGAAACATCAAATAGTTTACAAAGGGTTAGAGTACTGTAAGGGGAACATGAATACTGTCATGTTGGTTAAGTAACGAATTGTATGCAAGGCTGAGCGGCAATGAATTTCGGTAACTCATTCAAATGTGAATAACTTTTTTCAGGTGGGTCGGGTAAAGATACGTCCAACAGAAAAAAATGTTCCTTATTAAAAAAGCTATCCATTGGTTGAAAAATCGTTAAATTTCATCAACAATTAACAAAGTTACGCCTTGTGTTGCTGAAAATTTGACAATTTTACGAGAAGTATATGTAGGGACCACCACATGATTTTCGAAGTCGATTTTTTTCGGGTTTTTTGCATTTTGGGGCATTCTATAGGTCAACACAAGTACATCACTAAAATTTCATCTCCAAAAAACCATAATTTGTAGAGCTGTGTACATTTTTGTGTCATTTCGAAATCAACTGATCTTCGTCCTGTGGGCGGAGCTTAAGAAAAGGAAATTAGAAAAATAGAACACGTGAAGACGATGATTTTCTTTTTCTTTTGTTTAAAATGATTTTTTTGATTGAAAAAATCAGAGAGTAATCGGAAAGTAGAACACGTCTTTACACGTTTTCATCTTTTTTGCAATAGAAAATATGGTTTGCTCGAATCTTTAGGCTTAAAATGCATTGGAGTCGATATAAAATGGGTTTTTCCGCATGAGTGCCAATATGGATTTTAAAATGATCAACAGAAAAAATGTGGGAAATCAAAAGTAGATTCTGAAAATCGAAAAAATATATGTGTATCGGATTCCACTACCTAGAAAAAAGCTAAAAACAGTCTATGTGATGAGATATAGGTTGATAGACATGCTGTCATTTGGTTAGTTTTGGATGAAAGTTTGTCAAATTTTGGCCTGGAATATTGAAAAGGCGTATAAAAATATGTGTAAAACTATGAGCGATTTTTTTGCTTGCAAACAAAGATATTCACTGAGCAACTTTGACCTATTTTTTCGTTAAGTATGGCAATATGAATTTTTTTGAAAAACATATCAATCGATTCCAAATTACAAGTACAATTCGATTATTCAAAAACTTCGAGCGTATCGCACTTGGATTGAGGTTATTTTCTAATCGGTTCTCTAATTTTTCACTATAACTTTTCTACCAGTTGACCGTTTTCCACAAAAATCAGGTGACAGAGTCTTTATGGTAAATTACATACATCCCCAAAATTTCAAGTCATTTGATCATCTGCGAGCAAAGTTACATGTCATCAAAGATGTGAATTGAAAATCGGACGAAAATTTTGAACGCCCCGCCCCTCACGTGTGGTGGTCCCTAAGTATATGAGAGCTCGAAATCGGCGCAAAAACCCAGCAACTCGAATTCCGGCCATGTTCTCAATAGAGCGCAGTGAAACTTTGAAAATATTGCTAATATATGAAGAAAATAGCAGAAATCAGAATAATCATTCTCTTACTATCAGATATTCCAGATTTCTTGTCCCGGTCGAACCCTAGAAAAATGGCTCTGAAAAGAAAAATTTTCAAACATCACTGCACTATGAACTCTATTTTTGAAGCTCGATCATCCCATCTGAACTTTGCAACTTCTTCACTCCGTAATAACTGTACTTTTCCCTTCCGGTCTCAAATGTTCTCGTTTCTGGCCAACATCATCTACATCTCCAAATGCTCATTCTCTCATTACGACTTCCCATTTCCGTTGCTTGGTTTTTCCTTCTACTGAAACAAAAAAAAAAGAAGAAGCGAAATATCCTTTCGTAATTGCTGCTTCTTTGAATATTCCAACGGTTTCCTGATTCGTAAATTGATGGGTGGATTCGTGGATTCAGGACTCACACTAAAGTCTTTTCTTCTGACTTGTACAACGCCTTCTCTCTCCAGAATCTCTCCTTCCTACTGTAGCGATGCACTTTGATGTCCTCATCTGAAACTGATCCGATTCATGTTTGTAATCTCTCAATTATTCATTTGGTTTTTTAGGTGTGCACACCTGTGCTCCCCTTCTCCTCCCACTTACTTACTCACTTATTCATTTTTGACACCCCAGATGCCGTTTTTGATTTGTTTCCGTCTTCGTCTTCGTTTTCTTTCTACAGCATTTTTACACACTTTTTTTGGGTTGGTCGAACGGCGAATGGATAAAATCCGAGCAGATTTTCTTGCTGAGACACAAATCCGCTTGAAATTTCAGTCAGGTGGGGGATACTCACCTATGTACGATTCACTCTTTTTTTCAGTTCTTTTTCTGCTTTTTTGATATTTTTGAGATTCCATGAAGTAAAGAGTTGTTCTTTTGAAAATAACAGACATATACATATTTCAAAACTCGCTAAAGTATTACATTTCAATTTTATTCACTTGTTCCATTGAAACTTTGTTTCACTACTGATCTTCAGTCTACATTTATTTGGTTACAAAAATTACAAGATTCTAGGACTTTTTGTTCTGCGAAACCATTTTCAGGAGCCAAAAAGTTTTGTGTTACTTTTTTAATCAATTAATTATTGTCGATAATGCACTTCTAGAATTTATGAAAAGACTAATTTTCGAGTTAAAAAATCTTGAAACGAGTAATATTGGCTTAAAAGTTCCCACGATATTTCGATAACTCAAATTCCCCATATTACGTCAATAGGCACAAAAGTGTAGCAGACTTTCAGCTACATTCACTGTCTCTCAATATGTTCCATTTTTTGTATTCTTCCTTTATACATGCCCTCTCCCACTTTCACAAATTCTTATCCTCTAAAATACAACTCTTTTTCATTCTCGACTCGAAAAAAACTGGATCATAAAAGTGTCAGTTAGAAAGAGAGGAAATCCAGGTGTCCATAATTTATAATTCTGAAAAGAAAACTAGACTTTTCGGGTGCTTTTCTCGTACATCTCCACTCAAGTTTCTATAGAGATGTGACAAAAAGAACACGGATTCTTTTCTTTCTTTTTCTCCCAGTCGACACCTGGGAATGTGTGCTCTGTCTTTTTTTTGTGCAATTTCCAAGTCAAAAAACAAGTCAAGCTTAATCCGTCTCATGATCCACAGTGAGTTGCGATCTCATCATTTTTTCACTCATTATTAATCTTTGGGAGAACAAAAAGATATCTTTCACAGCTGTTTTTTGAGCTTCTTTCTTAAAATGAAGATGATCTTAAATCTTAAGATTTCAATCGGTCCATTTGGAGTATTCAGAAGACGTGAGGATTATAAATCTTCTGAAACACTTTATTTCGTTCCGGTTGAGAAGAGAGGCAGCACTTTCTATAATTAACTTTTTGGGATTTAGAGATTTCTTGTCATTTTCCAAATTTGGTAAAAAGCTATCCAGAAAACCTAATCGGAAATTTTCACGATCAGATTTTTGTTTTGAATGCTCCTGTAATCTTACTGTAACAAATTCAAGTAAATTGCTAACTTTTCTAGAAAGTTATCCCATGCCCAGCAGCTTGAAATCTTCTTGCCTAAAATTACCTGAAATATTACCTTCTGGAATTATGCCAAATTTCACCCAGGCAGTAGAAGAAAAACGATACATTAATATCTGCAAAATCTGAAACCAATAATCGGTCACGAGAATCTTCTAAACACCGGAAACAGTTGCTCTCATCCTAATTTTTTTCTGATTTGCCTTCTTCATTTTTTCTCCTTCCAACTCCTCCGCCTTCCTTCCCACAGAATCTCATTTATGGTTGTTATTTTTTCTAATTTCCGTCTTTTCCCATATAAGCTGAAAAGCAATCGCATTCAGTCTTCCTTTCCAGATGCCACGACGACAGAAAGACGTCGAACGGGAGGCTCTTCAGGTCGATTACCACTTTGAACATCATCGACAGAATTCGTATACATACAGGTAAGAATTCATGGAGTTGATGACTCTGTTACAATTTGAATTACAGTATCTACGCTGGACTCCTTTGCACCATTCCTTTTCTGATTCTCTTCGCTCTTTTTTTCTACTTCTTCTGGTTTGGAAGACCATGATGTTGAACCTGAAGAAGTTTCTGCCAAAATGACAAAACTGTGTAAAACGAGCTGGTCATTGGAAGGAGAAGTCGTGGAAACTAAATAAATTCGAAATGTTTAGATTTTTAGATTTTAATTATTTATACTTCTCGCCTCTCATTCATTGAATTTGTTTATCTTTTTATGTCTTCCCTTTCCTCCTCTCCCGATAATAATATGAATATACCAACAATAGCTTT
This sequence comes from Caenorhabditis zanzibari, assembly GCA_963966625.1. Taxonomy (NCBI): domain Eukaryota; kingdom Metazoa; phylum Nematoda; class Chromadorea; order Rhabditida; family Rhabditidae; genus Caenorhabditis; species Caenorhabditis zanzibari. The sequence goes on from OZ016471.1 coordinate 10,094,056, forward strand.
TGTGACACTTTCCCAAACTATTTGAATAATTGTCGAACGGTTTCGAATAAATACTTGCCACATCATCATCATCTACCTTTTTCTTCTACTACGCAATTTATTGAACGTTCAAAGTAGGTCAATTCGCGAATGATCGCCTCCCAGGAAAGAATCGAAGGAGGAGGAGGATGATTGCCTCCGAAAAAAGGAGAAGAAACTTTCTTTCGATTGATGACCGTGTTTTTGAGGTGAACGAAAAGGACACATGAATACAATTTATCCTTGTCGTTTTTATCTCGGAAGTTTTTGTTTTCGCTGAAATAAGAACTGGTTAGCACTTGTTTTTCGACTGTGCCGATTTATAGCTGTCTTGGGATTACGGTAGATTTGAAAACGTTTTGACTGAAAGCAAGGCTGTCACACGGTCGGCCCCATGTGCCGCGGCTCAGGCCGTGGGTAGATTGCCATGGTTGAATCCGGCCGTACTTTTGAAACTAAGCTTTTTGGATTGAAAAAGGTAAGGACCGCGGCCGGCCGTGTGACAGCCTCGCTGAAAAAACATTCGAAGAGGAAAATTAGATTTTGGATTCTCAGAAAGTTCAAATCTGCATTTAGGTTATTGTTTACAAGTTCATTAGCTAAACTCAAGTTGTGATCCCTAAAAATTATTTAAATGCTTCAGTATCACTAAACTTTTTTTAGCTTGTCTAATTTTACAATCCGAATCAAAGATTTCCATTTGATAACTTCCAAATTTTACGGCGAGAAGAAACTCTCGAGAGCTCCACTGTTTTCTTTGGATCTTGCGCCAGTACATCCATTCATGTCTCGCTCTGTCTTGTTCCTATTTACCAAAAAACTCGGGAAAACAAAAAAAGCTTCAGTATGAAAAAAAAGACGAATTTCGAGTTGTTGAAAAGGCAAAAATCAAGGATCAAAAATGTGCGAGAGGGCGCGTCGCGTTGCGGTGCGGCGCGGCGGCGGTGGTCTCTGTGTATGGCGGTCACATATAAATACAGGAAAAAGATATAAAGAGTGAGAGAGAGAGAGAGAGAGAGAGAGAGAGAGAGAGAGACAGTCAAACCGACCTGTCTAGTAAGAAGTGCATGAATCAGGAGAGAAGTACTGTAGGCGAAGAGACGCAGACATAAAAGGCAAGGAGGCATTTCGAGTGCGCATAGAGAGAAGAGGCATCGAGAGGACAGGTGAGACAGAGAGACATATTCGTCGAGTCACCTTTTCGTTCCTTCCTATGGACATTTGCCCCCCGCAGCACCCTCCTTATTCCTCTCCGTCTCTCCACAATGGGCTTCCTCTTTCTACAGATTTCAATAATATTACCATAGCGAAACTTTCCTATATCTTTTCTGTTTCCATGTGTTATGCTATGCTTATACGGCTTATCTTGTGTTAGAGAGACCATCTGTTTGCTCTTTGAGAAGAGAGTCTCTACTGGCCTTTACGCGAAGTTTTTGGTCGTGTGGGTGGTCCCAGAGCAGTCTCTCTAGACACAGGAAATTATAGGTTGTACACTTTTTTACTTTTTTCTTTCTTCTTTCAAGATTATTCTTTTCTATTTACGAAGAACTTGAAAAGGAATTTTATGTGGTGTACAAAGTGACAAAAAGTGAAAAAAATACAAAAAAAGATGTTCAAAATAACCAAAAATTTGCGTCTTTTTGTGCGAAGTTTCAGTAGAAAAAAAGATGAATTTGGCTCTTTCTATGAACATCGTTTTTTTTGTATTTTTTGTTGTATTTTTTGTCACTTTGAACAGCACATTAGCATTTTACAAACTTTTAAAGAAATCATAAAGAAAATTTTGAAATTTCAAGTATTCAACTCCATAGAGGCGGCCAGCAATTATCTTTTCCTTTCCTGAAATTTCTACAAAAAAAACATCCCTCTCTAGTACCTTGACTGTGACCGAAAACCACAAAGAATCTGGAATCTTTTGTTTCACATGATCTTCCCATTTTCCCACTCTCCTTTTTTTCTATTGATTTCAGTATGCAGTATTCTCTTTTCTTTTCCTCCCACCTGTATATTTCTTATATTTCTTCCCAGAAGGAATTTTAGATCGTTGTGCACCGCGTGATTCATCGGTGACTCGTCCAATCGTTTTCTAAAAAAGTACATATATGAAAGTTCAAATGGAACATTTTTCCCCATTTTCAGTTTGTATTGTTTCGGTATTGTCCAATGTGTTTTAACACATATAAATAGATGTACATACCAATGTAATCGATTCGATGTTATCGCTCACCGCCACTCCCTTTTCCATCATCATCATGATCAGTTTGAAAACAATATTTATACAAAATTTTCCTCTTTTTTGGGGTTTCCTTTACTTTTTACATTCGTCTCACTCTCTATCTTCGTTTTCAATCTTCTATAGAATGTTCACCCTGACCCCCAAACTTCTTATTTACCTATCGGTTTTAATCGCGAAAGTCTTCTCTTCTTGTCTTCGAACTATTTTATTTTTTGTGTCTACTTTTCTCAAGTTTTTCAGATGTGCTAAAAGCTCAATGAAATGCCCGCCCAAGAAGTTCAAATCAGTATTGCCGAAGTCATCGAGGTGAGTATTTATTGTTTCATTTTCTCGAAATTTGCTCTTTTTTCTAGGTCCGTGGGTATGGTCTCAACGCACCAGAATTATTATCAGTGGCTGTGTCAGCATCAGATAGGCTCCCTCCATGTCCAAAAGGAACGGTTTTCGATACAGAAAACGTATTTTTAAATAGTAAAGGACAGATTGAAGTGAGTAAATTTTCTACAAAAAGAAAAAATATTTTTCAATGTTCTCAGATTAAAACCGTACCAACATCCCGAGTCGATCGATCATTCGTTCCTCCAGAATGGGCAAAAGGAGAAGAAGATCCACAGGCAGCTGCTGTTTATTGCATTGGAGCTGTTCTGAGAGCAGCTGGAGCTGAAGAGGCTGCTGATGTTGATCTCTTCTCACTTGTCAACATTTTGACAGTTGCGATGACTGGAACAAGACCGACGGCACATCGAATGGGTCAGATGGCAAGGAATCAACTGCGTGGAAGAGATCCAGCATCGATGCTCATGTGTATTTATGAGGAATTGATGGGAGACGAGGAGACTAATCAAGTGAGTTTTGATTTCAAAAAAAGAAAATTGAAAACTTCTGAATTTTCAGATCGATGTTGGAGATCTTGATGATTTGGATGATGACTTCCTTTCAACAAACGGAATGGAACGACACGATTCAGAACTGACTGGTCAAGTAGTGTTCAGTGGAAATAATAATGTTAAACGAGCTGTCGAATATTTCGAAGACGATAATAGAGAAGACGCTCTAACATCAACGTCATCTGGAAATAGTACACAGAAAGAGTCGTCACCATTTACTGATTTTGATGAAATTCCTCCGATTCCCTCGCGGGAAAATAATGATGAAGTGAGACCTTCTTCACCAAACCATTTCCTGGATTCCACTCTTGGAGGAATCGGATCTCCAATCTCTCAGAGTACAAGGTTTGATGAAACATTCATAGAAGAATATTCAATTGAATTGGATACTTCTGGAAAGTGAGTTTTTATAATTAAATTTTTTTCCAAATGTATATTCCCAGGAACAATGCTCAACCTGGACCAAAGTCTCCATTTGATGATGATTTCGCTGATACCGCTGAGCCAGTTGTAACTCCAGCCATTAAAGTTCAGGAAGAAATTCGACCCCATCTGAATCCATTCGACGAAGAGGAAGAAGAAGAACCACAGTTTGGCGGAGGAACTCTTTCAGGAAGAGATCCATTTGATGAAGATGTAAGCAAACTTATATTAAAAAATATTATCTGAAAATGCATTTTCAGTCTGGAAACTCTAATAAGGTTGATTCCCGTGAGAAGAGATTTCATAAGAAGGAGCAACTGGTTCATAGATTATCGTCGTCGTCAGAAGAAATCGTGGAGGCATCAATTCATGAAGATGAACCAATTGTGATGGCTCAAATACCAGAGGAAGAGAAACCGAAACCAAAACCAATTCCAGCATTTGACAATGCTTATGATGCGGACTTCGATAATTCCCCACCACTTCATCATTATTCTGCAGTTCCCATGGAAACTGGTTTATCTCCACTGGAAGAAGCACAAAGAGCTCTACGAGCCAACAGAGCCAGACATAAGCCATCGAATGTTTCGATGGCAGAAGATTCGAAGTTGGCAGCAAGACAACGATACTCAAATGCTTCGGACTATAGTGAAACGAAGAAAATGAGGAAAGAAGAAGAAGACGATTTTGTGGATGAGACTGATGAAGTTCCGGCAGCGATTGTTCCAGCTCCAATAATTCCAGTTCTTCGAAGAGAACAGTCAGCTGAGGAAGAGCCGAAATCTGTAAGGCCACCAAGGTATCGAAAATCAAGAGAAATCGAGGAGCCAGTAGTTGTTGAGAAGAGATACGAAGAAGTGGAAGAGGAGGAGAAAGAGGATATTGATGCTATTTTCGAGAAATATAGAAAGGTTTGTGGCTAGAGAAAAAAGGAATTATGCCGGAAGGAGAAAATTTCGAATAATTATAATGAGGCTTCCTTTTTTGTGGATAATAAACTCCAATTTAGATTCTAACTGGAGTTGTTTAAAGTGAACCAATTTTCTTTAAAGGGGGTGTCATAGAACAATACATCCTTTTGGAACATAGCCTGAAAATGCCTAGTTTTTGATTTATAATCCGAAAACAGACAGAAAATCCTTTAAAAAAGCTCAGAAAATCAAACCATGTGAAGATCTCAACAAAAAATAACAATAATATTTTACGTTTATATTATTACGTCTCCTTCATATAATTTTTTATAAGAAACAACTGATATTATCATTGCTATACGTAAATAACCTATTATCATAATATGATCTGTAATTCTTAACCTAGAACTGAAATTTTTTAAACTGTTTGGCTTCAACTAATTATAAAATTCCAGGATTCGGGTACAATTGATACAAAAGCTCCAACTCCAATTCTAACAGCGGATGCGTACCAAGAGCCACAAAAGCAAGGTAATATATTCCCGAATGAATCGCCCACGGAAATAAAAGAACAATTTAATGATTCCTCCTTCCGTCTACTCGAGGCAACAAGAAAAAACGAAAAAAACCGCTGTGTTGCAAAACCGAAACGTTTTGTTTCATTCCTTCTTATTCTTTTCCGTTACCGCCCCTGCCATCACCACACCCTTAGATTCATGTAGAATATATGCATAAAGGCGCCTTCTCCGATGTAGACGTCAATTGATTACGCCACCGAAAAGCTATCGGTCAGCGTCATTTCGAATGCATTGCGACTATTAGCCAATGAGAAATTCGAAACCGGTGGTGGTAGAATCTGCCGGAGATAAGAGAAGAAGAAGAAGACGTTGAAAGATGGAAAAGAAGAAGCACAGCTATTTTAATTCGATTTCGAGCACGACCAGTGACACCCTCAAACTTGCTCCTTTTTTCCATCATCATCTGACGCGTCTTCTTTCCTTCTCACGCCTTCTTCTTCTTCTTTTGCTTCTATTTGCCTCCTGTTTCTGAAAGTTTCCCCTATCTAATATTTTCGTCAGTTTCAGTCCCTGCTCCAGTCTTTGTTGCCCAAGAATCGCCGATTCTGAAGCGAAGAAACTCTTTACTTCCGTCACGTATCAGTGGAAGACAATCCACAAGAAGAAGTGTAACGAGTGTGAGAAGTATGCGTGGAAAACGAAAGGTTTGTTAGCTTCTATTCTATTTTCAAATGAAATTCTGTTTTCAGACTCGTGCCATACCGGAGTTTTTCGATCTCACACGTCACCAGAACATTAGACTCCGAGCTCCAATGTCCAAGAAGGTACTTGACTTTTACATTATTCTGAAAGGTTCCTTTTTTCCAGAAACGTCTAAGCCTTCATCGAGTCGAGGACACTGAAGTGGTCGTGGAGCTCTTGAACGGACAGAAAGTGGAAGTGGCATGTCGTTCTGACGTCATCTCGCGAGATGTCTTCTCACTGATTGTGCAAAATATGAACATCAATGAGCACGTCTTTTTCGGACTCTCATTCATTCGAGATGGAGAACATTATTTCATCGAAGATCATCAGAGACTTGAAAAGTTTGCACCTTCCGGATGGAAAAGTGTGGCTCGAGTTGGTGTTAAGGTTCCGTACGTATTACATTTGCGTTTCAAATTCTATCCTCAAATTCTAGACTTCATCAAGTGAGTGTTTAAAAAAGGTTCAATTAAAATAAAGATAATTCAGAACTGACGTAACGATGAATGAACTGTATCTACAATGTAGACGAGATATACTCGAAGAGAGAATCCAACCAAAACGAGACGCAGCATTCGAACTGGCTGCTCTGGCTCTCCAAGCCGAATTTGGAAATCGTCCCCCACCCGTGATCGCTGATTATTTCGATATTCAACACTATCTGCCTAAAAAGTATTCATCATTTGAAGATCAGACAAGACTCAAGAATATTCTCGCCGAGTTACATGGACACTATGCAGGAACACGAATTTCTGAAGCCAAGCACAAATACATTCAAATTTGTCAAAGGCATCCAGACTTTGGAGCTCATATTCATCGAGTCTTCCGCACAAAACCAACATCATCCCACGGTGCTTCTCCATTCGATCCAGACACAGGATCTTCCCTGTGGATTGGAATCATGCCTCGTGGAATATCGATTTATGAGCAACAGGTTCGTGTTTCATCTGTTTTCTGTACCACATCACATTTATGTTATCTTGGTTCTCAGCACATGGTGTAGGTTTAATGTTCCTAAATGGGTTTACAGAATCATCATATTCCAAATAAGTATATGAGCATTGCGAGACAGGTAACAAAAAGAGTTTTCCCTTATGTTGGCAAGACACCTCTGTTTGTGAATGAACGTTGATCTTACTGAAAAAAAATTGCTTCATATTGTTTTCCTAATGACCTTTTCTAATTTCTATCATGACAAATAGTTTACATTTTTAGGGAGGAGCTCGTGAGGTGATCGCCGAGCACATTTGGCCACAAACGCAGACTCTTCAATTCGATAAAAAACGATTTGTGATCGTGGCAGTTGGATCTCATGAACAACAAATTGAGAGCACTTTCTACACGGATCATCACTCAAAGTATCCAAATTATTGAATTCCCGATGACAAAATAATGGTTTTTAGATCCTCCTACTTCGTCCGTTTTGCTGCTTCTCAACATAGATGGATGATGAAAATGCGTCAATGGAAGAGCACACTTCGACATGAGAATACTATTTCATCAATGCCAGACGTCATTGTCGAGGGACAAGTTGTTCCACCAGCACCTATTCGTCGTAAGTTTTTAAATTTGAAACTGTGAATTTGATGTTGTAAAAATGTTGTTCTTGTGTCTAGAATCTCTACAAGAGTCTCCACCGTCAACTCCACTTCTGGATTCTGCTGATAAAATGTTCACAAAGATGACGCCAGTCGCTGAAAAGCCGGTCAGTCGTCCAGTTGATATGCCACCACCGGCACCTTCGAAAATTGCTGCTCAATATGACGCCGTCGACGAAGGAATTGTTTGTGGTTCGTGACTTTGGATATTGTATAACTGTTTTAGTTAGATTTGGGTATAAGCGTGGCTTTGTAAAACCGTCATTTTTTTCAGATTCCCAAGCCGAAAACTTCGAAAGAGTCAGTCCGAATACAAATGGAAATGTGACCCCACGTGCCATGCAATTCGATGTTCTACTGAAGAAAGACCCAGCCAATGGACTCGGACTCACTCTAGTCGATGGAAATCTGAATGGAGTACCAGGAGTCTATGTGAAACTTGTTGCGGATAATGGGGCAGGAATGAAGGCGGTGAGTTATATACAAAACTAGAGTTTCAAGGTTTATCTAAATGATAGAAAATATAATCCATCAATCGCATTTCGTACGGAGATACATGGTGAAAACTAATCATTCGATCACTAAAATTTTCGTCTTCCTTCATTGCCGGATAATAGGCTAATCGTCGGTTGAAGGTGTCTTTGTAAATGTCATATTGCTCGATTGGGTGGAAATGTTGAATTCGTTCGGATCCATTCTCATCTCGAATGTCTTCTGGATAGATGTCCATATGAGCTAGACATTTTGCGAGCTGAAAATTGAAATAACTCTCTGGCGAATTAAATCATGAACAAACCTCTTGATCTTCCTCTGCTCTATGATGATCCGGACACCTATCAGGATCCAGCATAACTTCATTGAATGCTTCCATAGTTGGTCGCGACAGAATATAAGATGACCCATCATTAAACCCACGAGGCTGAAACCGTTTCCATTTCCCCTAGCAAATTCAAATTAATCTTACTGTGAAGAAATTCCACCGCAACCCCAGATAATGTTGTTTCGAGGACGAATAATTGGCGAGAAGCGTTCGCATATTATGCATGAGTGCGTACGTGTCGTCGTCTGCTCGATAGTACCAGTCATATTTTTTGGCGATCTTATCATGAACGTATCTAAAAAAGAAATTTAGTTCATCAGAAGATTGCTTTTAAAGATGAAACGATGACTTACTTGAAAACTCTCCGTATTTTTTCCCATGAGTGATCTCTTGAATTTAAAAGTGGATAATAAATGTGAGGGATTGAGTCATTCATTTTAGAATCAGTGAAAAATAAATAATCATCACAGTGTTGTGCCCATGTCTCCAATATTGTCTTTGCCTGAAAATTAGAATAATCTTTTTAAAACATTTGATCGTGCTTTGCTTTTTGATCGGAAAATGAAACGAAAACAATAGAGAAAGAAACCGGTACACATTAGACATTCGGAATGATGAACTGGCACTTTTCGGGAGTAGAAAGTCACAGTACTTTCACTCGAAGTTTTCTACTAATTAACATAAATCTCTGTGATGTTTGACACCCGAGAACGACGAACATTTAGTATTCGGAACGATCACATTTCGGAACATGCGAAAAATCAATACATTTCGAACGCCGGACAACTTACTCTTGTTTCATGGCTCGGTGTTGCAGTATGTATGAGACAGAATATAGTTTGGGGCGAAGAAGCTAATACGAATGAGATCTGTGAGAGAAAAACGAGGAAAACACCGATCATTTTTGGGTAGAAGAAGACTTTTGAGAGTGTGTCTTTTCACCATTAAACGAAAGAGATTCCCCCACTGTGCTGCGCTTCCGATCTTATCTTGAACTTGCAGGGAGTTTGCGTCGGCGACCGGATTGTCCAGGTGGGAACGGAATCCATGGAAGGACAGGATAGGCTGTATGCGGTTGAGCTGGTTAAGCAGTGTGGAAATGTTGTTCCGATGACCATTGCTCGTCTCGATGGACTTATCAGACATCAGAAAGATGGTAATTTCGAAAGAATCTTCATGAATCATTGAATTTTAACTTTCAGTATCTGCAGAAATGCTCGCCTCTGCTGCTCGTAAGAAGTCATTCACTTCATCATCTGGAGACTTGCTCAATGCTCCGAAGAATGGAAGTGGGCAATCGAGAACACCCCCGGCTCCAAGAAAAGCAGCCAACCGGAGACAGAGAGCAGTCAGTGATTTCGGAGCAATTGGAGATGCTCTTCCAACTCTCGATGGAGATAATCTGATAAATATCAAGGCAATTTCTGGTTTGCATCTAGATGAATCAGACGAAGAGAAGGGAGAATACCGTCTGCCGACGACATCCATGTATGCCTTCGATCGAGATGACGATTTGCAACAGTCGATAAAGGTATGCCACTTTTTTTCAGGATCTTTTTGATCTTTGACTCCTTCCGCAACACTTGTTGTTTGTTTTTTGAAAACTAAAACTGTAGAGGAAGTGAAACCATGTAAAAGATTTCGATCTAGATACGCAGTAAATGTATTACTTTCGCCAAACTGTAGTTTTTACTTGTGAGTTGAATTTAGAAATTTCAGGAAACTAAAAAAGCAGCTCCCGAACCAAAAACTGGCGAACTCCGAAAGTATCGCTATGCGAGACGCTCAAATCTTGAAATTGCTGAAGAGATTGAAGAAGAACCCGCTGACTCATCTGAAGATGAGGGACAGATTGACGATTCGAAACGAGTCATTGATGTAAGAATTTGAAATCTAGAAACATGTATATGATTCATGATTTTTGCAGGTTGAATTGGAAAGAAATGAGAATGGATCATTGGGTGTTCAAATTGCTTCACTTGGTGGTCGTGTCTGTATCAAACAACTCACTTCAGAACCAGCAATATCTCATCCGGATATTCGTATTGGCGATGTACTCCTCTACGTAAACGGAATCGCAGTCGAAGGAAAAGCTCATCAAGAAGTTGTGGCAATGTTGAGAGGAGGAGGTGATCGGGTGGTACTCGGAGTACAGAGACCACCTCCGGCATACTCGGATAATGCCAACTCATCGTCGAATGCTTCGGCTCCACTCATTTCGGTCATGTTGCAGAAGAAGCCTATGGGTACTCTAGGTAATTTATAGCTGTCTGCTTCAATTTCTAAATTAATATATATTTTCAGGTCTATCACTTGCTAAACGAACAATGAGCGATGGAATTTTCATCAGAAACATTGCTCAAGACTCCGCAGCTGCATACGAAGGAACTCTTCGAGTTGGCGATCGTTTAGTGTCTCTCGATGGAGAACCCGTCGATGGATTCACTCCAGCCACGATTCTAGAAAAACTGAAACTGGTGCAAGGGCCGGTTCAGATTACAATAACAAGGGACCCCACTTCGGATCGGTAAACTCATGACATATCTACTGTTCTCTTTGGGTTATCTAAAATGTCTATTTTCAAATTGTTATCAAGAAAACTAACCCGCGTGTTTCTATGAACCTATTCCCATGCACTCAACAAACCCCCAAAAACTCTTCGTGTCACCTCGTTGCCTTATTCTCAAATCATTTCTCTTGTATCATTTTCTTATACTGTAGGACACTTACAAAGTTACGGAAACCTTCGAAACCTTTGCTCAAGCTTCGTCTCTTTTTCTGATTACGCCTCCTCACAAAAATCGTATATTGATGACAATCTTCTATGTAAACTGTTTCTCTTTTTTATTGTTTTTGTATTCGGTGCTTTTCACTTGTTACACATGATGCTGTGATAGAAATTAAAACTATGTGTTGTGACTGATTTCTTTGGATTTTCAATAAATTTCTGATTTATCTTATTGAATTGAATTGAATTGAATTGAGCAAAATGAAGAGAATTTGAAAAATTTTGGACTATCAAGATAACACCGATCGGTAGAAAAAATTTTGAGTGAATAGCTAGTTACAAGTGAAAATTATAAATGAAAACATTTTAAGCTTGGTTTTTTCTACCTTCTGCTTGTTCCAAGTCTGTGTTGACGATCCTGGTGCAAATTCTGGCCCTGTATATGAACGCGGTGATAATTTGGGCCCTCACCGAGATCTTTTGTTGGCAGTGGGGATCCTTGAATTCTTGGCTCCTCCCCTTCTTCGCGAATAGTATGTCGTGATGTCATGAGTTCTCGAGTGTTTTCTTCTCTCTTCTCAATTTCAAACAATAAATCCATCTCAGCTTGTGCTTTTATCAGCTTCTTGGAGTTGATCGCTTTATTCTCATATTTGTCTATCACTGCTCTCAACCCCTCCCAGATGTGTCTCGTCGGGTTATTTAAGTATTCCGTCATTTTTTCTTTTGATTTCTTTGACAGATCATCCATTGTCACCACTGTTTCCGTATTTGGTGTTTCTCCAATTGAACTTTCTACGGAAGCATTAGTTTGAACTTGTTCCGGAATCTCTGCCAACGTTTTATTTGAAAGATAAACAGGCAATTTTGGCGCTGCTCCCCATGAATATCCTTCGATTTTGAGCACAGTGTACTTCCAGATAACATCGAGACATGAACAGCATTTGAAGCTGAAGACCGAAAAAAAAATACGAAGAATAATATAAATCCAAGAAAGCGGCTGTGGGAAGTATATCTTTGATTCTATTCTGAAAACAACGATATGAATAGTATACGTTGTAGTTATACTCACTTGGCAAGCTGCTCATAACGCAGGTATCCATGAAAATCTCTGCTGTTTTCAGATTCGTCTTCATACTCCTTTCTTCAAAAAGATGAATTTAACCCTTATCTTTTTTGTAATAGTTAAATTTAACACTTGTTTTTCGACTTACGTTAATTGAGCGGTCAGCAAGTTTACAAGCAAAACACCGGTGATAAAGATATATGCGAAAACTAGGAAGGGTATAATAGATCTTCTGAAGAGACAACTGGCTTCGGCATATTCCATATCGAATAATTCATAAATGGTCCTTTTATGTTGATCACAGTCTGTCAAATTTCCGATGCGGTCTTCATCTTGAACTTCTCCAAATATTTCAAACTTTCCAACTGATGAAACGGTATAAAGAAACGTGTCGTTAGATGATGTAAAGCTTCCTGAAGAAAAATCCTGAATTAGAGAAAAGTTTTGTCTAACTTACTTGAAATACTGACATGAATGACGGCCAGCACGAACCAAAAAATGCTGAAAATCAATGTGAACATGAATACCGTCTTACACTGAAAAAATGGAACATGTTGACCTGTGGTACAATAAATGAGCTCTTACCATTTTTCTGATCATATGGGAAAAGAAACCGACAGATTCAAAAGTGTATAAGTGCCGAATGGATGACAGAGTGGCGATGGCAAATAGAGCACAATACAATAACTCCAGGGTTATTGGAATAAGTGACCATCCAGAGCCCCATTTGATTTTATCAACATTGCGCACTCCAAAAGCAAAATAATATGTTCGAACTGTTTCGAGCAATAATAGTGGAACGACTAAACAAAGCCTCCATATCGCCAATTCATTCTTTTCAAAATACTTTGATAAAATTTTTAAGGATGATTTAAAGTTGTTATCGTCTTCCTTTCTTTCATATTCGTGACGGCTTATTTCGAAAAACTGAAACAAACATTTTTGTTCAATTGACTGAATCAGAAAACCATTCTTACCATAAAGTCACGTGCTTTGATCACAGTTATCATAACCTGCGAAGTGAGAACATAATAGACAACTTTAACTGGAATGGAACTCTCCCAGGATCTCTCTGAGAATTGTTTGTAATCTCCATAGATTGGGTAACGACACAACATGTATGCAAAAGACAGAAGATATACTATACGGAAAAACTGAAAAATCTTATTCGTCCAAAGTTTTTCTGAATTCTTGTACCGTATGTATCCATAACTTTTGCTTCATTGTCAGGCAAAGAAACTCTGTTTCAGGTTTATTTTCCGAGTTTGCTTCTGTTGCAAGTTCAGCGTCAGTTTCGGGTTTCATTGAAGTTTGCGACTTCATGATTTCCCTGCTTCCAAAACGTTTTTCCATCAGAATCAAACATGGTTTTTGAGACAGGAACTTCTGAAATAACTTTACGTTTTGTTATAGTTTTTCAGTCAATAACATAAAATATCAATTCCCTTACCATTGCTGCCGCTTTGTATGCAATTGCCATTATTTCCTTGTTTCTTCCATATTTTTCATTCAAATAATCTTGATATCTGCTTGATTTATCATCCGTTGAGCTTGATGACTTGTAGTCTTCTTGCAAAGCGACTAACGCTATTTCGAAACCATTTTCTTCTTCATTATACAAATGATTGATCATGTTACATGCAATGTCTTGTAGATTCCTTAAAAACCCACAATATTAATTTACTTCATGAATAAATAGTTACATTTTCAGTTTCACAAATTTGTCCTTCTTCCGCTCATGTTTCTCATCATTTTTCCGCATTTCTTTTCCCATTGAATCAGCTGCATAACACATCAACATAACTGTATGTAGAGGTTTCTCTACTTCCGGAAGCATATCAATTTTTATATACCTTTAATGAAGTTTCAACAAGATTCGTATTTCCTTCCCTTACTCTTTTTTTCCAGTCTCCGGGTTGATTCTTTCTTCAAGCCCATATCTTTGTCCAAAAAATGCAGCCAACACCATTTTGAAAGCTTTTTTGTCTTTGTTGAAAAGATCTTCTGAATCACATAAAATACTTTTGCAAACTGAATTTTTTTACCTATTTTAATGTTGACACCCCACAGAAGTAATTCTCGAATTTTGTAGTAAATTCCGTTTTTGCCCGAACGTTTTAGGGAAGAAATGGTCTTGTACTGAAAGTTAAAAATCCATCTTGAAATTATTTGTTGGGACTCTCTCATAAGATCAATACGTTTTTGATTGCTTACCACTGTTTCATACCCGTCAATACATCGAATTATTTCTTCCATGACAGTGTCTCCTGGCTCAAGCATCTGTCGCTTATCCGAAAGGTCTTGCAAAGGTATTTCAATTGAAGTTTTCGGTTTTTTAGAAACCATAATGTAGGTGTAATTGACAACGTAGCAAATGATAGTTTTCTTTCAACAATCATAACTTTATATCAACACGGAGACCGTTATCAGTAGAAACTATGAGTGAGAAATAGACGCTCTGAAAATTCCTCATAGTTTTGTTTGTAAACATTTTTATTATGTTGCCAAAAAAGAGAACAATCAGAGTGGACTAGTTTATTAAATATTTAATCAAACGAGGGAAGATTGGCTTCTTCACTAGGATCGTCCTCATTCGATTGTATTTGCTGAAACGAGCTTCTATTCTTCTGAGTTGTTGACAATGATCTTGAACGATCGTCTCGATTCTCGATTCTCGTCTCGACTCTAGATTGTGCTCTTACGCGTTCTTTATCGGTTTCTTTTCCCAAAAAACTATCAATGTCTTCTCTCAATTTCTTCAAATTATCTTCATCCAACGTCTCTCTATCGTACTTGTTGACCACTTCTTTCAACTTTTCAAAAATATCGTCCGGGGATTTTTTCAAAAAGTTTTTGATTTCGGTTTCCGCGGAATGTTCATCAGTTGAATCTCGAACAGTTCCCCATGGATATCCTTCCATTCGGCCAATGATATTCTTGTAAAATTTTCTTGAAGTGACAGAAAACTTGCATTTAGATCCACAGCAACAAAGTGGATTGACAAGGTAACATATTCCAGTGAAAACCGCAAAAATAACCCGGAGCACGATGTAAATCAAAGAAAGGGGCGGAGGAAGATAAAGTTTCGATTCAATTCTGAAACAATTATGGCTCCAAGATTTCAATAGTATTTCACTTACTTTGCCAATTGCTCGTACTTGAGATAACCTTTGTAGTAACGGCTCTTTTCTGATTCCTTTTCGTATTCTTTTCTTAAAAGTAACGATTTTTATTGAAGAGTCGAGAACAGGGCTGGGCGGCAGCAAATTTCGACGACTCATTCAAATGAGAATAACTGTTTACGCCTTGTGCTGCCGTAAAGCTCAAAAAATCAGCGTTTTTTCGGCACCACAAGGCGTAACTCTGTTAATTTTTTATGAAACTTGACGGTTTTTTAACCAATCGATAGCTTTTTTTAATACGGATTATTTGTTTACTTTTGAACGTATTTTTACCCGACTCCTGAAAAAGTTATTCACATTTGAATGAGTTGCGGAAATTTTTTGCCGCCCAGCCCTGGAAGCTCCGATCCGAAAATGAAAGAATGAAACTCACGTCAACTGAGCAGTTAGAAGATTGACTAATAGAATTCCAGTAACAAAAATGTATGTGAAAACCAGAAAAGGCATAACTGAACTTCGAAACAGGCAGCTTGCTTCAACATAATCCATATCAAAAAAGTCAAAAATAGTTCTGTTGAATTGACCGCAATCAGAAAGGGTTCCAGTTCGATCAACATCTTGAACTTCTCCGAAAATTTCAAATTTTCCTTGAGAAGTAACTGTGTATAAAATTGTGTTTGTTGAAGTCATGAAAGTTCCTGAATACGAAAAAACAAGAATAGGGAAACCGACAAGAATACTCACTTGAGATACTGACATGAATAACAGCTAACACAAACCAAAAAGTGCAGAAAATAAGAACGAACATTCCAACTGTTTTCCACTGAAAACTGATTCAATGTGATGCTTGTGTTGAACTTCACTTACCATTTTCTTGAAGAGATGAACGAAAAAACCAAGGGATTGTACGAAGTGCAAAAAACGGAGGGAGGATACTGTAGCAATTGCAAAAAGAGCACAATACAGAAGTTCGAGTGCAATCGGAACTAGAACCCATCCACCGTACCAAAACTTCTCATCTGATTTCAGTTTCTTGTTTCGGCTAAAAGTGAAAACGGCAAACTGAAATGCTTCTAAGAGAAGAAGAGGTACGACAAGAAATATTCTCCATAGAGCAAGTCTGTTAGATTTGAAATATGGGCGGAGCAAGTTGACTCGGCTTTTTATCCAGGAAGTGCATTTGAGAATCACATTTTTCTTTGTGACCGCTTCATCGGTTGACGGTGAGGGGGTTGCATTTGCTTTGAATCCGTGGAATTTCTGAATTTGTTCCATTTTAAGCAAGAGTTGATTTTTCAAAATACCAAATAGTCAACGGCCTTTATGAACGTCATAGAAACCTGAGCCATCAGGACACCAATGACATACCAATATGGAATTTTCTCTTTCCATTCACGTTCATGAACCAAATCGAGATCATCGTAAACTGGGAATTTGCAAAGCATGTAGGCGAATGCTAAGATGTAGACTGCACGGAAAATCTAAATAGTTTCATTGGTTTTCTTACGAAAGATAGTCAACGAACCGCATGAAACCATAATTTTCGTTTTGTATTGATCCAGGACTTCTGATTTTGATTCACTTTTACTCTCATTCTATTGATCTTTTCGTGTCCCTCACATGCTGAATTATCCATTTTTCGGCAATTGTTTCGAAGTCTCATCAGATTCAAACACGGCTTCTGTGATAGAAATTTCTGAAAGAAAAAGGAGCTTAAATAGTCACATCTTTAAATTTTACCATAGCTTTTGCTTTGTATGCCACTGTCATAATTTCCTTGCTTCTGTCAAACTTCCGATACAAATATTCCTCATAAGGAGTCATTTCTCGTTCATTTTGTGGAAACTCGGAAGTGTAATCTGCTTGTAATGCTTCTCTGACTTGAATCCCTCCTTCTGCGTTCAGGTAAAAATTGTTGACTATTTTGCAAGCTAAATCTTCGAGCTGTCTAAATTCGTCACTGTTATTTATTGATAATCAAAAAAACATCTTACTCTTTCAATTGCTCATACTTCTCTTGTTTTAATGTTTGCCCGAAATCATCTTTCAGAATAATTTTCTGCATTGAATGAGCCGCATAACACATCACAATCAAAGTATGTAACGGATGTTGACAATCTGGCAAGAAATCTTTTTCGGAGTTTCTGGAAATTTTAATTTTATTAGGTTGTCTCATAAGTTTTCTACCATAAATGAATTTGTCCTCCTGGCAAGGGATGAGGGAGTACAGGGTTAGTTTTGTGCGGCTTTTGTAGCCAATATAATGAACATTATGTGTGCAAAATTTCAACCCATCAGTGCGATTCACTCCCGAGATACGCCGCAAAAACCGAAATGGCTCATTTTTCGATTTTGAGACCAAAAAAGTGTCGAGATGTTTTTAAGAGTTGATGGAATGTCTCTTTATTTTTCGTCAAGCAAGGTGAGATAATATTCTATAAATTTGCAAAAAGGCTTACAGTTTGGTCAACGATGAAAAGTTTTAGAAAAGCTAAAGTAAAAATCTTCCGATTTGGAAATTTGCCAAAAAACCGATGTTTTCTTATAACTTTCTTAAAAAGAGGCTGTTTAGTTTAATTTTTTGGCACAATGTTGTAAATATTAGTGAAAGTGTAATACCGGAGCCTGGCTTCCAGATTTCACCTAACGCTCAAAAAAACTAATTTTTCCGTTTTTCTCATATTTTCGTTCAAAAAGTTGTTTGAACCAATTATCAAGTTTCATAATGCCAAGTTTATGAAAGAAGAAGAGTTGGGTATTAACATACTGAAAAGTCATTTCATAGAACTTTTTCCGAAGCAAGATACAAGTATGCTCAAATATGCGATTTGAAATCTCAAATTTGACCTGTTCAAAAAGTTATCTCGTTTTTTCCAACAAAGAAGACCAAGGTAGCTTGAATATCATAGGTGATAGTAGAAACTCATCAGGTACCTACTACCCAAAGGACTTTACCTGATAACACCCCTGAAAAAAATTAGATGCAAAAACATTTATGGTAGAAAACTTATGAGACAACCTAATACTATTAGATTGAACTTCCTTAAATAATCTTACAAATCAGTCATTCCTGCTTCATCTTCCTTCTTTTGTGGGATATTCAATGCATGCTTCCGACTAAAAAATGCAGCCAAGATCATGCTGAATGAATTATAATCGTTTTGAAATAAAATCTCTGAAAAAAAAATTACGAATCGAAAATTCATCAATCAATGCTCACCGATCTCAATATTAAGATCAATCGAGAGTATTGTTCTGATTTTGTGAAATATCTGTTTTTTGGTACGTAGATTCGATATAGAAGAGAACACTTTGTACTGAAATATGCATCATCAGAGAGTATGATTCAAACATTTAGACTCACTTTCTCCTCGTATTCATAAATTATTTCCATGATCCGACCACTCGGATCCACCGTTTCCTTGTGGATACCATTCATTTCTATAGATTCCGAGGACATCGGAGGTGCAGGAGTTGAAGTGAAAAACGGAGAAGAACTCATTATTGACGAAGAGGTTGACTCACTTTTGCCGTACTATTTCATTGTTTATCGATAAGAGAGAAAGTTGAAGAATGGGAGGGGTGTGTTGTGAAATATTTGATAAGAAGTACAGATCAAAATGGCGGAATTTCAAATTTCAGAGTTTACATACTGTGGTTAAGTTTAACAATTCTGCACTGGAAATGCTGACAAGCATGCTAGTTAATGTCCAATATTGATTCTAAAGCGAACTAGTCCGAAACCGTTCGATGAATTAATTAAAAATACGAGCAGATAAAACTGTTCTACATTTTTCGGTATTTATCGGAAACTCTTGCTGACTGTTTTTTCTTCTTCCCTGGAGCAACAAGCAAAAAAACAACATACAGGAATAAGTCACGTCGAAAAATATAACCTAAATTTAACTTCTGAGATCTGCCTCATTTTTCTCGTGACATGTCCTAGTTTGCCAAAAATAACCGGCAGTCCGTGAAGTGTTGCCACGGTTAACCAGAGGTTTTCTGCAAAGCAAGAACAGCGACTTGAAATCAGTTCTCAAAGAGAAACCAATCCTCCACTTCTCCTGAACAAATTGAAAACAACCCCGTGGTATGAAAAAGGTAAGATTAAGTGTTTCCGAAAGTGCAACCCATTTTCTCTTACTCAGATTCACACTGCCAACATGGAGATACAAAGTGGATCCGCGACGGCTGCATGGACACCGACATCGACAACCATGTTTGGTATTAAACTTGATGTTTTTTATGTAAACTCTGAATTCCCAAACTGACCAGTAATGCCTGTTTTCAACGTCTTCTGAATTCCCTAACTTGTCCCTTTTCGTAAAAAAACATTCTGATATCGATTCCCTTCTGAATGGGTTCTGGATAGCAGACGGTTCGGAAGATGTCAGAATGTATAGGATTCCACTAATTCAGATGAATTTACATTCTTCTCTCTAACTTCTGAATTCCCTGACTTGTCCCTTTTCGTAAAAAAACATTCTGATATCGATTCCCTTCTGAATGGGTTCTGGATAGCAGACGGTTCGGAAGATGTCAGAATGTATAGGATTCCACTTATTCAGATGAATTTACATTCTTCTCTCTAACTTCTGAATTCCCTAACTTGTCCCTTCTTGTAAAAAACATTCTGATATCGATTCCCTTCTGAATGGGTTCTGGATAGCAGACGGTTCGGAAGATGTCAGAATGTATAGGATTCCACTAATTCAGATGAATTTACATTCTTCTCTCTAACTTCTGAATTCCCTAACTTGTCCCTTCTTGTAAAAAACATTCTGATATCGATTCCCCTCTGAATGGGTTCTGGATAGCAGACGGTTCAGAAGATGTCAGAGTGTATAGGATTCCATCAATTCAGAAGATTTACTTTTCACGTCATTTCAATTCTCAATATTCCTTAAATTTGTTCTGTTTGCCGGTTATATTGATTGTTTCCTATCTTTTTGCTCCTGTTTTTCCACGAATTTTCATTTGCAGACGTACCCGAGCCCAATAAAGATTTGCATTCTCGGGTACGTGCGCGCTCAAGCTGGTGTATAATTCAGATGTTTGGTACAAATTAGGAAATCGTTAAAGTTAAAAGGGGGCATGTAATTACATTTATTTATGTCATAGAAAACAAGCATTATCATACGGTCGAGAATAATCACAATGAGCCCTTTCTGTAGATTCCAGTTAACGGATAGAAGGAAAAGTAGAAGACAGATCAAATTGGAAGCGGAGATGCTTAGTTATTTATAAAGAAGCCTATATCTGCAAAATGTTTGTTCAAATGTGGACGTCATAAAATATAGTTTGGTAGGATACAGTGGATATCGAAAAGTGCAATCATGAAACATGGAAAAACTGTAGCAAACGAGACTTTGAAATTGGGAAATTGAGTAGCAAAAGAGTCAAATGGAGCAAACTATACACATAAATGTGGAAAACAAACTCTGCATACTACATTATAGTCTACCGTAAAACCTCTAATAGAAAGACAAGTCCTGCTCAACCTCCTCAAAATCAAAAATCGAATTTCAAAAAAGTATCTAAAACTAATTTTTGAATAGCAATTTATAACGTATTCCGTATTGGTCTCAGTTTATTTTTGACAAGGACTCGATTGAGACTACTTTCAGATTCACTGAAATCTGAGAAAGTGTTCTCTTTAAGGCTCACTTGAGTGTCCTTCTTTTAGAAGTTTTACGGTTCATAATTAAACTCGTAGATAGTATCTTCAACGTTATGAGTATTGACATTGAAGACCAAGAAGTGATAGATGTAGGGGAAGTGACTGTAGTCGTTGCAAGCCGTGATCGTGGCTGAAAACAATGGAAGTAATAGAAAGAATCGAACCCGAGATTTCGGAGTAGACGTTCGCAATTTCAGACTCGAGTCTGGGAAATTCAAACGAAAGTCTCGAAACATTAAATTGGAATTCGAAAACTCACTCTCAAAACATTAAAACTTAAAATCAAATCTCATTCTCTTACCTTCCTCTCCTTTTGCATTTTTCATGGACCATGTCCCTCGATCCACATTTCGAATGCTCAATCCAGAAAAAACCTCGTCGATACTGAACTCCAGTTTCGTAGTAATCCTCACTGCTTCCAATTCACGAGATCCATTGAGCCATTTCTAAATTATAAAATGCAACCCACCAAAGTTACCTATTCCTTCATACCTCAAACATTTCCCTTACGAATCTCTGTGGAAGTTTTCCGAAATTATCAAAAATGAACTTTTTTGCATTGCAAACGCTCAAAATGGAATCGAAAAACTCCTCTCCGATACTATCATCCCTCTCGATCCAGAGTGATTCTAGCTGTAATTTGATTTGAAATAGCATTAAATTCGCATTGAAAACGCACATTTTTAAACTGTTCCATCTCAAAATGAGCTAATGTCAATTTGCTTCGCACATTTCTGAAATGGATACGTCTGCATTTGGCGGCTTTCAAAAGTTGGCAAATGGATTCGTGGGATGCTGATAACTGAAAAATTAGCTTGAAGCGTTCAAAAAATATCCTCAAAAACCATACCGAGTGAAACAAGCGAAGATGCTCGAATCTAAGATTTTTATTTTTTGCATGTTCAGTAAGAAAAGCACACGTTTCTTCATCCAAAGCGGACACATTCAAAACTTTGACATTCACGAAGTAGAAAAAATTCGAGATGTGCTCGATAGGTATAATCTGACACTTTTCACGCCACCAAGTAGACGACGTTTTTCTCCACGCTCTGATACTTGTTTTCTCCTGAAAGCTTAATTTAGTATGTGTGTCTGCAAATCCAAGTTACCAAATCGATGCGGAAAAACTCATTGAGAGCCAACGATTTTTGATTTTCTTCGATCAAGTTATACAAGTATTTGCAGGTCAGACGAACATTGTAACATTGTTGAAAGTCACACTGAAAAATTGAATGCAAACTTTAAATTTGATGTTTTGAAAACTCACATTCTTCAAAACGGCTATCATAAGTTCAGGAGGTAGTTGCATAAAAAACTCAAATTTTTTAAGGGTATTCCCCATCGTTATACTGTGGAAATGTGTTTTGCACAATAGGGAAGACGATTACTCTGTTTATCTGCGTCTCTTCGCTTTTTCTGTGGTAAAAGGAATAAGGAAAGAGAGGCGAGGGAGTCTGGGAGAAACGGACAGATGTGCCCCAGAACACATCTTGCGCATAGTCTCGAGCCTCTTTGTGTCCGAGGACCGAGGAATGCCCTGATGACTCCAAAAAGAAAAGGAATGAATAAATGAAGTTAAAATAAATTAAGCAACTTATTAGTATCACTTCTCAAATTTTCTCTATTAAAACATTCATCTGAAGTCAATTTCCGATGATTCTTCTCGAGCCGACGCCGGTGGCAATCGTCCAATGAAAATGGCCAAAAAAGTTTTGAAGGCCAAAGAAAATTCTGAAAATAGTGAAAAATCTGAAATTTCCACCATAACAATCAGCGATTCTGAAAGCGAAGAAACTGCTGATAAAATTTTGGAAACTCGAGACATTTTAGTGGAATTTGGAGCAACTGATGACGATGAGGATTTGGAAAAAAGAGTTGGAAAAGTTGGAGTAATTCTTGAACTCTAGTAAATTGGAATGTAAGGAGATAGATTCTCTCACTAACTATAAGGAATTGCTGGAGGGAGTGGAAAAATTGACGGCTGGACTTGGGGAGCTCGACGATATTTTTGCTTCGGGTACTGTGAAAAATGTTGACAATGAATTCTATTTCCTATTAGTGACTAGAGTTCCGAATCGACCAATAAAAACGACTGAATCGATATCCACTAAAAATCATTTTCTACCATTCACGTTTATATCGACGATTGTCGATTGTCAAATTTCGTCGAAAATAAATTGATGACGAAAAATGACTATTGTTTTAGTAATATTCGTCATTATTCGTCATTTTGTCGTGTTGGTCATTTTACTCAAAAACAGTGAAACTCTTTGAAACGTGAAGCTCTACCTTTTCTGGTTCAATTTGAACCGTTCAAAACAAAATACACGTAAAAAGAACATGTTTACTTCACACGGACGAGTTCAAATAAATACTTCCTATGGGTTGTACTCGATTGGAAGGTTCTTGCGACGAACCATACCGTCTCCCTGGAACCATTCACGACGGAACTGCTTGGCGGCTCCGTCTGGGGTGTTGGTCCACTCAACGGTGATACGGTCGTTGTTGGTATCCTGGAAAAACAGGCGATTAGAAATCAGATGGATTCACAATCCTCTTTACCTCTTGTCCGTAAGCGAAGGCATCGCAAGAGACGGCGAGAAGGACGGCTTCCTTTGGGTCGAGGACTCCGCATGGTGGATCGACGCCAAGACGCTTCATGTTGGTGGTCTTGATACCGTAACCAATACGACGAGCCGACGAGTTGATCACCTTGATGTGGTAGGTGTGCTTGTCGTCGTATGGAGCATTGAAGACGATCTTGGCGTTTGGTTGGGTTTGGATGTCTCCTGGAGGGACGGATTGAGCCATGGCGGTTTTGATTGAGTTGCACTCGATGCAGTTTCTACTGGAATCTCTTCTTTTATAGCAACTTCTTATCTCTGCTCCAAATCTTTCCCCTAGATCTCCAATGATGATAAGGAAAAATTTCACGTTAAAATCTCTGAAGATTATGGAAAACGTATTTTTTCGCAATCAAAGACCTTCCAGGGAATTATCTGTGTCTAATATTTTTCTTTTTATGCCACTTCCTTTCTCTCTTCATAAAATTTATTCCAACTCTACAGAACTAGGTTGACACTAAAACTGGAACACATCCAATACAGTGAATAAATAAAATGTTTATGCAACTCTAGCCAAACATGAAACTAGTAGTTAAAATTGTTCATATTACAGACGGGTTTAGAAAAAATGATGAAAAAGAAAGACGATGATCGCACGCTCGTTAACGGGTGATCTTGCTGTTAGTATTCCAACTTTTCAAGGCTTCTTTTGCAGACGACGTGCTGACCGGCGGGTTGGAGTCTGGAAGAATGTGTTTGATGAAAAAAACTGCAAAGCTTTCCAAGCTGACCGATGGTTCCTGCTCACGCTCTTCACAAACTTCATCAAGTGTGGGGGCCACCGACGCTGGTTTTCTTCCTCTTTTCGGAGTGGATGGAGCAGAATATGATGTTGGGGCCACAGCAGAAGAAGAAGTACTGTTATTACGCGAACGACCACGTCTTGGAGTGCCTTCTGTTTTTTCTTGTTCCGCTTCTCCGCTTTCCGGTATGGCTTTCAATGGTGTGACTCGGGAAAGTCCTCGTGTCTTTTTTGCAGGTTCCAGTTGTGGAGTATCCACTGTATCCGACAGTACAACGGGACGTTTCTAAACATAGCACATTTTCATATTTAACAAGCTCACAATCTTACTGCAGATCCTTTCGACTTGGCGGCCGACTTCTCCGATTCCGACTTTGGTCTTCCACGTCGTGGAGTTGTCGGTGCAGATGTAGGCGTACGTGCTGATTTTTTGGTGGAAACAACTGGAGTGCTGATTTCCGGGACGACTGAACTAGCACGAGCCTAAGAATCGAAAATTTTCAAATATATATTGCGATAAATCGCCTACCGATATTCTTTTAGAGACACGTCTTGATAGTACTGATCCGGTGACATCAAACGTTCTATCATTTGTATCATCTGTTGGAGTGGTGTTTCCCAAGGGAACCTCGGTATTCTCTGTAACCTTATCAGCTCTCGCTGGTGTTTGGCTACGTGAGTTAGCTCTGGAACGTGGTACTCGTCCAGTTTTGACCGCAAGAGTATCTTTTTCTTCGCCATTTTTTGAGTTCAAAAGATTTCCAGGTGTTTCTATTGTCTCCGTGCTATGTTTTTCCGCAGATTCTGAATGACTGTCAACGACCGTATTTTTAACAGACGCGGCTCGTTTTTTTCGAGTAGCAGGAACTTTTGGCTCCACTGCCTCATCAGGTGTAGGCGAATAACGTCTAGAAGATGAACGAGTCCTTTTATTGTCCTTTTTCGACACAGTCGCTGTTTCTTCTATTTTTGATTTGCCAGGAGTGCCACGTTTTGTTAAAGCCATCTTTGCGATTTCGTTTGTTGAATCCTCAATTGGAGTCACCGGACGGGATGAAACTGAAGCGTTTCTAGTTCTAGAACGAGTATTCGCCTGAAAAAACAAAACTGTAAAAATTCGAACCGAACTCCAACTGAACTCACAGACGGTGGTCTCTCGATGTCCGGAACATTTTTATCTTCATCAACCGTTTCTGGCGCTTTTGCCTTTACTACAAACGTTCTCGAAGCTTCTTCGTTTTCAGCATCGCCAAGAGGTCGAGGTTCATTTTCCTCTTCTTGTAATTCGAATGTTTTATTCAAAACAATATCATGTGCTATTAGGTTGAACGGAAAGTTTTTGACTTTTTTGACTAAAATTTCAGTTGAATTTTTTTCAGTTCTCCGAAGCCTAGGATTACTTGTATTGTTGTTTTGAACATTGAACAACCTCAGTTGTTAAGCACGCGAGATGACACCCCTTCTCGCTTAATACAGCGAGAACTATGTTCATAAACATCCTGGTACCTCTTTTTTGACCATGATTTTGTATGAGTTCGTTCACAGCGATCTCGCACTCTAGTAAGAAAGTGTTTTGCACATTCCTAATACTACTAAGGATGTTTCTTTATCAATGCATAATGATTCCCCATCTCCTTTATCAGCTCAGTAGAACTTCCCCGAAAAAAAGGCTTTTTTTTAATTGTGAAGAGTAATTTTCGGATGTCATTTTCTCCCGAACTAGTAGGAATGAGACATTGAGATTTTAGTGCAAATATTACCAACACATCAAATAAATGTTGCTAACATCCCAGAAAAATACGATTATGTATGAGTGAATTCTCGCAAGAAATACCCAAAATACTAAAAAAGTTCAGTTTTTCGGAATTTTCTCTACAACTGTCAGTTCAATGATTACCATGTTGTGTGAACTTGTTCAGTTGAACAATACCTCCGACATAAAACATTCAATTATTAGAGAACGGCCGACATCACAGAAAAAATTTAAGGTTTTGTAAAATTTTCCGTAATTTTCATATAGGCCATTTTCTCCAAAACCACTACTGGAAACCTTGAGCTTTTTCTATCTGTAAAAGCTGGCTGATCTTATATATTTTTTTGTTTTTAAACACTTCAGTAATTGTGCTTCCTAATAGGATACATTTCAATGGTGTTGCATCCATCCTTCTGAAACTGTAGCACTTCATAAAGATTCAATCTTGGTTACTATCTTTGACATTCAAAGGCCCGTACTGTCTGAACGGAAAGGCCAAAAGACAAATGGTTTTTTGTAATAAAATTTTAAGCGCTTTCTTATTATGAATAAACGTTAATTATTTGGCTTCCAAGCTCCATCAGCAAGAAAACTTGAAATAAAAAAAGGTCATTATTAATCTTGCTGGGCTGCATCACTTTGGGAAGCTGTTGCGAGAGCAGGAATGGAGGGAATGAGACCGCAAGTGACATACAACAAGTAAAAGAGTTTATGAACATTATACACTACACCTACTTTATCGTGGCGCTTTCCTGCTGTTCCAGCAGAAGATTCAAAATGACCCGTCGAAAAAGTCAGAAACTTTCCGTTCAACCTAATATATCATCATCCACCTCCATTTCAGCATGATTTTCTTCAACAGTACCAATATCTTTTGGTGGTTTAGAAAACAAACAGTCCTCATCTTTTTGCACCTCGAAGCTACGTTCTACTCCATCCCATTGAGGTTCTTCATACACCATTTCTCGTTCTCCTTCACATTCAACTACTGGTTCAACTTGCATGTCGATTTTAGCGACCTCTGGCTTATTCAGTGAAACCTCGGTAGTTTCCACAAACTGTTCGTTTTGAACAACTTCTTTAACTGAATCTTGCTCCAGCGTTTCAGCACACTTTACAGTTGCCTCTGCTGGAGCGTCGTAATTTTCGAGAGGTTGCTCGTTTTGAACTAATGTCTCAACTGAGTCCTGTTCCATCTGCTCAGGTTGTTCTACTAGCGATTCTGCATGAAGCTGTTCTGCTACAATATCTTCGATAGGTTCTGGATTGATCTTATCATCCACACATTTTTCAGTATCCTCTTGAAGTTCGAACGTTTCTTCTTCAACTTCTTCCAGCACTTCGAATGGTTCTTCTGGTGGTTTTTCAGCGTCTTGAGTCTTTGAATTATTTCTGGATCTTCTTACAGTCAACGCATCATCCTCTTCAAGGTCTCCCAAAATAGCAAAGTTAATCTGTTTGATTTCATCTGGTTGCTCATTTACATCGCCATTTTCTTCTTCATAAGTCGATTCGATGCTTTCGTTGGCCCCTTTCCTGACACTTGCGTGGAATCGAATGCGACCACGACTAGGGGACTGAGATGGCTTAGCTGTTTTCAGAATGCTAGTCTGTTTGGGAACAGGAGGCAGCCTTTGATTTTCCGGGGGCGAATGTATATCAATTGTTCCAATTGGACGCTTATAGTAGCGAGCCGGAGTGGCTATCATTTGATTCAGAGTTATATTGTTCACAGATGAATCTGACGCCGCAATGGGACTATTTGCTTTTTCTGACTCCTCGACCTTGTGCTGAATACGTTTGGCTGTCTGAAAAGTAAAAAAATTATTTTAATCTTTTAATATTATAAAGCAAACTCTGTAATGAACACCTACCGGAGGAACAAATATGACTGGACTTGAACTCGCTTCGTTGACCCCCGATCGCCGTTTTCTTCCATTAGCTCTTTCGACAGTTGCAAACATTTCAGGCATTTCCTCTTCGTCTTTCTTCTGCTGTTTTTGGAACATCTCCTTCACTGATCGCTGAATTTCTTTTTCTTTCGCACTAGGCGGAGCAGAATGATTTTTCTTTTTTATCAGATGCGGAATGAAAGCACTGAGAAGCTGATGAGATTCAACAGCTTCGGAAGACATCAGATCATATCGTTGATTTTCGAACAGAAACACTTGGTAGAGTTTCTCAGATTCCGGGTCGAAAATTGTCGCTGAAAGTTGAACATTCTATTTGAACGATAATTCAATTACTCACATTTCTTTCCCTTCTGATCCTCGGCAATCATTCTCTGTTTGAATCTCTCCAAGTCACTTGACTTAAATGTAGCAGCCAAATGTAGCTCTCCATTCCACAATTGCTCGAAGTTGAGTCCATCCTCGTCTGTCGAAAACACCTTCTTTCTAGCTTTTTCTTCGGCGGATTCTACCATATTATTCTGTCTGAATGCCTTTTTCTCTTCATCCAATAGAACATAAATTCTCTCCAGATCAATACCGAGCATCTGGTTTGTCATCACTTTGATAACCTCGATCGAAAGCTCTTTTTCTGACAGCTCAGAATGAGAAGCACGAAGCCAATCGAGAACGTACTGAGTAACTACTTCTCGTTTAACTCGTTCCGGAATAGAAATGTTGAGTATGGATTCGAGAAGATCTAATGGTGTCGGTGGATACCAATCTTCATATGGCAGATCGTTCCAGAACTGGGCATCCGAGGTTAAACGATGCATATTTCGTACATTTGTTTGAACCGGGAGTACACTTCTGAAAAAAAATTGTTGCATCACTACATAGATTTCTAATATTAACCTGTTCTTCAATGCAGTGTCTTTTCTCTTCTCATGCATTTGGCGCATCGTATTGTGACTGTGATAGTTGATTGGCACAAGACCCACGCTGATGAAGCGACTGACGAGTTTTGTGTGGCTGAGCATACATTTCGCAGAAAGTGAAAGTTTTCGAAGATTTCCAGCATCTTTGACGCATTGGCTGCAACTTCTGATATACTCGTGAACAATTCGGAACAACTTGATTCCTTGGTTCACAGTATCTTCTGCCAATGGAGAAAGTGCGGATGTGACGCCTTGAAACAATGAAACAGTACGATCGGAAATGATTCTTCTGTAGTCGACTGCTTCGAAAAATGCCCAATTAGCAACATCAGCCTTGATCTTGTCACTTAGATCACTGCGGGTAATCAGACCAGTAAATTCTCCAATCTTTCCATAGTACATCATTGCATTGAGCACAACTCGAAGGTTCATTGGCATTTTGAGATCATCGTCAACAACTTCGGACGCACTTGTATTTGGGGAACCACTCAAAATACTCTTTCGAATAAGTCCAGCGGCAATTATATGACCAGCCATTGATTCCGGCGAGCGTATAATCCATGGAAGTTTCAAAGCACATTTATCCAAAATCTGAAAATAATGTTGTTTACATTTCTGGGAGTACAACTCGTTTTTACCGTTTCCTGAACACTTTGTATTTTCATCCAGCTGATTTTGTTCTTTTCAGTCACATAAACACGATCGTAAGACATTGAAGACGGATAAAATAGCTGATCTGCATCCGAAATCATGCTGCTGAAACGCGTTAGATTTGTCGAGTCCAAAGTAAGAATTCCAATGTCCGTAATTTGATCCGAGGAGATGTTTGATCTGATGCATGACATGAATGGACACTGACGGAGTACCGTTCCATCGAGTAGAACTTTTCCGGGGACTCTTTTGTAGTACCAAGCATCGATATCGAAGATGGAGGCTTCTACAATGAAAGTCGCAGCTTCTGTCGGACTGGAATCGATTGCCCGCCGTTCGTATGCCATGAACACATTGCTGCGGTTTGATGTACAACCGAAATTTCGGGATGCATTGAGAATTATTGAATCCATAGAACTATCATTACGACGTCGTTGACTCCATCCATCCACACTCCCTCGCTCGGTGACAATCGTTTTCACCGAGAGCCAGCGCTCTCCGTACGAAATTTTGTGTTCAAAGCAAACGTTGAAAATGACACGATCATACTTTTCTTCGTCCTGCACTTCGTCCATCGACTTGAATGATCCACGAAAAAGTTGAATCATAATGTTATGGCGAGATGAGCGGTCTACAGCTGCAATGAAGTATTCGTATTTGTCCGGGTCGTCTTCAGGTTCCAATGGAGCGATGTCGTGAATGAGTCTCTCATGTCTCAACTCCAGCAAATTCATTTGATTCGATGGATTCAACGCAGCCGCGAGAATTCCGCCCATGGATAGACCAACGAGAAGAGTTCGACTACGTGGCATCAGAGCAATCGAAGAAACGTAGACACCGTCAGCAGGGTATTCTCTGAAGGCACCGTCATCACAGGAATAGGTGAAGATGCCATTCGTGACGTAGCTAGCTGTAAACGTTTTTAGTCTAATTTCATTTGAAGACGACTTCCTCTACCCATCAATTCCAGCATCCTCTTTTTCGGAACTCGAAATGCTGGATCATCTGTTTTCGTATATACTTCCAACAAGCTAGTCAAATAGCATTTCGTCCGTTTACAACCAATCGCAATGATGTGTTGCCATTCGAGCAAGCGAGGGTACAATCCTAATGAGTCGTTTTCTCTGCCTTCAGTCATGTCAACGTTAGAAAATATAGTTTTTACGACTGTAATCCGCTCTGGGACTTCTAGCATTCCAGTGATCCTCATGGCCGGAGAATCCTGCACAACGGTTAAGGCAACCACGAAGTGTTCCGAGCCCCAAGTCAGATTTTTGTCCTCAACACCAACAATGACTCCGAATTGTCCATCTAGAATAAATCAACGTTTTTATGAAATCGTGCATCGCTCACCTGCGGTCGGAAAGTGATCAATGCTGATAAGATTGCATCCATCCGGAAAATCGTAAGCATGCGTTACTCTCTCTAGCTCGACATCGAATATTTGACAAGTGTTTCCTTTGAAATTGACAATATACGGAAGTTGTCGTCCGATTGAGTTTTTGATCACCGTTTGTCCGTCTCCTTGTACGGAATTATAAGTGTGGTATGGTTTAAAGATGGAAGATGTGTCCATCCTGAAATAAATTGAAATTTCGAAATTTACACTGAACTGAAAAATCACTAATCATCGCGATGCATCGGGAGAAAAAAAGATGTCTCTGCAAAAAATGAGAAATTCGAAACATTCGCGCGTTCGCGGCAACTTGATGAATGGGTCTTGCCGCGAAAAAAATGCCACCTACAGTACTCTCAACAGACCGGAAAATTTTGCATTTTTTTTGGCAGCTTGGTGTCTTCTACTCGGCTCATAGAAATGAAAATTGAATGTTAGCCGTATTGGTACCAATGCAAAATTTTATATTTCGACCCGAAAATTACATTTCGAGCCGAAATTAGTTGAAAATCTTCGAAAAACTTGAACTTTTTGAAAAAATGCCTAAAAATCAGGATGTGCCCTTTTAAATTTTGATATATTACGGTAGCATTTTGTGGTGGGACACCTTTGCCGAGAAATCAGTGAAATTCAGAAATTTGTTTTTTTTTCGAAGTTCCGGCATAAATTTTCAGCCGGCCTGGCCTATCACAATCATGATTAAAATGGAATGAAAATCATTGGAAGGTTTTATTAGAATCAAATCCGATATGGCATAATTATTAGTGATACTGATTCGTAGCAACTGTCAACTAATTGAGATATGCTAAAAAATTAAATCAAAAAACGAATGAGAACAAAATAACGACGAAGTAAACAACAGTGGATAAAGCGAAAATGACGTGGTTGAGAGCATGACACAGTGGAGCATATTGGAGACTCGAATCCTCATGTTTCGAGTTTTGCGGAATCGGGAGAACTTTATTGACAAGGCCGGTAAATGTGGAGAGGAAATGTGCTGGTGGAATATCGGCAGGCGAAGTTGCCCAGTGCTCCAGAACAAGAGTGGCAACGAAGAGAAGTGAAGTCCATGTCATGTTGAATCCAGCATATTTCACTGAAAATATTTTAATTAATAATTCGATAAGATTAGAAATAGACTCACAGATAGTTGGAGTATGAGCAGTGTATGATGGAAGCCGTTGGGAAATCAGCACTTCACAGAAAATCTGTGCAAGAACATTGAACCCGAGAAGGAGTGGTTGCTTCAATGAAAGTTGGAAGAAAACAGCGGAAAGAGTGAAAAGAGATGTGACCAGTGCTGGTATCAACATTTCAGAAGTGTAATAGACAGCATTTCTTCTCAAGGAAATACAAATTTCTCCATTGTCCGCTTGCACATCAAATGGATTGCGACGAGGGTCAGATAGCTGTTCAACAGTATATGGAGATTCCTGAAAATATTGAAATCCTGTTAAAAGTCCCTAATAAGTTAAAGAGCAAAATGAAGAGAAGCAAAAAGTTAGAAAATCTAGGCTATGCAGAAGCAAAAGCATCACTAATAACACTTGCCAATCCATTCGGTCCAACTCCACCATTATCCGGAGAATGGGTGATCGACTATAGGAAAACGTAATGAGAACTGGACAATAGAATAATGATAATGGGACTCACAACAACTTCAACGTCTTCAATCTTCCATCCGGAAACATATGGATCTGTTGTAGCCTCTCTTTCTTTGTTTTTAACACCATCTGCAACTGTGAAATGGACGGCGAGAAGGCGTTTGTCGTCAAATTTGTAGCAGACCTGAATTATTCATTTTCATGACTAAAACGTTTCTATTCAACAGGAAAACTCACTCTCTGCACATCATTTGGATAGTCTTCGTACTGGAATCTGAATGGAGTCGTGAAGGAGAAATCAGACCATAAGTAAATCTGTCCAGTATAGTTGGCAGCAAGAACTTTAGAAGTGACTTGTCCTGGATTGGAAGTAGATCCTCCGTTGATTTGAACAATATTTGGAGTCCAAATTTGAATCCAGTAAAAGTTCAACCAACTGAGACCCCACTGTTCCTTATCCCAGGAGACCATGGTGTCGTTCCAGCTGAGAACAAAACGACCGAAAACCTTCACATTCTGTCTTCTCTCATCGATTTCCACATTATTAATTCGAACACTTTCGACTCGAACTACTTTTGTTTTGTTATCTGTTGCGTTCTGATACGTTGTCTGAATGTGTGTTCTCAGTTTCCACGCTCTATCTCCTCCCTGACACGAATGGCAAGACTTTCTACAGTTGGCCATCATCCAAAC
This sequence comes from Caenorhabditis zanzibari, assembly GCA_963966625.1. Taxonomy (NCBI): domain Eukaryota; kingdom Metazoa; phylum Nematoda; class Chromadorea; order Rhabditida; family Rhabditidae; genus Caenorhabditis; species Caenorhabditis zanzibari. The sequence goes on from OZ016471.1 coordinate 10,127,097, forward strand.
AGCATTTGTGGAGCATTCTCCAGTAGCTGCCCATTCCGTACATTTCGGATCCGCATCCTCACATCCAACTGCCGGTGAAGCAGCCCATGTGGCTGCTATTAGTGACGTTGAAAGAATGAGAAGCCGTAGCATCTGAAAAGAACTTTCAAGAAGGAAAAAAACGAAGATAATGAATAGAAGAAAGAAAGTTATCAATAATTAATGGAACACGAACACACACAATAATAGGGAGTCATTGGCAACGGAATATGAGTAGGAGGTGGGAAACGAAGGTAGAAGACCGAAAAGACCGACTTCCATTTTTTGTTTGTTGCTTGCTGTGTAAGGTTTTAAACATTTTCTTCTTCTTTTTTCAGTTTTAAAGTTCTCTTTGTGGAACTAACCATCAGTGTAACAGTGACCCCAAGATAAGAGAAAAAACAGAAGAAATTGAAAAATAAAATGATCCATTTTTTAAAGTGCGAAGCATGCAAAATGACCAATGACGACTCGAGAGAGGCGAAAAAAGAAACAATAAAACGCAAAAAGAGAGACCCGTCCCCTAGTGCTTATCCGAAACGGGTTCACGACGCAGTGCCGGTCTGTCGAAAAGGCTAGTTAGCCATCCCTCCCTTCTTCTCAAATCTCGCATTATGTTGACGACGTAACAGGTCTGTTCCGAGAGAGAGAGGAGATAATGATAAGAGACACCATAAAGTGAGCGAAAAAGGTCCTGTTCCTTCTTCGGAGACAGGGAAAATACACCTCTCATTGGAAAAACCGACAAAGGGCTTTCGATTGGAGGATTTATTGAATCCCATTGATCAAATCATTACGAGATTGTCACGAGAAAGATTATCAATTGAGGGTTTGATTTAGACAAATGATATTGAAAACAGGATTAGATGGTATAGGAAATTCAGGATGAACTTTGGACAATCAGAAAGAAAATCTGAAAACCAACAAAGTTCAGGGAAACTTTCAGAAACTTGTCACGATTCCTAGAACTTGTGATGTACTTTTTAAAAGGAAATGCCGTAAAATCTGTATTAGAAGGGCAAGTCCCTCTATTTTTCCAACACCGAAAAATAAATTTCTGAATTCTCAAAATGGATCAAAAAATCTGTTGGAAAAGAGATTTGAAACATATTTTGTGATGAGCCCAGTCCAATTTTGACGAAGATTCTAATAAGACTAATTTTAAATTGTTTGAATTTTCAGAATGTGCTCATTTTCAACTGATTGGGGCGCCCTTCTATTAAAGGTGTCATGCTAAAACAAATTTTACGGTATGTTAGTTATGGAATTAAAATGTGAAAAGCCGGCTAATACAAAGTTTGTGAATTTTTTCATAAAGTATCACTTCTCTTCCCTGATTCTCATCTTTCCGGTTTCAACAGTTGTTTTTCAATTCCTTTATTTAGGAGTTCTAGATTTAGTCATTGAGCTACTTTTCCAGCTGTTTCATTAAAACTGAGCAAATATGATCTCCAAATGTTTTCTATATATTTCCATCAACTCAAAAGGCACAAACCTTCAATTATAAAAAAGAAAAAGTAATTTCCGTATGTATGTTTATTTATCGCCTAAAACACTTCTTCTTATGTTTTTATCGCTCTTTTTCCCCTACCAATCTCTAATTTAAAATCGATTTCTAGGTAAATGGGCTGTCAAGTGTCAACTGATGGCAGCCAATTCGAACGATCCGATTATGATAAACTGTGGAAACGAATGAATTCGGTTTCAGATCCGTACCCAACGGGAAACGGAAAAAAGAACAAGAATCGTAAACTGAATGGATGGAAGATTTTGAGGATTCTCTTGGTTTCAACTTACAAAGATTTTAGAAATGAGAGAAGGGCAGTTTTGGAATTGGTTTGTTACTTGAGAATTTGAAGAGAGTAGGGGGAGTTCTTGCAGGTGGAGAACAAGTTACAACCAATTGCAAGTGAGAAACAAGTGGTTCTTCAAGTGGAGGATTTCAGTTGGGTTAGTTTTAGAGATTCCTGAAAAATGTAATTATGAAAATGATAAAGAAATCAAAGATGAAAAAAATCAAAATACAATTCAGGGATCAAAGGCTCATCTTGAAGATGCTTCATGCCTTTATCTAATCGAACGATTGTGTCGAGAAGCCTCTTCAACATCTTCTTCCTCATCCAACTTCTTCTATTTGCACTTCCTCGGGTAAGAGATAATGATGGCTGATCAAGATGAGGTGGTGTTGGGCAAGAAAATCAGAGATGGGTACAAAACCAGTTGGACAGCCGTTCGACACGACCAATGGCTTTGCGGAAATGTTTTGTTCGATGATTGAAAAGGAAAGAAAATGATGTCGTTTAGGATGAGATGATGATGGAAATGAGGGAAGAGGAAGAGAGAGACGAAAAAATGATTATGATTATCGGAGAAGTAATAGGACAATGCGGCTGAAGAACAACAATTATGCTTTCTGGATTATAGATTTTAGACGGAAAAAAAGAATTCAGAGACAAAGCCGGTTACGAATGGGACATTAGTTTATGATCCGGAAGTTTATGAGATGTGTAAAGAATGCATTGTTTAGCTTAGATTTTGCTCCTCGATTTTCAAGGGAAATCTTTTAAAAAACTAGAAAGTAATATCGAACTTCTCTTTCCAGAGATTGCGCTGGATACATAATCGACCACACTTTCACCGATGAATCTTTCCTTCGACAACATGCAATCTCGAGTGAACAATCTTATTCGGAAGTGTTCCTTCAATTAGCTGGTCTTCAGAATCCAAATTGTGAGAACACTATAAGCTCTTCCTATTCAAGAAACTTCAATTTCAGCACTTTTCCTCTACCGAAACCCAAGTTTCCATCAAGAACTTCCATTCAACGTCACAAATTTCATTGACTCTCCAGTCAATCGAGAAAGAGCAAAGTATTTAACGTCAATGGTGAAGGGGGCAGTATCTCCATCCAAGTTCGTTGAGTATTCGGTTCGGACATCTGGAATCAACAACACACATTTCAAGCATATTTTATTTGATGACTTGAGTAGTGCAGTCAAACCAATCGAAACATTGATTTCGGGGTATTTGGAGAATCTTCCGGACATTGAATCAACTTCCATTCCAAATACTGAAGACTTTTTGAAAGAGTACTACTCTGAAATGAAGTTGGATCAGGAAATCATGACCAAAGTAAGGGTTGAATCGTTTTGCAGGCCTTATCTTGCTCTTACAGCTTGAATCTAACATAAGATCCAAAAGATCCACGTTATTGGTTGGTGAGTACTGTACTGGAAAGACTGCAATTCTTCAACGGATTCAACAAAAACACGGAGAATCTGTTCTAATTCAAGTCAAGGAGAAAATGAGTGCAATCGATTTAAGAAGAGCAATCGACTCAAAAACAAAAGTAGTAAGATTAATGTTTAAAATTGAAACTTATTAGAAAATTGTTCAGATTTTACATGACATTGAGCATAAGCTGGTGAGGTATTTATTGGTTGACGATCTTCATTTGGTGAGTTTCTTTATGACCCTTTTGATTATCCGATTATGACTTTTTAGGCGACAAAAGAAGCTCAAAAATATCTGGTGGGTAATGATGAACTTGTGATTATTGCTACAAGCAGAAAAAAGAAAATCGACGTGGAAATGGATCGGTTAACAATTCAACATCCGGAACCTGAACAGATTCTTGTAAGTTTTCGAAAAAAATCGTGTTTGCATTCAAATATTCTAGGAAGAACTTTCCTTCTGGCTAAACGGTGGACAAAAAGAAAAGAGTGGTGTACCATCCGTGAAGGCTTCTAACATTCTTAAAATGTCACAACAAAAACGAAGAAGGAGTTTAGGGAACATTGAAGGTAAAAATAATGGAATGTGTTATGTTCAAGAGACTAATTGAAGATTCAGATGGTCATCAACCAGATGAGAATATCGGATGGAACAGTCTGAAATGTCGAGTGATTGGAACACTGGGAAGACTAGGGAGTTCCGATGAGAAGTGTGCTCAGTTGGCTCAATTGTCTACGTTAAGGTGAGTCTGAAAAAGTGGTTCAGCTCATATTTTGCAGATTTGAAAAACCTGGCCGACGCGGGCCAGCGGGTTTCTCCCATGTAAAATGAGATTCTTCAATATAAACTTATATGAAAATCTAGGTCTCAATGAGATCTACAAAATGGCATACAAATCAACTATATTTATCCGCTCAATTTTGTGTTACTTCCTGTTAAACTCGCAGGCCGACCTGACGTGCGTTCATTTCGCCGACCCGTGAGTATTTCGGGAAGCAGCACAAAGCTGAGCGTATAAATATGGTCATTTTGTATGCCATTTTGTAGATCTCATCGAGACCTACATTTTCATATAATTTTTGATTGAAAAATCTCAATTTAAATGGGAGAAAATCGCTCGCACGTGTCGGGCCGGTTGCGTCATGTCAAACTTTTGAACAGTTGAATCTTTATGATGAGTGCTTTATGTCATTTAAGATTCAGATTCGGCATTGTACATTTATTGAGGAAAAATTAGGAATAATATTTACATAAAGCAGGTACATAAAACTTTTGTCAATTGAGTTATCATAATTCACCGGATTCTTAACCAAGAAGTCCTCCAACGACTCCTCCCACTCCTGGATTGACTCCGAGTCCAACGTTTCCATATGCTCCACGTCCACCTCCGTATCCACCTTGGTTTCCGTAATATCTCTGATTTCCATATCCTTGATTTCCATAATAACCTTGGTTACCGTATCCGTTACCATATCCGTTTCCATATCCGTTACCGTATCCTCTTCCTCCATAACCACCTCCATTCACATCTGAAAATGAAAGTTAGACATTTTTCGCTTATAAAAGGGAACTCACTCGCTCCAACTCTAGCTGGTCCAACTCCGAGTCCGAGTCCAGAGTTTACTCCCCATTGAGCAGCCACAATGGCAACGAGTCCAAGGAAAACAAAGATTTTGCGAAGAGAAGAAGACATTTCGAATCAAAAGTAGATCGAGTTGTTGTTGTTTCCTTATCCTCCATCACTGTTTTTATATAGTTCCTTCCCTTATCAATCTCCTTTTTTAAATCTGACGTCTTCATTCTGAATCTCTTCGTCTTCTACATTATTTTCAATTAGTTTGGGGAATGTCCAATGATCACAATTGATCAGATCCCGTAAGGGATCGCATGATCTATTTAGTTTGACGACGAGGGCAAAGGTTTTCTGGTTCGAATAGTGGGTGACGTCTTCTTTCGGGGAGGCGTCAGACACTGACGTATCTATTTGTTTGTTACAGTTGACAGTCTGAAGATCATTCTTATCCCGTCGATCATGAAATCAGTGTGACTTGATAGTAGAATCAAAATGAACAAATCACAACGGAACAAATCAGAATTCGTATTGTTTCAGTGTGGTCGAGGCAGATATTTGTTTGATGGAATCGGATGGAAAAGGACATCTTCTGATTGCAGCTCTTTGTTTTTTAACTATTGTTGAGACTGGATTGAATGAGATGGAGTTGCGGAGTCTATTGATTACGGAGTACAATTTGTTGCCAATTGGAATCAGAAGGAACTACAGAAATCTGCCGTTTGGTTGGAAAATTAAATTGAGAATGGATATTTTAAAAATCGGATTTTTTCAGACTACTGCTCAGATGACTTTGGTACAACCTCGTGTGTCCAGATTCCTCCATTACGATGGTATTTCGTCCTCCATAGACTCTCTCACATTTTCATGAAAATCGATTTGGATAGCAATCACTTTGTATTGCCAGCTGCTTGCAGGAGGGTTGTTACTAAGAAGTAGGCTATTTTCAGGCTACAGAAAATCCTTATAATGATTTCAGGTTCCTAAAACACCCTCACAATGTGGACCACTTCAAGAAGCACCTGAAAACCTTCATGACCACTTTCTCCTCTCGCGAATGGAATCGAAACCGACAAATCGGAACTTTTATCAGCTAACTACTTTATTAAAATCGTTCACCGAATTCCTTCAAAAAACCACTAAAAAATAATTTAAACAAGAATTTGTTTCACAACATTCTTAAAGTCAGCATTCTGCTTCTGAATCAATGAGACCAGCTCTTCAAATGTTTCAAAAACGCAATCGTTGTGTTTGGAGGAGACTTCCATGAATGGAACACCCAGTGTTTTTGCCAGTTGTTGTCCCTCGAAGGCCGTTACCACTCTCTTTCCTCTCATGTCTTTTTTCGATCCAACGAGAATTATTGGTTGCTGAAAATGATAATGAATCAAACGATAAGTTGATTCGGAAACTCACATTGTGCTCTCTACTCTGTTCCAATTTTTTGAATATTTCAGCGGCATGGTAAAATGACTGTCTATCGACAACCGAGTACATGATTATAATACCACTTGAAGCAATACAAGCTTTCTCAATTGAGATTCCATCTGCTATCTCCACCATATAAGCATCGGCGTCTTCTGATTCACTATGAAGATCCGGGAACATGACTTCATTTCCGTTCTGGACCATTGTGAAACAGGTTTTTCCAACTTTGGAAGATCCCAACACCGCGATTCTACAATCTTGGATCGGTCCATCGTCCCACTTCCGCGATCCCCGTGTGCTCACATCCTTCTCAATTTGATTCCACCGGAAAGTTCTCATATTTCTGAGCAGATGATCGAGGGCAAGGTTCGGTACAGGGCCAGCTCGGGAGGGTGGTGCACGGCAGATGGGGCATTTTGGAGTACGATACATGACAATTCCACTGGATCCTGGGAGAGTGGATGGAGCACGTTGGTTGATTCCCATTCGAGGACGTTGACGATTCAGATGGGCGGTGGTGACTGGTTTAACCGAGAAGAGCAGTTGATTGCAGCAAATGAGGCAGAGAGAGTGACCACATTGTAGACTGACTGGCTGAAAAGAAAAGATTTCAAAAATCTGTACTCTAGGAATCGTTTCTTAATCGCTTAGCTATTTATTTTCTCTATTCAAATTTCCCTCAACCTAAACTTTTTTCAAGGTCCCAACTCATAATTGCGGTGAAACAGACAATGCGCTATTACGTTTTTTACCTCTCTCCCTCCTCCCACCAACCGGTTTCCCCTGTATCCCTATTCCTCAACTTTCCTCCAGGTCACAGACAGTGGTAATGGAATTCAGTTTCTGGGAAGTAAATCAAATATAGACTACTGTAATTGCATGTTTGCTCAAAGAATAATACAGTGGACAGAAAAAACTAACAACTGCTAATCTAAACTGATGCAATTCATTGCGCCACCATGTTTCTTTTCCTTTCGAGGCAACTCAAATTAATTTGTTTTATCCTTTTCTCCCGTTGCATTATATTCTAACACTCTTGTTATAATTGCAGGCGTTTTGGACCGGGGGGAAGAGCAACACATGTGCAGGAACTGGACACCAAAGAGATCTCTAATACTCTAATACCGTATCAAATATCGCTAGAATAGATGTAACTCGACGGGGGATTGAGTCGGATAGTCACTTTGATGATGGCACACCCTTGCTAGCTATAGGTCATTAGACTCTTTTTGAGTGGGTGCCGAACGACAAACAGTCTGGGTAATTTACGAGTGATACTGTGGTCAACTAACAAATTCAAAGTTTGTTCTATAACTGATAACAGTCCTTTGTTCCTTTGATTTATTGTTCTGTTTACACACTCACCTGTTCGAAAATTTGAAGACAATGTGGACAGACTCCAACTGGAAGAGACGAAAGATCTTCTGATTCTGGGCAAGAGGCGTCGACGAGAGGTTTCAGATCTTGTTCCAGGAATGGTGGAGGTGATTCATCCTCTGAGCAAGACGAGGAGCACGAGGAGGCAACACTGTAGTAGTCAGAATGGGACTGACGGCTCGGACACTTGGTAACCATCATTTTTTGACTGAAATTTGAAGAGTTGTCAAGGAATTAAAATAAAATAACGGAAGAGTATAATGGTGAGGCTCATGAACTCACAGGAAGTCTTGAGAAAAAGTCAAAGGTAAACGCTATGTTTCAGAGTTAGGGAATTTGAAAGAGAATAAGTGAACACAAATAAAAAATTGTCCGGTTATATTTGAATTACTATCAATTAATATGCGAAAGAAGAAGTTTAGAGATTTGAATAAAATCAGGAAACTTTTGAGGAAACCTTACAAAAAACTTGACTACAAAAGTTTAGCAACGGATTTTGATAAAGTGACGATGCAGTTCCTGATGAAAAACAATGAGTTGAAAAAACATTCTATAAGACGCTTCACAGAAACCCGTTTAGAATACATGGTCAAACTATCAACTGGGTGTGAAGGCCCCCAGTGTCCGGGAGAAGAAGGAGGTACTGAAGGTGGGCGGAGCTTAGCTCTCACCGTCCGTATTCTCCGGAAAGGTAGAGAAGCGGGAAGGAAGGAAAGAGAACTTGTGAATAGAGTCAATGACCGCAAAAAGTATTATATGGTGTTACCGAGGACTTCTTTTTTTTCGACGAAGCTAATTAGGATTTAGGATGTGTGCTCAAAAGATTCGCCAAAAAGGATGGCAAATACAAAAGAACACAAGGTGGTAGATGGAGTTCAAAAAAGTGACAGAAGAGGAGGATGGCACGGAAATGAATCAGTGATGAGACTTCCGCCTTCTCTTTGTGACTCAAAATGGGGAAGAAGAAAGGAGGAGCGATGGCTCCCTCACTCATAAAATATATTTGAATTTGTTGCAATCTGTTTATGTAGTGAGGCGACGAAGGGAACATTTGCATATTCGCTCCCGTTTTCTTTGATCTTATCGTTGCGCCCTTTCCGAATGTTTTGGAGTGAATTCAGGATAGATGAGAAGGGGGAGACAGGATGTCACCTAGTTATAAACAAATCGGATGAATGAATCTAGAAGTGGGCGAAAATTGGAACGTCGGCGTCCCTTCTCTTAGCTCATGGGAGCTCTTGATGGTGTAGCGGACAGGTGATCGTGATGTTATCGTAGAGGAAGGCAGATGCAATTGGTCTCAGATTGTATCAGACTAGATTGACGGGAGGACCGGATTAGGGGTTTTTGATGGTTTAGCGGAAGAGAGGGTCCGGGAAGGAAATCAATTTAGGTGAGAACTATTGACTCTTGAGCAAAGCTGAGTTTTTCTCAGGGTTTATTCCAGTAGTTGACTACTCTGCATTGTGACATTTAACTGTGAGAAAAAGGGTTAAATTACCTCATCAGTGCACTTCAAGGAGCATGCAAGCTTTATATTTTTTGGGTGTACGGTAAAATAGTACGGTCGAATTCTACCCAAGAGAGTTTTCAAACTAATATTCATGTTGTTTCCCTAAATGCTACCAGTTACCGTATACTCATGTTCTTTCTCGTAAGAATTCATTTTTCTAATACTAATTTTTTATTTTTCGGGTGTAGTACGGTAGAATTTTCCAAAGTTGCTTCCCAAAATGTTACTAGCTACCGTATACTTCTGTTCTTTCCCGTAAGCAGTCATTCATTTTCTAACACCTGCCTCGGAATTTTACGGCTATCCATTCTCACATCTGTGTCAGAAAAGTCATCTAGAAAGTTATAATTAGCTAGTACTAGATTTTTGGAAAGCAAATATGAGGCGAAAACTTTTGCACTTTCGATTAGAGCCTCCTATCTTCTCAGCGCCTGTAACTACAACATACCGTAAACCTTTAATAGAGGGACATCAAAAAATCAAGTTTAAGAAACCTTCCCATGAAAATATAATCGATTTTCTGAAAATCACATATATAATAGTTCTTTTTGTAGCTGAAGAGCCGATTTTTGTTTTCTGAAAGTTTTACCGCAAAAAAAAAAAACAAAAATTTTGGTGGTAGGACACTCGAAATTGGCCTTCATTGTGCTCTTCTATTAGAGGTTTTACGGTAGTTATGTTTATATTACTTTATTTTGTTTAAACCTAGATTGGACCCTTACGGAAACAGGTACACTATGAAGGCCACCTTTAACATAAACAAAGTGCAATTGTCTTCCCCCTCTCCTCTCCCTTCCAAACACCCTCTCAATTTTAATTATATCCAGTTATAACCCATTGGTTAAGGATCTCAACAAGTTTCATACCTACAATATAATACATAATTAGCACTTTTCTGTCAACGAGAAGGGATCTTCAAAGTGGTTCAAGTGCTCATCTCATAACTCATTACATCCCAATCGCTGGCAGGTGTTTCTTTTTAAAATTGACCTGCAGAGAGAGATGACGTGGATCGAAGAATAAGGAAGGGCAGGTGAAAAAGAAGTCAGGATAAGAATCTCCTTGTTTTCTTAATTATCAAAACGAACAGGTGTGTACCCTCTTTTAGGGTCACTTTGATGCGAGTGTTTGAATGACGGATTTGTTGGGAGAGAAAGTTTTCGCAACACGGATGATTGGTGTATCATTTGGCGGGTGGCAATACAAACGAACACCTGTGCAAATGTGCCGCAAAAGAGTTTTTGTCCAAGGAGTCAACCTTTTTATTGAGGGGGCAATAAGAATAAAAAGAAGAAGACGTCCCGCAGTGAGCCGGAAGATTCATTGCCGGGAGGAAAGAGGGGTGGAATGATCTGTTTGACGAGCGATCGACTTACAAGGAATGAGATTGACCCTTTAGGCTATTAATGTCATTTATAAACAAATCTGAAGTAGTCGAGGACCACACGGATGATATGGGATTATTATATCATGGGAATAGGTGGGTGGGACAATAACAGGTAATAAAAAGTTAATTGAATAGGGGATGTATTGATCCATTGAGTTCTGATTGTTGGATATAATAATGGATGTATCACTCGGATTCAAAATTAGTGAAGGCCACATGTTTCCCAACTAGTTGCAACTACTAAAACACAAAACCATTTACCGGAAAATCTGTATTAAAAGGTCATCTCTAATAGAAGAGCACCCCGATGAGCTTAAAATGAGGACATTCTTGAAATTCAAACGGATTGAAATGAGTCTTATTAGAATTCTTGTCAAAAGTTGAGTGTACTGGTTACAAAATATGTTTCAAATCTGGTCCCCAAAAGATGTTGTTTTGAGAATTCAACATTGTTTTTTAAGGTGAAGGAAAAATAGAATGACATGTCCTTTCAATACAGATTTCAAGGTATTTGTGGTATAGAAATCCCAATTCCTCAATCATTCATCTTCACATTTCGTATTCTGATCTAATTTACTTTCCATTACCGAACACTCATTCCTCTAATTCAAATTAGAAAAGTTATGATTCGATTACGTGATGGTTTCAAGCGTTCTTGACCTTCTTCCACATCCGATTTATCTAATTTTCCCGAAAACCAATACAGTTTCCGTCAATCATCCAAAATTAACGGAAGTGCGACAATTGTGTCACAGAACCAAGAGCCATCACTCAAAACTTTGTTGCGTTTACTTCTGTTTCTTACGCAATGTTTGAGTTGTACGGTTTACGCAATGGACCTCCGAAAAAAACTTACTATTTGGCGGTTATCCCGAAGGACAGGTAAGTCAGAAAATCAGAGTTGCCAAAAGAGATTCTGAGCTTCTGAAGTGGGTGAGAAGGCTTTCGGGATCTTCGGCTTCATTGAAAAAAAGGGAAAGATGTACACCCTCTCCGGTTCAAGGACGTGACGTATCTATGGCGTATAAACACTATATGGGCGGCTTCTTTATCTCTTCTCTGTGCATCCTCACTTCACACAATGTCTCATCGAGTATCCAATTAGAGCCGTTTTGTATGTCTCTCTCTCTCTCGACTGTCAGAGTGTTTTCTGTATTAGACAATTAACGTGTTGCGCTCATTTGTCAAGATAGATCATGATGGTATTTCGAATTTTTACGAAAGATGGAGGAAAGGCGCCAGCGGTACTAGTGACCTGGTTTTTTGTGCGAACTGGTGAAGTGCATAAATCAAGTGGGAAGAGCGCATGGAGGAATGGATAACTGAATGAAAAAAGTTTTGGAGGTAACGAAAATGATGATGAGAACGAATGGGGAGACCACCTTGAAATGTCACTCAAAAATTTGTAGGTGGTCAGAAAAAAGAGCAGTGACGATAATGAACTGAGAAGTGAATCTAGTGGTACACAAATTTCTATGGACTATCTGCTTGGAAGAGTTTCGTAACTTTAAAAAAATCTGTTTACCATGGAAAAAAACGAGACAGATGGTCGCTCGATTCTATCTACTTTCAAACAGCCTTCCATAATGATAACCCACCACCAAAAAAAAAACAACATTAACATTCAAATTTGATGACTTTGTTATCACCGGGACCGACAAAAAAGAAAGAGGAATACGTAATGATGTCCAAGAAGACGACAAACAAGAAGTTGGAATGTATAAGTGATGAGACAGGCAAACATTTAAAAAAAACCGAAAAAAGAAGACAAGGTTTTTTGAATTTGAAAAGAAGCGAAAAATACGGAGGAGGAACAAAAGAAAAATGTAATCTTTGTACTCGAAGAAACTTGAAAATCGAGTTCATGGAGGTTTTGGATTTACAGAATTGATAATACTTTCTGGTCAAATTTCTACATAGAATGGCACCCGATGAGCTCGAAATGAGCACATTCTTGAAATTCAAACAAGTTGAAACTGGTCTTATTAAAATCCTCGTCAAAAGTTAACTGGACATGTCACAAAGCATGTTTCAAATCTCTGTCCCAACAGATGTTGTGATCCATTTTAAGAATTCTGCGATACTTTTTAGATTCCTTCTAACGAAAATTTTCGATATATTCCTTGTCACAGCTATTTCCATTCCAAGATTCAAGCATCCCAAAACCTTCTTTCAAAACTCTCAATCGCTCATTTCAACCCATCAATTACCAACTTTACACCACCAGTAGCAATTAGTGCCTTATCCATATTTACACCAAAGTCATATTTGTCTACCGACATACTTTCCCAGAATATTCGAAAGAAAATTGACGGCACATGTTGAGAAAAAGGTGCGAGTATAGTTAGCAGTGTTGTGAGATGAATACTATTTGGACAATAAGTGAGAAAAATGGTGGTAATTCGTAGAGGAAGTTGAGTGGGAAGGTGGAAAACTGTGTAGATTCCGAAAACATAAGTAGTTCTTCTTTTAATTGGAAAATTTAAAAAAAAAAAAACATTGCTTCGAGAAACCAGTGGAGGATATTGTAGTTTCATAAAATACTAGGTCAGAAAAAGTTCTCCCGAATGCTTCAAAATTGGAATTTCGAAAAACAAAAAAGACGTGCATCATTCTGAGAAAATCAGGAACAAACTGTCAAAGTTTCAAGAGGATCGGTTAACTGTAAAGCTAGTTGCAACACATCTTCCGTACCGAAATTAATACTGAAAATTCACAAAAAGAGCCATAACTTGCTCCATTATTGAGCAATCAAAAAACCTACCCACATGTGCATCAACGTAGACAAATTTCTAATCTTTCTGTAAAATTTTTATCCAAAACTTTGGGCTGAGTTACAACCTGCAAAATACAGACAGACATACAGAAAACTGGTAAAGATGTCGGATTCTGAATAATATTATAGAAGAACCCGTACTTCTAGATCCATTTGAAAGTATTTTTTAAAAATAACTGTCCCCTCTTTGATTCTCCTGCCCCTATTTGTATTTATGTGAACAAAAAATCTATGTTTATTCATCCAAGTTTCAAAAATATATAATCAAGTAAATGCATTGCCAATCCGGGGGGATATTACATATATAAGAATCTAAGCGGGTTATTTTATTCCGGATTTATCTAAATACCGAGTTGAGAGAAATTTTGTTGTTGCATCTGGCTCTCGGTCTGTTTTCCCAACAGCCAGTACGTCGTCACGGGTCCTTTGCCTTTCGCCTCGACGACACCGCGGAGAACGATTTGGAATTCCTGATAGAAGCGGAGGCAGAAGTCACGAGCCTCTTGACTCATCTGGATTTTCTCCGGCTCACTGGTAGATTCCATTCTGGAGGCAACGTTGACGGTGTCACCAAACAGACAATAACGAGGTGCAGTTAAACCAACAACTCCTGCGGCAACTGTTCCAGTATGAATACCCAGACGGATTCGAAGTTTCACGTTCCGACGATGAGGAATTTCGTAGGTTTTGAGAAGAAGCATGAGGTCAAGTGCAGTGTTGCAAATGTTTCTGATGTGCTCATTTCCGTTTTCTTCCGGGATCCCTGATACGATCATGTAGGCGTCTCCGATGGTTTCTACCTGAAAACGATATAAGCTTGGGATAAGAAGTTTATAGTCTAGACATGATTCACTAAGTAGGATAACATTATCCGTGTTTTTCAATCCGTACCTTATAAGCCGAGTGTTTGTTGATAGCGTCGTCGAATTTACTGTAAATACTATTCAACATGCTAACGACTTCGAGAGGGGACGATGAAGAGCATATTGTGGTGAATCCAACAATGTCACTGAAAAAATCATTCAAACAGTAATAAACGAAATAGTTTACCTGAACATAACAGAAGCCATATTAAACGTCTTTGGTGGAACAGATCTTCCCATTTTCAACTCGTTCGCAACGTATTTCGGAAGCAGTTGACTCAAGAGTTTATCTGCTCGAACATTGGCTTCTTCTAACATTCCAGTCCTTTCAGCAACCAATTTCTCAAGATTATTGGCATACTGTTCCATCATTCTCATCATTTGATCTACCAACGATCCTTTTCTGAAACAATTTGCTTCGTAAATTATTAAACTTTCCGGGACTCACACTTTGAGATAGTTTTCCGTATTCAATCTGACACGTCGAATAGATGGACGAACTTCTGGATTTTCATTCCAGCAATCGAGTAAAAGAGCAACGAGATCCGGATGAATTTGGGTACGGTCATGTATTGTCGGGCGGAAGTTTTTGGTTCCATCTCTAATATAATCCAAAACTTCTGAGATATTTGTTCCATTGGGGAAAGGAAGAGCACGGAAAAGAATCTCATGCATAACCATTCCGAAAGCATAAATATCACCCATTTGCCGACGTGCTTGTGACTGTTTCACCCATGACTGATCCATTCTTCTCAACCTATTCGATTCCCTGTTTTTGAGCATTTCAGGAGGTTGATAGAGAATACTTGTTTTCTGTGCGGATCCACTTTTATCGTCTCCTTCTTTCAATGTTTCCGTTGAAATCAATCCCATTTTCTCCCATCTCTCCAATGGATTTGCTATTCCGAAATCCGTCAATTTGATCATCCAGTTTCTATCAATCAGACAAGACCAAGGAGTCAGCGAGCCGTGGTAACCGATGATTGACGAATGCAGATATTCCAGACCCAGTGTGATGTCTCGAATAAACGCACCATGGAATTTTGCGTCCAGAGTAACTTCTTGGTTATAAATCATATCCTGTACTGTTCCTCTTGAGCAGAATTTCCAGAGAATAACCATTTCTTCCTTTTCATTGAAAGACATTCCAAGGAAAGGATTCAAATTGTCGTGCACCGCCTGTTTCATCTGATTGAGTAATTGAAGATCTTGTCGATTGAATACAATTGGTCTTCTTTGAGGATAGAGATGGAACGAAGCATGAGTATTGGTTCCAACCACTGCGTGATGCTTCACGAACATACTCATATTGGACATTTTAGTTTTAGAAGATCCGATAGACAACATGGATTTCATTTCATCCTCTTGAATCACACGGAAATCGTCTCGCCAAATTCGCCAAGGAGTATTAGCGAGAGCACGATTTTCGCAGACGCGAGCAATCATGACTCCAGAGATGATAAGGAGGATGATAAATATAATAACACATCCTCCGACAATAAGTGTCGTGTAGTCACATTTCTCATTTCTGTATCCACAAACTGGCTCATCTGGAGGTAGTGATCCATCGAGAGACGGCCAAAATCCTGTTGACAAATCAGTGATTTGAAGTTCGTAGCATCCGTTTCCAGTTTTTGTTCCATCGCAGTTGTTTAACATCACTGGTTCCAATTCGCAGACTTTTCGCACGGTATCACTGTTTGGAGGAACATAAAATGCAGCATAAACCGGAGCTCTTTCTGCAATATCATCCATCATTACAGTACCAGAAGTGACTCCCGCATTTGATACAAGTCCAGGGAATGTGATTCTTCTCATGTGATTCCAGACTTCTCTTCCATTCAAATATGCATTCTCATTTCCAGTTTCATTCATAGTCGCCCGTACTGCAAGAGCATAGAGCCGAAGAGCATCGTAAAGATGAATGTATCCATAAATGTTTTTCTGAATTGTCTAAGTTACTGTGATCTATGGTTCTGGAGCCTACCATATCCAAATCATCAGTGGAATATCCATTAGCCTCTAATCTTTCTTTGAAAGGAGTAACCAAAGTGTTATCAAATCCGTTTACATCGTCAATCTGAGAAACAAGCTTTCAATGAGTTCCAAAAAGAGTTAACTTACAATAAATGCATTAGCAAAGTGATCTTTGACATTCTGTTGATATTCTCCATCATCTCCGAGCCATGGAGCAGCGTCTTTAGTTTCAATTTGAAGCCATGGGAGGATCCATGCATAATTAGCATTGTTCATTCCAGATAAAGTGACAGCTTGCATAAACTCTTTTGTCATATCTCGAGTGGAAGAGAAGGCACAGACAACGACTGAATGGAAAATGTGTAACTCTCACATTCATGATTCTCACCTCGAACACTATTCTCCAATTCCTGAAGCAATCCACTGCTCATAATAGCTTTTGCATTTGTATTCTCATCCAACATAATCTTTCTGACAACATTCACTCCTCTCTGATGAAACACTTCTTCAAAAGATTGAACCCTTTCGAGGGCTACTGTTCCTGTATTTGTAGCGATTGCCACTTTGTTCCAACCGTAATGTTTTATCAAAGCTGCTGCTGCCTCTGCCAATGAATTAGTAGTTCTCAACGAAACTCTTGCCAATGTTTTGAAAATTGATTTATCAGCAAAAATGTTCGAAGAAGCCATATATCCAACAATCGGAACGTTCCAGAAAGTAGCCATTTTGGCTACAGCATCCAATTCAGCATTACAGTATGGTCCGATAAACGCACGAACTCCTTGAACATGATACATATCTGCACCAACAGCCACTCCTTCGTAAGATTCACCGCATCCCATTTGATTCAGAATTCTATATATGATTTGTTTATCATCAGAAAACCCTATGAAAACTCTTACTCAATTTGGAAATCATCACCAAGAACACCCTCCTGAGTCAGTTGCTCTTTCGATAACTGCAGGATCTTTTCCGAGTTTCTCATATATCCAACCGCTCCAATATGAGCAACTTTCACCTAAAACTTTTATCTCACCAAGAGCCAAATCAATCAAATTTACCTTGACCGTCGAACATTCTTCCGATAGAAGGAGGAGAAATATTAGAAGCACACGCATTCAAACCAACCACGAATATGAAATGACTAAAATCTGGCAATCAGTGAGAGTGACTCTCCCCTTGGATTATCCGTAACTTCGAATCTCACGATTTTCACCAAATCCTGCCATCGGGATTGCATCCTCCGACGATGTCTAATCGGCGCTGAGTCGTAGATGAAAATTTTTAGGAAAATATAAAAATTGGGGAAGATGAAAAACAGAAAACAACGAGTTATAAACTACTGTATTTTTAACTTTTTTTTCAGAATCCCAAATTTTAAACGTCGAGAGATCGAAGGTTCCGAAAGGTCGTCCTTCTGTTCCGAAGACGGTTGTTTGTGCAGTTTCTGAAGCGTCAAAAACGGGTTTCTCAGTTTCCAAGGACTTCATCTTATCTTCCTTTTTTTCAAGGTATCATGGTATACAAATAACGCTAATTTGTTTATTCCTTTTACGACCTTAAATGTTTTATCTTGATCTTATTTGAATGCATTCCTTGTAAACAAGCTCATCAGATGAGCCATGCCGATAAATCAGAAAGGTGTGTGACATATTGTTTACGATTCAGTCACATTTTCAACCTTGAAGCTTGGCAGTACCCGCGGGTGTTCTGGTACGGTGTGGGAGGCAAAACGGTTTGTTATTCAGAAATGCTTTCGAATAAGAAAAAAAAGCGAAAGGCGAGGAGCGACTAGATAAGGAAACGTTTTCCCTTCGTCCGATTCTGACGGAGTCATTCCGAGATGAGCGGCCTCCTTCGAAAGGACGGTAAGAATGGAATCGTTCGCTTTTTTGTCTATTCGATTGTTAGTTTGCAGAACTAGTCGCAGTTGTTATTGACATCGATGGTGAAAAGAGGAAAATGGTAGAAGATATTGCGGATACGGTATTGAGAAGAGTTTTGGATGAAGAGGATAATGATATTGCAAATAATGTGAGTTTTCTTGTGCATTCTGTGAAATTTATTATGTTGTACAAATCCTTCCTTCTCGTAGAGGATAAATGCTAAGCGCTTTTTTAGTGTAACTTTTAAGAAACTTCTGAAGTTGGTATGCCCTTTTTATTGATGGTCCAAAATTCTCAGTTTTTTTTTATTTTGTAAACCAGTAGGTCTGTCGCCCCCGGTTCGGTGGGATCTGTTCAAGGGACGAGCGGTAACAAATTTCGGCAAGCTCATTCAAATGTGAATAACTTTTTTTCAGGGAGATCGGGTAAATACACAACAGAAAAAATGTTCCTCATTAAAAAAGCTATCGAATGGTTAAAAATTTGTCAAACTTCATCGAAAATTGACAGACATTGTGCTGCCGAAAAGCTGCCGAAAAATCGCCTTAATCTACAATTTTTCGGTAACACAAGACGTAAATCTGTCAATTTTCAAAGACATCTGACAGTTTTACAACCAATCGATAGCTTTTTGATCAGGGAATATTTTTCTGTTCACCGTATTTTTATCAGAATTTCCTGAAAAAAGTTATTCACATTTAAATGAGTTGCCGAACTTCGTTGCCGCTCAGCCCTGGTCTGTCTGCACCGTGGAATTGGCCAAACTTCGAAAATTTCAAAGTTTCTAAATATATTTGAAAATATGAAAGTTTCGATACGGAAATAATTTATTGACAAACTAGTAAAAATAGCGTTGAACTCGCTTTTAACATTTTCCAACCAAATTTGTCTTCAGTCATCAACGCCTGCCGACTCGTCACGTGCTTCCAGTTCGTCTTCAATATCATCATCTCCACTTTCCATCAATCAACTTCTCAGTTCATCATTTTCTTCTCAACCGACACCTCCTCAAACTTCCTTACCAACTACTTTAAATCCTTTCCAATTGGCCCTTTGCCAATCTCTCGTTTCCAACAATTCCATTCGTTTTCCTGTTTTTGGAGGTGCTTCTCCGTTGTTTCCGTTATTTGTTCCACCGCCACAACCAGTTGTGGAATCGGTTGAATTGTTGAAAATCTTTCAAAACATTTTAGCGAAACAGAATAAGTGACTGTTTTATCTTTATCCCTAACGTATTTCTAATTTTATCATTTTTGTCATATTTCACCTTCTACCTCTTCCACCTCGATGTCATATTGTTGAATTTTTTTTTCAGAATGAGATAGTTTTCTTCTGAAACTTCGTTTTAGAGTTAGGCTTCTCCACTGTTTTCAGAGTTGCGAAATATTCAAAGTGAGGGAGAGTTGAAAATACCATTTATTGTCAGCATCAGTCATAGCAATCCGAGTTAATGGAGAGAATAGAAAACAAGTGAAAATAAGAATGAATAGAAAAATAGTTTATGCTTTCTTTGCTGGCTCTTCCTTCTTGGCCTCCTTCTTCTTCTTTGGCTTGAGGGCAGATTTCAGGACAGTTTGGAGTTCGGCATCTTTAACGGAGAGTTCAGATTTGTAGACGTCGGATTCGAATGGAAGTCCGGCAATCTTGAGGAGGCCGTTTGGCATGACAAGAACGGTAGCCTTGAACTGAGCGACAAACTCTCCTTCCTTCTCGTAGAGGACCTGGAAATAATTTTCAATTTCAATGGAATATTCAGTGGATACTTACTGGGTATGGAGTAAGAAGCCCGTATTTTTCACACTCAACAACTCCCATCTTCGCCTTGACTTCCTCTTCAAAGCTTCGTAGAGAGAATGGCATTGGTCCGTGCTGTTTGTTAACATCAGAGAAGAACACACGAGAAGCCTTCATCTTGAGTTGATAGCTGACTGACTCGTTCTTCTTGAAAACTGTTGTACGGGTATCCATATCCTTTGGTTGTCCTTTTCCAGTCGAGAAGAGAATATCAATAGCATATGCTTCGTGCTTGTCCACTTTGACCTTCTCAACCTCTCCCTTCTGTTTCTCTCCAGAATTCTGGATAATCTTCTTTTCTCCTTCGATTTCATTTCTCTCCAATTGGTGAGAGAGCATATTCTCAATTGGAGTGAGTCCGAATTCGGCAGCAGTTTTGTCGATGTTCTTTGTGATATCAGTATTTGATGTCTCTGGTCTGAGGGAACGAATAGCAATTTCGAGACCATCGTAAGTTCCTCGAAGGAGATCAGCAATCTTTCCAGTCACTTGGTTGTCTTTCGATGCTCCAACAACGACTGTGTGGGCAGCAGTGGCGATGAGACCGTCGATATGAGTTCCGAGATCAACTTTGACTACCTGTCCATTCTTCAATGCAACTTGAGGATCGGATCTGAGTGGAGTGAAGTGACAAATGACATTATCCACAGAAATGCATGTTGGCATGGCAATTCCCTTTGTGAAGTTCTTCTCCTTTTTGTAGAGTTTGCCGGTTCTCTCAAGGATCATCTTGTCTCCAAGATCACAGAGATCTCCAATCACAGCTCCTTCTTTGATGTTGGCAATAACCTCCTGAACAAAAGACAAAAAAAATATATTTTGAATTTTATGATTTTTACCTTGAGGACAGCATTGGTGATCTCAGCAGCAACTTGGTACTTAGTGACAACGGCATCATTGGACAAACTGTAGTCCTCGTGGTGGTGGCTGTCATCGCTACAGCAGCTACTTTCGCTGTCCTTTCTGACCATCTTGTTTGATTTTTTCTGAAAAACATATAAATAACAATGATCACATTACGGGCAAAGCAAAATAAAGTGCGAAAACATTAGAAAAAAACTACAATCTTTGAAAAATTTCATATTTTCACCAGATTTTCCTAATTTTCACAAAAACAAGAGCAAACTCGATAAAATAAAAGAGAATTAACTTTTGAATTTACTATTAGGAGTATTTCTGCCCAAATTTCAATCGAAAAAATTTAAAAATGAGTGAGCTGAACAAAATTTAGCAAAATTTGTTTCTCTAAATTTTGGATTTTTTTCCGAAAAATTTGGCCGATGTGGCGTTTTTCTAGTCCCCCGAACCTCGGCCGCCGCGCCTTGGCGCCGTGTCTAACCGCGCTCCGCCGAAAAAGAAAAGGTCTCGACACGATTTCCTCTCAAACATCATGTGCCTTTAAGTTTGTTTGAAATTTTCGGCAACTTTTTGACGCCTTCCCTACTTGCTTTTTTCTTATTTTTTTTGTTTTGTTTAGGCAACTAAACTGGTTCCACCACTATACTTGTCGTCAACAAAAAGAAGGTCCTGATTATCGTGTTTCCGCCATAAATACTCATTTTAGGTCTAAGCAGAATTGTTTTTTTTTTTTAATTTTAGGAAAGGAAAAGCATTTTGTTTTTTTGAAAACATCCAAATAAAATACTTCTTTCAGATAGTGCGATTAACTTTCTTTTCTGTCACCGCAAATTCCTTGACACTCTACATAGACATTTGTTTGTTTCTATTGACATAACTTTTCCTCTAGAACAGCAGTCTGCGTCTCTATGTTTTCTATCTCTCCGTCCGATTTACATGGCCCCTTTCTCCCTTCATCTCCGAGGAGATGTCACACTACCCCTATATTTTCCGCGCATTAACACCAAGTTTGCATAAGATATTCATAATACGAAATCATCTCATTTAAACGTACCCCGAACTTTTGATTTACCGAAAAACGGCGAAAACACTTTCGACTGACCCAAACCGAAATTTTCAAAACGATTTCTTCCAATCTTTCGATTTTTATTCTACTTTCGTTCTTCAAATTTTTAAAATTATGTTTTGTTTCAGAAAACTCAAACAAGATGGTCAGAAAGGACAGCGAAAGCAGCTGCTCTAGCGATGACAGCCACACCCACGAGGACTACAGTTTGTCCAATGACGCCGTTGTCACTAAGTACCAAGTTGCTGCTGAGATCACCAACGCTGTCCTCAAGGTAAAAATCATAAAATTCAAAATATATTTTATTGTCTTTTGTTCAGGAGGTTATTGCCAACATCAAAGAAGGAGCTGTGATTGGAGATCTCTGTGATCTTGGAGACAAGATGATCCTTGAGAGAACCGGCAAACTCTACAAAAAGGAGAAGAACTTCACAAAGGGAATTGCCATGCCAACATGCATTTCTGTGGATAATGTCATTTGTCACTTCACTCCACTAAGATCCGATCCTCAAGTTGTATTGAAGAATGGACAGGTAGTCAAAGTTGATCTCGGAACTCATATCGACGGTCTCATCGCCACTGCTGCCCACACAGTCGTTGTTGGAGCATCGAAAGACAACCAAGTGACTGGAAAGATTGCTGATCTCCTTCGAGGAACTTACGATGGTCTCGAAATTGCTATTCGTTCCCTCAGACCAGAGACATCAAATACTGATATCACAAAGAACATCGACAAAACTGCTGCCGAATTCGGACTCACTCCAATTGAGAATATGCTCTCTCACCAATTGGAGAGAAATGAAATCGAAGGAGAAAAGAAGATTATCCAGAATTCTGGAGAGAAACAGAAGGGAGAGGTTGAGAAGGTCAAAGTGGACAAGCACGAAGCATATGCTATTGATATTCTCTTCTCGACTGGAAAAGGACAACCAAAGGATATGGATACCCGTACGACAGTTTTCAAGAAGAACGAGTCAGTCAGCTATCAACTCAAGATGAAGGCTTCTCGTGTGTTCTTCTCCGATGTTAACAAACAACACGGACCAATGCCATTCTCTCTACGAAGCTTCGAAGAAGAAGTCAAGGCGAAGATGGGAGTTGTTGAGTGTGAAAAATACGGACTTCTTACTCCATACCCAGTAAGTATCCACTGAACATTCTATCGAAATTTAAACATGATATGTTCAGGTCCTCTACGAGAAGGAAGGAGAGTTTGTCGCTCAGTTCAAGGCTACCGTTCTTGTCATGCCAAACGGCCTCCTCAAGATTGCCGGACTTCCATTCGAATCCGACGTCTACAAATCTGAACTCTCCGTTAAAGATGCCGAACTCCAAACTGTCTTGAAATCCGCCCTCAAGCCAAAGAAGAAGAAGGAGGCCAAGAAGGAAGAGCCAGCAAAGAAAGCATAAACATCTCTTTGTTTTCACTTTTTCATTTTGATTATCACTTGTTTTTGATTCCCTCCATTTTTAAGGGTTTTTGTTGAGTTTGTATAACCGAATGGAATAAAATTATTGAAAACGAATTCTGTGTGAACCGGGATTCAGTCCCTCCGCGAGCTCTAATTTTAAAAAGTTCTTTGTCTTGCATTAAAAAAACGAGATGGCTTTTGACGCTGAACTTTGAATTGCGTAATAAAAGACCGGTAGATTGAGGCGGCACAAAAGATGTTCCAACGAAAAATACAAACAGAAGGAAAGGGCGACAAGCCGATAAACAAATCCTAGTTTTTGATTGTAAATAGTTATTGTGGCGGTAAAATGTAGGTAAACTTGCTCCACCGCACTCCAGTGGAAAAATCACCGTTTCGGGACCTTTTACCACAGGAGTGCGGTGGCGCAAGTCCAGCTGCATTTTACCGCCACAATATTCTTTCTTTGTTAGAGAAAAAGTTAATTGAATGGGTAAAAAGGTTATAATCTTGAAACTAACGATTGTTGAAGTTTGAGCTGTTTTGAAATGAATTTTGAAAACTCATTCAGTTTTGGAAAATCTCAAAAATTAAGAAATCAAATTAAGAAAATTTCTGTTTCAGGTACTGATCGCCGAAACTGATTTCAATGTTTTATTACATTTTCACCGCCTGTTTTCCGTCCGATTTAAAGGCGCATGCAATTATTTCGAATGAGCCTCGCCGCGAATAACTTCGACAGTATTCAGAAATTCAATGCGGTGTATTACTGTCGAAGTTGTTCGCGTCAAGACTCATTTGGAAAAATTGCATACGTCTTTGAATCGGACTGACAACAGGCGGTAAAATAGGCTATTGTGGCGGTAAAATGCAGCTGGACCTGCGCCACCGCACTCCCTGTGGTAAAAGGGTCCGACACGGTGATTTTTCCACTGGAGTGCGGTGGCGCAGGTCCAGCTGTATTTTACCACCACAATATCAAATCTGTCCTTGCCCCGATTTAGTTTAAGATCAGAAAACTCCTATTCATTTTTGTGTAAAAAATTGTAACGTCTTCTACAGTATCCCCTTGATAATGATTGGTCCCAAACATCGCGAGCAAGGTTTCTGAAATATTATGGTTTTCGTCCAGTTACATGTTTTTCATCAGAATCTCTTGAAATAATTTACATCTTCTTCCAACACTTGGAACTGAAACTGTGACGTTGCACGCAAAAATACATGTTGACAGTCGGCGACAAAAAGTGCTCTTTTCCTCTCAAGTACCCAATTATCACTAGAGAACCAAAAGATGAGAGATCTCTCGAGAGGACATCCTGTACGACATTCATGCTCCGCCTGTCCACACAAGTGATAACTTGTTGACACCTCTCTGCGTCTCCTTCCGGAATACATGCATGCACCGGATAAACGGATAGTATAAAAGGGAAATGCGGAAAAAACGAAGAATCATTCTACATTAACAATGTGGACCGTCTTCTCTTCACTTCTTCTGATCTCTTCTGCTTTGGCTCAGCCATTCTTCCTTCCACCACCACCGTGCTTCGGAATCGGATGTGCTCCACCACCACCATCGGTATTTCTTTTTCTGGATTTTGATTAAAGACTCAAAATAATTTCAGATCGTGATTGCTGGACCACCACCACCTCCATGTGTCGGAATTGCCTGCGGACCACCACCATGCCTTGATTGCCCACCACCAGCACCTGTAAGATTCTATTAATTGAGCTATCTTAATATCAAAGACTTTCAGATCTTCGTTGCCCCACCACCACCATGTCTCTCCTTCCCATGTCCACCACCACCGCCATGCGTCGGAGTCGCCTGTGCTCCACCACCACAACCAATCGTGATCGCTGCTCCACCACCGCCACCACCATGCCTCTCATTCCCATGCCCACCACCACCATGCTTCGGACCAGCGTGTGGACCACCAGCTCCAATCATCGTCAATGCTCCAGCTCCACCGTGCTTCGGACCAGCTTGCCCACCACCATGCTTCGGACCAGCCTGTGCTCCACCACCACTCTTCATTCCACCACCACCACCAGCACCAATCCTCTTTGGATCTGTCTCGTGCTGCGCTCCAAATAGTAAGTGGCTAGGTGATTATTTTAATTTAAACAAATCCCTTTTTTAGACTACTCTTGCTGCGGATCTCTTTTCCGTAAGCGTCTCTTCAGCAAGCGTTCCGAGAAGGAAACCACCACTGCTGCTCCAACTGAGGAACCAAAGGAAAACTGAATATCAGATCTTTTGAATAGGAACCAATCTCTCATTTGTTTGTATATAAGATGCTCACACAGATTTCTAATGCTCTAATAATAATTAATAATATCAGGAACCTTGTTACAATAAATTTTGTTTTCTTCTCTTTTTTTTCTCCGAGACTACCCCACGCATCAAAAAAAAAATGCTTGTATCTTTCTTGATCTTTCAAGAGCAACATTTAAGTGGATACGAGATTGCAACAATTTTTTCGGGGCAAAGAACGCGGAAGATTCCGAACTGTGACTTGGAATGTTTTATCCGCGTTGATCATGGAATGAAAAAAACCGATTGAACTCATGGATTTTCGAGTTCTCATTTTAAGAATTACTAACTCGAACGTTGTACAGTTTTAGGATATCTTCTGAGAGTTAAGGTTCACCCATAATTAAGAAAAATTTAATACAAGATAATGCAACTTTGATAAGAAAGTTATCTGATGAAAACAATCTAACAGACAGGGTTGAAATTTGACGGGCCGGGCTCAAAAAATTTTCTAAAAAAAAGGGCCTCGTTTCGGAAAAATAATCGCAATTTTTTTTTGAATATTTACAAAATTTTGCTACATTTTAAGGTAAATTAACGAAATTTCACAAAAATAACCGTTTCATGGAAACTTTTCGAACTTTTACACATGAAACTGCGACTAAAACTGGGAGTTAGAAATTAGGACCGAAAATTCTTGGTCGAAATTTTTGCCCACGGCCCGAATAGTAAATCAGAGTCCAGAACTAGATGTGAAGATTCGAAAATCCTCACCCGACCTCCCACCCATCTTTATATATACGTGCAAAGAGCCACTTGTTTTTTTGATGTCTACAACTGATGATTGTTGTGTGCCAAAATCCTCCGGTTTTTCTTGTCAAGAGGATATGGTCTATGATTGCCTACTTTCCTTCTTGTATCTAGACATCCTGGGACTTTCTCCACACAAAATTGTGACTTTGCACAATCGGTGTTCGTTTCCGATCGACGCGTGAGTCATCATTCGTTTAAACAGAGAAACCAACGTTCCCGCCTTACCGGATGATTAAAAACTAGATGTCATGAAACAAGTGAGAGTATAAAATGACTGATATCAGGCCCTCTTTTATCATCCATTCATTCATCCAATCATGCACTCCACTACCCTCCTCGCTCTTCTTGCTTTGGCTGCTGGAGCTTCCGCTCAATGCTTCGGAGGGGGTTGTGGAGGACCAATCTTCCTTCCACCACCACCATGCTTCGGAGGAAACTGTGGATGTTCTGGTAACAACTGTGGTCCTCAAGTGACTGTTGTCCAGGTTCCAAATAACAACAATGGATGTTCATGCAGCCCGTGCTCTGGACCAATTTGTGCTCCAATGTGCAACAGTTGCCCACCACAACCAATCATTATTCAGCAAAGCCCGTGCTGCAACCAGAACAGTAAGATTGATTAGCACCTTTCCAGACAATATTCAACGAATTTCAGACTTCTCGTGCTGCCCATTCCGTTTCCGTCGCCATAACACCGCTGCTGAGTCTACTGAAGAGGTTTCGACTGCTGCTCCAGCTCAAGAGTAATTTCGATCTTTTCGATGCATGCTTCTCGATTTTTGTACATATAGAACCAAACTTGATTAATAAATTTGTTAGAACTTCTATTAATTTCAATACCTTCAAGTCTAAAAAAAATGATTTTATGAACAAAAGGTCTCGATAATCCAGGAAAATCACAAGAGGTTCTTGATAACTTCTGGTAGATGTAACTCTTCCTGAAATCAGAGAATACACCTTTTTTAGCATCCAATAGTCCAAAGCTTTTCGGAATTTAGTTGGTAGGATGAATTAAAAGATTCTTCGAATAGAGCATCTACTCGTACCACAATGAAAAAATTACATGGAAGGCGAACTCTTCAAACTGATCGAAAATTGTTGAATCTGTCCAACACTAGGAAATAGAAATCAAATGGATAGTTCTGAAATGATGATTTCATTTATGAAAACACAAATGGGCTTTATGATGTTCCGGATACCTCTGGATTTTTAGACTGTAATGTCTGTCTAAGTACAATGCTGGCAAGAAGAATGCGCTCACTGCCGCTTTCAGTTGAAATAGGTCAGCTTTGAAGGTCTGAAAAAGTGGTTTTCAGATGTCCAATTTTTTTGAAATTTTGTGGATTTATCAAGCAATTCTAGAACTCTATTACTGTAGTTGACATCTTTTCCATAGGACCACGATCCAGTTAATAAGGTCGGGTGAAAGCCAGAGTGCTTCACAATGAGACCAAAATCGAGGTGGCGTCAGTTAACTTGGCCTAACTTACTGGATTGTGGTCCTATGAAAAAAATGTCAACTACAGAAATAGAGTTCTTGAGTTGCTCTATAAACTTGCGAAATTTCAGAAGAATTGGATATCTGGAAATCAATTTTTCAAGCCCTCAAAGTTTGTATGTTTCAATTGAGAACGCCAGTTCGCGCATTCTTTGTGCCAGTACTGTATATTTGGCAAAGTCATGCTCCGAATAACCTCTCAAGATATATGGCTCTTTAACCTTCAATATGCTGTCAGTTGTAAATAAAGTCTCGTTTTAAAATTCTCGAGAACTTCCATCAAAGATTCTAACACTTCTGGATCCGAAATTTACACATTTTTCTACTGAAACTCTTATGATATCTGACTATAGATTCCCATCGAGCCTGAACTCATTCAATTGATTCTGACATTTGGAACTGAACTTGAATCTATGTATTGTAGCGCGACGACACAAAGTTTGTGATTCCGGCGGCAAAGATGCTCCTCTCCTCGCGGAACTCAAGCGGCATTCTCTCAGTCTCCGCCCACTAATTTCTGCTGATAAACAGACCTGTCTCGGCATGTAGTAGTATAAAAGACAATACTTTTACGTAATTACCATCCACATTTCGGCTCATTCACAATGCAATCTACTACTCTCCTTGCTCTTCTTGTTCTCGTTGCTGGAGCTTCCGCTCAATGCTTCGGAGGTGGTTGCGGAGGACCAATCTTCCTTCCACCACCACCATGCTTCGGAGGAAACTGTGGATGTTCTGGAAATAACTGTGGATGCATTGGTAATAACTGTGGACCACAGGTTACTGTAGTGCAGGTTCCAAACAACAATGGATGCTCCTGCAATCCATGCTCTGGACCAATCTGCCCACCAGTATGCAACAACTGCCCACCACAACCAATCTTCATTCAGCAAAATTCATGCTGCAACCAGAACAGTAAGATCGATTAGCACCTTTCCAGAGAATATTCAATGAGTTTCAGACTTCTCGTGCTGCCCATTCCGTTTCCGTCGTCACAATACCGCCGCTGAAACCACCGAGGAGACTACGACCGCTGCTCCAGCCCAAGAGTAACTCCTGAATGAGTGATCATTTGAGCATGTTTTTGTATATACGATTAGATTATTGTTTTGTTTAATAAACGTTTCCATTCCAACTGAAAGATTGTTGAATTTTTGAAGACAAAAAGCCAGGGAATGAGCAGTTTTTAATTTGGGAGTGTCAATCAAAACTGCAACTTTAATTGCAATAAAGTATGTAATGATAAAGCAAACTCTATATCCCGAACATCTAAGAACGCATTCTCAAAATAAAAAAAATTACTATACTATTTGAGATAAGGTTAAAAAATTATTTTGTAATTAGCTCTGTTTGAAACGTTAGAAATCCAAGAAAATGCTCCATTTAGCTCAACCGGGTGTCCTTCTATTAGAAGTGCGTTTCTAGTACATGTTTTACGGGATTTAAATTATTAATGAATGAAAGATTTCATAAAAGCAAAAAAACAAGATTGGAATGAGGAGAATTTCTGTTCAATTTTGGAAGGTAATGATATATTATATATCATATATACTTTTTTTTTGCCGAAACACAAGCAGGAGAAATAACAACTTTTCGAATGAGTTCTATGGACTTTCAATGAACTTTTCGGGTGTTCTTCGAACGTCGGAGACAATCGAGTCTGTGTAGTGTCGTATCCATTAGAACTCAATGAGAAGAGACTGTTCAGAGATCACAGGAGGATAACTTTTGGAAAAGCAAAGTTTAGAAACTCTAAAAGTTACAATCCGGACTTACCGTATAACCTGTATAAGAAGGGCACCTCTAATAGAAGGGCACCCCGATGAGCTCAAAATGAGCACATTCTTGAAATCGTAACGGATTGAAATTAGTATTATTAGAATCCTCGTCAAAAGTTGACTGGAACCATCTTAAAATATGTTTCAAATCTCGTCTCCAACAGATGTTATGATCCATTTTCAGAATACATTTTTTTTAGATGTTGGAAAAATAGAAGGACATGCCCTTCTGATACAGAATTTACGGTAATCTCGGCTCAAAGCGTATAGGAGAAGAAACAAAATATTGTAAACTGAATTCCTTCCGAGAGAAAAACAAATGCATGTAACCTTTCTATTCTTGTTCTTGAAAATCAGCGCTAGCCGTCACAAAGCTAATCAGTTTCCGGATTGTGTTTTGTGACTTTTAATGAAGTGTGCATCCCTCTTGTCTGGTTGGAACTATAGAACTAACTATGTATAGAATACTATAAAAAGAGACCATAATCTTCTCAGCCATCACCCTTCCCTTTACAATATGCACTCCATTTCCATCATCGCTCTTCTCGTCCTCGTTGCCGGAGCATCTGCTCAGTGTTGGGGAGGAAACTGCTGGCGAGGAGGATGTTTTGGAAATAATTGTGGACCAAAAGTAACTGTAGTGAGTGTACCAAATAACAACGGATGCTCCTGCAATCCATGCTTTGGAAATGGATGTGCTCCAAGATGCAGTTACTGTCCAAACAACTGGGGATACTCTTCCTGCTGTAACAGTAACAGTGAGTTATAGTCAAAGATAGTGCTGTAGAGAACGATTTGATTTTCAGACTTTTCCTGCTGCGGATATAGATTCCGACGTGCCCTTTCTTCTGGTGCTTCTGCTACTTCAGATGCTGTCAAAACTTCCATCTAAACATCACCGAACACTTTTGATGAATTTTTGTATATTTGTTTCTAGACTCGAATTTTAATAAATGTGTAGTTTTTTCTAAGATTTCAACATAAAAAAACGAGATTTGGCAGGATTGAAACCAGTGTATTAATAATATTGTCTTTGGTCTTTAGTTTATTCTGAAGATTTATCTTGCAAACCAATTAAACCTTTACAGTGACTAGAATTGATTTCAACTTTGAAATTCACAATTTCGAGCACAAAAATTGATATTTATGTTTCATAGTTACTTGGAGACAAATACCGTAAGACATGTGTTAGAAGGGCTCCAAACCAAGCTCAGAAAAAGTGGAAATACAGAAGATCCTGCAATTTTCATAAACAGAAAGTACATTGTTTTGTAGAACCCTTGAGTTGGTTGATATTATTTATTTTCAAAAATCAACTAAAAATGCCCATGTAAGAATACGGTCTGTTCGAAGTTCAATTTCTCGGTGTCCTTCTATAACAAAATTACGGTATCCTACAGATTAAATCGTATTTGAAAGTATTCGAAATAAAGTACTAACAAAGCCATCAAATCACAGAAATTTGCAATTTAGAAAGTTTCCATAAGGGGTTCCCCCCGAACCAGTTGTTTGAAGACTGACTTAAATTCTGCAAAATGATAATCCTTGATCCACGTGGAATGATGATTTACTTTCCTTCTTGCCATACTTGCCCTTCCCATGAACATCCAGTTTTGTGCGCACTCTTCGTCCTGAATGTCACAAAACTAAGCACGTCCTGGATTGTATTTTGTGACTTTCAATGGAGTGTGCTCGCCTTGTTTCAAACTCCACCCCATTTCCGTGGATTACAGTCTATAGAGGTTGGAACTGGAATCGATAGAAGACTATAAAAGAACACATTGACAAGTGATCATCCATCATCTGATCAATCATGCACTCCATTTCCTTCATTGCTCTTCTTGTCCTCGTCGCCGGAGCTTCTGCTCAATGTTGGGGTGTAAACTGTGGAGGCGGATGTTACGGAAACAACTGTGGTGGATGCATTGGTAACAATTGTGGACCACAGGTTACTGTAGTCAGTGTCCCAAATAACAATAATGGATGCTCCTGCAATTCTTGCTATGGAAATGGATGTGCTCCAAGATGCAGCTATTGTCCAAATAACTTTGGATACTCTTCTTCCTGCTGCAACAATAACAGTTAGTTGTTCCAAAAATACAGACCTTGAGAATCTGATTTTCAGACTTCTCCTGCTGCGGATACCGTTTCCGTCGTGCTGCTCTTCCAGCTGTTGCTACTGAAACTTCGGAAGTTGTCCCTGCATCCAACTGAATTCGAAGCATTAATTTTTAATTTTTTTTTGTATATTTGACTCCGAACGCTCACAAAATAAAATAATTCATTAATCTCCAATATACAGAACAAAGAAAAGGACCTTTAAAGGAGCATAGAATTACTTCTTCCCGTAGAAAGTCCGGCAACAGGAGAAGTCTGAAAAAAAAGAGTTTCCATTCCAAATTATATCTTAAAAACTCACTCGTCAGAGTGCAACAGGATTGTTGAACGGTTCGAATGATTATCTGAAAACAAGACTTTTTATTTCAAAATCTGAAATTTATGTCTTACTGGTGGAGGAGGTGGTGGTGGAAGAATGAAGTACTGAAAAATTTTTCTAAATAATTTCAGAGGGTCTTAAACTTATGAACGAACCTTCCTGAAACAAGTAACAGTTGTACATCTAGGTACACAAAATGGTTGTATACATGGTCTCTGGAATATGATTTTGGTGCAAGAAGGGCCAAAACATCCCAATGCAGGTGTGGCTGCGGCCAGGAGCAAAAGAATTAGTAAGAATCTAGTGGTCATGGTGGCAGTTAGAAAGGAAAAGTATTCTCTTACAAAAAGTTCTCCACTCTTTTATAATCGACTCCCCTTTTGTCAATGTTTGTGTGAATGGTTGTTTTGGTTGGGATAAGTGAGTGGACAGCTCGTATCTATTTGGTTGATTTTCCAGTTAGGTGTTGTACAATTGTAATGATTTCTAAGTGTTCATGCTCTCGGATTTATTGTTTACAAGTGGACACTTGTCTGGTAAGCCAAAGGGAACAGTGTTGGGAGTAGTTTGTGCATGACTCTGGAAGTGAGAGGAGTTGTTGCACGTATTATAGTTGCTAGATTTCGAGTGGTTTTACATTTACAGTATTCTGCAGGCCAGCCTTCGATGCCTTGGGTTACCAGCCAGGCAGAAGACTATGTACCAAAGCAGAGAGCAACTAACTAGCAGAAATCAAGAAATCAAGCAGAAATCATGAAATTCTTTATTTGTGATCTTCCTTGATTCAAATTTTCAGCTGATTACCCTAAAGATTACCCTTTCTTCTATGAACATTTGTTGACATACTTTCTGCAAACTTTTAACAAACAAAAAATCCCCACACCCATATTTTATTTGCAAGATTCATCGAAACAACAAGTGCCTCTCACGGAGGAGACGATCATGAAACACAACTGCCGGACTACAAACTGCGAAAGGGGCAGGTTCCATGAACTTTCAGTGCAAACAATTCCCCCCGACTCGGCGTCATTCTGTGACCGATTTTGTGCTCTTTTCCGTCCGGATGCCCGCGCGGTAGAACTTGCCAAAATGAATCATCCCGAGAAAGGGACTAGAAATCACACATTTAATTGTCACAGATTTTCCGTGTTTTGATTTTTAAAGGTTGAAGCAAACATTGAACATGGTAGGGGGTGAAAAGAAGGATTCTTGGCTGATCCATGAAAATAACGATTTTTCATCAAATGTTCGAAATTCAACGCCCTAATTACTGGAGAATTACTGATTTTCAAAAAAAATTATAACAAATAGGGATGCCTGGCGATTACTGCTTTGGGACATTGCGAAAGTGGACATTTCGAAAGCGGACGTTTCGAAAGTGGATAGTTCGAAAGTGTGAAATCGCGTTTTTGCCTAATTTTTGGAACTTGTCGTATATATTTTTGTTTTTAAAATATAATAAGACATTGTTCAAGGTATAATAGATCATGAACGCAGAAAAACCATATGAATAATTTCAAAAATAGGGAAAAAAAGAAAAACGATTTCACACTTTCGAAATGTCCGCGTTCGAAATGTCCACTTTAGAAGTTTCCACTTTCGAAATGTCTTACTTTCGAAATGTCTCGCTTTCGAAATGTCCGCTTTCAAAATGTCCACCTTCGAAATGTCCATTTTCGAGATATCTCACTTTCGAAGTGTCCATTTTCGAGATGTCTTACTTTCGAAATGTCTTATTTCGAAATATCTCGCATGCGAAATGTCCACTTTCGAAATGTCCGCTTTCGAAATGCCCATTTTTCAAATGTCCATTTTCGAGATGTCTTACTTTCGAAATTTGTTACTTTCGAAATGTCTACTTTCGAAATGTCCGCTTTCGAAATGTCTTAGTTTTGAAATGTCCGCTTTCGAAATGTCTTACTTTCGAAATGTCCGCTTTCGAAATGTCTTAGTTTCGAAATGTCCGCTTTCGAAATGTCTTACTTTCGAAATGTCCACTTTCGAGATGTCTCACTTTCGAAATTGTTTACTTTCGAAATGTTCCGGAGCCGAGATTACACAACAAAGATTACTCTGAAAAACTATCAACAGTATGGAGCATCACAAATAAAACGCATCGGATCTTAGTGGATTCAAATCGCACTTTTCCATCCCCTATCTCTTTTCGTCACCTCTGGATCCGATTGTATTATTTGTGTGTTGCTCCTTCTTCATTTTGTTTTACTTTCAGGCCCCTTCATCAACAAAGGCATATCATTTAGGCCCTGCAAAAGAAGCTTCTTCCATTCTCTCCCCCGCAACTTTATTACGTTTTACGACATTCCAGTGGAATCGTAAAGCGTCAAAAAGTCATCGGTTTATCGAAGAGATAGCTGTGTCTGCACCACCTTCTTCTTTTCTCAGAACAAAGTGCACTTTTGTGTCTTATCTTGATTTTTGAATGTTGCATATTCAATGAAACCGACGTGTCTCCCCGAGTACTGATAAGAACACAAGGGGTACCCAAGTACCCGGAGAAATGAGATACGAAAAAAGAATCGAAAAACCATGTTCGGACAGAAGAAGAAGATGAAAAACGAGAACACGTCGAAGAGAAAGACGATGAATTTCATTGAAAGCTTTCAATATTTCAGAAGACGTCTCAGTTATCTCTTCATCTTCTATTGTAACAAGTTTCCATTTCCGTGACGTGGCGTCTATCAATCACCTAAAGAACTAACTCTATCGGTTTCTTCTCTCTCCCCAAAAAGCTGCCTTCTCTTTTCATCTTTTCTTTTTTCGACACAGAAACTAAATCGGACACGACACTTTGCCTTTCTCTGCGTCTCTCACTTGCCTAACGCTCTGTCTTCGCACCGCCTCACTGCCTGTCGACCTATCTCTGCGTCTCTCTTCCTTCGCACACTCTCTCTGCCTGCAAAGGCTCGTCACAATCGATAGGCCTCGCTGTCCAGGCCTTCCATTCTCTCTTTCACATCGCCTCGTCGCGTCTTCTTCAACGTTTCAGCTGTTTTTCGAAGAAAATATTGAACAAAAATGTGGCCTCCGATCGCCGAAGAATGCAATTATAGGTATGACTTTTCTGGGCGAATTAAAATTTCATTTAGTTGTTCAGTTTAAATTAGATAAGTCGCAATTTTCAGAAACATTATTAAAGAACCAATTTATATTCAAATATCTCAATTTCAGTTACCACGAGCACGCCGGACTCAATCCGCACGACCACTACCATCACCATCACTATCCACATTCGTCGGCTCAACATATCGAATGTTTCCAAACGCTCTCATGTCCATCGGACCTTCCGATCGAAACTTCCTACTACAACGCCATACCGCAAACTTATCAAGGTAATATTCTTCACAGAGAATCCCAAATTATTCGTACCCTCGTGCTACCGCTGTCACATGCCTATAGGCATGCCTCAGCAAATTTACTTGCTTCAATTACTTTGAACTCGAGTTCAATATTTTCATTCAAAATTTCAGATCTCGGACAAACGGATCTCAGCCCTTCATACTGGTGCGCTGAGGTTGATTGCGTTCACGAGAGATGTGCGAAGAAGGACATTCCGCACGAGCAATCGAAGATTTTCGAAGAGATTTCCAAGGAGTGCGATCACATTTTGAACAAGTCCGATGAGTGTGAGAAGTGCAATGTCCAGTAAGCGTTCGCAGCACCATTCTTATTAACAAACTTTGATTTTCAGACACGAAAACGGTACCGAGGAAGCCATTCCAATCGAAGATCTCGTGGACATCGTCATGCAAACGGTGGATAATTTGAAAAACAAGGAGCCTGCTCATGGTAAATATCAAAGATTTTCTTCCACTTTCACCTAGTATAATTTCAGAAGAAACTAAAATGCTCTCTCGTAAACGCGAGCAGAACAAAGTGGCCGCCGCTCGTTACCGTGACAAGCAGAAGGCCAAATGGCAAGGCCTTCTTGATAAAAGAGAAGCCGAGGAGAAGCGGAACGTCCGTCTCAAAAAGCAAGTGGAGAAGTTGGAAAAAGAAGTCGCCGAAGCGAGACAAGCATTTCTTGCAAAGATCTCCCAGAAGTAATTCGTAGGACACAATGTGCCATCCAATACTTGTATATCAGTTCAATGTTACGATATGTTTTCTTGAAAATTTCCCAAAATCAGTTATCTGCACCCTTCCTTTTGATTCTTCCCTTGTCCCCCCGTACCGATGACAATCGAAATAATACACGACTTTTTTTCCTTCAGTTTGAATAAAACCGTAATCTGCTTAAATATTGGACGTTTCGACAGAATTTCAGCATGAAGAGGACAGAACTTTAAGTACAGTATTTAACACACATTTCGCAAGGGTTTCCTAACAGTTATGTATAAACGGGATGATATTATTATCGTGATAATCAGAAAATTGATTTCTCGGAATATTGGAAAGTTAAAAAACCGGCTGACGAAAATTTCGAAAATTGACCTAAAAATTAAGGTATGTAACATACCGTATGTTCCTTTAAATTTTAATATATTATTTACGGTAGCATTTTCGTGCCAAGATATCGCGGCCGAAAAATCGGGGAAACTCAGCCAGAACTCTCATTTATTGAGATCATCATAATATTTGGCGTACAATTGTTCACGAACAGTTTTCTTGCGGATATGTATTTATTTGATTCAGATTACTGAATACATTTGGAAGGTTGTTATTATCAAAAAATATTACATTTTCGCTGTCTGTTGTCAGTCCAATTTAAAGACGCAGCAATTTTTTCGAATGAGCCTCGCCGCGAATAACTTAAACAGTGAACAAAAATGCACTGCGGTGGATTACTGTAGAAGTTATCTGCGGCGAGACTCATTCGAAAAAATTGCATGCGCCTTTAAATCCGACTGAGACAGCGAAAATGTAATAAGTGTTGCTTTCCCGGAACGGAGTATTCATATTTGACACAATAAGAAAGAAATGAGTCAAATGTAGCTTTTCCGTAGTTTGTGGTGCTCACTCCGATCTTCCTGCTTCTCAGACTCCTCCTATTTGGCAAAAAACGTTCGACTCCCCCCGTTCGTTTCCACTGATTACAAACTGGAAATAAGAATCACTGACAGGAGGATATATAAGTCGAAGAGTCGTTCTCATTTTCATTCAGCTCTTCTTCCTCAAAAAATGCGCTCCATTTCCATCATTGCTCTTCTCGTCCTCGTAGCTGGAGCATCTGCTCAATGTTGGGGAGGAAATTGCTTGCGAGGAGGATGCTTTGGAAATAACTGCGGACCAAAAGTTACTGTAGTGAGTGTGCCAAATAACAACGGATGCTCCTGCAATCCATGCTTCGGAAATGGATGTGCTCCAAGATGCAGTTACTGTCCAAACAACTGGGGATACTCTTCCTGCTGTAACAGTAACAGTGAGTGTTGGTAAAGGATGTTATTGTAGTGAACTGTTTGATTTTCAGACTTTTCCTGCTGTGGATACAGATTCCGTCGTGGCGTTGCTGCTTCTGCTTCTGATGCTGTAGAAACTACTATATAAACATAACCGAACACTTTGAATTTTTGTATATTTGCTTTCAGACTCGAATTTTAATAAATGTGTAGTTTTATCTACCAGTCTCATGATTATCGTACGTTGTTCACGCAACTCGAGATAAGAGTCCTCGAAGTTGCAGCTATCAGCGCTATAATGAAACTTTAAGGGTTCATGACTCAGCTGAATGAAAAATTTCCAGAAGGTTAAAATACGATTCCCCCTGATAATTGAAAGAAAAGTAACCCAATTTTATTCTCTTTCACTGTGACCCCAAATTAGAACACGGATCTCAAAATGAGTCATTCTCCAAATCCCACACCCATTCGCACCGCCCGACACTCTTTTTTTTCAAAACGGTTACTTCATATTTATTCAGCTTGTAACCACCCTCCCCCATGCAATTTTTTCGATATATCTACCAGTTGTTGTCCACAAAAAACTCTTCATTTTCATACCATGTCCATCAAACTCGCCATTTTTCTCGCTTTGGCTGGCTTGGCTCTGTGCCAAACCAACACCACAACGATTCCCGGATCTTACTGTAAAGGCCAATCTAGAAGTGGTAAGCTATTAAATATTAGAATTTACCAACACAGCTAACAACTTCAGAATGTTTTATGGGTTCATGCCCCAGCGGTTTCGAGTGCATCGGAAATCAGTGTTGTTCGGAAGCTGACGTTGTTCAACCGGGAGGCGATTGTACTGACTATTTGAGTGACTGCTCAAACGTGGATTGCAATGCTATTGGAATGCAAGACTTTGCAAGAGCAAACTGTGCAAGAACTTGCAACATGTGCTATAGTTCAGCTTCTGTCAGCCCACGTAAGTCTTGGGGTTAGGGATTGGAATCGGATGGCATACAAGAGAAACTGTAGCTCTCGTTTCTATCATAGAAGTGATCCGGGCCTTCGCGGGCCGTCAGTTTTTTTCGCTTCAAATTTCATTTTTTTGGTCAATCATTATACCAAAACGAAGAACTCAATGAGACCTTTGAGATGGTGTTAAAACCACCAAGATTACCTATCTCAGTTTTTCTCTAGAACTTGTAGAACACACGGATCTTAGTACCGTTTCATGAGTCTCATCGAGTTCTACATTTTTGTGTAAATAAGGTCCAAAAAATTTGAATTTGAAGTGGAGAAAATCCACGAAAAATCCACTAAAACCCCGGCTCACATGTATAATCTCTATTCATTTCTATAACTCAGTACATTTCGTTCTCAAATTCTTATGTCCTCTCGGTCAGACCAAGAGTCTAAATCTCAAATGTTCTTTCCAGAATACGCCTGCACTGATCTTCTGACGGACTGCGCCAACCGCACTTCATCTTGCCAAGACATTGACTTCGTCGACATGATGGCACTCTACTGTCCTCGTACTTGCTCCCTCTGCCTTTGGCAATCCGCCACCAAGATTCCCGACTGTGGAAATCAACTTCCAGAGTAATCAAACCAATATCCCATGAATTTTCTACTTTTCTCCTTTTCAGCTGTGCCACTCGCGGAAACTACTGCTCTGCGACGAGCATCTCCGCCTATCAGAAACGTGTCGGATGTGGAAACACTTGTGGTTTGTGCTCATCGGCGCCAAATACCACACCGTCCACTGTTCGACTCTCGACAAATAGCAACGGATTCCTCTTCTTTGGGCGCAAATGAAATGAAATTATCCAGCTGGCATCATAGAGAAACAAATGAAATTGTTGAAGCAAAAAGCGTGTTTATTGACATTTCGAAATAATCAACTCATACAGATCTGAACATATGGTAACCCGGATGGAAAGTAAGATAATTGGCAACTGGGAACATGAAAAAACGGATAAGTTGCAGTGTACAGATAAATACAGAAAAATGAAGAGAGATCAAACCATCTCAGGGTAAATATTCTTTGAATTCAGAAGAGTCTTTTCAGCGGATAATGGGTGTGGAAGACCAAGTTTTGGAGGACTTGATTTCTTCATTGATGCATTCAGAGAGTTACCATCGTGAACTGAAAGTGTTGCTTTGGCATTTCTCTTTTCTTCCTTCTTCATTAGACGAAGACGAAGACGTTTCTCGATCCATCTGAAATTCAAAAAACTTAGAATTCACTCCAGAAGATAATCGTATCTACCTCTTCTTTCCAAAGTAGGCTAATGAATTCGTGGCGGTGTTGAGAACAATTCCAAAGTCAGATACTCGTACCATTATGCTCATTACAGTACCCCATCCATCAATTCCGTAGAGATTCTCATAGACGTCGAAGAAGATTGGCATGGTTCTGGAAACAAAAGAAGTTATCAAATGAAATTTACCAATTTGTTACCTGAAGATGAGGAACTTGACTGCGATGAAAACTGCTACAGTTCTGGAAACTCTCTCCTTCAATTCCTCACTGAGAACCACAGATCGGCTTCTTTGCTGACTCTCGAACAACTTTCTTCTAGCCTTCAAACTCATGTGAACCTTATACTCGGTGAGAATCGAAAGCACCAAAATAACAGATACAGGTCCAATTGTCTGTGTCAACGTCATCAGAACAGCCTTATATTTTGCAAACTGAAATTGTAAGGTTTATTATCTCGAGGGATAATTACTATTCCCTACCGATGATCGGAAAACAGTTGGCTCCGGATTCGTTGCCTCGACATTGTGCTCAACATCAAAGCATTGAGTGGTGGTGAATTCGAAGAAGATTGGAATGTTGACAGAGAAACTTAGAAGGATCAGAAGAACTGAAAATCGTATAATTATTCGTGTGACGTAGGGAAATGAGTGCTCACAAGGTGTATAGAAAGGGCGAATTACTTCTCGCAAATTGAAGTGTCTTTTGATCGATGAACTATTATAAGTGCCACGGGAGAATGTCGTATTGTTGGTTACCGAATCGTCCAGATTCGCAGAACCCTTTCGCACCGCTTTGCTTCCAGTTCTTCTATGATTCGATGCCATACTAGTGGCAAATCGAAGAGGTCGAACAACAACCATGAAACGAAGAAAAGTGATGTAGATCACAAGTGCTGTCTGAAAAGAAACGATAATTTAGGATCATAAGCGATCACATGTAAACATACAGAGGCGGTGGTCAACGAGCTGGCAATTCCATGTAAATTATAGGTGAAATCTTGTTTATCGTACATTATATTGGTTCGAAAGAACAACAAAGACATCGCCTCGATTCCATAGAAGAGGAAAACGGTGAGCAGAAGAAGAGAATCAATGGCACACAAGGCGAAGAGAGCTGAAATTGTATGGTTTTAGTGAAACAGGTGAAGGTTAACTAATTTATACCTGCTGTGAGTTCTTTGTTGAGGCCGGCTCTGCATAGAAATTTGATGGCATATCGGGCTCCGACCATAGAGAGCAAGGCGGCAATGCATGTGCAAGGTCCCTAGAAATTGTACTGTTTTTAAAGGGAAACTATAGTGTTCCAAAAAATAATGATATTTTTATATGGATCAATTCAGATTGTTGCAGACAAAACCAAAAATTGACCTAAATTAGGTTACAAGATCGCAAACTATAAGACAACTAAACTATAAGAGTGAAGTTACAAATTTAACACCCTCCTACCAAATCTGTTTTGGATTAAGGTGTATTCTAAGATTCCTTCTTTTGACCCCTCTACGATTATGAAATCTTCAAACCCTTCCAACTCACATCAATCAGAAGCGCATACGCTGAGATGGTGTCTTTTTCCGGTGGAAATGGATATCGATAAGTGCAATTCGGCATACCTCCTTCGTAATCTGTCTCCATGACTGCCCTGAAAAGAAGAAAATGGAATATAAAAATTACTAAAGAAAATGTTTGTTTAGAGGTGAATTCTGAGAGTTGAAGAAGTAGAAGCAGAATGAGAGAGAAAGAGCTCCGTCCTCCTCCTTTCTCTAACATTAATCACTGGGCTCGATGGCCGGTAATTTGGGCTCTCGCGCGAGCATTGCACGTAGCGACAGAAGAAAGCTCGTGATGCAGATGGAAAATGATTTTTTCGAGATGTAGAAGGACAGGTGATTTCAAAAATGATTTCGTGCATTTGATGAAAGCGGAAAAAAATTTTGGGAGGAAGATGACAAAAAAGAAACCCTTCTAGACAAACGTCTGAACTTTTAGAAACACACGAAAAAGAATATGAAAAATGAACGATGTTCAAAAAGAATAGGAAATTGACTTCCACTTTTCAGGAATACACAGTAAAACTACATTCTTAGTACAAGGGCTGCGGGGACCACCAAAAGGTATAAAAGGAGCACGAAATTTTATAAATATCTGGGTGTGGTTTCATCTGAGTTTTGCGCGAGGCGACGGCCATTTCAATGAATTTCATAAACTGACAAATCACATGAAAGAGAAAGAGAAAGAGGTCGAAAGAACGGAGCAGGATTTTCTGAAAATAATGGATTTTTTGTTGTGTTTGTGTGTAGTACGTGAACAAAACACAACAATAAGAGAGATTTTGGTAAGTTTTGCAGGCAAAAAACATCAATGGACCATGGAAAGGGGTCTGAATTAAACTACAATGAGTTATGGGTGGTTTTAGAAAATGCATGGAGGAGATCAAGTTACGGAGAAATGCTCATAAATCAAAATTTGATCTTGACCTGTTCATTCGAATTCTAAGGATTTATTGGAATCAAAACTTTTTGTTGGACTCTTAGACTGAGATTAGGGCGTTGAGGATAAGGAAATGAAGTTAGCTTAAGTCCATTTTTTCGAACTTCAAAGTTCCAAAAACCAGATAGTATTTAAAAGTTCCGATCTTTTTTCTCTGCTCATTTCCGATTCCCGAAAAACTTTGAATAACGTCA
The DNA here is from genome assembly GCA_963966625.1 of Caenorhabditis zanzibari. Classification (NCBI taxonomy): domain Eukaryota; kingdom Metazoa; phylum Nematoda; class Chromadorea; order Rhabditida; family Rhabditidae; genus Caenorhabditis; species Caenorhabditis zanzibari. Next base: position 10,169,324 of record OZ016471.1, read on the forward strand.
GAGCAAATTTCCAAGTAGAAAGGAGACTTTTGGTTGTAAATTTGAAACCCAGAAGAAAATTTTTGCATAAGTTGCAGATGTTTTCGAGGAAGTTCCGTATTTTAATGTTTCCAAATGAGAAAAAACCTTCAACAAAGATCATTTGAAATCAGGACATTCAGATTATAGTGGAAAACTTTTTCAAAAAGATACGGTGTTATTTTTTAGGAAGCTAATCTGGATCAGTTTTTTTGCTGCTTGTAAGGTGGAGATTGAAAAAATTGATTGGGGAAAACAACTTTGGGATCAGAATTGTTTCCAAAATCTTAGAGGACCTAATAAAAAATTTGCAAAAAAAAAATGAACGATCACAATAAGACAACGTCAGAATCATTATGTTCCAAGTGGAATTATTGGAGCAAGAAGAAAAATCCACAGCGATGCACATGAATGGAGAAATTCCAAAGAACTGATCCATTGATATGTATCGGAAGGAAGTAATGAGCAATGGGAAAAAGAAAATCTAAAATTTTTCCTCTTCTCGTAAGCGGAAATATTGACCTAGACATCTTCCCGAAGAATCTGTTATCATGAGTAAATCTCATAAATTATGAATTTGACTTACTATTGCCACCTTCTTCCTTCCAAGAAAACTAAAATGTTGGTAGTCGAGGCAACGAAAGAGGCGGAGCTCAGAGAGAATATGGGAATGACGTTGGAATTCTAATTGATGGATTGAAGAAGTTGGAAAATATTGGGTTGAGAATTGAGATTGATGTTTATTTTCATAAAGGACAACGAAAGTTAGTACTTTCTGCTATTTTAAAACCGGTACGAACTGAAATTACTGATTCGATAGAATAGGATAACTTTTTTGGCCAAAAAATAGGGAACGAATTCTTAATGAAATGAAAAAAAATAGAAGCCGACGTCTTCGTTTAAGGAACAATAGATGGATACATATATGAAAGAAAGAATAAAGAAAAGGAACGTCTTCTAGAGATTTAGTCTGCATTCTGATAGCTTGCGTGACAATAATCTCAGGGTTTTTACCTTTTTGCATGTCTGAAATGGAACTAGAAATTGAAAATCAAAAGTTTGAATTATTAAAATTCTTGTTGACATTGGCCTTCAACCGGGAAAGTGAAATGTCTAGAAATGTTTCTTGATCCGTTATTTTTTTAAATGAAGAATAAATGGAAGTAAGCGATTCTCAAAAAACATCATAACCGGAAATTCAAATCGCAGAGCACATCATACAGCTCATCAGAGCATTCGGTTCATTGCTTTCTTATGTATATATTAACACATCGAAAAGTTGGAAAAGACGTGAATAATTGAAAAGAATCAGACTAGAATCTGTTTTTTCCTCCTACATATAATGTCCTTTTTCCAACTGAGAAATTAGAAAAAAAGACAAGAAGATGTCAGAATTTTTAGGAGACGAGAGGAGACAGGTCAGATTTCGAGAAAACGAACTCTTTGTATACTTGCTCATACTGAAAATGACGATTAGAGAAAAGAGAGGACGCTTCTGCTCCCAAAGAATCGTAAACATCCTTGAATTACTGAAAACTTTCCAAACCCCGTTCTTCTTTTTTTTGAAGAACTCAATCCAATTTTGAAAGAAGAGTCTCTCAAAAACACAACACGGGAAATTGAGCCGTTTTCCGTTGAAAAAAGGACAAGGTCCACAGAAATAAGAAGGTTGAAACTAAAGACAACTTGATTATAACGGGAAGACTAGACTTGAGAATACTAAATCTCAAAATCCATTTTCAAAATCAAACATCTAATGTTTCATCAACGTAATGTGATTGGTTGGAACTTCTATCGAATGTGGAAATGTCTCAAGGAGAGATGTACTTCCATCCGGTAAGTCACTTGGGACCAAGGGACCAAAAGTCTTGGTTCAAGAACAAAAAATGGGAAAAAAGAGAGAAGTCGAGGTGCAAGATAATTCCGGTCCTTTTTTGAAAACGAAGAAGTCATTAGTTTTTTTGAGTGAAAGACCTCATGCGCAATTCGCAGAAATAGACAAGATCATCATCAGAGAGAGATTATAATACATTATGGGATTATCATCTTGCTAAAATTAGGGAATGCTGTTATATTTTGGAAAATTCAAAGATACTACTGGAAGGTTGTGACAAAACAGATTAGTGTGTATTTCGTAGTGTATTATTTGAAGGATCATTTGAAGAAATTTTCGTGAGATCTTTTTATAATAACTAGGTGACGCAAAATGTAATTTTGAAAGAATTACAGTTTCAAATAGGATGCACCTTCTAAGCATAAGCATAATGTAGACGTTTTCCGGAAAATGAATTAATTGAATTTCAGTCACGGTAACGACTCGAAGGAAACTAAGAACTTCTAGATAATGCTGGTCAAAATTTATGCCATCTAGAACTGAAGAATGTGAAAAACTGATTTCTCAAAAACGAAACTAGGAATCCTGTACTAAATCTGACTTTATTTGTCAACAAATTCAATACTCTTTGGTTATTTTCGCCCACCACCCATGAAATTTTCGATACCGGAAAACTTGAAATATCAAATGTCCAGTTCCACGAGAAACATAGTATAAACATTTTTAGATTTTACCACCAAGAAAATGGATCAGAAGAGTAGAACAACGTCTTTTTTTTCAGAAATCAATTGAAGCATAACGCTGAAAAACAGCACATTTTCCATTTCCCTAACCCACCCATCTAATGATTTCAGTATCAAGATTGGAGTTTGATGCTGCTGCTGGAAAACTCAAGATATTGTAGGGTGTATTTAACTCTTTTACTGAATTCAACCGAAAACAAAAATCTATATTCATAAATGAAGGGTTTACGTCATTTGAAAACTCGAAGTTTCATCTGGAAAACCTAGATTTTCAAAAAGAATTCGGTAAGTTGAGGAAATATGAAAAAGCAAGGAAAAGTCAAGTGTTTTTTCGAAATAAGAACATGTCATTGAACGTCAAAAAAGAAGTCTGATTCGATGCATGATTTCAAGAAACTATCGCTTTGATGTATGCTTCAAGTCAAGAAGCCATTTCCGAAATAATTCGTCAAAAGTTTTACAAAAAAGGTGTGGGAAATTTGCAGCTCCAATGAACACTTTTTGAAAAATTGAGCGTCTGCTTCCTCATTTTTGGGATCATGGAAAATTGAGATCAAATTAGGGATTCCCCCACTTGGAACTTTGAAAAGAGGAAGAAAGAAACTTGAATATGAAAAATAGCGAAAATCTTTGAAAATTCCTGAAACCCCGGATTCTGAACTTTCGAAGCACTTTCAACTTTTAAATGGAAGCATTCTGGATCTCTAGAAATTGAAAGATACCCCGCAGGCAAATATTCTAGACTGAGATCGTCAAAGAAATTTGAAGGAAAGGGAATTTCATAATCACAAAAGCAGTTAATTTCTCATTGTCAGACCAAAAACTTCTAGAAAAGTTAGAGTTCCTTACAACGTCACAAACATGAATCGGTCATCAAGAGTGAAAACAGAATGAATGAGAGAATTGACGTTCGATTTTCAACCAACCGAAAGAGACTCCAGAAAAGAACCACGAAAACTAGCGACAACAATTTTTATGAAAATTTGTCCCTTGGGTGATACTTGGTTAGTTTTACAACACTTTTCGTTTGTATTGCTTTGTTTTTTTTTCGTTTTTTGGAGGGAAAGTGGAACATTTGAACTCTTCTCTTGAAAAAAACTACAGTAACCGGAGAGCAATTTGACACTTGTGAGAATGGGGTTTTTGGTTCCGTGTTCTGGGAATTTTTAAGAATTTGAAAGAGAAACGAAAAAAAAAACGGAAATTTGAATCAACTACCAGTGAGACAACTTCTTGGTTCGAATATGAGTAGAAAGTGCAAATAACTTGAAAGAACGAAGAACGAGAAAAAAAGTATGTGCATCTGAAACGAAAAACACAAAAAACTGACTCATTTGGACGACAAAGTATTCAATTAAAATTTCTGGTGGTTCTCTTCATTTCCAAAAAAAAATAGAAACAACACGGAGAGAAAAATAGAAAAACGAAGAAGTTTTGGGTAGGAGGGGTGATGACGACAAAAAAAACATGGACCTTTTTTTTTTTGATAAAGCCAATTACTGTCTATTCGGATGATTAGGCAAATTTAGGAGAAGGAGAAAATGATGAAGAAAGAGGAAGATTTTTTTGCAATAGATTTTGGAGATAAAGATGAATCTTTGCCCACTTGATTTCACTGAACCCAAAACCAAAAAATCAGTAAGTTTCAATTCGAAATCATGACAATTCTGAAATCTATAATTATCTTTCAAATTGCTCTCAATGATTTTCAACTAATTTCGATTCGCCGAAAACTCAGAAAATCACCTGTGACGTTTCACCTAGACATGCCCAAAATGTCATATAATGTTTTGTTCGAGTAATTCGACTCTTTTATTTATTTTCAACCCAAAGAATTCCAAAGAAGACGAGATAGGAACAAAAAATGTGTCTCTCAACAAGGAAAAGTCAGTTTTTGACCTGGATTATGTAAATTAAAACATCATCAAAACACAAAAAGAACTCACTTATAGACACATTCGACAGTTTTGCACCGATTGAAAATGTTCTCGACCTGAAATTAAATTATATTTAGGGGAAAAAATTAAAAGTTGAGAGGTGAAAAAGTGAAAAGACAATTGTTATTTGTTTTCAAATCTCCTTGAGATAAGATGTCAAATCACCTGTCGGCTACTGATCTTGTTTCTGACTCAAATATGTGTACTTTTTATTTGACTTTCCACGGAAACAGTTCATTTTCAGACATAAAACGTTTTTTTCAGAGCCATACGAAAGTACTTTCTCTCTTTCTCTTCTTTTCCGAGGTAGATGAGCTCTCCACTCAAATTCGAATGTTTTGACACTCGGGTGGGAAAAAAACTGAGTGAAAAAAACGATGGAGAGATAAAAAACAGAAAAAAAAGAAGATCGGGAATGATAGATACTAAGAGGAACCCTTCTGATTCATTTTCCTATTTTTCCTGAATAATTTTTGATTCGAAATTGAAAATTAGAGGTATTGTTAGCGGTATTGTATTCTGGAGGGAGGATACAGAATTTTTCTTTTTATGCTGGTTTTTTTGTTAGAAAAGTGATTTATGGTTATGCGGGAAATCTCCAGAGATCACGTCATGAAACTGGGGGAAAAATGATGTGACAATGATAAATTACTTTGAGCTAACTATAAAGGGGAACACTTTAAAAGTATAAATATATTTCAATATAAATACAAAAATATATTTTGTTCTGAAAAGCAAACTATGAAAATTTAAAAAAGTGTTTCGTTTTGAGACCTTAAGCTGGAAAATTTAAACAGTCGCATTTTGATCACATAATAGATTCTAAACTTTTTTAAAATTACAGCGTTCTGGAAAGTTCCAGAAATGGCAATCTACTGAAACTGAACTTCCCAGCAAAAAAATACTGTCTCACGACAAGAACCTAAATATAACTAATACTCAGGGAATTTTGGGCAAGCAAATAGCAAGTTGCTGGGCGTAAGGCAACTTGCTGGAGAAAATAGCAACTTGCCCGGATTGTTAGCAATTTGCTGGCTGAATCGGCAACTTGCTGCGCGAATCGGCAACTTGCTAATCAGCAAGTTGCCGATTGCTTGCTGTTGTTGCGGCAAGTTGCCGATTCGTGAGGGCAAGAAATCGGCACCGCAATAGCAAGCAATCGGCAACTTGCCGCAAAAATCAGCAAGTTGCCGTGCAAATTTTCCTGCTTGCCGTTTGTCAGCGGCAAGCAAACTTTTTTGCACGGCAAGTTGCCCAAAAATTCCCTGAGTAGGTATGTTCTGATTCAGAGATCCATTTCTGTCTCAAATTCTCCCTCAATAAGTACGATCTGACAAGACCTAATTATTCACTTTCAGAAAGGCACACTATAGGGAACATGTGACCGATAGAACAAGAAAAAAGACTCAAAAAGAACAACTCTTTCAGTTTCAGAGCCGTGGGAACATATGTATTACGTAAAAAGTGACATTGATGGGAATAAAAATCTTCTATCCAGGAAATATTTCCCATTTTTTTCTGCATACAAGGTCTCTGAGTCAGTCTGCTGACAAAAACAGAGAAATTCCTTTTGAAGGGAAAAAAAGGAAAGATATTCAAAAGAGATTGTCAATCATTTGAAAGAATAGAGGAAAGGAAGAGATGAAAATACGTAATTTGGGTACATAGTGTACTTACTCGAAATGTTTTGGAAAGTATTTTGGGAGTTCTGAAGTGTGACACTGTCATCTGTCACCTCTTTTTGATCTTCAGACTTTTTTTCGAAGAAAAAAAAGAAACTAAGTCGTGACAGACTAGACTGGGAATGTTTTGGCAAGAGGAACCTTTTTTTGCAACATTTTTCGATATAATCAGAAGTTTTTGACGTCAATAACAAGAGTTTGAAACATGAGAAAGAAACTTGATTACCAGATCAGAACGGGGAGTTCTGATTGAATCAGATTTTTTAATTTCGGGGGTTTTGTACTATATTATATAATTGATCGGGCAGGTATTGTGTCAAGGAACAATGTCTAGGGGAGAGTCATTTTGTAGTGGTTTGTCATGGTATACTAATAGAGTCTAAATAGTTTATAGAACATCACTGGAGCACTTTACTTGTTGAAGGGAATGCCTTCTATTTTTCCATAAACTGAAAATAATGTTTCTGAATTTTCAAAATGAAGCATAACATCTGTTAGAGAAAAGATTTGAAGCATATTTTCTTTTTTGATTTCTAAAAATACTAATTTCAATCCGTCTGAATTTCAAGAACGTTCTCATTTTGAGCTCATTGGGGTGCTCTTCTATTTAAGGTTTCTTTCTAATACAGATTTTTCGGTATATTTTCTTTTCTAATTTAGGTCCCAGGTTTGCCAGTAATTGGTTTTTAAAGAAGTTTATACAGGAGCTTGTATACTTCTCAACGTTAAAATCCTTCTAAAATTTGAGACTTGCTAACCTAGTAAACGCGACACGTCTAAAGAAATGGCTGATTGAAAGTATAGTATGGCTTGATCAACTTTATAAGGTTAATACACTAAACCATATCACGAGTAGCTTGTTATGACAGACAGAAAGTGTTAAACCGTGAAACTTGAAGGTTTAAATTTCTAATTCATCAGTTTTTGTGTTTTACAACCGCCCAATGATAACAATCTCCATGTTTACCCATTCATTTCCCATCTAGCTGAAAAACAGTGTCACTCACCTCAACCGTCGGCATCTGACGTTTAGCAATGGCTGCCGCAATGGCCTGTCCTATCGAAAAACGATCCCTCATTTTTTTTCTGAAAAAAAGGAGATTCGGGTAAAGAGGAAGAAAACCCTGAGATGACCAGTAAACAGAAAAAGGAAGAAGTAGCGAGGATGAATAAACACATAGTATTAAAATGAAGATAATTTGATTTTGTTCAAAGGAATGTACGAGAAAAAATAGAATCAAGAGAATGAATACGGAAAGAAGGGGATCTGGTGAAACAATGCAAGATGGATGACGGGCGGAAACAGAGTTGTTCGTGCTTGAAAAATCAAGAGAGCAAAAAAAGAAAACAAATCAAGCACGTGCAAAAAGACAGGAACGACACTTGAATAGATTTCGAAAAAGTGTGAATTTATTGGAAATCAGGAAATTGAGAACGGAGTTCGTAGAGGGCATAGAAGGGGTTTTTTTTTGCAGAAATATGAAGAGTAGAGGGTAGTGAATAGGCAGAAGCTCCGAATTAGGAAAAATTATCCGATACTAGTTCATTCTAAAAAGATTTGATGATGCATGAAGTTTATGAATTTTGCAGATGAGGTTAAAAGAATGAGAAAACTTTGAAGATCCGTGAGATGATTCTCGTGTAAAAAATTAGATGTTACTTGCGCTATCTTTCAAAATATACACTGAAATAAGGATTCTAATCCAATGTTTACCATTTGAAGACGAAGAGAATACGGTATTGTTGACAAAATTCTGTTTTCTTCAGACTACTACGTTTTGAAAATGTTGAAGGATTCTGAAAAAACAAAATTCGAAACTTTGATTGGATGGAATCCTTATCATCCTTCTGAACACATTCTGGAATTCTGAAAATTCAAAAACTAAGCCGCCAACTCCTCCAAGATTTGACACCACCAGAATCTGATCATCGTGACAGATCTCTGCCATTGGGAACTATCATTTTCATGAAGTGTTCTTTTTTTTTCTTCTCGGTACTGACGTCTATTTTCTTGTCATAAACAGGCGACTGTGAACACGTTCTTTTCCAGACAATGTGTCTAATGAATGTGAGCCAGATAAGGAGAATTTTGAAGAGAAGGGTTACAACAAAAAGAAAATAATGTGGAATCATGATGAATATTGAAGAAATAGAAGAAGTCAATGAAAGTTGTAAAAATCTGTAGTTGTCGTCTTATTTGAAACTTTTGAATATCCGTTCTATCAAATTTCCAATTCTAGGCGGATCTTTGTTATTATGAAAGATAACAGCAAATATGGGGGTTGGAACGAGGAAAAAATGACCGGAAAGACAATCAATTTTGATTTCTCTTCAGTCAGTCTGTCAAGCATGCGCACTTCCTGGGTTTTTTTTGTTGGATACCTTTGGAAAAAGGACAAACAATGATGCTAGACTATTGAAATTTGAATTTTTTTCAAATTCAATCGAGTCTGGTAAAAGATAAAGTGCAATGGGTGCAAATTCGTCAATTTGTTTTACTTCCGATGAAAATCTTTACTACTAGTGAACCAAAACTACAATTTCTGTCGTTGGGATAATCTGTATTGTCAAAAATCAGCATTCTTTAGACAAACTGACAGTGAAAGCGTCAAAATTCTGAACTTTCAGGAGCAGGTGGAAATTGAATATAGAATAAGATCACTCACACCTTTACTCAAAAATCAATGATCGAAAAGGGAAAATTCTGATCTAATTCTTTCTAGTTTTATGGCCCCTTGAAAAATTGTTTTTTTTTCGTGTTTACCGGAACAAATAGCAGCCATACACAAAATAATGGTTGGCTAACCCTGTTCCACATGAAAATCTGGAAAATTTTCTGAAAAATTGTGTCCTTGAGCGCAAAAATTCAAAGCTAGAAAACAGTTATCTGAACTGGATCAGCAAGCAAACAATTATATTTGTCACGTAGCCAAACGGACCACTTGTTTTTGAGAAAAGTTCTTTGAGAAGGGTTGAAACTTCAAAAAATGTTGCGAAAAGTGTCAGCTCATCTTCTCTTTTTTCCTCGAAAATAGATTCACTCCGTTTTCTTTCCTTCCGTTTTTTCAATAACTCGGTATCTCCCCGAGGGAACACTTCTCCTTTCAATGTCGAACCGAAAGGTCAGTATTCAGAGAGCGTGTTTTGAAAAAAACAGGAAGCTTTATATTGTTTTGGATATGATGTACTTTGGGAGAAAACCGAGGAGAAGATGAATATAGAAAGGGTTGAAGATATTGGCAACAAAAAATGATGTGACATGAACAGGTGCTCTTTTCAATTCTATCTTTATCACAAAAACCAGAAATTGAGTGGGAGACTGAGCAATCTTAAGAGTTGATTGAGTTTTGAGTTGTGGTAGCTGAACAGTTTGAAAAAATGCTCTAGATAATAACTGTTTCAAATCGGAAACAAATTTCTTACAACTAAAAAAGAGTATTGAACCTAATGTAGACTCAAAGCTCAATATTCTTGATCTCGGTTCTAGGCAAGTCCAGGAAACTAACAACTGTGATCAAACATAGACTTAATCGACCCTGAAAAGACCGAATTTGCAATAAAATTTGGCTACATGTTCACGTAGCTCGAGATATGAGCCCTCGAAGTTGCAGCCATCATGGCTATAGTGAAACTTTGAAGGTCTCAGCTCAAATCCACTTTCAGAAGGTCTAGTTTTTTGTTTTGGACCTAAAATTTAATGTAGAACAAGTTCCTTTAATTTTTTTTCGGAAAAAAAAAACATTTTTAACCAAAGTATCGAATTTTTGGGGCGAACTTCTCCGATCGATTTGATTTCGACAGTTCTTTCCGTCCAATTCGTGAAATAAAGATTGTTACATCAAAGTAGTCCCATTCGAAAAAGAATACTGACGAAAAAATGTACTTTTGAACAGCAATAACCAGAAGGAAAAGACGTCGTAATCTCGTTTAACCCATCTCCTCGTCCTTTTATTTAAGTGCCGGTTCGTTCTTTTGCTCCCCTTATCCGTCCTCTCCTCGTCTCCCCTCTCCTCCTTGCCATCTTCCTTCTCGTTCTTATTGTCCTCCATCGCATCCTATCTCTCCTCTTGTCCCACGCATACAGTCATTACCCCCCTCCTCCTCTCTTAGGATATCTTTATCTAACGTACGAGGCACTGCTAACCTGTCTAAGATCAATGCGCTTACTGATTTCCTTCTCTCTTCCAGTCTCGACATCATCGCTCTGACCGAAACTTTTCTTGACGATTCTATTCCCTCCAATCTCTTCACCCACAGGGGTATTTCTATTATACGTTGCGACCGCCAACAATCTTCTTCTGCTCGTTCAAAATCTCGAGGTGGCGGCGTCGCCTTTCTTTACAAATCTTCTCTCACTCTTACCAATCTCGACATAAATCACCAAAATCATTATCCTTCTCATAGATCTGAAATACTCTGCTGCAGCATTAAAAGTCCACTTCTCCCTACACCCATCCATTCTACTCTTGTCTACCGCCCGCCTGATCTCTCTGCCTCCGAAACATGTGCTCTCATCACTCACCTGAATTCGTTTCTCCCCTTTTCCGCCTGCCTTCTTTTAGGGGATTTTAATTTTCCCAACATCCGTATTGATCATCAATTCTCTCTCTTTCTCGCCTCTCGGAATCTGTCCCAACACGTCCATTTCCACACCCGAGTAGGCAACTCTTCGGCTTCCACTCTTGATTTGGTTATTTCTTCTCAAGACCTTCCTATATACGATCTCCACTCTCTACCTCCTCTTCTTAATTCCGATCATCTCTCCGTTAACTTCTCTTTACTTCAAAATCCTCCGCCCAGTTCCCTTTCCCAATCTTCTCCATCTTCTCCTCTTCGCCTGGACTTTCGTAAGGCAGATTTCAAGATCATCAATCACCACTTGGCCTCAACAGACTGGGTTTCCATCCTTCCGCCCTCGCTCAACCCCTCTGAAATGTATGAAAAGTTCATTTCTGTCGTGAACCAGGTTATCAGAGCCCATACCCCGGTCATCGCTCCTTCACGGGCCAAACAGGTTCCCAATCTTCTCAGGCGGCTCCGTCGCATCCGAGCTTCGTGCGCCAAACTCCTAAAGTCCAACCGTGACCCCTCCCGCCTCTCAAGTTTGCTCGCCAAGCACAGGAAACTCTTTCAGCTGATCCGCAAGCGCGACTCGACTAATGAACGTGCAATACTCGCTAATCACAATTCCAAGGCGGCCTCTCTTCTCATTCGTCGTCGTCTCAAGGAAAGGCCCACAATCCATCCTATTTCAGTTAACGGATCCATCCTTCATGATGACTCGTCCATAGCCTCCACCTTTGCTTCCATTTTCCGCACCAACTTCTCCTCCCTGAATCCTCCATCGACTCTATCCTCCTCTTCTTCCGTTCAGTTCACCCCATTTTCTGACCCTGATTTCTTTGCCCCTTATGTCATTGAGTCTACTCTCCTTAAACTCCCTCCCACTTGTGGATTCTCCCCACATCTTCTCAACTACCTTATCCTTAAAAAATGCGCCACCTCCCTTGCTCTGCCTCTCTCTATCATTTTCTCCAACTCGTTCTCCAATTCAGCCGTCCCCACCTCTTGGAAACACTCTATAGTAGTTCCAGTGCCCAAGAAAGGGAATCTCTCGAACCCGGCCAATTATCGACCGGTTTCTCTAACCGACCCGGTCTCCCGTGTCATGGAAAGAATCATCTGTCGTCGCCTTCTTACCGATAACATTCACAAGTTTCACCCTTTCCAACATGGTTTCTTGCCCTACCGTTCCTGTACGTCCTCCCTCATCCACTCCGTCTCGTCATACAAGTCAATTCTTCACGCCCACAAATCTCTAGACATCGTCTTCTTCGATTTTATGAAGGCTTTTGACAAAGTTGACCACAGGCTCCTTCTGAACAAACTTGCCGCTTTTGGGATTCCCTCTTCTTTCTGTTTATGGTTCTCGGACTTTTTAGCTAATAGAACTTTCTCGGTTAAAATTAATTCCTTTGTTGACTCCAACTCCTTCCCGATCCCTTCGGGGGTTCCTCAGGGGTCTGTTTCAGGCCCATTTCTCTTCTTGATTTTTCTGAACGACTTGCTTTGCTCTCTCCCCAATGCCGTCCATTTCTCAGTTTTCGCAGACGACATCAAGATCTTCCATGAATCCCCCACTATTATTCAGCAATCTATTGACATCATCTACGCCTGGTCAGTTAATAACCTTCTCCCTCTCGCAACTTCTAAAACATCCCTCCTTCATCTGGGCTCCTCAAATTCTAATCATTCCTACACTATTGCTCGCTCCCCCATTTTCCCCTCAACCGAAATTAGAGACCTCGGTCTAATTACGGACCAATCCCTTAAGTTCCACCGCCACATTCTCAAAAAAGTCTCCCTTGCCATGCTTCGCTCCCACCAACTTCTCAGATCATTCCGCTCTTCCAACCCAGCCTTCTATGCCGCTTTGTTTAAAACGTACGTGCTCCCGATACTCGAGTACGGCTCTGCTCTGTACTCCCCTCCTCCCTCCTCTAGAATGTCCCTGAAACTTGAGCGCCCTCTCCGTTATTTCTCGAAAATCGTTCTCCAAAGATGCAATATTCCCTTTTCCTCCTACGCCAACCGTCTTAAAATCCTAAAGTTAACTTCCATTCGCCACCGCCGCCTCAAATCTCAGCTTTTTCTTCTTTATAAACTAGTTACCGGTGCCTCGTACTTTCCTGATCTCCACTCTTTCGTATCCCTGTCCTCCTCCTCACGACGTCCCATGATGCTTATATGCCATCACCCTCTTATCTCTGACTTTTTCTCCCTAACCGTCCCAGTCTGGAACGCTATTGTAAATAACACCCCCTCTTTCCTTACCCCATCTCAATTTTTAGATCTCCTTGATTCCTCCATATCCCGGTTCTGAATTTTTCCCCATACCTTGTTAGTATTATTCCCCTCCCCCATATTAGGTTGAACTCTGTCGGGTTTATCCTACTTAACTTCGTTTTAATCCTATCTGTATCATTTATATTCATCTCTTGCCTTCTTTCAAATTCAATAAACGAATACATATATGTGTCATGAAACGCGTTCTTCCACGAAATTTCAAGTTTTCAGCAAAAAAAGTTGAGAAGAAAAGTAAAAACTACCACATGATTCGCTGATAACGATCGACGATCGGTCAACACCTTCATAACCTCTATTGTTCTCCTTGGAGAAAAGGTGGAATCAAATTTCCAACAAATCACTTTTTTTAAAAGAAAAAATAGAAAATGAGTGACAGGGATTATCAAGACCGCCCGGATTGTGTGTGTGTGTGTGTGTCGAGGTGTCAAGAAATGACGAGTCATCCGGAGATAACCAGAATATCTCAGAATAGAAGAAAAGTGGAAGTAAGAGAAAAAAAGGACAAGAACCAATCTCTTGTTTCAAGTCCAACTCGATTTCCTTCTCAATCTTTTTTTTCTCTTGTTCTTCGTATCGGTTGGATCTATTTTGCCCTGGGGGTGTTCTTTTGCACGGACGTCTTCGAAAAAGAATTGAACGTCTTCTGAAGCTCTAAAATTTGATAGGGGTTCTATTGTGTGTCGAAAAAGTCGTTTAAAAAAGGATTGTTTTTGAATTGGAAGGAATAAACAAAAGTGAAGGCATGAATGAAATAGCAGTTTCAAAACTATTCAAGATTCTGATGATGCATCAATTTTGAATAAAGTAATGATGGAAGTTGAAAATTCCTTATAAAAACATGAAAGGAAAAGTATAATGTAAGATTCCAGAATATTCAGCAGATCAAACCACTAAGAAAAAACTTTTCAGATCAAAATACGAATCGGAAAGGTTCATACATTCGATTCACTAATGTAAACGGAAATGATGAAGATCTTTTTTTTCGGTCACATCCTCATCTGGAATAGGATCTTAGCAGACGACATGCACCCTAAACCCGATTTAAGAGTCCCTCCATACGGTATTTCAACGAAAATAAGATCATCCCCCGGGTACTCCCTGATTAGCATTGAGAATGAGGAAAAACGGATCAAGAAACGAGAAAAAGGAGTAAATCGGGGAGAAATCTTGTCCGAAAGGGCACGAAAGATTGGATGAAAGAGAAAATAAAAGTATGAAAAATCGAAATGAAAACAATCAGACAAAGAACAAACGAATAGAGCAGCAGTGTTCGAAGAGCAAGAAAAAGGAAATCGCGAAGATATTTCAATGAGATAAAACAGGGAGGAAACGGAAGCGAAGGTAGTGAGGAAATAAAAATAAAGAAGAAACAAAGGAAAAGATTAAAGTACTTTAAAAATCGAGTACCCGGAACTCGAAGGTTCCCTACTGTAACAATAATTATCTCCGGATTTTTTAGTTTCAGAAGACTCATTCTTCCGGTTCTTTCAGAGTTTGCAGAAAATAAACCTTTAGTCCTTTTCAAAAAAAAGTAAAAAAAAACAGATGATGTACTCTAGATCTTTCCAAAAGAAGTTTTTGAGATAGGTTCCAATTTCTATCAACTTTTGATTTTCAAAATTCCAGCTCAATCTGCAACTAAACTCGTCTCAAAACTATTGGGGTCCAAGTCAAAAATAGAACCAAAACAACACATGTTTTGGTTTATTCAATTTCTGAAGAGAATAACAAAGTTTCTTCCAGAATACATATGATTCACGCTGTCTACCGATTCTTAGATTCCGAAACATTTTCACTTTTTGAAAAATGAAGCCTACAAAACTTCAGATGTCCTGTAGGAAATTCCGAAAAAATTGACTTCATGTAAAATATAATTTAGATCATTGAGGAAACGACGACAAAAACTAGAGTGATCTCGGATATAACAATCAGTAATCTTATTGATTAGCTTTCAATTTTCCCAAAAATTGTAGGTCAAACCTAAAAATACAAAGAACGTGACAAATGCAGATGTAAACCTAATTCGAGTCTCTTGAGGAGCTATTTTGAGCACACGGAATTCGCATAGATAATCGAAAATGCAAATTTCGATGACTTATGGCTGTTGGAAAAACCGAATAAGAATAAAAATGACAAGTGCAGAATTTCCACTACCAATGTTCAATATCTAACGAATTCTATCATCACAATCTATCCTCACATGATTCATAAAAATTCGGGAATCGCCACGTCAGTGAGAAATCATCGAAGCGAAGAGAGAATGAACACATCTGTAGACCACACGCTGCTTTTTTTTCGCTCTGACAGAAGTTCTTTTTTTTGCTTGAAAAACGAAAAGGGACTAATAAATAAATTTGATCTGTTTCTGTTTCATTGGTTTCAGAAAAGACTATAGAATTTGCAAATTCTGGAAGTAGGAAGAGGAAATAAGAGTCCTTCTTCTGTAGTAAAATAATTGTTGCCCCCAGAAAAAACAAAGAGATTTGAGTGATCACTGGTAAATGTGTTTAGGTGCTTACGCTGAGACGAAAATTTTTTTTTCGAAAAAGACAAGGAAAAACGAGGGTGAGAATCGAATTACCATAAATTATTCTTTGATTCACACATGCTTTAAGTCTTCAGAATTGAAAAAGACGTTGGTGGGTTCGAGGAAGTTGGAGATGAGATGAGATGAAGAGAAAATGAAGTGAACAATAATTGAAAATGTGAGATGAATTTGGCTGAGATTAGTTAATTGGAATAGTTAAAACTTTAACAATTTCCAGAATGGTATACTTGTTTTGATGATGTCTTAGCTGAGATTCGAGGCACAGATTTAAAAATATGTTTAAAAATACAGTAACTCAACCTGGTAAACATGAACAAAAACTCAATTTTCATAATTCTAAAGTAGAAACCTAGAATCTTATCTTTTCAATAATTCAAACTTTCATTTCCCGACGAGATCTCCGATCCAATGAGTAATGAAGAAAAGAAAAATCAGACAATAAAATTTATCTTAAATTCTACCAACATGTGTTCATATTTTTCATTCCGCTGTAATAGAATGTTCATTCTCTTCCATCTCCGCCTCCCATCCATTTTTCCCTCCCTGTAAACGAATTGAAATCGGCTTTTCTTCTAAAAAAATGAGGAGGAGTGGGGAACTCAAAAGACAAGAAAATTTCAGAATCTCAAAAATAGAAATAAGAAGATGTGGGAGAAAAAAAAGGATTCAGAAGGCATCGTGGTGATCCCGTGACTGGACTCATTAATTTGATTGCTCACTTCAGAAACGACTATAATTGTAGGTTTCAGCAGAGAAAAAAGAAACTGAAAATGTGTATAGATTTTGAAAGAAGAACGGAAGAAAAAGTTCTGAAAGCGACTATAATTACCGGAAATCAGATTTAGGAATTCACATTTTGGCAGCTGTTCACCTGGAAGAAAAAAGCAAGCACAATTATTTAAAAAAAGTGAATTATAGAATTGAGATTCCCAGAACACCAAACTGAAACTTGTTATAAAAATGGAGCAACATGAGTGCTCGAGCTCAATCTAGACATTTTTAGAGATAGTTTTACAGAAAATAGTAGACAAATAGTAGAGTTGGAAAAATTACAGTATTGAAAATTGTGAGAAGGGGTTGATATCTTTGAAAAGTTTCAGTCTTTACTCAAAACCTATTCGAGAATCCCGTTCTATTTTCAATCACTACGTCATCGTTGGTCTCTCTTTCTGAAGTCATGTTCATTATTGAATTCCAAGTGTGCTTGTAACTTGATCTCTGTTTTCGAGCAAACTTTTCAAGAAAAAATATGGAGTTTAAACAAAAGAGTGTTCCGACAAACGATGAATTATTTTTGAACACAAATTCACACTGGTTTGGATTCGAATTTTGATAAATACTAGAAATATTTAAGAGCTTCTGATAGCATGTTGGTTCAAAACAAAACGAGGAACAACAGATTCTTGTTCTGAAACTGAAGGATATCTCACTAGAATACGTTCTGTTCCTTGAACTCGCCAATTGGGGAAACTCGAGTAGAACTTATCAGACCAAAAGTCGAGTGAGGCAGCTCTCAAATTTCCGAACCAATAACCTCTCCTTCATTCCGAACTCCGGAAAAGGAAATGAAAAGCTTCCAAAATTTGGAAACTGAAATCCGGTTCTATTTCCGTTTTGAAAGTTGAACTCATTCAAACTGACGTTAGAAACAGAATGTATCTGTACTCAACGCCGTCTTCTCGATCTTCCCAACAAATACAATATCAGCTGAGTAGTCGACAAAACGTGACAAAACATGACTGGATAAAGACGACCAGGGGAAAAAAGAGAATATGCATAATTGTGAGAAAAAATGGAACTTCCGATGTTTCCCTTTTTGAAGATGAAAGAAGATGTGGTCAAAAGAGAAGAGACATGAATTGGTTTACTATCGTTCAGATTCTCGGATTCTGGAAAGTTATGATTGAAGATGGAGAAAAAATAGATAGACAACTTAGTCCGGAAAGGTTGTGAATCTAAAAGTATCATTTCTTTTATGGATTTTCAGAATGTGTTCATCCAAAATTATAGGTTTGCTTGTTCTTTGAACATCGAATCTTCTGATAAAAGAGAAACGAATAAGATTTTCATAGAATACTGTAATAAGGAAATGAGAAGAAAAAACTCAAAAAGAATCAGGAACTTGGTTTATAAAACATTCGATTCACTTGGTCGAATTTTGATTATTTATGGTTGTCTGGTTTTAAATTTATTCACAGTAGTCTAACTTTCCGATATTGTCTCAAAATGTTATATAAAGATCCTTACAGTACTACAAAACTCTGAAACTCAAAACAAGTTCTTTCTTTTCTAAGAAGCCTCTCACAAGTTCAACGGTTAAAGCAATTCCGCGTCGTCGTTGAAAAAAAGTGAAAAATTGGCAACATAAACGGAGAGAGAAAGATGAGTTAACCCGAAAGCAATGTCCCTCCCATTTGGTCACTCTACGAGATAACTGACTCGTTTCTTCTTCTTCTTCTTCCCTATTCCAAAATTAGTCTCATTGGCTCTTCTTTTTCGTCACTTTGCACCTGCGCACGAAACCTTCGGATGAGGCACTTTTCAGTCTGGAAATAAATGGGGATCTGAAGGGAAAAAGGACGGAGAAGATGAGTGTGGGAGGAGGATAGACACATCTCATTCTACTGATTAATTCCAATGGATTCTTCATTTCTCATTCTAACACATGTTTTCAGGAGTGCGTCTGAAATTCCTTTTTTCGTATTATTCGAGAAGGAAATAATTTTTGGCCAGAAATTTTGGAGAAAAACATATGAATTTGAATGGCTACAAAACGAAGATTAGGTCTGGAAGACCCGGTAAAAATAGACGCAATTTCAATTTATGTCTGTAATTTTTCTTTAATTGAATAATGGGAAGCTCTGATAATATTCCAGAAGTTTTAAAAAAGGTCTCTGACTACCCGTCTCCAGAGAATCCGTGAAACTCCATATGAGTTTGAAGTACCCAACTCTTCCTTGCATCATCGAGTCTCTATTCATTTATTTATTTATTTCTCTGAAAAGAAACACGGAAATAGTCGTTGTGGGATGTGTAACTAATTCAGACGATTATCATATCTAGAATGTTGCGAAAAAAGAAGAGAAGGCTAAATTTATTCATACTGCTCCTCTAATATCCTTTTACTTCTTCATCTTTTCCTGAAACTTGACGTCACAAAAGATTGAAAATTTAAAAGAGACAACGAGAAATGAGATTTCAGATTCTTGTGGAAAACTGATTTAGGGTCCCTTTGTTCTTTGAAGACAACAAGGAAATAAGTGAGGGATTCTCGCGTTTCCTGTCTGAATACTGTGAACAAAACACATGTAAAACTGCAAAAAATATTTATTTGAAAAAAACAGGGACAAGAATTAATCAAGGGACATTCATGAGAACTTACTGACGTTGAGAGTTGCTCAAAAGACACATTTACTTCCTTCAAACTTTATTCATCTTACTCTGAACAGTTTATTAACGATTCATTGAATGCTTGAACTTTTCTGGAGTCTAAATGTTTTTGTATCCTGATCTTTGAAATAATCAGGTTCGGAAAATATCAAGTTTATTGAGGGTTCCCTTATTTTTATTTATAAGCACAACTTTCAAACCACATAAATTTTCTTTTGGGTACAAAGGTTATCTGTGGTGTTATCCTGAAAATTTGGGGACATTTGGTCTATTCCAAAATAATTGGCTCATCAAAGGACAGGAAAGAATTTGGACCAAAAACCTCTAATGTGCAGAGGTTCCTATTTATCAAATTATTAAAAACTTGTACTTCGCATTTTTTTGAACGTATTATTCACACTCGAGAAAAGAAGATTGATTGGTCCGAATAACGTTCATTCTTCGAGTAATTACAATGAACTTAGTTGGCTTCATACCGTAAAATATGTATTACAAGGTCACCTTTAATAGAAGGGCACCCCGATGAGCTCAAAATAAGCACATTCCTAGAATTGAGAAGGTTTTAAATTAAATTAGTCTCATGAGAATCCCAGAAAAGTCACAAAATATGTTTCAAATCCCTTCTTCAACAGTTGTTATTATCCATTTAAAAAATTTAGAAATATTTTTTGGTGTTGAAAAATATGCAGATTTTACTGTAGTTTTGTACAACACCAGAATAGTTACGCCACTACGAAAGTTCGAAATTTTAGTTTAAAAACGCTCAATGAGTACAAAATAATGGTTTCGAGACTACAAAATTATGACTTGCAAACAATTGTTATCAAAAAAAGCTGCACCACACTCTTCCAGCACTTTAAGTATTGAACAGTTCAAGAAACCAAAATAGTTCAGGAGTCCAACCATTTCTCGACACAAAAACGGGAGAAATGATGACAGTCCTTCTTCTTCTCTTCGGAGACTACACTCTTGTAAAGAAGCACCAGACGGCACCGCCCATCGAAAAGTGTGCTGGATGTTTTGAACGAAAGAAAATTTGGGCGAGATCTTACCAATTCTGGTGCAGAACATTTGATTTGATCAAGCGAAAAACAGTCTTGCATGATCAGTTTCAGAATTGATAAACATCACTTCCAAGATTTGGAATATATCATGAAATGGCAAGAGACGGTTAGAGATTGTAGGAGACGAAGAGAAGAAGAGAGAGTCTGAGTTAGAAAGATGAATAGATCTAGACCGTTTTCTGAGAATGATCTGATTGATCTGTGAAGCGATCTCCGAAATGTACATATTGAGAATTGAAAGTGATGTTTCGGTTGGAAGTGATCTATTCAAAAATGAATCAGATCTTAGAACTTATGGTTTTCAGAGAGCGGACCAAAAGAGATATTTTCAGAGCAGGTTTGCTGGTAAATCGTGTTGTGCAAAATTCTGCCTGTAAAAGAGAAATGGGCCGTCAAAGTACCCCTAAAGTACTTTTAGCTGCAACTTTGACGACTCATATCTTGAGTTACGGGACTGCTTTGCAGATTCTGAAAACAGATTTGAGCTCCCCAGGTTCGATATTAATTTAAAATACTTCAAAAGATCCAAATTTACAGAGAAAGTAGGAAAGAGTGACTTCAAATACATCTCTTGTAAAGATTTAGAAGGATTTATATACCCAAATTTATGTGCCTATACTGTAAACTTTATAAGATTTCTATCAGTTGTAGGTTTCAAAATTCCCTTCTTCCCATTCTCACACTTCTCAAAAGCTTTCACATATTAGAACTCTGTTTTTTTGAGCCGTATCCATATATCACCTGATACATTTCCACTTATAGCTCTCTGACTAAATCTCACTCTTTTCATGCTGTTCTGTGCCACAAGCATAAACTCCATTCTTTTTTTGCTCGTTTTTCGTATTCTAAACTACACACTTCTCTTCCATTTTCTCTAGTTCTCTCTTTCTCTCTTTCAAAAGTGTTCGCCGATCAACAGAAAGTGGTCGAGATGTGTTGGTCTCCTATTACTTATGGACGCGATCTTTTGTTCATTTCTCTATTGAAACTGATCATTTTGCCTTTTGGAAGCAGATTTCTCTCCGCCCACTTTTGATATTACAGAGAACGATGGACAGCTAGACATTGTTGTTTTGCTTCACCTGGAACTCAGTCTGGAGGAAAACCAAAACAAGAACAAAGCATGGACAGACTACAAACTTCAGTTCTATGAAGGAGTTCCTTAATAATGGCAGATTCTTGCAGCAGAGATCATTTTTGTGCAGAGCAAACAGAGCATCAAATATTTACACTTTATTCAATCAATTTATTTTTTTCACATTTCAAGACAAATAAATATACATTATGCACAGTGCAATGAATACACAAATTTATGGGGAGAATGAACGATGTCCGCCGCGATGATGATGATGGTGGCAATGTCCACCATGACGGTGTGGAGGCCAGAATGGTGGCGGCGGGGGGCACGGTGGCCAGAATGGAGGTGGTGGACACGGAGGAAAGTGATGATGATGATGACCGTGATGATGTGGTGGATGACACCCTCCGTGATGGTGACGATGATGATGATCACCGTGGTGATGGTGTCCACCATGATGTGGTGGGAATGGGCATGGTGGTCCGTGGCGTCCACGGGATCCGGATCTTCCACGGCGACCGTGATGTCCATGTCTTCCGCGGTCTCCTGGAGAATGGGAGCGGGAACCGTGACGTCCGTGTCTGCCGGGACATGGTGGTCCGTGACGCCCATGATGATGTCCTCCGTGACGTCCTCCATGATCTGGTGGCCCATGATGGTGGTGACCGTGTCCATGACGACCTTCTGGTCCTGAAGGAGATGAAGAACGAGATACGTGACCTCTACGCCCTGGAGATGGTGGACCATGATGTCCATGTCTTCCGCGGTCTCCTGGAGAATGAGAGCGGGAACCGTGACGTCCGTGTCTTCCGGGACATGGTGGTCCGTGATGATGTCCATGAGATTCGGAACGAGATCCGTGTCTTCCATGACGATCTGGTGGTCCGTGATGATGTCCTCCGTGTCCATGACGACCTTCCGGTCCCGAAGGAGATGGAGAACGAGATCCATGATGTCCATATCTTCCATGACGACGTCCTCCGCGAGAGGGAGAACGAGATCCATGTCTTCTTTCGTGATGATCATCTGAAAATATAATTTTTTTTCTAGGTATTTAATTAGAAATTTTCTTACCTTCCGATCCTTTCATCGCTTTCAACGTCTTCTTCTTCTTCTCAACTCTCTCCGGAGATCCATGGCCACGAGATGGTGAACGAGAGGATTCAGAAGAGGATCCAGAAGAGCTTCCGGAAGATGAAGAAGATACCGAACGACGTCGTGGCTTTCTGTCTCCTTCATCGCTTTCCGATCCAGAAGATTCAGATTCGGATTCAGAAGATTTCTCATCCCGATGAGATACTTTGGAGAATGAAGAGCTGCTGCTCTTGCAGTCATCGTCCTCCTCCTCGGACTTTTTCAAAGACTTCAAAGTCTTCTCCCCAGCAGTCTCATAATACAACTTGACGACGTAGCGAGAGAACTTGATAGCCTCCTTCAGATCTTCAACATTTTGCAAAAAGATCTGATCCTTGTCATGATCAATCCAGAAGACGTTGGCAAAGTCCACCTTGTACTCGGCCAACTTTCCCTTCAACTTCTCCAATAATCCACTCACTTTCTCGTATTTGATAGAGAATAAATGAGCTTGCTTCGAATCTTCAGTAGATAGTTTGAAGTAAACTTCGCGCCCTTGGCGTCCACCGCGGTGATGATGATGTCGATGAGCCATATTGAGAGAGAATGACTCGGAATGAGAAGTTCCTTCCAATTTCTGCCTCTTTTTATACTTGGTCACTTGTTTTTCACGAGATCAACGGCAAAAAGTGGGCGGAGCCGGGGCAGCAAGAGAGTAAGAAGACGGCTAGAGCAAATACGAGTAACTTCTATTTTTTTGGTGCTGAACACTTTCGCAATCCGCACGTGTTTTCGACGAAGAAGGATTATGATAGTGAACAACAATAGATCTTGACCATCTATAAGTTTTATCCTCCGAAATCGCCGGAAAACACAAAAAATAGTAGAAAAATGGGGATTAGTAGAAAAAGTTGAGAAACTTCTGAATTTCAATGATAAGGGGTACAAATAAGTCCCGAAAAAATGGAAAGTAACGGGATTGATATTCTACACAAACACAGGAACAAAAAAATAGTTTCAAACATAATAAGACACGGAAGAATGAAAAAAACTGAAAAGAAAATGAGAACAGGATAAGTAGTTAATCGATTTTGGCCATTTGAAGAATGTGCTCGCAGACCTTCTTGTACATGAATGCGTCTCCTTTCAGACGTTTACGACGAATTCCGACCTGAAAATGGATTCATTTTATTGGATATGGTTCTCGTTTGCGCTCGGGCACCATTGGCAAACAAAGAAGAGATCAACAAACGGAGAGAGAACTCACTTTATCGAACATCTGTAACCGAACAATTTCCAATTCAACAGTCATCCAACCGTGAACAGTTTCCTTCGTCGCCAGGAACTTCCACCCATTCAGCTCATAGCGCATCTTCTCCTCATCGAATACACTTTTCAGCATGTTCCTAACATCTTCTGGATCTTGCTTCGCTGTCATCGACACATTCACCATATTCTTGACATCTTTCAGAACTTGTGGAGAGTCTCTCTGCATTTTTCTAGGAGTCAGAAGTGTGATCAGTTTCTCCTTCTTTCGTTCTAACGAGGTGAACACTCGTTGTGGGAGACGATTCGTTTTTGTACGGCTTCTTGGTGTCCGGCCATCAGCTAAATGTTCTATTGTCGTGGTAGAATTCCAAAGTTAAGATTATTTCACTAACCGTTTCCACTGTGAGCACTTCCAATGGAAATTGGAGAGCCAGCAGACGCTGCTCCAATACTTGCTCGATCTGAAGAGCGAGCTCTTTGCCTTTTGTGTGATGAGTCTGAGTTTCCTGGACTGAAGATGCCGCGTAGAGTTGGCCTGTTAGGAGTCGTGTATACACTACGAAGAGTTCCATCTTCTGAACATTTTTTAAATCGGAAAGTACCTTCGAATCGTTGCGAAATAGATCTCCGTCACTACACGGAACTCTAACAAACAAAAACCGTTTGTTTATTCTTTTCCTGCATCAAATACGTTTACAAACCTAAGCCTGTTATCTTGAGCGGTCCACGCGCCTTGCATGTGGCAGCTCCCATTCGATAGTTTTTGTGGTTGCCTGTGTTCTCCTTGTCATTATCCTGAAATTCGTAGTTCGTAGTTCATTGTGTTTCTAATTGTGATAGTTGAAGGGTTGAATCTAACACTCTCATTATTCAATAGAACGAAATTCTTGAGATTCCGGCTCCGCGACGTTTCGAAAGCGTGACGTTTTGAAAGTGCGATATTTCATAGGTTCAACGTTTTGCGTTTGAAACTTCGCAATTTCGAAAAATCACACTTGCGAAACATAGTCTTTCAAAACGTTGCGGCGCCGAGATTCTATGGTACATACGACAAGGCCTGAAGGACCCTACCCTGCCGACTCCACGAGATGGTGTTGATGATCCGAGGCTCGCCGAATCACTGCTTCGAACTGACATTGGCGACTCGGGGATTCGAAGTGGACCAGGAGATCGTCCAGTGAATTGAGAAGGCATCGAAAGCATCGCATTCACATACGACATCTTCTTATCTTTTTCGGGCGATAGAGGTTTTGCAAAACTTGACTTTTCTGAGGAAATTCCACAGTTTTTCTTCAGTTGTGCAGCTATATCTGAAGATGAAGCAGTCGATGGATCAGAACCAGATTCCTCGTCTTCCAAGCCAGATTTGTCTAGATTATTATCGAGGGATGCGTGGATGGTTGGAGAGCACAGGATGTTTTGAACATTCTGTAAAATTATTTTAGCTTGAAACATAGAACTGAAAACTTACAACTGGCGCAGTGTTAGTGGCGTTTCTCGTCATAGGAAGAATGATTTCCAGATGATTCCGTTTTCGATGTAAAAGAGCATAATACGTTGATGTCATATAATCGAAATTCCACTCTTTGATCCTATCTATCATTTTGTCTGTTGTTTCCACACCGTAGTACCTTGACATCACTCGAGCTACGTCGCGGTCGATAAAATTTTTCTGAAAGCAAATGGATAAAAATTTATAATTTTTATCAAAACGAACGTCGTAGATAGTGTTCCATTTGACAGGCTGTGTGTATTTGTGATTGAGCCATTCGTGTTCCAGCAGCTTCTTGATCGTGATCCTTCGTTCAGGTACAACTTGTAACATGGCGCGAAGGAGCTGCTTGCTCATTGGAGAAAGGAAATCTGGCTCATAGAAACATCCAGACTGAATCTTTTTATACATTATTTGCATATTATCATCTTCAAAAGGTAACGCTCCAACGAGAAGCGTGTATAGCAGGATTCCCATTGACCATACATCTGCCTCGTTTCCTTTGTACGGAAGTCCTTGTATCAATTCAGGCGCCGCGTATGCAGGCGATCCACAGCACGTGTCGAGGTGATGCTTGTCGATTCGACCCTTTTCTGTTTTTGCACACAACCCGAAATCGATCAGTTTCAAATGCAGATCTTCTGTGAGCAGAAGATTTTCGGGCTTCAAATCACGATGAGCGTATCCTTGGGAATGGACAAAAGCGATCGCACTGACCAGTTGACGGAAAAAATGGCGAGCTTCGGACTCTTCGAGACGCTCTTTTCTAACAATGTAGTCGAACATTTCTCCTCCGCTGCAGTACTGAAATATTAGCTATTGTATTAATAAAATTACTATTTTTTTACCTCCATCACAATAAAAAATTTGTCATCTGTCTCTATGTAGTGATAAAGACGGCAAATGTTCTGATGGGACAGGTTTCGAAGAGCATCCATTTCGGTTTGCACACGCGGCAAGTCATGCTACAAAAATAACAGTTTGACCTATTGCATACTCACTATGAAATTCACTCCTAACTGCTTCTTGTCTATAATTTTGATGGCGACTTTTTGATTGGTGAGAAGATGAGTTGCTAACCGTACTTTTCCGAATCCTGAAGGAATTATCGATTTGGGGTGATAAAGAGAACAATTTACCTCCAGATCCAATTTCGTCATGAACGGCATAAAACCCTTGAAGCACTTCATATTTGCTCATGCTGAAACAAAACAAAAGTAAATAATGGTCGTTCGTTCGAGGAACGAAGTTATTGGATACACTGAACATTTGAAACTTTGCTCTTTCGGTTTTTAGATAAAGAAAAGAAACGGAAACAATGTGTAACTGATAAAGTTTAACTGATAAAAGTTTAGAAAGTTTTTATCAAAATTTTTCTGAATTTGAATTTAGTTTGTTTCGCGCATTCGGAAGCAGAGCGCATTTGCTTTTCTCTGCGTCTCTATGAAAAACGCACTCTCTCGAGGCTGTCAAAAGACCCGCGAATTCAGATCTGAGAAATTTACTATAGATTTTTTTCAAAACTATATGTACTCCAGTGTGTCGCTTCGAAGCCGTTTCGACGAATTCTTCGGTCGAAGGTTCGAAATAAATCGTCGAAGTGACTTCGACAAAGCTTCGAAGAAATTTCGTCGAAGTCTCGTCGAAGTTTCGGTCGAAGAAGGGAGTTGTCGACGGAAAATTTTCGAATGCGACACACTGATGTACTCCTATAGTAAATATCACCTGGAAACAAACGCATTGACGAAAAATAATTGATGGACCTTTTGGACTTATTCTCATGCCCACCAAAACCGTAATACAATCTGACACCTCTTTATTTAATCACATGCAATGTATAGTTAAAATAAGTATATACAGTAAAGTTAAGATAAAATGTTATTCACAGAATGTTTGAATGGTTTCTGGTGCGATTGATTTGATCGCCACGAGTAGTTCGCTCCTGGGAAACCATTTATTGATTGCTCTTGATTCGATTCAGCCACGAAATCGTCGGTCTGGCACAGTGGGGAGTCTTCGAAAATGTTGCCTTCTTGACAGCACGCCGACGCTGAAAAAAAAATTATTATTACAGTCTGAAGAAATGAATGTTTGACGAACCGGCGGTGTTCGAATCGGCATCAGAGCCTGTTTGTGCTCCGCTGGCTCTGTTGTGCGGGGACGTGGCGGCAGCTGAGATTGGAAGAGAGCTCTGTTGGAAATCGGTGCAGATGACGGACGGGGCTCCGGAGAGAATGGAATCGGTGATGGCGCATCGAGAGACAGTTCTTCGTGGTCCTCGTCTTCTTCGATGTCCGTGATTCTGCCCAACTGTTTTCCGATTTCCATTGGGCTCTCGCGTTTGTGATTTCTCTGTGTCGTTTCTCTCGATGGGATGGATGCCAGTGTCGATGTGTGCTCCGGATTGAACATTTTGAATGGGATCTTGGCTGGAGTCGAAACGGAATTATTTTCTTGCTCTTCGAGTATTACTTGTCGATTGATTGAGAAGAGAGCGGATTGGAAATGAGACATCGGCATTGGACCGCGTTTTGGAGTCGCTTGGAGCTGAAAATTTACAGTTGAAAATAATCTGTGGAATTAATTCGAATAACTTACTCTTGGTGTGTAACAACCAAGTAGCTTTGCGCCAGCACATCGTTTCGGTGTTTTCGGAATGGCTAACATCTGAAAAGAAAGAAGAATTTTTCATAAAATGTCGGAAAACGATAGTTTTTAATAATTACATGCGAAAATAATCATAAGCGATGTCTAAAAATGGGAAATGGGATACCGATTGTGGTAAACAAATTCACTTTGCAGAAAAAAAACTAAAATATTCTGCCAGAATGGTAGGCCAAATAGTAGACACCAAAAACTTGTGGTCTACCGTCTATCCGTAGGAAATTCAAATTTTGGTTTTAAAAAAAGCGAGACCTTGCAATTCGGGAAGAAAAAAATCGGGTGGAAGCGTGCGCACAGTGCAAAAATTGCGCGCCGGGGTTGCAGGTTACTGTAGCTATCCAAAACTCTCGCAACGAAAAGCAATTTGCAACCCCTGCGCACATTTTTCGCAATGTGCGCACGCTTTCTACCCTTCTTCCCGATTTGCACGGTCTCAAAAATGCAGCATATGAATAGCTTCAGCAAATCAATTAATGAAGCTCATAAGCTGATGTTCCTCTTTTCAAGAAGCACAGTGCCCCCAACTAACAAAGCGCACAAGGGAGAGTGCTTGCGCGCTTGCTGATGCGAAGCGTTTCAGGTGCCTCCCTTTAAGAAGCTACAGTAACCCGAAAATACTTTTCGCACCACAAAATCCAATTTATCATATTTTTCAGATATTTTAAGAAATTCCCGATTAATATAAGTGAAAACTTGAGAAAAAGTGATAAGAAAGGCTAAATGAACATTTTGACCGAAAAAAATCTGCAAAAATTTTTTTTCGTCGAATCTGAAAAATGATGTTTTCAGCCAAAATATAAGGTTTTAAGCTATGTTTTTACATTAAAAACAGTTTCTGAACCATAATTTATCATATAAAACACCTCCGAAGCGAAAAAACCTTAAAACACAAAAATTTGTAATTTTCAAATTCAAATTTTGCAACTTAGAAAATCTATCAGCGAGTTCATTTTTGGACCAAATCTTATAAATTTGGGCTCAAAATGACCGCAATAATCGACTTCATAATTGTTACTAAACTACAGAACTCAAAATTGCTTCACTTTTCTGAAAAAGTCCAAAAACTCGAAAAATTCGTCATTTTCAGTTGATTTTCTAAAAAATCTATCAGCGCTTTCAAATTTTTATCAAATTTTATGAATTTGGGCTCATCTTTCTTCTTTTTTTCTGCTTAACAAATGTTACTAAATTTGAAGTGAAAAAAATTGGTCTTTTTTGAGATTTTCAAAAAAGATCAAATATCGCAAAGTACGTCAACAATTATGCATATGCGCTCCCTTGCGGATTATCAGTTGGGGGCACAGTGAGAAGTATTTTCATAGCCTTTCGTAATTCTTACCGAAACAAAAAGTCGTTTAAAATAATACATGTATTCTCTGTACATAAATGCCATTATTCACAGATTATCAATCAATGAGAACTGAATTAAAGGAACAACTGAATAATGCTAATAGTATGAAAATCGGGGCAAGATGAATAAAATTAATAAATTAAAAAGAGGAAGGGAGAGAGAAGCACCATAAAATTGAGAATAGCACAACTGTAATATCACTGTCGGCGAGCGTGATTAGCGTAGTCCGGATGGACAGGTGGAGCAAATTCTTTAATCCGTTCGTGTTCTTCATCGTTGTTTTCATTCAGTTGATTTGCGAGGATTATGAATATTTGGTTGTTGAGCAGTTGAAAACGACGGATTCGTTCTACCATTTTGGACAATCTCTGGAAGTGAGAGCTTTGAATATGATACCGAATCTGATTGAAAACCCACAATCTGATTGATCACTTCATCCTTCTGATCTGATTTGTTAACCCGATGGAGATGATAGCAGAAATCCAAAACTTCGAATCTTCGATGTTGTCCCAGAAGAGTTATCAACGTGAGTCCTCCCCATTGCAGCGAATCACCAAAGAGCTCTCTGAAAAAATACATGTTTATAGCGTGAACTTTTCAATATGTGGACTCCTCATTGTGAGGACGTGTGAGTGTTTTCGCTCGAACCCTATCTGTAGAAATCAGTTTCACATGTACATGGCAATCTGATGACGTTCGATGAGTCAAAACAGTGGCTTTACGTCCAACCCATTTGTGCTGTTCTCGTAAGCTGATCAGACAATGATACCTAGAACTGGCATTTTTTTCAGGCGAATAAATTAGCTTTCTTGGTACAGCTCATTGTATTCTCACAGGGAAACGCATCTATTGGGAGTGCACCAGCATGGGTTTGTCAATTTATTTTTTTCCCCACGAGGATACTTTATTCAGGCTTACATATCCTTCGGTTTCGCTCTGATCGCGTTGATATGTCTTGGGGTTCTTCTAATGATGGCGAACAAATCGTCTATGGCTTCACCAAAGCTTGTATTGGACAGTAAAATATTCCCGTAAAAAACACCGTTTTCAGGGATTCATTCTTGCGGCAATCGCCATGTTTAGCTCTATGGGTGCTGGATGTCTTCTTCTCCCAATCACAGCAATAGTAAACTTCAAGGATTTTGTTTATCTATTTACTTTTTTATTAAGGGACCAAAAGGAGGAGCCTCTGGAAACAAACCCGATTATTCAGGCAAAAGAGGTGGCAAAAAGAAAGATATAACTGAGCAACGAGTCAAAAGAGCAGACACTCCTACATTGGAAGACTTCCAGAAACTCGATTTCGCTGATAAAATTCCACCCAGTGCCTTGATGCTTCTCATAAGCGGCGTGCTGTCATTTTGTGTTCTCGCGATTCTTCTTGTCATTTTCCTGATGAAAGTTAGATCTAGCGGAGGCTTCACGCAGCCAAAGAAAGCACCAGTGCGTAGATTTTTAAGATAATTAGAGTACCGTATAAATTTTCAGAGCAACCGTGATAGAGATGAGGATCGTCCGAGAACGAAAAGGGTTAATAAGAAGAGAATATCAGTTTCGAAGAATATATATTTTACAGGGACGCCCACCTGCACCAGTGAATGATCGTCCAAGAGACGATTCGAGGCGGCGTGAAGACGAGGACAGGTATGATTATATCGTAATTACAGGCACCCCTAATAGAAGGCAACTTAATTTTCAGAAGAAGAAAAGAGGACTTGGATAGATCTAGGGAGCGCAGCACAAGAAGAAAAGATGATAAGAGTAGAAGTCGTCAGGATAGAGATCGGGATCGTGACAGAGATCGTGCTGAAAAGAGCAGAAGTCCAAGGAAAAGCCAGCAGAAGAGTTTGGAGAGAAGTCGTGACAGAAGTCGTTCGGATAAGGACCGTTCTCGGAGCAGAAAGGAACGTGAAGACCGAGAGCGTGAGAGAAGCCGGAAGGAGCGAGAGGATCGTGAGAGGGAGAGAAGTAGAAAGGAAAGGGAAGATCGGGATCGTGAGAGAAGTCGTAAGGAAAGAGAGGATAGAAGCCGTAAGGAGAGAGAGGATCGTGAAAGAGAACGTAGCCGTAAAGAACGAGAAGAGAGAAGCCGAAAGGAACGTGAAGACAGAAGTCGGAAAGAAAGGGAGGAGAGAAGCCGCAAAGATCGTGAGGATCGTGAAAGAGATCGTAGCAGGAAGGAGCGGGAGGATCGTGACAGAGACAGAAGCCGCAGAGATCGAGATGATCGTAGTGATGATAGAAAAAGACACAAAAGTCGTGATGACCGTGAGAGAGGAAGCCGTCAGGATCGTCCAAAGAGCAGACAAGATAAATCTCGTACTCGTAGCATTGAAGATCGCCCCAGAAGCAGATCTCGTAGTGTTGAAGATCGTCCGAGAAGTAAAAGCAGACACTAGTGACCTTGTTACAGACTTTTCTGCTATAAATCAGAGATTGAGAAATAAACTTACTCTGCGTAAACATCGTTATCATCGCGTGTCGGTTGACACAAAAAGAATTGCAGCGCGGAATAGACACGATACCATTCAACACACTCATCAATCCAAAACACGCCATTTATTGGATTACCACCGGTCCAGATCTGAAATAGCTCAATAGCACATGATATAGAAGTAGTTCAAAACCTTGTCATCTACAAGTAGTATCTGCCTGATTCGGTGCAGGAAGTTCTCGAAAACGTTCAGACCACAACATAATCTTTCTTTCGTCATCAATTCTGCTTCTTTGGCAATGATTGCTTGACCTTCATCCGTTGTTACCTTGCCAATTATTTCGGATAAGTGAATTCTTGAATACTTTTCTTCCAATTTGGCCAGCTGCTTTATTTGTTCTTGAGCGTCTGAAATATAACTGTAATCAGAAAAAAAGAACTTGATATTGCTTACTTCTTGATGGTGGTTGAGGAACATTGCCAATGTATGCGGCAGCTAGGAAAAGGTCATGAGTTTCTTCTTGGCCAAGAGCAACTTCCAGTTGTTGACAAAACACAATCATGTTTCCAAGTTCTCTCAGATCTTGACAAAACTCTGACTTCAGTTCCGGATACTTCCCAACCGCGTCCAAATGATGACAGTAGTACTGTAGAAGTGCATTGCTTCCGTAGTCAGCACGGGGAAGTTTCAGCACTTTTGGCATCATATTGAACACATTACGAACATGCCTCTTGATTTTGTCTTCCAGCAAGCGCTGCGTCATTTTGAGGAGTTCGTCCAGAATTACTGCGATTCCTTGATAACGCAATAGTCGAGTGATTGCTTTCAAATGTTGGGTCCCGATACATTGACTATATGCATTGCAAATATTCATGAACGCAGCCATCAGGGATTTTGATCCCCAGTAGTAAACTTGGCCAACCTGAGGAGGCTTCTCTCTGGCTGGAGTCTTTCGGAATACATGTCTAGCACGAACAAAACGATGCGTAGATCCATTATACACGAAGTTTGGAACAAAATCATAATTGAGTTCCCAGAATACGTGGAGAGTAATTCTGCCATGAGGAGAGTTGACTGCGTGATTCGCTTCTTGAAAGAGATCATCGAATGGGGCAATTGAATGAAGAATCTCTTTGAGAAGAGAATGACAGAGACGATTGGCTTCTATCAGCATATCCAGTTCTACTATTGACGAAAGTGGTTCACTTTCGAATTTCCATATTGCTGCATCAAGAGCTTTCAAAAGTGACATATTGATCCTCTGAGACACAACTCTGTTCAAATCGACGGATCGTCCTAACAATTGAACATGTCTTTGTTGCAATAGACTTTCAAATCGTGCGGCAGACGGTGATCGTATCATTGTTCCGGCTCGAAGGATTTCAGACTTGAAACGTTTGTCGAGAAGCATACATGAAGCGAGTTGTTTGTAGTGGGTGAAGACCATTTCTGATAGCTTATAGACGAATTGATCGAAGCATAAGTTCACTTCTGCTTCGACCTCATCATACAGAAATTGTTTGTTGAAGTTGAAAAGAGAGTATTGTGCAGCGTCATTGTAGAGATCTAGTTGGTAGAGAGCCGATTCTATCAGAGATGGCTCATTACAAGACAGAATGTAGTCGGTGAGAATCCATGGCATCGACATTTCAATCGGGAATTGAATACGCTCTCCCATCGTCATCTCGAGATAAAATTCTCTGAACCAAAGCTGACTCAATTCTCCTGCTTCTGTCATCGAATCCGAGAATTTGAAAAGTGCCGGCCAATGAGCTGACTTTCGGAGAAAAACTGAAATCTTCTCAATCGTCTTTGAATCCAACTCCTTTCTTAAAATCTTCTTTCCTCCGCACAACTTTTCGGATATAAGTGATTCCAACTGAGTCCTTGCCATGTACAATTGAGTGCTTCCTGGTGCAGCAGTTCTTCTCGGAATTCGTATATCCGATGAGGATGAATTGGCTGAATCTGCCTTGCCTCCCGACTTTTTCGATTTACTTTTTGAGTCAGTAATTCGGTTCATTTCATATCCAACGTCACATATTGAGTCTTTCACAGACTGCAGAATACTTGCCAACAAATCTTTCTTATTTTTCACTGCTTTTGCGAGTGGCTCGTTGACAGTGTGCTGAATGAATGCTTGAAGTTCGACGTAAACGCACTTTCTTGTTGCATTCGACATTTCAGGTTCCATCTTTCCCAGCATTGACTGAAGACCCTTTATCATTGCAATTATTTGAATGAGTGCAGTTTTCTCAGCCGGCGAATAGTTGTATCTCGTCGCTCGTTCATATCCTTCTGCGGTTTCCGGGCATTCTCGGTTGTCTTTTGGATTCGTTGGATGTAACAGTTTCCAGCTTATTGTTTCCACAACCGCACATGACCATTGACAAAGAAGTTGTATACCAGATAGAGCGAGAGACGTCAATTCACGATTCTCACGGTCACTACCGATTCGATCCGAAATGGCCACCTCGTTATTGATCTTGGCGAATTGAGTGACATAGCTCTCGTGATCCGAGCGTATCGTGTGCACTTTTTCAACGATGTTCACGTGGCATTTGTCGGCTGAAAGTCAGTGATTATTTGAGTTTAAATACATGAATAACTTACATTCTTTATCACTTAGCGGCCACTTGCTAGGTTCGTAATGTGAACTTCGCTTAACGAAAGCAAATGGCTGAATTTGCATGTCTCCGTAAAGCGGAACGACTTCAAGACTTTTGAAAATCTTGTCAAGTCTTTGAATATTCAATCGCTTCTTTTGATCAAGCTTGGAAACGTTCGCAGCATCGCCGTCCATAAGAAACAGGGAAAATGCGATCACTTTTACAAACATGTGCTTTTCATTCGGGGAAATGTACAGTTGTTGTTCGTACATATGGGCACAAATGTTTACGACATCAGAAAGCAGCTCTTCGTAGCCCTCGATCTGATAAAATATCTATAATGACAGATGTTTTATGAAGAAATCTTACTGCTTTCATTTGAAGTTTCAGGTCATCTTTTATTTTGTTCTGCGTAGCCAGGAACATACTCAAGTTTTGCATGTTGTGAATAGCTTCCGTATCTGACATTGTTTGAAGAAATTGCGATGCTCTTCGAAATGTGGAGAAATCATTTTTAATTGAAGCTTTCATGTTTTTCAGCTCATCGAGAACGGCGAACATGTTGATAAATCGTCCTAGAGTGAGTAGATATGCTTCAGAAACGAAATCTCTACGTTTCTCGGAATGACACAATCGTCGAACTTCTTCACAAAACCGTTGAATTGCAGCTAACTAAAATAAAAACGATATTTCTAAAAACACTTCGGAAATGAAAACATACAGTGAATCTCATGAAACTGCTGAGTTTACTGACTTCAGGCTTCAATACTTCCACAACCATTTCATTGATTTCCGTTCGGTTTGGTTGATCATTCGATTTGGCCATCGGAACAGCTCTGGAGCAACATCGCCATGTGTATAAATTCGCAGCGTGGAGCAATCCTTCAGCCAGCATATCATTCTGAAGCAACTTTTCTTTTTTACAAATCGATAATTATCGGATGCTTACAAATTGTGCATGCCTCGTCGCTTCCTCACTGTATTTAGCAATTCCTGTGACAAACGCACTGCGATCTTCGAAGTTTGTATCAAAATTGGCACTGAAATTTGTACTTTAGAATTAATCGATATTTTTTAACACTGACCGATATAACAATGGCAATGCTCTCGCTTCTATATCTGGCTGGTCATCTGACACTGTGATTCCGTCGAGCAACTGGAAAACAATATGTTCTGTTTAGTGAATTCGTTTCTATTGAAACTTACGCTGACATTATTGAGAGCTGCCTCGAAGGAGACGTTACTACTCATTGCTGTGTTAGATTTAAACTAGCATATGGCAGACTATCTGAAAAAGAAATCGTTGGAAGAAATACAGAAACACTTTCAAAGTGACTCATGCTCGAAAGTGGCGAAGGCTCGTACACGGTGATTTTTTCGCTACATTTTTAGTGGCAAAAATTAAGGGTTCAAAAGCAGCAGAAAAAGCGGCGCCAGCCAATCATCAGTGGGGCACGGTTTTTAAAAACGCAAGAGCGCCGCACACTTTTTCTCGGATTTTTCTCTACAGTAAGGTGGCCGCGGCTAAATTTTCTCTTCCATCATCAAAAATGATAACGGAGATTCAAAACGAAAGTGCGAAGGAAGTTTTTTTCGGGTTTCATACTTTTACTACTCAAAGTTAATTTAATTTAGGAGGTTAATCTGAAATTTATTTTGAAAAATCTGGAATTTTTTTCGAGAATTTTCTGTTTGAAGTCAAAAATCAGAGATGGAAGAGAAATTAACATTGAGCGTTTCAATTTCGCGGCCTAACTTCCCAACGATTTCTGGAAGAGAAAACCAAAAAAAATGTAGCGAAAAAATCACCGTGTCGTAAACAGGCGTCCGCAAACACAGAAGGGCAACAATGCAGACTCAGTACATCGGAAATCTTTTTATTCACGGTGATTTTTTCGCTACATTTTTTTTGGTTTTCTCTTCCACGGAATTGCATGATTTTGGGAAGTTAGTCCGCGGGAAATGGCGGGAAATTCAAACGCTTAGTGTTAATTTCTCTTCCATCACCCATTTTCAACTTTGAAGCAGAATATCTCGAGATCCACACCGTAGGGTTTTTTTTTACAACGTAGGGTCCTTTAAAATTTTGTTAAAAAAATTTATATTCGAAAAATGGGAACCTAAAAAAACTTCCTGCGACCAGCAAACTTGTTTAACGGATTAAAAAAAATTGATGGAAGAGAAAATAACACTGAGATGCCGGCGGCCGTGGACTTGAAAATGTCGGCCACGGATTTTTACGGCAAATTTCTTCAGAAAACTTTATTTTCTGTTCGCTCATTGGTCAGCTGCCTTCTCTCAGTTTTGCCACTAATAATGTAGCGAAAAAATCACCGTGTTATTTTGACACGGTGATTTTTTCGCTACATTTTTTTTGGTTTTCTCTTCCACGGAATTGCATGATTTTGGGAAGTTAGTCCGCGGGAAATGGCGGGAAATTCAAACGCTTAGTGTTAATTTCTCTTCCATCACCCATTTTCAACTTTGAAGCAGAATATCTCGAGATCCACACCGTAGGGTTTTTTTTTACAACGTAGGGTCCTTTAAAATTTTGTTAAAAATTTATATTCGAAAAATGGGAACCTAAAAAAACTTCCTGCGACCAGCAAACTTGTTTAACGGATTAAAAAAAATTGATGGAAGAGAAAATAACACTGAGATGCCGGCGGCCGTGGACTTGAAAATGTCGGCCACGGATTTTTACGGCAAATTTCTTCAGAAAACTTTATTTTCTGTTCGCTCATTGGTCAGCTGCCTTCTCTCAGTTTTGCCACTAATAATGTAGCGAAAAAATCACCGTGTTTGAGAAAAAGGCAAGAAACGATTGAAAAGGAAACATTTTTACAGATTTTGTTTAATTCCAAGAAAAATGTTGCATTGACTAAATTCATATCCCTCTAAATAGGAATCGCAAAAAGTATAGTACAGATTCTTTAAAAAATATCTGAATATTCACTGTGGGTCAAGCAGTATCAAACTGGAAAAACAAAAAAAAAAAAGAATCGAGAAATAGAAATTTCATTTTCACAGAAAAACGCATGGAAAAAAGAGATCACTGTCCGACAGCTGCGTTGTAGTCCTTGACAAACTTCTCGTACTTGGAAACATTTTCTGGAGTCAGAAGCGATGCATACTTCTCCTTATACTTTTCTAGGAAGTAGTTAAGCATCACACGGTGAATGTACAAATATTGAAGATCGTTTTGAATGGAGTAGGCACGTTGATCCCGAAGTTGCTTCACAAGATCCGGCATCGGTGGGCACTGTTTGTTCTCCGCGATTTTCTCTGAAAACCGAAGCATTGATAAGCTCTTTAGCAACTCAACTAACCGAGAATGTACTCGATGGCAACGATCGTGCCAGTGCGACCAATTCCAGCAGAGCAGTGGACAACGATGGGAACTTTTGATCCTCGGACAGCTGAGAGCAACTCCAAGCTAGTCAGTTTGCATGGTGGGACTCCACGATCAGGCCAATCAGTCCAATGAAGATGACGAACCGACATGGTCTGGCCACCACAGGAGACATTCAGCATTGTCACTTGAATCTCTCCATCCCTCTCCATTGGCTTCGTTCCCGTCATGTTCTCCACAACGACTCCGGACTTGAATTCCTTCTTTTCTCCCTTCTCTCCTGGCCAGTACTGAGCGCATTTGAGTTTTCCCGTCTCAACAGTCTTGCACAACATGACGATTTGCTCCACTTTGTTCTGGATGATCATCCACCAGAACTCCTCGCAAGTGTGGTCGAGTGGTCCTTGGCAACAAATGAATCTCTTTTCCGGGTTCATCGGACAACCAACGTAGTTGGCGTGAATGTAGGTGCATGGAGAAGGAGCTTCCAGTTTGACGATGCACTGGTCTTGACATGGGACATCTTGGTACCTGAAATGAGAAATCAGGATAGAAAATATGACTGAAGGAACTTACCGATTTTTTGAGACGTTGATGTCTGCGGATTGGTTAGCATCAAAAACAACCTTTGTCATGTCGGCACGAGTATACTTCGACAATCCTCGAAATTCCTGACGAAGTTGCTCCACTCCGAAATTCAAAGCACGGATCACCCATTCTTGAACGAGCGGATGGGCTTGAGGTGGAGCCGGCGTCATGTTGGTTTTGTTCGTCGCATCCGGCTCGGTCTCCGTTTTCTTTTTCTCTTTCTTGATACGACGGGATCCTTCCTTCTTTTTGGGCGGAGCTTCCGTTGAAGCGGTTCCCTTCTTCCCCTTATCCTTGCTCTTCGCGATTCCTAGGACCATTGCGACGGCTTCAGTTGAAAATCTTGAAGCTTCTTTTTACTTCGTAAGTTTGAAATCGATATGAGAATACCGAGAGAAGGCGGGAAATTTTCAGACTTTATACCTTTCATGTTCCTGAAAAAATAGGGGGAAAGGCTAGTGGAGCAAAGGCCAGGTCTTGCGGAACACGTGCCGTGAGAAGAGTTTTCGGATTTGTTGGATGATGAAGCAGTACACATTTAATTCTAACTGTTGTGACATTCGTTTCTCGAGAGTCAAATTATTTCCTGAATTTTAATTTTTCTTTTGAATTTATTATTTCTAGATCATCGATTAAGTTCGGCCATCAGTAGTACATTCTTTGGGAATACTTGAGACCGTTCAAATCAGGAAGGAAAAAATCAGAAAGAAGGGCGGAAGCGTGCGCATATTGCAAAAACTCTGCGCAGGGTTTGCAAATTGCTTTTCGTTGCGAGAGTTTTAGTTAGCTACAGTAACCTGCAACACCTGCGCGCAATTTTTGCAACGTGCGCACGCCTTTTTCCCTTCTTCCCAATTTTTCTTCCCAATTTGGTCTCCAAAATTTTTATTTCCTACGGATAGACGGTAGACCGCAAATTTTTCTGTCTACTATTTGGCCTACCTTTCTGGCAGAATATTTTAGTTTTTTTTTTTTTCTGCAAAGTGAATTTGTTTACCACAATCGGTATTCCATTTCCCATTTTTAGACATCGCTTATCATTGTTTTCGCATGTAAATATTTAAAGCTAGCTTTTTCCGACGTTTTATGAAAAATTCTTCTTTCTTTTCAGATGATAGTCACTCCGAAAACACCGAAACGATGTGCTGGCACAAAGCAACTTGGTTGTTACACACCAAGGGTAAGTAATTCGAAAAAATTCCACAGATTATTTCTAACTGTACGTTTTCAGATCCAAGCGACTCCAAAGCGCGGTCCAATGCCGATGTCTCATTTCCAATCCGCTCTCTTCTCAATCAATCGACAAGTAATACTCGAAGAGCAAGAAAATAATTCCGTTTCGACTCCAGCCAAGATCCCATTCAAAATGTTCAATCCGGAGCACACATCGACACCGGCATCCATTCCCTCGAGAGAAACGACACAGAGAAATCACAAACGCGAGAGCCCAATGGAAATCGGAAAACAGTTGATCAGAATCACCGACAGCGAAGAAGACGAGGACCACGAAGAACTGTCTCTCGATGCGCCATCACCGATTCCATTCTCTCCGGAGCCCCGTCCGTCATCTGCACCGATTTCCAACAGAGCTCTCTTCCAATCTCAGATGCCGCCACGTCCCCGCACTACAGAGCCAGCGGAGCACAAACAGGCTCTGATGCCGATTCGAACACCGCCGGTTCGTCAAACATTCATTTCTTCAGACTGTAATAATAATTTTTTTCAGCGTCGGCGTGCTGTCAAGAAGGCAACATTTTCGAAGACTCCTTACTGTGCGAGACCGACGATTTCGTGGCTGAATCGAATCAAGAGCAATCAATAAATGGTTTCCCAGGAGCGAACTACTCGCGGCGATCAAATCAACCGCACCAGAAACCATTCAAACGTTCTGTGAATAACATTTTACCTTAACCTTACTGTATATACTTATTTTAACTATACATTGCATGTGATTAAATAAATAGGTGTCAGATTGTATTACGGTTTTGGTGGGCATGAGAATAAGTCCAAAAGGTCTCTCGAATACTTTCAATTTCATTTTGCGTCGTTTCAATACCATATAGCAGAATGGTTGCGCCTTGAAGTATACTGTAGCTATGAGTTTCTGTTGTTTTTCTCAATGCATTCCAGTCGACTGCGGAAATCATTTTCAAAAATAAGCTGTTCCGTTTGTTCTATTGACTTTCCCAAATAACCTTAGTTTTCTAAAATCAAAGATCGTCTTCTTATCGCTTTCGTCTCTTCGTTTCCTATCAGAATTCTCATTCTTTTTTGTCTATTCGACCTGACCAACAACGATATTTCCCAGTCGCTTTCACAATATGAACTCGTTGTATGAAGATCGCAAGGTTATTCTCGGAATTATCGGAACATCGGTGATTTCTTGGAACGTATGTTCACATAATTTTCCTAAATAATTTTATAGTGCATTTACAGGTTTTCGTGACGGTCCGTGATCTTCTCAAAAAATACACAAAGCCCAAAGCGGAGTGGGTTCCAGTTGGACGGATCAAGAGTCTTCACCTCTTTCCAATCAAATCATGCAAGGGGAAAGAGGTAAAATCAAAAGCTTCATTTTCATCATTTTCATTTAATCTGCAGGTTTTCCAATTTCGATGCACTCCACTTGGCCCAGTACTTACTTAGATACTTACTTAGATGTCCGTGGGTTTCAAGCTGGAGCAGCTGCGGACAAAATCAGACCACAAGGATCGGTCCTTCCTGGCTTCGGTAGACCAGGTGGTCTTCGGTAATAGGATTCCCAGCCTTTTCCTTCCTTCGACAATGCCATTGCGTCTCGACTGGGCGTCTTTGTATTCTCTTAGGGCGTCTTTGATGTCATCACTCCATCGTTTCTTCGGACGACCACAATTCCTCTTGCCGTTCCTCGGTTGCCATTCTGTGACGATTTTTGACCATCTGAGAGAACTGGCTCTTGCGATGTGTCCAGCCCATCTGCACTTCTTGGCGAGGAGTATATGTTGGATGTCGGGGAGCCAATTGGAGATTTCGCAGGAGTTGGCGATCGCGTTGGCAGACGATTGGAGCCGATTTATGATAGGGGCAGAGGTGTTCCATGTTTCGGCGGCATACAATAGGGCAGGGAGGATATTCTGGTGGAACATGTACTTCTTTTCCCTCTGGTCCAAGGATCTGACTAGGGGTTTTAGGGAATGAAAAGCTGCCCAGCCTGCCTGGATTCTTCTGGAGATTTCGTTGTCGAGGTTGCCTGAGCTTTCTATCCAACGTCCTAGGTAACGGCAGCCAGAGGATTTTAGGATTTTGTCCCCATCTATATCGATGGAAAGCAGCGTCGGAATGTTGGAGAGCAGGACAGTTTTTGAAGCATTTATGGTGAGCCCTATGTCCTTTCCATATTTCTTCAACAGTTTTAGTCTTTCCTTTATTTCGATCTCATCGGAGGCGAGTAGTACGACATCATCGGCGAATTCCAGTCGGCGGAGGTTTGCTCCGTCTATCGAAAGCCCTTCACCTTCATACTCTTCATCGGCTCTGTTGAGAGCAGACTGGAGCGACATTGCGAAGAGAGATGGAGAAGCGGAGTCACCTTGGCGGACGCCTCGGTGCAGCGGGATCTTGATAGAGCGGCCATGGATTGGAATAAGGGCTGTACCGCTTGCCATAGTGACCGAGAAGAAGTCGACTAGATAGTCGTCGGCGCCCGCTTCCTGTAGACTCTTCAGTACACCGGAATGGGTGACTTTGTCGAAGGCAGCCGAAAAGTCTACGAATATCAAAATCCAAGGAATATTGAATTCGTTGCCCTTCTCGATGACTTGTGCGACTGTTTGAATGTGCTCTACGCATCCTCTTCCCCTTCTGAAGCCGCATTGACTTTCGTCGAGGAAATCTTCTTGAGTTCTTAATTTTATAGTGCATTTACAGGTTTTCGTGACGGTCCGTGATCTTCTCAAAAAATACACAAAGCCCAAAGCGGAGTGGGTTCCAGTTGGACGGATCAAGAGTCTTCACCTCTTTCCAATCAAATCATGCAAGGGGAAAGAGGTAAAATCAAAAGCTTCATTTTCATCATTTTCATTTAATCTGCAGGTTTTCCAATTTCGATGCACTCCACTTGGCCCAGTGTTTGGAGAATATCTCGATCGTCATTTTCTGGTGATCAACAGCGAAGGAAAATTCTACACGGCTCGAACCAAACCCCAGATGGTTTTAGTCGAGACTGTAATCGAGAACGGCATTGTCACTGTGTCATACCAAGGAAAACACAGTGCCCAGTTCAATATCGAGGAGGTTAAAGCCAAAAAAGATTTGAGAAACGGATAGTGAGTCGTTCCGTTTAACTTCCGAAAGTTCATTATTCAAATTGCAGTCTTCATGTAAATCTTCGTACGGATGGTTATGATTGTGGCGATTCTGTCGCTGAATTCTTCTCGCAAGTTCTCGAGGAACCAGGTACTCGTGTTATAATGTACGATTCGGGATTGTTCACTGAAAGAACATGCAAAACTGAAGAAGGATGGTGGAATAATCCAGTTCCAAAACGGATTGACGATGTTTGTTTCCTAAACTGGATAATTTTCTAAAGCAAAGTTTTTAGACTGCTTACGCTGATCTGGCTCCATACATGATTACAACTCAAGCGTCACTCGATGATTTGAATTCGAAGCTTGATCATGACGTTTCCTCCACCAACTTCCGCCCATGCATCGTTGTCGACGATTGTGGAGCATGGGATGAAGATAAGTGGCTTGATTTGCGAGTTGGAGAAGTGGAAATGCAATGCTTCAAACCATGCACAAGATGCATTCTGACCACTGTTGATCCAGAGTCCGGAACCAAGGATAAGGATATGCAACCATTGAAAAAGCTTCGCGAATTCCGTCTTGGTCCAGGAAAATTGCGACAAGAGTTCGGTGAAAGCCCAATCTTTGGAGTGAATGCCGGACTTGTCAAACCAGGATATATTCACGTTGGGCAGACGGTTTGGGCAAAGTACAAGCCATCTGCCTTCTAACTTCTCGATCTGATATATATCTTTGTCATATTTTTAAATTATTATATTGCATGTGATTGTTGAATTAATACTCAAAAAATCTTTATGTACAGGAAACTCTAGGAAAATTACTCTGAACAATAAAAGGAAGTATAGGAATCTGAAAGAGAAAGAACTCGAGTGTGAAACCCGTTACAATGACGAAATACTAATTCAAAACCGGTGACAATTCTAGAGACAGTGGGAAAAGAAGGAGAGTGAGGGGAACAACCTGAAAAGAATATGGAGGATATGTGACTCGAAGATCACAACAATTTGAGAGGGGGAGAAATAGGATTCATGAATCGATTCATAATAAAAAGACAAAGACTAGAAGTAAGGATAGCACTGCTGACGTTGAGTATGAAGATGACGAGTATCCGAGGGAGTTTGTAGAGATATCTGAAAATATTTCAATAATATTTAATTCTAGAACATTTTGAATTCTTACCATCTTCATGGATCAGAAAATCGGGTTCTCTTTGATATACAACTCGATCATTCGCATTTTTGTATGCATTGTTCATCAATTCAGCGACATATTGTCTATTAATTGGATCCCATGCCTCTTTTTCAGCACTCTTCTGTGCATCAACTTGTCGATCATTCTCGAATGTTCCCGTTCTTCCCTCCTTCGCCATTTGCACCACTTTCAAAAACTGTCCATCCAAAACTCCAGCAGACGCGGCAGCTTGATCGAATTGAGAAGGTCTTCTGAACTTTGGATTAGTCGCAATTTCCAAATCTCTCGGCAGCAGATGGGCGTTGTCATTTTCCGAGTCTTCGTCCTCCTGTCCACCCATCAATTCGTCGCTTGACTTTGTGACAAAGTCTTCTTGTCGGCGGGTGGAAGATTTCGGTTTTTGAGTTGGAGCTGGTGTCGGTTGACTCGGGAGCACTTTCATTGAGAAACGCATGTTTTTGGATACACACAGTCCATACATTTGTTGACCGATTCCATCGAGTTTCCCATTTGAAGTAGCTGAAATTTGAGTTTTTAGGTGCATTATTCTCTCTATTTTTAGAAAAGGTTTTGTCTTCATTCAAGTGTGAATAACTTTTTTCAGGGGGATTGGGTAAAAATAAGGTCAACAGAGAAAATGTTCCTTGTTGAAAAGGCTATCGATTGGTTGTCAAATTTCATCAAAAATTAACAGAGTTAGGCCTTCAGTTGCCGAAAATTGCCGAAATTGCCAAAACTTTTCGGCAACAAAGGGCGTAACTCTGTTCATTTTTTATGAAATTTAACGGTTTTTTAACCAATCGATAGCTGTTTTGATAAGGAACATATTTTCTGTTGACCATATTTTTGCCCGATTTCTCTGAAAAAATTATTCGCATTTGAAAGAGATGCCGAAATTCGTTGTCGTTTACTAGCAGCCATACTCTAAAAACTCACTGATATAGTAATAGGTTTGTCCTGGTTGATATTCTTTTCCATTTGGAATCGGATTGACTGGTCTAATAAATTGCGCGATATTCTTCGGAGGGACTGTTTCTTTCGAATCTCTAACTGGCAACTGGTGAGATCGAGCAACCTTTTCAGCATTAGATTCAACACCGCATCGAATGACTTCTCTTGAATTAGATTCCAGAGCACACTCATCTATAGCAAACTCCGAAACTTCATAAACTGTCAAATATTCTCCTTTCTTTCGTCCCTCATTGTCCGGGCACACAAATCGAACCACATCTCCCAGTCTTACCTCCATCGAAGG
The DNA here is from genome assembly GCA_963966625.1 of Caenorhabditis zanzibari. Classification (NCBI taxonomy): domain Eukaryota; kingdom Metazoa; phylum Nematoda; class Chromadorea; order Rhabditida; family Rhabditidae; genus Caenorhabditis; species Caenorhabditis zanzibari. The sequence continues at coordinate 10,214,051 of OZ016471.1, forward strand.
ATGTCGATTTCGGAACCTGAAATACAAAACATGTAAACTTAGAAGACTCGTCTTCATTTCCGTATCCCATTAATGAAGAATACACACAAAGAGTGGAACGCTTCCGGATCATTGGATACCGATTCCTTGTCCCGTAAATCAAATAATTCCCCCTTTTTCGCCATGGCTTACGCAAGACTAATTGGCGGTGTCGATTCAACTGTAAGCTCTCTTCATAAAGAATAAGAAAGAATAAAGAGAAGACTTGCGCCAAAAAGCCGTCCATTTGGTCAAGAAGGGGCTCTTCGGGCTCTTTTGGCCGAGAGCCGACTCTATTACCATTCAAAGACACATGTGGTAATGTACTTGAAAGGACATAAGTAGAAGCTAACGGAACCAATTGATAAAAGTGTAGAAAGATCCCCCACTGAGATTGTGCCAATTATCACAATGTTTACCCTAAAAGCACGGAACATGTGCCTCTCTCTCTCTCAACATGCACACAATAATACCATTCCAATAGAAGAAGCCACCTGCCACCGTCTGCCAAAAGACAAATAAATTGACAGCCATTTGACAACAATCATCCTAGTTTCTGTGGCTATTCTATTCCCTTAATAAGCCACATTCATTTATCCGGGAGTGTGAAGATAAATCTCAGTCCCAGAAAGTATCACATTTCGTCGTTCTCTGGCTTTGGGTCACTTCACACATCAATTTGCCACCCAATTCCACGCCGTTCACTTTTTACAATGTGTTCTTCCCCTCATAAATCTGGACATTTACGACCAAGTTGTTACCACGAAAAGATCCACATTTTATGAGAGTTGAGAGGAGCAAGGGTAAATGAGCCAAAAAATGGACGCCTGTTCACAAGCATGTCGTTCTCCAAATTACTGTAGAGACAGGTGGTAAAAGGTCCCTTCAAAAAAGGGAAGTCAAAAGAAATCTGCGAGTCATGTTGTAAAACAGTGTTGTGAGGTTAATTGCTAATAATGGGTTCGGCATGTCTTCGCTGTCCTTTGTCCATCTGATTCACTATTCTCGCTAATTTTCTCAATCCTTCCCACACATGAATCCCAATTACTGTAATCCGTTGTGACGTGTATGTGGAAAACGGGTACTGTATCGTTTTTCGAATTAAAACGAATACTGTTCAGATGTCAGAAGACGTTCGTTCGACGACCTCATAAATTAATCGGCAGTTCATAATTATAGTCAGCGCGCTCCAGAAGTCATAAATTTGATCAAATGGAGTTCGGAGACCCCTGTCGTCAACCCGAAAGTCATGCTGTGTCCGTTATCAAGATTCGTCTTCTCCTTTTTTGTGTCCCCATCCACATCTTCTCAATTTCTTTTTCTTCTTCTCAAGAGCGCACAAAATTGCCACTGCACAACACAACACAAGCCCAACTCAATTATCTCCATTTTAAACGAAATTTACTTTGCCTCTTTTTGGAGTCTGTGTTATGTGGCATACAAACTTCTCATAGCAAAAACGAGAGCCACTATTATAGAATCATCTTGAAGGAAAATGGGTTGCACATGAAGAGTACTACTGATGATGGAGGGTGAAAATGGGTGTTCCCACGCTAGACTTTATGAATCACAGCAAACACTTTTACATATCAAAACACGTTTAAAAATTCATGTCTCCCGCCCTTTCTCGAAGTGAACCCTCCCTTCTGGCAACAGATATTCGACGAGGCCTTCGAAAAGAAAGTGTGTTAATACAAACACGTGTTACGCAATGTTCATCTCCTGGGAGAGGCTCATATCGTCTCGCATAAATTTTGATCATCTCGACCCGTCCCATCCGCAACTATTATTACACAAAAACTTATTGTGTGGACAAACATAAAGAACTGCATTGGGGATTAGTTAGGATCGAATTACTTTTGTTCCCCCACAAGATATCTGGAGGTGCCCTTTGTCTCCAGAGACTTCCAACTCCAAAGTGTCATGCCAATTTGTTATCACTCGGATCAATCATCCCAGATTGACCCCCTCTCCACCTTCCGCCAAAATAAGTCTATTCGTGGAGAGGAAAGTGAGAGACTGAGTGACATCCAAATTAGGATCGCAAGAACTCATCCGAGCGTGTCTCTGTCCCGGTATGATACATCCGAGGACGAACTGTGGATGGATGTGGTTGACGCGACGCATTATTACACCTATACATCTTACACCTACTCAAAAATCACGCCTTCATGCATTACGAGGAGAAACAAAATGGTGACCCGCCAATTCAAAAGACGTGTCGCAGATGATTCCAGAACGGAAATTGGCTTGCTTACTGAGAAGCTCCAGTTACCATTCTTTTCTCCCTCATACAAGACAAATAAACAAGTGAAGAAAGACAATGAAGAAGCTCGTAGACACCGTACATACACGTGTCAATGGCCCTTCAGGTTAATCCCAAACGTCCGGGGGTCCCCCCGAATGGTCAATGAGTGCTTGTCCAAGATTAACTTATTCCTATCCGGCGGGCAACTGTTACATATTCATACGACTCATTTCTCAAATTGGCCCCCATTTTTTTTCTCGGGGCAGAAAAACCAGCAACCTTTTCTCAAATTGAGCAAGAAAAGACGTATATACATACACAACCAAATAAGCTCTTGTTTATCCGGAACCACTCTCTTTCGCAGGTAATTAACCGCTCCGGGCCAGCCAGCACATGGTTCTCTCACTTCCCGAATGAGAATATTATTTGAAACACGAACCAGAAGCAGAAGACAAATGAGCTGATGATGTTGGGATTATCCAGGTTTCCATTCGTATCAAATCCCAAAAGGTTCATTAGTGGTTCATTCATCGTTATGACTACCTGGAGCTCATATGAAAGAGTTACTCCAAGAAAGCCAAGTAATTTGCATACATGAAAAGTGTTATTGCCTAACACTTTCCCTTCCCCCTTGGATTTCTTTTTGATTTAGTAATGTGGTGGGAGCTTTCTCATTCTGAGCCCTCTGAGCTTCTTGAGCCGCTGTGTGGCGTTTTAGACAAATTGAAACGTACAAAATGTACGCGATTGCTCATTCGGGTGCTTTCGAGGATATTGGACATGTAGAATATGAAAAAAGGGAGAACGCGAAAAAAATGGGATGCTCTTCTGGTCCATATGTTAGCATACGCCATTTGGTGTCAATAGTCAACAGGCTGTCAGTTTATATGAACCTCAAAAGCACAGAGATGAATATCAGTTTAATTGGCTTGACCCGTCATACTTCATTATAATAATAAGCTTATCAAGTACTAATTAGTCTTTGGTGTATTGCGCAAAAAATTATGCACAGATGGTTCGTTTCCGATCGGGGGGACCCTTTGTAATTTTAAGATTAACCCATTGGCAACGATATTTTCTTGATCCGTTTCTTATAATAATCATCATCTTCTTCTTCTTCGTCCTCGTTATTATTATTGTAGTGGAGACAAATCTATTGGCTGACCGGCCAGACGACGGGCGGCACCTTTCAAAAGAAGTGTGCACCGAACTGCCTGTAAATCTTCTGGGGGACCGTCCGTTTCCCGTTTCGCGCGCGAAAGACTTTGTCCTTCCAAGAAGGTCCCCCAAATAACAAAAGAAAGTAGATTTGCATCTACTATCCCCTTCTCTACTCATATGCAAATTCATCAGTAGGTATGAGAACCTTCCATCAAATCTTTTGAATTCATCATCACTCGTAAATCCCCCAGGTGTGTTTCCTTCGATGCAGGCCAACTTTTGTCACTTTCTAAGCGATTCGATCAGCCGCTTCGGTCGTTACCGCCATCTATTAATGATGTGCGACGAAGACGTCGTTGGCGGCACATGCAAACGACGCCTTTCTTGATCAGGAAGATATCGAAACAGGTGTTTTTTCTCCATTTAGTCATCTTACAATGGTCTTTGTTTAGCTTTTTTGTTCTTTGTGGGAGAGAAAGTACAGTATCAATGGACTACTGTATGCGGTAATGAGTGTTGCGTGGGGCCTTTGAGACTTCCGCCTCTGGGAAAACAAAACTTTGGTTTTGTGTGTGTAGAGAGTGACGCAATCAAAAGACACTTGATACGGCTGTACCAGAATACCAGGGGTGCCTTTTTTGTCACATCCGTTATTTCAAAGGAAAATCAAAACGGTTTCTCTCTCTACCCGACCGCAGATTATTACACGGATAAGAACAGGGGAGCGACGGCACCGTAAATCATGCGCCGCCTGGGGTCCAGGAAACGGACGACGATAAATTCTGAATCAGAAGATGCAGGAGAGAAGAAGGTCACCGATTGGGGGATAGAAGACGATGTCAAGTGCTTCCTCGACCCCTAAAAATAACGAGACGAGGAGGACCACCCACATTCCAATAACACAGGAGCCGGAAATGGGGCTCTTCAAGTGAAACGGAGAGAGAGGGACAGCAATTTTGTCCATCGTACTCTTCTTTGCTGCTTTCTTCATCTCTTCTTTTTAATCGCATCAAACATGTCTAGTACATTTGGGACCTCCCTGAGAACGAAGCTATATTTCCACACCTGCGTTGCATAACGTACACACACCATCTCAGTGAGAGCTTGTCAAAAATCCGTATGCAAATATGAGGCTCAAGCAACCACTACGCAACTCTTCTCAAGTGGGGATATTGATATTACTCCAAACAAACGGGACCATGCACACATTTGCCCTTCCGGTAGTGATTTTCTTGGGTTCAGGTCCACCTAAGATAGTCTTATCTTGATTTATGTTCGCTCGTCAAGTTTGACGTAACTTCTCACAGATAATTACCGTATGTGTTGGGTGCTAATCTGAAGCCAAAATCAACGACTGCTGGGAAAGTCCATTATGAGAACAATAAAAGTTGAAACATGTGGGGGGAAACACACCTAGTTAACTCAATACGTGTGTTGACACCTGACAAAAAGTGACACCGACTTTCTCTCTTCACCCAAAACACAATGCGCATACCCGTTGTTATGCAAATAGCCCGGTAGCCGAATGGTTAAAAGTTATGGTCTTGTGCGTTTTGTGTCCCCCGTTAAAATGATCAATTCATTCAGAAAGATTTTCCGAATTCTGAAGACGTTTGGATTGGTAAACAAGTGAAGAAGAGGATGGAGCAGGTGACGATGACTTCTAATGGAGCACACTGGATTCTAGTGGTCCCCTCCCCCGACCATGCGCCAAAACAATACTTCCCTCTTCCCCCGGCACGTCACATTTACAATTTATAAGAGAATTCAAAGACTATGTTCTCACATTCCGCAGTTTTCTAAACAAAGTGACTATGATGAGCTTAGAAGGGGCAGTAGCACAGCTGCTCGAAAAGTCGGAAGCACCTGGCAGCACACAAAACACTTTATCGGTAGATTCCTTTCTTATCTATTATTCAATGAACACTAATGCTGATGGGTTCGAGAAAGAGCCACAAACTGTTTGCTCAACTTGATAAGATTATAATTGGCGCGCCCGAGAAATGGTTTCGAGCCTCCTATACAGTAATAAAGTGAATAATTTGAAAAGACTCACATTGGATTTGTGGAATTCCAGTGAATAACATGCTCATCTGCGGTGGTGTAGGATCCGAGAAGGAGTAGAAGGAATATGAATTCATGGGGTCGTTTCATTCTGAAGTTTTGGAAGATTGTATACAAAAACGGTATTGAAAGTGAAGGTAACAAAAGGAGCAAAGGAGCAGAATAGAAAAGAAAGGTGATGACGATGAAAATGAGAAAGAAGTCTAAATGTTTGTGCACACACCGAATGATGAAAAAGGGGAACTGACCACTACTAGGCAGTAGTGGAAAACGGGGGGTGAGAAGACACACGGGCCGCTGATCGGAGGGTGCAGAGAGAGCGGGGGGAAAGGCAAGAATTGGAGGGGGCGGGGCTTACAGAAAATAAGAAGACCGTTGGGGCATCTGTTGGGGCGGGAAGAAAAGGCGAATAGAAGCGGATTGAAATATGAGAAGGGAGCCTTTTGGTGGTAGAGATAGGAGCCGGATGACCGTGTGGAAATGAAGAAAAGGAAAGCCTATTAAAATGAGGATGAGCTGCTTCTAGATGAGAATGAAGAAGACAAAGAGAGATGGACATGGCTTTTTTAGAGAAAACGAAGAAAATGGGCACAGCAATTAAGAGTCGTGAGAAGAATTGAGAGTTGAGTTAATCGAATGAGTACTGAAAAAAAGGGAGATGGAACTTCAAAAGCTTTTTAGGATTTTCAATTTTCTTGGAACGACTTTGAACTCAACATTTTGAAAATTTTAAACGAAGAGTTAATAAAATCGCCGTCATTTCATATAAGCCTTTTTGACTTTTAAGGAAATCAGATGGACGTCAATTTGTACTTTTTCAGTAGGTACGTCAAAATATACCTAATTTCAAAGCGACAGCAGTCTTGGTTACAAAAAAAGCTTTTGAAGGTTTCGGATTTACAAGTGGAACTTTCGATTGAAAAAAGAGAGGCTGTGAAACTTCAAAAACTTTTTAGGTTTTCTCGAAATAAAATTTCTTCAAACAACCTTGGTTATGATTTTCAGCTCAAAACAGTTCAAAAATTATGTATTCCGGCTCAAAACAACTCGAAAGCTACGATTTTGGCATAGAATAGCTCAGAAATGTCAATTTCTGGCTCAAAATCGCTCAGAAAAGACTAATGACTATGAAGTTAACAATTTTGAACAATTTAAACTAATTCGCCGTCATTTCATATAAGCCTTTTTGACTTTGAAGGAAATCAGATACACGTCAATTTGTACATTTTCAGTAGGTGCGTTAGCCAAGATGTTACTAAAAAGCGACCCACAAAGTTTTTAAAGCTTTCGGATTAACTCGAGTTTTCGATTACAGTAGTATTTTTAATCTCGATTTGTACGAGTTTGATTGGTTTTCGAGGCTCAACCTGGCCAAAAGTTTGATTAGTTCTCCACAGAAATGTCAGTCACGAGAATATTTATTTTTTGGTACCTTCGTAAAAACCGAAAAAAGCCTTATCCAAATCTGCTACAAATAAGAAATCTAGTAGTTTAATCAACTAGTCTAGATCTTTGTTTACGTCAGGAAGAAGGAAAAAATAACTAAATCTGCCCAGCGAACCGAGATAAACCTTCTCAAGGATTTGAAAATCGTACCATCAGTCGGAACCCTTTTTATCACTTTTTCCTATATACTGTACATCATAATTCATTTCTCTCACTCCTAGTCACAAAGGGATGCATTCCGACAGAGTAACATGCGGCATCTTTTCTTGTTATACTGACTCATTTTGACACTTTCCGATGATGATGATGGTGATGTAAATTTGAATTTATACGATTATTAAAAAAAGGAAACCGAGGGATCGAAACAAGCTTTCCGGAGAAGGCTGAAGAACAGTAACCTACAAAGTCAAACAAACGAGAGGCAATGGAATCGCATTTTAAATCGAATCGCTCACCGGTTGGGGGCGTCAACAGCTAATGCAATCCTTTCAAATCGTAAGATCTTTCTGACTGAGCTTTATTAAATTTTTCTAGCAACTACATTCTCTAGATTTTCTACATTTTTGACTTTGAGCTCTTTGTCTAACTATGAATCAGAGTGATTTTTTTTTGAAAACATCCATTTTCCAAGTGTTATTCGTTTCCCTATGCGTTCTCCGCATCCGAAACTATTCATGCGTCAAATTTATGACCGTTTTTTCAAGTCCAACCGCTCTTTTTCACTTTTTCGGAGGGCCTCTTTTGTTCCATTTCGAAATGGGATATGATATATAGATGAATCTTCTTCATGTGCTTTGAAAAAAGAGAAGAAAATCGAAAAGTTGGCGGTTGGTGGAATAAAAATACTCGAAAAGTGATCATGAGGGTAGATTACCGGTTGACGCTTTCTCTTATTGCCATCGTGAATTCACGCTTCAAGGTTGAATAAGTTTCAGAAAAGGAAGGACTTACAGGAAAAAAGTGGTGAGACGGTGTGTTTAGGTCACGGAAGGGTGAAGGAATTCGGGAAGAATGATTTTAAGGAACAAATTGTTAATGGGTCTCATAAAAATTATTGCATGGGAATTATTGGTTGAGAATAAAGATGGAGAGACGGTAAGTCTAAAAAGAAAAAAATATAATAAAATAATGTTACAGTTGAGAAAAGGGTATTGACTGTATTTGAGCGGGACTGGGAAACCGACATGGGTAAATATTATTGTATGGTTGTAAACGGTGGTTTTTGATTATAGACTGATTTTACAACGGCTAGGTTTGTAATAAAACTAGGCCGATTTGAAATTGATGATTCTGGCTAGATTAAATTTTTAAGAGTTTATGTTAACAATTCAAAACTTAAACTCTTTGCAGTCGGTTGCTATTTCTAACAATTAGAGATCCGGGGTTTCAGTAATAACCGTAAAACCTCTAATACAAGGGCACCAAAGTGAGCCCAGAAAAAACTCTCTCAGATTTCTGTGCATCTGAAAGTAGTCTCAATCGATACCTTTTCAAAAATAGCCTAGAGCAATATGAAATACGTTAGGAAATGCTTCTCAAAATTTCGTAATGGATACTTCTGTTAAATTCAAATTTTGATTCTGAAGAGATTGAACAATAGAAGGACATGTTCTATTATTAGAGGTTTTACGGTCCATAAGAAGAAAATTCTGATTATCTCACAGTACTCCAAGACTCAACGAATTTCGAAATTTCTCCACCCGTGCTTTCTTGGCAGTAATGAGACACGAAAATAACTGAAAAATGAACGAGGCAGTCGGTTTTCTCGAATTTCTGAGACGTCCCCATACGAAAAATAGCGCGCAAATAAAATCGGGAGTGAAGTGAATAGATAATGAAGAGTAAAGGAGAAGAAGAAGCACAAGACTCTTTTAGCACTCTCGAAGTAGCAAGTGTACCTGAAGAAGAACACGGTTACAAGGGGGGGCAATAATAGTGGTTGGGTGTTGATGGGTGCTCATCAGATAAAAAGAAATGTTGTTTGCGCGAAGAAAAGAGAAGAAGAGCATAGGTCGTAAACGGGGCGAACCTATCGGTTATCTGATCGAGCCGATAAATCAAAGTGACACATTTAGATTCTCAGGTGGTTAAGATGCATTAAAAGTATTGTAAATTGCATCGAGAAAACACTCTGAGAAACGAAAACAATGGGTGTGATGAGGAGATGGAGATATGAGGTGAGATTGGTACGGGAGATCTGAAGCCAGGATAATAAAAATATGCGAGAATGAAGAATAACTGAGAAGTTGGGAAAAAACTCGGATTAAACTAAAGAAAAGACGGAGGAAACGGAAATTCATTAATGAGTTGAAGATTCGAAAAAACAGAAGAAGTTGGAGTTAAACTAAAAACATTGGTAATTTACAAAAATTTTCGTTTCTAAAGTTAATAGTGTATTCCTGCACCCTTCAAATAGCGTTATGCATATAATGGGTCTTGGGATTATTTAATCAGCTTTTGAATAATTCATTACCTCTTTCTGACCCCATTGCTCATAACAAGAGTAAGAGTCAATACTATTTTTTTGCATACCATAAAATCTTCATTTTTAGGATATGCTCCTCTCTTTTTCCGACATCTATAAAGCTTTCTGCATTCTCAAAATGAATCACGTCCAGTCAACTATTGTCAAGGATTCTAATGGACTAATTTCAATCCGTTTGGATTTCAAGAATGTGCTCATTTTGTGCTCATTGGGATGTTCTTTGAATGAGTTCATTTTGACTTCCGTTTCAAAGTCATGTTGCGATTCTTCACAACTTTGCACTTATGAACAAGTTTATTTGTACAAAAATACACCAAGTTTTACTGCAAACACAAAAACATACACGTAAAGGGAGAAGAGTATCAACACAATAATTTAAAATTTGTTCATAATACGGATTCTGTGGAAGAAGACGCGATTGGCATTGTTAATTTTCCCTGAAAGTTATCATTTCGTTTTTTTTTTTGAGTTCTCAGCTGTAACATTCGTACCAATTTTTTCTTCTCATTTTGCTCGATGAAACAACTCCTGGAAAAGTCTCGTATCTGTGCTCGAATGTCTCCGTTACAATGGAAATAAACAGGAAGTCGGAATGCGGTAGACGAGATAGTCAGCACTGATGACAAGTCGGCCAAATATCTGAAAGTTAATCGTTTTATGAAGTGATAAGCAGAGCACTCACTTGTACGTCCATCCTTCTCCCAAACTGCCCAAAACATCGGGGTTAATGAATTCCATTATGGTTATCAGTAGGTTTAATGTATTTGTCAACAGATAGATGGTGATTAGCGCTGCCAATGTGCGCGTCGCATCACGCTTCCGACGACGGGCAGCACACGCCTCTGAATTGCGGCGGAGAAGGGTTGGCATTTGCTGGAAATTGAGAGGAGTTTTGCAGGGAAAATGGGTTTTGTTTTCAATAGTTTATATTGACCGGGAAAGTTTGAATCGATCCATGATGAAGGGCTGCTACACTATTGTTTTGGCTCCTTTTGAAAATGTGAAATCGCGGTTTTGCCTTATTTTTGGATCTTTTCATAATTTTTTTCTGCGTTTATGACCTATTGTAGATAAAACAATGCCTTATTATTTTAAAAAAATGCAAAAACTACTATGAAAACATCCAAATGCAAAAACTCGATTTCACACTTTCGAAACGTCCCGGAGCCATTTTTCAAATTTATAATTTCATCAACATACAATTACTCTAACAGTTCTATCTGCATATTCTTTCGTCAAATATCTTAAAACCATCGAACTGAAAATACTGTTTCACTTCAAACTCAAAGAAACTCAAAAACTTAGATTTCAATTATCAATAAAGCCATGCTTAGCACTGTGTAACATAAGCTCACATCATTCGAAGAAGAGAAACTGTTGATTGTAGAAGACGTGATAGACGGTCCAAGAAGTGGTCGACAGGATAGTTTATCAGGCGGAAGAGGTTTAGGAGAAGTGTCTGTTGCATCACTCTGACAACGATTCTGAAGAGAGAAGACAATCCACACAAAAGCACACGAAAACTCAGGAAAGCTAGTGCTTTCAACAAAAATTGAACAGAAGCAGCTAATAAAAAGTGGTCACTTACCTCTACAAGAACAGATTGGAATCCATTGATATGTAGTTTGTTGAGATTCGATATTGTCAAGGAATTCAGAATTAGAAGAAGAGAGAATGGAAGGAACACGTTGAAAATGGATCGACACCAGAACATCCATATTGTTTTGTAGCTTTCACTGAAAACAATTTTCTGGTTGTATGTAGCTGATAAACAAATACCTTCTAGTAATTTCAGAAAGATCTAATCTTAGATTCTGAAACGGTGGGCAATGTGGAAGAGCTTGGAGTTCAAGCTCAAAGAACACAGATCCCTTCATGAAAAGTGCGCAGGTTCCAACAATTGAAATGAAGAGGAATCTTCGTTGTGGGGAAAATTGAATCGAATGTTTCAGAGAGCAGATGTATCTTTCAAAGGAGGCAGCTACGATCAGAAGTGTTGAGGCGGCGATCAAAACTTGGCCAACTGTTGACACGTATTTAATGTAGAAGTGCCAACATGTGTACAGGAATTCCACACGGAAATAGTCCCAGACGAGAGATGATGGGAAGATTAGCTGTAAAAGGATTTCGTTTCGGTTTTAACATACCGTAAAACCTGTATTAGTTGGGCATGCCCTACTATTTTTCCAACACTAAAAAGATATTTCTGAATTCTCAAAATAGATCATAACATCTGATTTGAAACATATGTTGTGAGTCAACTTTTGACGAGGATTCTAATAATACTTCAATCCGTTCGAATTTCAAGTTTTTTAAAACTGTATATTCAAATAGAAACTTATGCGATTCACTAACTGATCCCCCTTTACACTAGGTGTTTCTGAATCAAAGTACCAAAAAACTTCCCATTTCTAGTCCAAAAAACATCTTCCCACTTTCCTCTTCCAAATGACCACTACTTTTTTCTTACAAACATTTACCACCAATTCAATTAGTCAATCTAACTAAAACACTCGTGAATTTTCACCGCAGGTGAAAAAAGTCATAGTCTTAATTGAATTGTTTCAGACAAAACTGTGAAATAAAGATTCAACTGACCATGAAGCAAAGTTCAACGAGAATATCGAGGCAAGCCAGAAGGAAAAGGTAAAGGAGATTTGATCGAAAAACATCAAGACGTCTTAAAGAGAGAAGAAGAAAACTATTGAGAACGATTCCAATGGTGCAGACAACTGTTCCGATTCCGACAATCAGAATCATTCGGAAGGCATCGGCTTGTGGAGGATCCTCAGCGCATGTGTCATTGATTTCGATCATCTGAAAATTAGGAGTTGGAATAGGAAAAGAGAGCAAGAAGAGAAGAGGAGTGTTTGTTGTATTGGAATTTAGTTTTGTTTTTGTTCTTCGCACTTTTCGTGTTCGTGCTTGAAGACAAAATTGTTTATAGAGGAAGAATAGACGACGAAGAATATATGTATGTGGTGGTCCGTTAGTTTTGTGATCGAATTGAAATGAGGCTCTTGGGAGAGAGAAAAAGAGAATCGAAAAAAGTTCAAATGGTTTCAGAAGAACACGGAAGAATCGGAGGTGTCACACTTCTTCGTTTGCGAATTTTTATGCATTAACTGAAATTTGAACCAAAAAAGGAAAAAAGAGGACACCAGAAATCGTTTGGAATCTGAAAACCAATTGGCTTCGAATTTCACTTTTAGAACCTGAAACGGGAAACTAGAAGATTTTGAGATATTGTCAATAGGTGGAGCCCGAAGGACATGAGATTTTTTGCAGATTTTTTGAGAACAGATGCATACAAAAACACATATTGGGTGTTGGAGTACATTCTTGGGATTGTAGGTCAGAAAATACAAAAAAGAGAAGATACTGATTCGAAAAAAATCCGTTTGAGTTCAAAGAATAAGATGACGGAAAATGAACCTAGGGAACATAATTATAAGGAAGGAGTTGTCAATTTCAGAAGTGTTTATGGAGACGTCAGAGTCTTGTGATAAAAGGTGATGTGACCTAAACTTCAACAGAATCATTTTAATTCATTTAGAAGATTCACTCAGAACATTCGAATTCGTTCTATCTGTCAGATAGAATTTCACCTAATGGAATCAAACTAAGCCCACTAGAAGACATCATCAATCCTTTTATCCCTTCTTCTTTCCCCCGGTCCATTTTTGAAATGACGTTCAGAAATCGACAGGAAGAACATCATAAAAGTGAATTTGGATGCAAAGTGATGGAGGGAAAAAAATGAAAAAAAAGAAGGAAGAGGGATAAAAAAGGGCGTACCACTGGACTCTTGATTCTCTGAAATTCGTAACAATTCAATGCGGTTGAATGAAAATTAAGTGGAGAGCTAGGAACACCGGATAATTAAAAATAATGTAGAGATCGGAAGAAAGAGAGAAAGCGTCTCTCCCTTGTTTTCATGGAATTATTTACAAATCGGATCAAATGAAAAATTTGGAGCGTCAGAAAAAGTATTTTGACAGAGAAAACGAAGGTACAAAGTTGTTTTTAATTGGAACAAAAAACAAAGACAGATGAGCTAATATTTGCAATCTCTGGGGGGAAAAGTGAGAAAATATAAATGTACTAAAAAGCAAAGTTTGATTTAGGAGCTGTAAACAGAAGGATCTTTGAAATGGATACTTCTGGTAGGGTTTAGAATCATGTGCAAGTTTCAGTCACTAATTTCATTAGGTTCTTGGAAAAAGGTTTGTGTCTGAGCTGAAAAAAAAGAGGAGCTCACTATTACGAGGAACATTTTAGGGTTTTTACAGTTCCTCGTGGATAATCTGTGATGCATTTTTATCTGTTTTTTTTTTGAGGTCATCATCTTCAGACAAAGTGGAATTATATTCATTTTTGTTATGTGCAAAAATTTGGGAAAAAACTTAAATGTGGATCCTTGGCTCCAATATGAAAAAGGGATTTGTACTCTGGGTAAAAATACTTGGATAGACTTTGAACTCATCCTCAGTTTTCTGATTACACTAGACAAAATCCCAATTGTATTCTCGTGTTCTTCTAAATTCAATTCTTCATCAGATGACTGGGACAATCAGACCGAAAACAAATTTCAAGGTACTTGAAGAGAAGTAATGGAACAAGTAGAAAATGTGGGAGGTGAACTTCCTGTTCGAAACAAATTGTCAAACTTTGTGCTTTACATTCCGAAGTCTAAACCGGAAGTCAACCAAAAAATCTTGAGAAGTGAAGAAGACGGAAGGAATTGAGAAGAGCACAAGTGACTCCGCCCACATCGTCTTATTCATGAAAAATGGATGAGTTTGAAACTTTCTACGCACATATAAAGTCTAGATGAATTCTTGAGTGGATCTGGTTACCATGACTCAAAAGTTTATCTGTCATTTGAGAAGGTCAGGGGCAAGCCACCTGAAATTCCAAAATTTTTGACTGGAAATCGTCTAGATTCACCTGTCTGTCCTGGATAAACAAAGAACATTAAAGGAGGATTGCTTTAAAAGATGCAGAATTTTGTGCTAATTCCGAATATTACAACGAAAATGCTCAAACAGTTTTCCCGGACCCAGAAAACGCCGCCAAACGGTCGAGATGAACCAGAAGTGCTTCTTTGCTTCTCTTGGGATTTTTAGACAACATTACTCTTATTTTTTGTTGATCAACCTGCCAGAGTATCCACCAATATTCCAATACTATTTTCAGTAAAACAATAAGAAAATTTGTACAAGTCCGTCAAATAAGAGGCATTTACTGCGGCGTGGCCTAGAAAACTCCGAAGAAGGTTCGGCTAAAATGGAGCACTTTGGGAGGAACTTTGACGGCGTTTTCCGACTCGGGTAAGTATCTTTGGGCATTTTTGTTGTGATATTCGGAATCAGAAAAAAATGAAAATTTTTGCCCGGAATCCTCATTTAAATGGAAAATTCCAGAGTGGAGGGCAAAGAAATGGTAACCAATGGGACCAGGGAAATTCAATTAGTTATGGGCGAAAAGAAATGTTTTTTTTTGTTCTGGATGAAATGGAAGACAAGAAGATGTGGAAAAGGGAAGAATATGTGCACGGAGAGGATGGATATTTAAAATTTTAAACGCTTTGATTCATGAATTATGGAATATGTTGCCATCGGTGCATTTCGAGTTCTTGGAAAAAAAGAAGGGATACATTCTGGAAGTTGTAGGAGGGAAGGAAAGAGAGAAAAAAGGAGGTAAGTTTCAGCCAAAATAAGGGAACAAAAAACAAGTTAACTGGGGTTCGTCTCGTTTTGGAAGAACAATGATGACTCCATTTTCTCTTGGTTTCGAAACCGTTTAGGATTCACTTGACTGGAATCCTTATTGTAGGAAGATGGAAAAACGTGCGAATACAAAAATTTTAGTCTGCTTCAGAATTCGTTTCTTTAAGAATAGGAATACTGTGAGATGCAAAATGGAATGCATTCGTAATCTTTTTTGCACTTTATACATTTTCGAGATCTTCTGGGAATCAAGAGCTACAAAGTCTAAATTTCAATTCTTTCTCACGATTATTCGCTTTCCAAAAACTCCCAACAAATGGTTTTTTTTCCAGGATTCTGTTTTCCCGGGTTTTTATCATCTAGAAGTCCATCGTAAAACAAAAAATTCATACTGTCATACATTCCGAAAAGAATCAATCCTCAAAAAAAAAAATAAAATACGTTCTGGGAATAGTCACAAATACATAAGAAACTCAAAACACAGATTTTCGATTTGAGTTGATTTCATGATTTCCAGTAAGACATGTAATCAAAACTGTTATTCTAATGTATAATTGTTCAAAAAAAAATTCGCGAAAATTTCAGCAATTAGTCTAGAAATGGCTGAAAATATTCAATACAATTTTTTTCAGAGCTTTGGTCGGCGATGAATTTTTGATAAGGCACACGAAAATTAGGTTGGTCTTCTAGCTGTCTTGGGGAATTTCAAGAATTTCTAGAGTTTAGAATTAAATTTCATGAGCGAAATTTGTTTTCCAAAATGACACTTCAAAATAATTCCGAGAATGTGCAACCTTCTGATTAGTAGTGAATTGAGGGTGGATCTAGATCGGAAAACCAAAAGGAAGAGGCTTATAAACAAAAAGGGGGCAGTCATCGAGAGTCCATGAGAGAATTAGTTCTTTTATGAGTAAATAAAATTGAGAGATCCAATTAGGAATTCTTTTTTATCTCACAAGATATTCTCAGAATTCTCAGAATCTTCTGGAGTCATTGCTTGGGAAGAAAATTAGAGTATGTGTCTTCAACCCGGAATGATTGAATATTCTAGATCAAAAAGTTAAAAGTCAAGAAGTTATGAAAAGGACCATTGGAACCAAAAAGAAAAGAATCTCATATTTTCCATCCAATCCGCACTCTTAATTGTGAAAGAAGTATGAGATTGAATTATGAGGAAAAAAGAATCAGACGTTTCCTTTTCTTCCTGCAAAAATTCTTCTTTTTGGAGGTGTGCTTCGCGTACTTCCGCAGCAAATCACCGACTGGAAACCAATTATTTTGGCACTTTTTTGAATGGTCTGGATGTGTGTGAGGAGAAATTGAAGAGCAAAGAATGACCGATTGGAGAGTTGTAAACAAAAGGAAAACCCAACAATTGATTCTTTTTTTGCTTCTGGGTACTGGTTTTTGGATTCATGAATACATAATATCGGAATATTGTTTTATAGAAACAATAGACAGAAACAAAATGAATGATTCAGAGATCCTAGGAATCAGAGCTTGTGGAATTCTGTTTTATCTGTTAATTATTGAGTAAAGTATATTTCAAGACGGCATAAAATTCACGACTTCTGTGAGAATTTTGAATCAGGCATATTATGGGGAAACTGCAAAAAAAGCAACAATTTCATAAAAAGTCAATGGCATCAAAGTAATCTTGAATTTTCAATTATTCTTAACTAATTAGTCTCGTCTTCTAAAATTTTAAAAACGGTACAAACTTCCCAAAAACTTCAAAATAATTTCTGTAAGAAGTTCCGAAAAATGTAAAGTTTTTTAGTAAAAAGTAGTTGATTTTGAGTGAATGTAGTTTTTTTTTGGGCCGTTCGTTACAAACATGGCAATAATCGGTTGGTTGAACGACTTTTTGTCAAACGTTTTTTTGTGTTCAGAAGCCATTTCTCGAAGCACAAATAACTTCACAAATGGAAAAAATGGGATGAAAAGTTGTATGGGTTTTTGAGATTTATGAATAAGGGAAAACAAGAAGAAGAAGAGAAGAGACACTTATATATCCTTTGAGGTAATTTGAACTTTTTCGAGACACCCTTCTATCAACAAACTACGGTAATTATAACATTTCAAAGTGCTCCAAAATGACGTCTTTTCAGATGGATTCAAACATCTGCAACACTTTGGGAATCTAGATATTGAACCTCCAGAAAAAAATAGAAAGAAAAAAGATCATCTCGATGTTGGGGTCACCAGGAGAAGAATGAAAGCTTCGAAAAAACAACACTTAACTTTTTTTTTCGTTTTTTCTACCTACCATTTTCGAAAAAAAACTCACATTTGGGTGTCGGATTCTGTGAAAATTGAACAGCATCATTTGCATTATTGTGGATTCTGAAAAATGTTAGGATTTCAGGAAAGTTAGATATTCTGGAAAGTAATACTTTGCGAGATAGTCCAAGATTATTGTTTTCTAAAAAAACATGTCATTGAAGTTTGAAACATTTTTTTTAAAGGACTACTATGACTTATTCGACCAACGCCATTAATTTATATCCAACCAAACTAAAATTACTCTTTTTTATTATTGAAACATATCGATTAAAATTGACAGCGACACAAAAACTCTGAGAAAAATATTGATTCAAAATGGCATTTCCCTCTTCTTATCACTAGGAAAACTCAAAACATCAAAAACGAACACTAAGATATATTCAAAAATATTCAAAGAGCGCGTAATCAGTGATTATTTATTTGAAAAGAGCCAAACACACAAAGAAGTGGGAAGATTCTTGATATTCTGGAAAAGATAACAAAGTTCTGAGTTGAGTTCAGTGTCTCGAGTTCGAACAAAACTTGCACTAATTCTAACATAATTGTTTCGTTTTAAACAGAACAACGAATACACCTAAAAAAAACTTTATCCTTTTTTTTTCAAAATCCTCTTCGTTTTTTTTTCTGTTTTCACAAAAATGTAAAAGCAATGTTGGTTCCTTTTTCTCAATGAAAATAAAACAATCTCAGGTTTCAGAAAGTGCCAAAATGACACGAGGAGGGTGGACGAGGGTGGATGAAATCTGGAGAAAAATGGAAGAGGTCAGAAAGATCAAGAGTTAAAAAAGAGAGGAAGAGGATTCGGAAGTATGTCTAGATTTGAGATAGAGTACACACGAATTCCCTTATGAGGAAGAAGAAATGGTAAAAAACGATTTGGATTTGGTTTTCTAATCTCGAACACTTGAGGTTTTCCCTGAATGTCGTCGTTTCGAACTACGTTCACTTGCACTGAAAATTTTATACTGTTCCAAAAACTGTGATCAGTGAGACACTACAAGGAAAACTTCAGCTTTAAAACTCTCTTTTACTCATTTTAATAAAAGAAAATTGAGTTCAAGAAGTCCATATCTCTAGCGTTTGCAGACTGTGAGTCAATAAATCTCAGACTAAAACTGCTATTTTCGAAATTTTCCTCGAATCTTTTACTATCAAAGAGTGATTAAATGATTTGGAGATTAACGTCTAAAGTATAAGAAACAAAGCATGACTAGTAGCATTGAGAAATTGCAAGAAAAATATAGTGTAAAATTTATTGGCAAAAAATGAACTAGAAAAGAAAGCATGCGATTCCTTGTTTATCATATCGATACGTAATTTGACACAATATGAATAAACAATGAATATCGTTTAGAATATAATAAAAAAGTTCCAGAAACCAGTGGTCAACAATCTAAACTATCTGGAAATAGATGTCTGAAAATACATAGGATCGTAATCCTTATTACTTACAGATCAAAATGTAAAGCATCAATGATATCATATGCATATAGTTTTAAATCGAAAATATGTACAACGACGTTCATTGAGGTCATACTGAAATGAGAGACTAGAAATGTTTCTAAAAAGAACTACTGAATCCATTTGAAATGTTCCGGATATCCTAATCCAATGACACTTCATATTTGCACCTTATGTCTTTAGCATTCTCACAAACTTGAATTTACGGTTCTGGAGATTAGTGAAAACCTGAAAATTTCAATAACAAGTACTTCGCATCTTCATTAGAGTTATGAAACAGAACAAAACAAATAAGTTGGACTCTCAAAGAACCCATAATCAACCAGAGATGTATTAATTTTTTGGAAGTGAAGTCTGAAATTCAGAAATCGGAACTTCCAGCAGAACTCCTTAAAGTACCTCCCCATTATTCCTCTTCTCATCTCGTTCCATTTTCTTATCCGTCCGATCCGACTCTGTAAACCTTCTTTAACTTTACATTTTCTTAAAATATGATGTTGTTCACGGGATAGATCATCCGGAAGGATTATCGTCATATAAAAATATTGTAAACTATCGAACTACATGTCTGAAATATTGGGCAGCACGTGCACAGTAAGGATCTTCTAAAATTACTCTGAGACAAAAAAATTGTTGAAGATGAAAAACAAATAGGAGAAATCAACCAACATCAGTAGATATGTATGACAAACGAGAAGGCACGGCTATCTATTGAGAGAAAGTTAAAATTACACTGAAAATTTAGAAAAAAAGTTCCAAAAGGAGCATTTCCGTATGACACTATAAGCTCTGCATCAGTGGCAGAGTTTTATTCTTTATTGCGGATTGCTTATGGATGAGACTGAAAGACAAAATACTTTATTCTTCGGACAACTGAGATAAACGTGTTTGAAGAGCAACATGAGCTCTTAATGGACCAATTATAGCCGATTTCAACGAATAGGTTTTTGTTGAGTTGAATTCTTGGGGAACAGTTGGAGACGGGATGTGATGATAGTCCACAAATGATACCTGAAGTTAGATATATAGGGCTGTATTCAGAAGACTGTTTACCTTTTTGACTATCCCTTTTCCAGCCAAATCATCCGGACGATTCTGACCTTCCGACGCTCCCTCTTCCAGTTTTGTTTCTTCCAGAAGACGACGATGTTCACGCTCAAGATCTCTCTGAATTTGAACAATATTCTTTCTTTAGAAAAACAAAGAGCTCACCTGCAAGAAATGCTGAACAACAGATGCACAATATGCATCGCCCATAACGTTTAACGCAGTTCGTACTCGATCTCTGCAATGAAAAATTCAGAGAATGTGATCAATTGGAATTGACTTACATTAGCCAATCGACAGTGAATAACAGGGAAATATCCGAAACTGGAAGATTGCCAGTTGATAAAATAACAAACATGGACACGAGGCCAGCTGGAACTGCATTCAAACCGATTGAGGCGAATGTTGCAGTTACGCTGAAAGCTTTAGATATTTCTTGAAATATAGTTGTCATTTACCAAATAGTGATGACTTGTGAAAATGAAAGAGATATATTATTGAGTTGAGCAATGAAAATCACTGCCACAGCCTCATACAAGGCATTTCCATCCATATTTATTGTGTTTCCCAACGGCATTATGAATCCTGCTATTCTAGAATCCACTTTCAAATTTTCCTCTACACTGCTAATCGCTTGTGGCAATGAGGCTCCACTGAAGTTCAATAATTTTTAAAGTTTCTTCGGATACGACAAACCTAGAGGCGGTTCCGATAGCAGTAACAAAGGGTTGAATCATTCCCTTTGCTACATCAATCGGATTCTTTCTCGTGATGAAGAAATAGAGACTTGGAACAGCTACCACACAATGAAGGAATAGGCAAACCATTATGGTGAACACATACCTGAAAATATTTGAAAATTTGACCTCCCATCCACAAGTTCTTACAAAGCCATAGTAGTCATCATTGTGTAGATATCGTCGATATCCAGAATACTCGAAGCGATCAAACTAACGATTCCAAACGGAGAGAACCACATGAGAACCGTTATAAATCTCATGACAACTTTATCGAGAACGATAAAGAATTCAACGATCACTTTCACTTGGCCACCTAATTTGGAAATAATAATTCCGAATCCGGTGCAAAATACAATTAATCCTGAATTATAGAAGCGTCACATAAGAATTAACTAATTTACTTACCGAGAATATTAGTTCCTTGAGTCAATTTGATAGTTTTCTTCAATAATACCGGCTCCGCAACAGTTCCATTTTTGATTATTTTCTTTTTGACAACTACAAACGTCGTTTGAGATCTATACATTGTTGCTTCGACGATATTCTGTGGGAACATATTCCTGATTAAATCGAGTAGAGAATCCATTGCGGAAAGATTACTTTCCTCCTGAGTAATTACTTCATGTAGATTTTGTTTTTTCATTTCGGGATTTCCGGGATGAATTAGAAAAACTATTGTAACAGCTATACAACTGGCGATTATAACAGTTGTCAGATAGTAGACAATCGCAATCGAACTCATTTTTCCAGATTTCGATGCATCCATTTGACCGAGAGCTGAGAACAGGTGCAAACATTGTACAATATACAGGAAACTTACAAGAAATCAGCGAAGAAAATATTAGAGGCAAAACCATCAACTTGAGCACTTGCATAAATATTTCCCCCGGGAACCCTATCAGATTTCTTACATCATCTGATAAATCGAACTGTCGAATAAGTATTCCGCTGAAGAATCCAGTGCCAACTGCTGCTAATGTGAAGACCAATAATTGATTTTCTTTCATCTTAATAAGTAGCGTAATTTTGGAATTCGGTAAAAAGGAACTGTAAACAATACAACCTTTTGTCAGAAATCAAGAAGAGAACACACAAAATGTGATCGATTGCTTTGTCACGGAGAGATTGAGTGAGAATTTGCATAAGTTTGGGGACTGAAAACTAGAGAGATTATGGAGGGGTTTGACTATAAATGAAGAAGTTTAGACGGTCAGTGCAATCTGAAAACGTAAAAAATGACTTGGAGAAAAAGGTTTCAGGATGAGCATTACAGGTTCTCGCGGGAAGTTCGTCTCTTGCAAATCGATCGATTCTCGATGGTCCAAACCTGAAATTAGTGTATGTATTCTACGAGAGAACATACTAATGGACTCATAGTTTGTTGTCATCTTTGGAAGATGTACTATTCTATCTATTATTTTTGTCCTGTTGAATACTATAAAACTGCTTATAGAGAGACCCCCAGAAGGTCGACTTTCGTAAGTCCGCCCGCAATTTTCGTTATTTGCCGGAAAATTTTCAGTTCACAAAGATCCTTTTCTCAGCTACAAAATGCATCAAATATGATTTTCGGAAAGATGAGGACATTTTCAAGACAAGTGTTACTAACTTGTTGGTCCGGTGTCACTCTATTAGAGGTTTTACGGTATTTATAGCTTGTAGTTTCATTCTGTCTTATCACAATTCAACCAAAAATCAGTGAACCACTCAACGTGTCAACGCCATGTGCTTCTTCTCTTATCATTATTTTATTACTGGAAACCGTCTTCTTTTTTCTCCCCCTTCGTTTCCTCCTAACATCAGAAACGAGACCGCATTCTTGCAAGACAGCTCGCCCCATGCTTCTCGGTCTTCTCGTTCTTTCCCTCGCATTTCAAGGTTCGGGAATTTTCTAAGAGTTCTGAAACAAATCTTTCAGTTTTCAGGAGCAGTGGCCTCTAGCTCTGAATGCGAGGAATGTAAGACAATTGTGGATCTTTTGCAGTTTGAATGGGGAGAGAAAAAGACTGAAGAATGTGTTATGGAGATTGCAGTCTTCATTTGTGAAAATTTTCACATTGAAGACAATGATGTCTGCAATTTTATCATTTCTGATTTTTCGGTATGTTCACAAGGATTTTAAGCCATGACATTTTGAAGTTTTGCAGGACGAGTTCATGTACGTAGTCTCAAAAGTCGTGTTGACCCCACATCAACTTTGTGGATTTATTATGAAAAATGGTGAGAATAGAGAGAAATTACTGTAAAATCTGGATTAGAAGTGCACTTCGATGAGCTCAAAATGAACACATTCTTAAAATTCAAACGGATTGAAATTAGTCTTATTTGAACCGTCGTCAAAAGTTGACTCCCAAAATATGTTTCAAATCAGATGTTATGATCCATTTTGTGAATTCAGAAATATCTTATTAGGTGCTGGAAAAATGAAAATCGTGCCCTTCTGATACAGATTTTACGGTAGTTTAAAAACTGAAATGCTTCCAGACTGTGGAGACTTTGTTGATCCATTGGCAACTATTTGGAACATGACAATCCCAGGAAATCAGCCTGCCTATGTGCCAAAGAGCGTTGTTCCAGTGAGTATTCTTATCGCAAAAGTCTTAATCCCTTTACGAAATATAACTTAAGGCTGGAAATCCGACTCTCCGAGCTCTTCACTTGACTGATCTTCATGTTGACATGTTCTACACAGTCGGTCTCGAAGCACAATGTGATACTCCACAGTGCTGTCGTCCACAAGATATGAATGTCGTATGTTTTACGGTTTTTGAAAGAGTAAAGGTCGAATAGCAGCATCACAAACATGGGAGCAAGAATGACAATTAGGGTGGTAAATTTTTATGGTGTTCCGTTACAAGGAATTCTGCAAACGGAAAATGAGAAAAAAGCGGATCTCGAAATTAGTGAAAGCTAACAACCAACGAAGAAATAATCTTCAGGAAATCGTGGAAAATGGAGCTGTCAAACAGCCAGCTGGTCCCTGGGGTACTGTAGGATCCTGTGATACTCCATACTGGCTCCTGACAAACATGCTCGAGCACATCGCCGCCACTGCCGGACAACTCGATTACGTGATGGTATCCGGAGATCTTGTCTCTCATACTGTTTGGGCTTACACACCAGAAACTCACTCTTTCATGG
Organism: Caenorhabditis zanzibari; assembly: GCA_963966625.1. Classification (NCBI taxonomy): domain Eukaryota; kingdom Metazoa; phylum Nematoda; class Chromadorea; order Rhabditida; family Rhabditidae; genus Caenorhabditis; species Caenorhabditis zanzibari. The sequence goes on from OZ016471.1 coordinate 10,237,880, forward strand.
TCAGAAACCTTTCTGATACCATTCGCTCTTATTTCCCAAATACTCCAGTCTATTTTGCTGTTGGAAATCACGAAGGAGTACCTGTTGATAAGTGAGACTCCATTTTTGTTATCAGTGATAACTCCTAATGTTTCTAGTATTGCTCCACATTTCACACCGAAAAAATACCATATGGATTGGCTGTACAAGACGATGTCCGATTCGTGGCATGGATGGATTCCAGCTGATCAGGAGAAAACTTTGGAATAGTTAGTGGAAGAAACTATTAATGAATATTGAGAACGGTTTTTCAGCAATGGATGTTACATGAAGAAAATCTACGATGGACTCCGTCTCATTTCTCTAAACAACGTCTACGGAGATAGAATCAACTTGTAGGCTTCATATGAAAGAAATTCTTAAAAGGTATTTTTCAGCTGGCTCTACATCAACCAAACCGACCCAGATGGCACACTCAAATGGCTTATCGATCAACTCCAGGATGCTGAAAATGTGGGAGATAAAGTTCATATTGTGGCTCACATTCCTGGTTCGGATGGAGAAGCACTTGAAGGATATGCACTCAATTATTACAAGATTATCAATCGGTAATCTTTTATCTTGATGTACTTTCTAAATTTTTGATTTCAGTTTCACTAATACCGTCGTCGGCCAATTCTTCGGTCACACCCACTCTGAAAAGTTCTACATGATGTATGCGGATCCAGATGACTACAAATCCACACCGAATAAGTACGGTTTCAGTTTGAACAAAAAATCTGATGTTATCGGTTTCAGTGTTGTATACTCTGCTCCATCGGTAACTCCTTATTCTGATTTCTTCCCTGCGTACAGAATTTATACGATTGACGGTGTCCACAATGGATCCACTTATGTAGGAGATTATCTTAAAAACCATGATGAATTTAAATTTCAGCAAGTCATTGATTATGAAGAGTGGTTCTTCAATCTTACCTCTAATAACGCAAATCCTAAGAACGTTGTTTGGGAGCAACTCTATAAAAGTGCCAATGCTGAGTATGGATTGAAGGGACAGACGCCAGATGAATACAATCAGATGATTGAGAGAATGAAAACTGATACAGTTCTCTTCAACAAATACCATGAGTACGATCTCCTAGAGTTCCAAGATCTTAACTTCATATGACTATTTTCAGAAATCACTACCGCCGTTCTGTATACGACGGGCTCCAACCATGTGACACTCAACAATGCCGAAACGGATATCTCTGTGACGCCCGTCAATTCCATCAGACAGACAAATTGTGCACAGATTTGGAAGGACAAGGGAAGGTTCAGAAGCCAGAGGATAGAAAGAAGAAGTATTCGGCTAGATTTGTGACGGAGAAGAGTAAAAGAAGAGGAAAGGAAGAGTGTAAGATTTGAATGATTCCTTGCTTTGTTTTGCCTACTAATCGATAATCCGGGTCAAATAAACGATTGATTATTTATTATTGGACAAATAAAATACAGTGAGAGTCTGTAGATCAACATTTGGCACGGTGAAAGAGGCGCGAGAGGTGAAAATTTAAAAAAAATGTACCGGGTCTTTGAAATTTCAGCTGGCCCGCACTGCCAGTTTTTTAAACAGCCGTAATATGTACAGAATTTAGAATCATCAGAAAAATCATTAGAAAGAAAATCATGTTTGGAAATTATTCCAACATTAGTTATTGTTCCTAGCAGCATACGGAACTGCATTTGGATTCGGACTCTGATTTTCATTACGAGACGGAATTCTTACGTCTCCATCTGAAACGGAGTCCTCTTCAACTATATCTTCTGCCCTGATTTCCACGACTTCAGCCATCTCTAAAGCCTCTCTTCGAATAACTTCCTCTGCTTGACTCTCTGGTAGAATCACAATTTTATTGGCATCCAGTGTCTCCGGTTCCTCTTCCTCTTCTTCCTCTTCCTCCTCTTGTTTCTGATTTCTATTCGGTCTTTCTACTCTCTGTTCACCCATTTCTATAACATTTTCCGGAGAAACTCTCTCCCCGCTTCCAAAACACGGGAGGAAGCATAAGCGTTTCGGTTTTCTGGAACGAAGAAGGGATCGAAGTAAAACCCAATGAACAAATGGAGTTTGAGCACTCATGAAGAATAGTGTTATGTGCCATCCTTCACGCTCCGCGTGCAATTTTTCTTCTTCCGATGGACTCATTAAGACACTGGCTATTGTGCATAACATCATTACCTGAAAACAGATTAGTTGAGAAATATTATAATGTATCGATGCTCACGGCTTGGAAGACAACAACTTTTGTGATACGATCCAGAGTAGACGGATCGTTGGGACCAACTTTTTCTAAAGAGTACACAGATTGTCGTTCGAGATTTTGTCTTGCGAAAAAGAACAATGCAGTCGTTATTGCAGGTGCAATAAGATCATAGAGGTCGAGCTGAAAATCCAGTTATTTTTAATTTTCAAAAAAATAAACCCACATAAGCATGATCCGGATACAATTTACTTTCAGGTGTGATTGATTCCATTATGAAATATTCTCGACCAAAAGAGTAACCAGTTACGAAAACAGTCAGAACCATACACATTATTACATGAACAACTCTGAAAAAACTCTCAAGAATGGTAGGTTACCTTTTTGTCCGACATACGTTTCTTGAAGAATCGGAATGCAGTATTGGGTATGTGTGGCGATTTGTTGTAGACAAAGAACGGCTACGATTGGAGGAACAAGACGATTTATTGTGAAAGTTGCAGATTTCAGAAGATAAAAACTGCTTAGTTGATCTTTGAAAATTGTTGCATTGAAATCAGTGGATCCTGATACAAATCTAAACAATTTTCAGTTACACTGACTAGGTTCAAAAAAAGTTACGTTTGAAAGCTAGCAAAATGAATAACTCCAGCAACACACCCAATCAAAGACAGATACCAAATAACAAAGTAACCAGGAAGTTGACGATCCTTCGACATTCTACTCATTCTAAAATAGATCATCCGAGGAACGTAGAATATGAATGTAGCTAAACAAAGATAAGATGCGGTCATTAGTCCTCCAACATGAACGTATTCTTCATTCAGATTCATTATTGTTGATATATTTCTATCATCAGAATCCGTCGAACTTTCATTGCTCATCAGTTCGGTGTAATTTGAGAGTCCTGTTTCAATCTGGAAGAACCTCCCGGTTAGTTTCCATAGACTGAAAATCTTACTGTATTGCGAATAGTTTCATTTGAAAAAAACCAATCTTCTGCGGAGTTATAGTTCAATCTGAAAAACATTATTATTGTAGAAGAGACAGAATCAACTTACATATCCTCGATTGCTGATGAGTTGTCGGACATTTTTAGACGTTTGAAGAATTGAGAAAATCAGTAAAGATATGGAATAGAGAAATACATCAGCATCTGAAAGTATGCATACGTCAAAGATATTCTCTTAGGTGCAGGTGGATTTTCAAAAAAATATTCAGGAGTTTAGGTTATGTCAAAAAGTAATTAGAAAATAGCCTGAAAATAATAAAAATTACAGTGGGTGTGAAGTGGTTCAGTGAAAATTGATCTTTGATGATGTCTGGGATTACGGTATATTAAACTGCTCTAATTTTGGTAAAATTTTCTCTCAATATTCTTTGCCAATAATACGGACCTTCTAGATCTTGCGAGGATACAATTCAGATGTACTTTTTATGGTTAGACTGAAAAATTCTTATTATCAACGATGACGTCGGAAGAGAGAATAGTGTTCTCAGAGTGTTGGAGCCTAGTCGGAACCTCAGATTCTGAATAATTTGAATCAATCTTTACGGAAAAATATGATGTCTTTCTGGTTTTGTTCCTTGGTCCATGGGCACTTTGCAAATCCTAAAACAGCTGAATTCCGTATTTTTCAGGTATCCTGTGACAAAACTAATTAAAAATGGTCCTGAAAATGTGTCATGTGATTCCAAGAAAACTGATCTATTTTCAGATCTTTCAGACGAATTCTCCAGAACAGTTCAATTTTGAAGTTAACAATTTATAAAGACGCCAAATAAATGAGAATGGGACCAAAATGTATGCAAGCAAAAAGAAATTCTGGATTATTTTCGCTCATCAATGATAGCGTTGAATTGCTCCGACATCTGGGATAATGTGAATCTTGTTATGATCCAAAGTTTCCATTGTGTTTGCTTCCTTATTTTCTTCATCATCTCCATCATTCTTCTCACTCGACTCATTGGTTCGTGGGTGTTGATTCAATTCCACTCCAATATTAGCAGTTGAGACTTTCTCCCCTGAATGACAACAAACCAGGAAACAGATTCGAGTCGATTTACGGGAACGGAGGAGGGATTTGAAGAAAATAAAGTGGACGACCGGGGTTTGAGCTGTGATGTAGAAATAGTACCAAACGTTTGCTAAGTGATCCAGATGCATTTCGTCTTCTCTTGATGGACTCCACACGATTGCACAAATGGCAAAGAATACCATAATCTAAAATAAAAGATACAGTAACAATATCAGAACAGCTAATACCAATTGGAAGACAACAACTTTGGAGACTCTATCGAGAGTAGTTGGTCCGTTTGGACCGCATTTCTCAGTGGTGTAAAGATCCTGACGGGAAATTGTATACTTGGAAAGAAGAAGAGGAAAGCGGTGAGCAATGGAGTAATTATATTGATGACGTCCACCTGGAAACTTGAGACTCTTTTGAGATCCATTCATTAGAAACTAACATGAATCTGGTCTGGATAAGTGAAAGAGTCCTCATTCAGGAGCATGAAATCATACTCTCGATAGAACGTGTATGCGAAGACCAACACAGTGGACACCAAGCAGTAGACGGCCATGACAATGCTGAAATTTTGAATTTGGAAAGGTTAATAGAAAAGTATACGAACTAGTTCTGGAAAATCTGAAAGTTTTGGAAACTGGAATGAGTAGATATTTGTTGGATACAAAGGAGAGCAATAATCGGAGAAACGATTCGATTGATGGAAGCAACGAGAGCTTTGTAGATCATTGGAACGAAAAAGAAAAAGTGAATGACAATTTCAAGAAGGTGTCTGATAAAAAGTGAGAAAATTCGAGCCAGTTCACGATTTCGGTCAAATGTTGATCAAGCATCATACGACAACTGAAAATGGGTTGAAAGAAGATTTTTCAATCTAGGTAGCAGAATCAAATTCTCTGACCTTTAACACGTTATCCTCAATTTTATGCAAAACGTTTGACCTAAATGACACAGTTTTTGGTAGACGGCGGTCATCTTCATATCAATTGACCCACTTCCCAGTCATCATGTGGCCCAGCCACACGCTCACCCAATATGTTTTAATTTAGTTCACGCACAGAGAATCTAGGACATGTGGAGCATTCCTTACCTGCTGGCACTTCAAAATCAATATGTGTTCAGCACTTTTTTGGTTAATTTGTCCTAGATTCTCTATCACAATTTGTCACCTTCTTCTTGCCCTCTCACATCTGACTATTCCTCTCCGATTAAGGACACAAAGAGGCTCAAGGCTGTGCGCAAGATGTGTTCTGTGGAGAGTGTGGCTCAAGCACGAAAAACAGGGGGAAAACTATCAGAAAAGCAAATTACTGTCCATTGAGAACTCTCTGGAGGACACCTTGCAGACGCACGTCGACGCCTTCCTGTCGAGCAATGTGTGGGAACGAACCTTGCATCGTCTTGAGGATCGTCTCGATTCTTTTCTTCGTTTCGTTGCCGTGATCGTCGTCGTTGAATGCCTCGTCGGCGATGGAGAGAAGGCCTGGAAAGAGAATAGAGATAATTCAACATTTTTGAAAGTTCAAATCAGCCTTGAGAACGTTTACTTACAGACAAGGAAGATTCTTGGCATGTTCTGATTGTCCTGTCCGAAGAGAGCCGGGTCTTGTTTGTCGAAGAGGTCTGCGAGAGCTGTGTAGATGCATGGACTCTCTTCTTTGGCCGAGTACGTTGGCAGCCAGCTCAAGAACATCAGTCATCATGTGGCCCAGCCATTCAACCGATCTGGCTCACTGTAAGGACTACACGCTCACCCAATATGTTTTAATTTAGTTCACGCACAGAGAATCTAGGACATGTGGAGCATTCCTTACCTGCTGGCACTTCAAAATCAATATGTGTTCAGCACTTTTTTGGTTAATTTGTCCTAGATTCTCTATCACAATTTGTCACCTTCTTCTTGCCCTCTCACATCTGACTATTCCTCTCCGATTAAGGACACAAAGAGGCTCAAGGCTGTGCGCAAGATGTGTTCTGTGGCACAGCTGTCCGTTTCTCACAGATGTCCGCATCTCTCTTTCTATCATCGTTTTACCACTACTTGGACAAATCTAGTCTTCTTCCAATTTTTTAGTTTCCATTTACGTTTCCAAATTTTTCAATTCTTTGTTCACTCTATTCACCCGTTCTCGCTCAATTTTTCAGTCCTTGAACTTAAACGTTTTTTACCAGCTACACAGCAGAAAGCACAAAAAGCAGAGAAACGCAGAGAAATCGATATACCATCTTTCCGTTTGTGCAAAACAGCTGCCAACAGTATACGATGGGGAATCTTTTAGTTTTTAAACGTTTTTCTCAGTCTCCACAACAAAGATGCTCAACAGAAGATAAAAGCAAAGATGATTTTGAAAAATTGACAGAAATAGAGAAATCATCTACCCGATTGTTTCCCGAAACAAATGTCCACATTAAAACGATGGGGAATACCCTTCAAAGTTGTACATTTTTGCAGCTGCCTCCTGAGCTGTGATTTTATTGAATTGGTAATTTGGATTTTCAAACGCAAATACTAAATTCAGTTTTCAGGACAGAAGACGTGCCAGAGTTTGGAGAAAAATGTCGATATCTTGGTTGCGTGCTCAGTTTCAGATACCTATCGAGTACTTCTCAAAATTTTTCTGCTTTGCGAATGTCAGCGTTTTGTCTGTGAACACTTTGATAGAAGAAATGTGTGTTTTTCTTACTGGCAGTCCAAACGACGGGAGATGGACGACTAGACTTGTTCACATGTGTCCGCCAGTTTAGTGATCAGCTTCGGTAAACCCTCTTTGAGGATTGAATATCGTAATTGGTTGAAGGCATCAGATAGGTGACCCACGTATTTGACAAGGGACTGGAAATCCGTGTAGGAAATGGTTTCATGTGTGGGATCTTCCGGAAGTTTATGGAACTTTTGTTTGTTTGCAGGAGCGGACGTCAGTATTATCGATCAAAAGTCAATAATAAGTAGTAAGAGTAGGAGTAGGGAGGCAGGAATGCTCTTATTATCTATTCCCAAGAAATATATTGCTCTATTAAGTTTATAGATTGCACAATCGGCGAGCATATTCGATTGCGTTTTATGTCTTCTTCTCCATCATCGTTTTCTGTATCACTGACCCATTTCTCTGCACACGTCTACATGTTCCATTTCCAGAAAATTTTCGGAAAAATGAGCTATCGGCGAAGAAATGTCCCATGGCACCAATTTACTCCTTATCTGAAGATCGGTCCGACAACGTATCTGAAAAAGGTTCACAAGTTTAAGCAGACTACGGATCCAAAGATCAAATTAAGGCCGAAGATTGATCAGCCCTTCTGTCAAAACCATATTTTTGTGTGTAGAAGTGATTAAACTTACGGTTTCAAAAACTTGCAGTGATCAGATCAATATAAAAATTAAACACTTTGAACACTCAGGATTCACAAATTTTTTGGCTGACGGGGTCACCGTAATATGTCGCAATTCGTCACCTTCTTCTTGTCCTCCCACATCTGCTTATGTTTATCCGATGAAGGGCATAAAGAGGCTCGAGGCTATGCGCAAGATGTGTTCTGCGGCACAGCTGTCCGTTTCTCCCAGATGCCCGCATCTCTCTTTCTATCATCGTTTTACCACTACTTGGACATGACTAGTCTTCTTCCAATTTGTTTCTTTTATGTTTCCAAACTTTTGAATTCTTTCTTCACCCTGGGCTTCATTTCTCGCTCAATCATTTCTTCCTTAAATTTCGTTTCTTTTCAGATGAGCCCCCACGATACATCGCATTGGGCGCCGAGGTTACTATTCATAGTAGTGATACTGTTAGCACAATACACGAATACGCAAGTACTCACGCCATCGCAGATCATCATCTCCCACCGGAAACCCATTCATGCCACGTCGACGCGTGGAGAGATTCAAGGACAACCGGTGGCTGAAATCTGTTGTTCGTTGACTGGTGAGTAAGGATTAGAGGGGAAAATGGGGGGTTCTCAAAGAAAAGGGGTCGACGAAATTAGTAAGGGGCAACCCCTCGTAACCAGTCGGGCTCTTTTCTTTCCCAAACCACCATGTTCACCTTCAATCCGTCTACGAAATCAGACTTTCTACACTCCTGAACATGAGACAACTCTTTTGCAAGTCCAAAAGTTCTAAAGTTTATTCTAGGATCATCCCAATACACCCCACTGAACTCCTACTCCTACCAGGAAGACACTCAACAACACTCCTGGTCCCACGACGATCCGATCGTTCGTGGGGGTCATGGATGTGGTCTTCGTAATGCTGGCAATGAGAGCCCGCATCCTGCATCGAACATGGTCCACGGAAACAACAGTTGGTGGCCTCCGCTCTCCCGTGGTCTTCAACACAACGAAATCAACTTTACCATCGATTTAGAACAGGAATTCCACATCGCTTACGTTTGGATTCAGGTGGCCAATAGTACTCGTCCAAGACGTTGGAGTTTCGGGAGATTAACGGGTCACGGAAAAACCTACAAACCATGGTTCCTTTTCGCCGTTTTACCACTAGTGGAACACATCCCTCCGATCTTCTTCCAAATTCTCAGTCTCTATTTACTTTTCGATGTTTTCGAATTTTTCGAACGTTTTCTTTTAGTTCTTCAACTTTTAGTTCTTCTTCTTCACCGTCAACAGCTCGCAGCTCCCAAATCAACAGTTCGCAAAATGGGGACTAGAATGGGGACTGATTTTCATATCGCCTCCTATATGCCATCGGACAGCGTTGGTCATAGCAGAGCTTTCACAAGATCGAGATCACCTGTGGCACGTTTATGTAGGGCAAACCATTTTTTGAGGTTTCCCATTAAAACAATGTGGAATACTCTTGAAAGTTTTGAACTTTTGCAACTACCTCCTGAGCTTATTATAACTGTATTGAAGAATGTGAGTTTCCAAATTTTCAGGTTTGATTCTTGAATTCAATTTTTCAGTGTGACTTCCAACAATGTTACAAAGTTCGTCTGACCTGCAAATACTTGAATAACTTGATCAAAGAAAATCAAAAATCTTTGACTTCCAATGATTACTATTATATTGATTTGGTAATCTGGATTTTCAGACACACAGACTAAATTCAGTTTTCAGGAAAGAAAACGTGTCAGAGCTTGGAGAAACGGGGATCTTTATTGCTGGCGTTCTCATCTGCCTCAGATAATACCTGTTGAGTACGTCTCAAAATTTTTCTGCTTCGTGAATGCTAGAGTTTTGACTGTGAACAATTTGGACGAGGAAATGTGTGCTTTTCTCACTGAACAGGCAAAAAATAAAAAGCTCAGATTCGGGCAACTTTGCTTGTTTACCTCGGTATGGTTTTTTTTTATTAAAAGACTTCAAACTGATTTTTCAGCTCTCGGCATCCCACGAATCGATTTGCCAACTTTTAAAAGCCTCCAAATGCAGAGTTATCTTCTTTAAACTTGTAAAAAGCAAGTTAACATCGGTTCATTTTGAGATGGAACAGTTTAAAAATGTTTGTTTTCAAAAACGAATGTAATGTTCATTCATATAAAATTTCAGCTAAAATCACTCTGCTTTGAAATGGATGACAGTATTGGAGAGGAGTTTTTCGATTCCATTTTGAACGTTTGCAATGCAAAAAAGTTCATTTTTGATAAATGTGAGAGACTTCCACAGAGGTTTGTAAGGGATATGTTTGAGGTAAAGTAATAAGGGACTGTGGCGGTAATTCAGAATTTTTCCTTCAGAAATGGCTCAATGGATCTCGTGGATTTGAAGCAGTATGGATTATCACGCATCAAAATTTCAATTTCGACGAGGTTATTTCTGGATTGAACATTCGAAAGGTTGATGGTCTACATGGTCCATTGTCCAATAGATGGTCCATGAAGAATGTGAAAGGAGAGAAAGGTAAGAGTATGAGATTTTTTTTTGTATTTTCGAGATCAAGTTTGAATTTTCAACTCAAATTAAATGTTTCGAGAGTTTCGTTCGAAATTCCCAGATTAGAGTCTGAAATTGCAAGACTCGACTCTAAAAATTCGAGATTAGGGTTCGATTTTTCCTACCTCTATTCCTTTTTTCCAGCCACTATCACGATCAGCCGCCGCCGCTTCTCCTTCACCCTCGCCTTCAAAGTCAATGATCATCACGTCAGGGATATTCTTAACGGATTTCCTTTTTATGGGTAGTATCCCTTTCCGTCTTTTTTCCTGCAATAAATTTGTTTTTCTTATCACCCATTCCAAAGAAATATCCGTTGTTTCTTCTTCATCTTCTTCTCCATCAGTCCTCTGGTAGAACCACAATTTTATTGGCATCCAGTGTCTCCGGTTCCTCTTCCTCTTCTTCCTCTTCTTCCTCCTGTTTCTGATTTCTATTCGGCCTTTCTACTCTCTGTTCACCCATTTCTATATCATTTTCCGGAGCAACTCTCTCCCCGCTTCCGAAACACGGGAGGAAGCATAAGCGTTTCGGTTTTCTGGAACGAAGAAGAGATCGAAGTAAAACCCAATGAACAAATGGCGTTTGAGCCCTCATAAAGAATAGTGTTAGGTGCCATGCTCCACGATCCGCGTGCAATTTTTCTTCTTCCGATGGGCTCATTAAGACACTGGCTATCGTGAATAACATCATTACCTGAAAACAGATCAATAGAGAAAGATGACGATAGATCGATGCTTACGGCTTGGAAGACAACAACTTTTGTAATACGATCTAAAGTAGACGGATCGTTGGGACCAACTTTTTCTAAAGAATACACAGATTGTCTTTCGAGATTTTGTCTTGCGAAAAAGAACAATGCAGTCGTTATTGCAGGTGCGATAAGGTCATAGAGGTCGAGCTGAAAATCCAGTTATTTCTAATTTTCAAAAAAATAAACCCACATAAGCATGATCCGGATACAATTTACTTTCAGGTGTGATTGATTCCATTATGAAATATTCTCGACCAAAAGAGTAACCAGTTACGAAAACAGTCAGAACCATACACATTATTACATGAACGACTCTAAAAAATCTCAGCGATCGTAGGTAAGAATATTTTCATACGTTTCTTGAAGAATCGGAATGCAGTATTGGGTATGTGTGGCGATTTGTTGTAGACAAAGAACGGCTACGATTGGGGGAACAAGGCGATTTATTGTGAAAGTTGCAGATTTCAGAAGATAAAAACTGTTTAGCTGATCTTTGAAAATTGTCGCATTGAACACAGTGGATCCTGATACAAATCTAAACAATTTTCAGTTACACCGGTTAAGTTCAAAAAAAATTTACGTTTGAAAACTGGCAAAATGAATAACTCCAGCAACACACCCAATCAACGACAGATACCAAATAACAAAGTATCCAGGAAGTTGACGATCCTTCGACATCCTACTCATTCTAAAATAGATCATCCGGGGAACGTAGAATATGAATGTAGCTAAACAAAGATAAGATGTGGCCATTAGTCCTCCATTATGAACGTATTCTTCATTCAGATTCATTATTTCTGATATGTTTCTATCATCAGAATCAGGCGAACTTCCATTGCTCATCAGTTCGGTGTAATTTGAGAGCTCTGTTTCAATCTAGAAGAACCTCCCGGTTAGTTTTCATAAACTGAAAAACTTACTGTATTGCGAATAGTTTCATTGGAAAAAAACCAATCTTCTGGGGAGTTAGAGTTTAATCTGAAAAACATTATTATTGTAGAAGAGACTGAATCAACATACATATCTTCAATTGCTGATGAATTTTCAGACATTTTTAGAAGAAACTGAAGAACTGAGAAAATCAGTGGTTTGGTTTGGAATAGGAAAATACATCAGTACCTGAAAGTATGTATACGTCAAAGATATGTTGCTAGGTGCAGGTGGATTTTCAAAAAAACTTCAGGAGTTTTGGTTATGTCAAAAAGTAATTAGAAAATAGCCTGAAAATAATAAAAAATTTCAGTGGGAGTGAACTGGTTCAGTGAAAAATGATCATTGATGAAGTCTGACAATACGGTATTCGTGCGGTAAAGCAGACAAATTCGAAACTGATGATTACTTTTTACTCTAGTTTATAGAAATTTTTCTCAATTATCTTCGCTAGTAATACGGACCGTCTAGATCTTGTGAGACTACAATTCAGATTCATTTTTAGGATTGGACTGAAAAATCCTCATTATCAACGATGAAACTGGAAGAAATACAGACTCATTGCCAATAAAAAGTGTACAATCCGAACTAATCGGAACCTCAGAATCTAAATAATCTGAATACGGAAAATCGTAACGTCTTTCTGGTTTTGTTCCTTGGTCCATGTGCACTTTGCAAATCCTGAAACAGCTGAAATCAGCATTTTTCAGGTATCCTGTGACAAAACTAATTAAAAATGGTCCTGAAAATGTGTCATGTGATACCAAGAAAACTGATCTATTTTTAGACGAATTCTCCAGAAGAGTTCAATTTTCGAAGAATGGACGTTAACAAGTTTATGCGAAGACACCAAATAAATGAGAATGAGACTGAAACGTATGCAAGCAAAAAAAAAGTTTTCATTCAAGATTATCGCCCATCAATGATGGCGTTGAACTGCTCCGACATCTGGGATAATGTGAATCTTGTTATGATCCAAAGTTTCCATTGTGTTTGCTTCCTTACTTTCTTCATCTCTCATCATTCTTCTCACTTGGCTCATTGGTTCGTGGGTGTTGATTCAATTCGACTCCAATATTAGCAGTTGAGACTTTCTCTCCTGAATGACAACAAATCAAGAAACAGATTCGAGTCGATTTACGGGAACGGAGGAGGGATTTGAAGAGAACAAAGTGGACAACCGGGGTTTGAGCTGTGATGTAGAAGTAGTACCAAACGTCTGCTTTGCTATCCAGATGGATTTCGTCTTCTCTTGATGGACTCCACACGATTGCACAAATGGCAAAGAATACCATGATCTAAAATAAAGCTACAGTAACGGTATCAGAATAGCTAATACCAATTGGAAGACAACAACTTTGGAGACTCTATCAAGAGTGGTGGGTCCGTTTGGTCCGTATTTCTCAGTGGTGTAAAGATCCTGACGGGCGATTGTATATTTGGCAATGAAGAAGAGGAAAGCGGTGAGCAATGGAGTAATTATATCGATGACGTCCACCTAGAAACTTGAGACTCTTTCGAGATCTATTCATAAGAAACTAACATTAATCTGATCGGGATAACTGAAGGTGTCCTCATTCAGGAGCATGAAATCATACTCTCGATAGAACGTGTATACGAAGACCAACACAGTGCTCACCAAGCAGTAGAGAACCATGACAATGCTGAAAATTAGAATTAGGAAAGGTTAATAGAAAAGTATACGAACTAGTTCTGGAAAATCTGAAGGTTTTGGAAACTGGAATGAGTTGATATTTGTTGAATACAAAGGAGAGCAATAATCGGAGAAACGATTCGATTGATGGAAGCAACGAGAGCTTTGTAGATCATTGGAACGAAAAAGAAAAAGTGAATGACAATTTCAAGAAGGTGTCTGATAAAAAGTGAGAAAATTCGAGCCAGTTCACGATTTCGGTCAAATGTTGATCAAGCATCATATGACAACTGAAAATGGGTCGAAAGAAGATTTTTCAATCAAGGTAGCAGAATCAAATTCTCTGACCTTTAGCACGTTATCCTCAATTTTATGCAAAACGTTTGACCTAAATGATACAGTTTTTGGTAGATGGCGGTCATCTTCATATCAATTGACCCACTTCCCAGTCATCATATGGCCCAGCCATTCAACCGATCTGGCTCATTGTAAGGACTACACGCTCACCCAATATGTTTTAATTTAGTTCACGCACAGAGCATCTAGGACATGTGGAGCATTCCTTACCTGCTGGCACTTCAAAATCAATATGTGTGCAGCACTTTTTTGGTTAATTGGTCCTAGATTCTCTATCACAATTTGTCACCTTCTTCTTGCCCTCTCACATCTGACTATTCTTCTCTGATTAAGGACACAAAGAGGCTCGAGGCTATGCGCAAGATGTGTTCTGCGGCACAGCTGTCCGTTTCTCCCAGATGCCCGCATCTCTCTTTTTATCATCGTTTTACCACTACTTGGACATATCTAGTGTTCTTCCAATTTTGTAGTTTCCATCTACGTTTCCAAATTTTTCAATTCTTTGTTCACTCTATTCACCCGTTCTCGCTCGATTTTTCAGTTCTTGAACTTAAACGTTTTTTTACCAGCTACACAGCAGATACACAAAAATCAGAGAAACGCAGAGAAATCGATATACCATCTTTCCGTTTGTGCAAAACAGCTGCCAACAGTATACGATGGAGAATCGTTTAGTTTTTAAACGTTTTTCTCAGTCTTCACAACAAAAATGCTCAAAAAAAGATAAAATCAAAGAAGATTTTGAAAAATTGACAGAAATAGAGAAATCATCTACCCGATTGTTTCCCGAAACAAATGTCCACATTAAAACGATGGGGAATACCCTCCAAAGTTGTACATTTTTGCAACTACCTCCTGAGCTGTGATTTTATTGAATTGCTAATTTGGATTTTCAAACGCAAATACTAAATTCAGTTTTCAGGACAGAAGACGTGCCAGAGTTTGGAGAAAAATGTCGATGTCTTGGTTGCGTGCTCAGTTTCAGATACCTATCGAGTACATCTCAAAATTTTTCTGCTTTGCGAATGTCAGCGTTTTGTCTGTGAACACTTTGAACGAAGAAATGTGTGTTTTTCTTACTGGGAGTCCAAACGACGGGAGATCGACGACTAGACTTGTTCACATGTGTCCGCCAGTTTAGTGATCAGCTTCTGCTAACAGAATAAGATGGGTTCAGGTTGAAATGGGGGAAGTGTTTCATATCGTTAGAGGGCTTAACAACTAACGGCTCTTAGAATCTTTAGAATTGATGATGAACACATAATGACAATAATATCAACACAGAAACATTATGGGGGATAACTATAATAATAGAGAAAACGAAAATATAAAAGAATAATATATATAGAAAAAACGGGGACAACTATTAGGACCAGACGGGGAGGTGGAAGAACAAACAAAATGAAAAAAGAGGAACTGATGATGATGATAAGAGAAGATAAAGATGATTAACAAAGGGAGGCAAACACCAAGAGAGTGTGGCTCAAGCACGAAAAACAGGGGGAAAACTATCAGAAAAGCAAATTACTGTCCATTGAGAACTCTCTGGAGGACACCTTGCAGACGCACGTCGACGCCTTCCTGTCGAGCAATGTGTGGGAACGAACCTTGCATCGTCTTGAGGATCGTCTCGATTCTTTTCTTCGTTTCGTTGCCGTGATCGTCGTCGTTGAATGCCTCGTCGGCGATGGAGAGAAGGCCTGGAAAGAGAATAGAGATAATTCAACATTTTTGAAAGTTCAAATCAGCCTTGAGAACGTTTACTTACAGACAAGGAAGATTCTTGGCATGTTCTGATTGTCCTGTCCGAAGAGAGCCGGGTCTTGTTTGTCGAAGAGGTCTGCGAGAGCTGTGTAGATGCATGGACTCTCTTCTTTGGCCGAGTACGTTGGCAGCCAGCTCAAGAACATCAGTCATCATGTGGCCCAGCCATTCAACCGATCTGGCTCACTGTAAGGACTACACGCTCACCCAATATGTTTTAATTTAGTTCACGCACAGAGAATCTAGGACATGTGGAGCATTCCTTACCTGCTGGCACTTCAAAATCAATATGTGTTCAGCACTTTTTTGGTTAATTTGTCCTAGATTCTCTATCACAATTTGTCACTTTCTTCTTGCCCTCTACCATCTGACTATTCCTCTCCGATTAAGGACACAAAGAGGCTCAAGGCTGTGCGCAAGATGTGTTCTGGGGCACAGCTGTTCGTTTCTCACAGATGTCCGCATCTCTCTTTCTATCATCGTTTTACCACTACTTGGACAAATCTAGTGTTCTTCCAATTTTGTAGTTTCCATCTATGTTTCCAAATTTTTCAATTCTTTGTTCACTCTATTCACCCGTTCTCGCTCAATTTTTCAGTTCTTGAACTTAAACGTTTTTTACCAGCTACACAGCAGAAAGCACAAAAAGCAGAGAAACGCAGAGAAATCGATATACCATCTTCCCGTTTGTGCAAAACAGCTGCCAACAGTATACGATGGGGAATCTTTTAGTTTTTAAACGTTTTTCTCAGTCTCCACAACAAAGATGCTCAATAGAAGATAAAAGCAAAGATGATTTTGAAAAATTGACAGAAATAGAGAAATCATCTACCCGATTGTTTCCCGAAACAAATGTCCACATTAAAACGATGGGGAATACCCTTCAAAGTTGTACATTTTTGCAGCTGCCTCCTGAGCTGTGATTTTATTGAATTGGTAATTTGGATTTTCAAACGCAAATACTAAATTCAGTTTTCAGGACAGAAGACGTGCCAGAGTTTGGAGAAAAATGTCGATATCTTGGTTGCGTGCTCAGTTTCAGATACCTATCGAGTACTTCTCAAAATTTTTCTGCTTTGCGAATGTCAGCGTTTTGTCTGTGAACACTTTGATAGAAGAAATGTGTGTTTTTCTTACTGGCAGTCCAAACGACGGGAGATGGACGACTAGACTTGTTCACATGTGTCCGCCAGTTTAGTGATCAGCTTCGGTAAACCCTCTTTGAGGATTGAATATCGTAATTGGTTGAAGGCATCAGATAGGTGACCCACGTATTTGACAAGGGACTGGAAATCCGTGTAGGAAATGGTTTCATGTGTGGGATCTTCCGGAAGTTTATGGAACTTTTGTTTGTTTGCAGGAGCGGACGTCAGTATTATCGATCAAAAGTCAATAATAAGTAGTAAGGGTAGGAGTAGGGAGGCAGGAGGGAGGCAGGAATGCTCTTATTATCTATTCCCAAGAAATATATTGCTCTATTAAGTTTATAGATTGCACAATCGGCGAGCATATTCGATTGCGTTTTATGTCTTCTTCTCCATCATCGTTTTCTGTATCACTGACCCATTTCTCTGCACACGTCTACATGTTCCAATTCCTGAAAATTTTCGGAAAAATGAGCTATCGGCGAAGAAATGTCCCATGGCACCAATTTACTCCTTATCTGAAGATCGGTCCGACTACGTATCTGAAAAAGATTCACAAGTTTAAGCAGACTACGGATCCAAAGGTCAAATTGAGGCCGACGATTGATCAGCCCTTCTGTCAAGACCATATTTTTGTGTGTAGAAGTGATTAAACTCACAGTTTCAAAAACTTGCAATGATCAGATCAATATAAAAATTAAACACTTTGAACACTCAGGATTCACAATTTTTTTTAACTGACGGGGTCACCGTAATATGTCGCAATTCGTCACCTTCTTCTTGTCCTCCCACATCTGCTTATGTTTATCCGATGAAGGGCATAAAGAGGCTCGAGGCTATGCGCAAGATGTGTTCTGCGGCACAGCTGTCTGTTTTTCCCAGGTGTCCTCATATCTCTTTCTATCTTATTTTTACCACCACTTGGACATATCTAGTCTTCTTCCAATTTGTTTCTTTTAAGTTTCCAAACTTTTGAATTCTTTCTTCACCCTGGGCTTCATTTCTCGCTCAATCATTTCTTCCTTAAATTTCGTTTCTTTTCAGATGAGCCCCCACGATACATCGCCTTGGGCGACGAGGTTACTATTCATAGTAGTGATACTGTTAGCACAATACACGAATACGCAAGTACTCACGCCATCGCAGATCATCATCTCCCACCGGAAACCCATTCATGCCACGTCGACGTGTGGAGAGATTCAAGGACAACCGGTGGCTGAAATCTGTTGTTCGTTGACTGGTGAGTAAGGATTAGAGGGGAAAATGGGGGGTTCTCAAAGAAAAGGGGTCGACGAAATTAGTAAAGGGCAACCCCTCGTAACCAGTCGGGCTCTTTTCTTTCCCAAACTCCCATGTTCACCTTCAATCCGTCTACGAAATCAGACTTTCTACACTCCTGAACTTGAGACAACTCTTTTGCAAGTCCAAAAGTTCTAAAGTTTATTCTAGGATCATCCCAATACACCCCACTGAACTCCTACTCCTACCAGGAAGACACCCAACAACACTCCTGGTCCCACGACGATCCGATCGTTCGTGGGGGTCATGGATGTGGTCTTTGTAATGCTGGCAATGAGAGCCCGCATCCTGCATCGAACATGGTCCACGGAAACAACAGTTGGTGGCCTCCGCTCTCCAGTGGTCTTCAACACAACGAAATCAACTTTGCCATCGATTTAGGACAGGAATTCCACATCGCTTACGTTTGGATTCAGGTGGCCAATAGTACTCGTCCAAGACGTTGGAGTTTTGGGAGATTAACGGGTCACGGAAAAACCTACAAACCATGGTTCCTTTTCGCCGTTTTACCACTAGTGGAACACATCCCTCCGATCTTCTTCCGAATTCTCAGTCTCTATTTACTTATCGATTTTATCGAATTTTTCTTTTTAGTTCTTCAACTTTTATTTTTAGTTTTTCTTAAAGGGGGTAAGACAGCTCGCAAAATGGGGACTAGAATGGGGACTGATTTTCATATCGCCTCCTATAGGCCATCGGACCGTGTTGGTCATAGCAGAGCTTTCACAAGATCGAGCTCACATGTGGCACGTTTATGTAGAGCAAACCATTTTTTGAGGTTTCCCATTAAAACAATGTGGAATACTCTTGAAAGTTTTGAACTTTTGCAACTACCTCCTGAGCTTATTATAACTGTATTGAAGAATGTGAGTTTTCAAATTTTCAGGTTTGATTCTTGAATTCAATTTTCCAGTGTGACTTCCAACAATGCTACAAAGTTCGTCTGACCTGCAAATACTTGAATAACTTGATCAAAGAAAATCAAAAATCTTTGACTTCCAATGATTACTATTATATTGATTTGGTAATCTGGATTTACAGACACACAGACTAAATTCAGTTTTCAGGAAAGAAAGCGTGTCAGAGCTTGGAGAAACGGGTATCTTCATTGCTGGCGTTATCATCTGCCTCAGTTAATACCTGTTGAGTACATATCAAAATTTTTCTGCTTCGTGAATGTCAGAGTTTTGGCTGTGTCCGCTTTGGACGAGGAAATGTGTGTTTTTCTTACTGAACATGCAAGAAATAAAAAGCTCAGGTTTGGGAAACTTTGCTTGTTCACCTCGGTATGGTTTTTGAGGATGTTTTCAAAATTTGAAACTGATTTTTCAGATCTCGGCATCCCACGAATCCATTTGTCAACTTTTGAAAGCCGTCAAATGTAAAGTTATCTTTTTTAAACATGTGGAAAGCAAATTGACATCAGCTCATTTCGAGATGGAACAGTTTAAAAATGTTTGTTTTCAAAAAAGAATATGTTTTCATATCAAATTTCAGCTAGAATCACTCTGCTTTGAAAGGGATGATAGTATTGGAAAGGAGTTTTTCGAGTCCATTTTGAGCGTTTGCAATGCAAAAAAGTTCATTTTTGATAAATGTGAGAGACTTCCACAGAGGTTTGTAAGGGATATGTTTGAGGTAAAGTAATAAGAGACTGTGGCGGGAAATTCGAAATTTTTCCTTCAGAAATGGCTCAATGGATCTCGTGAATTGGAAGCAGTATGGCTTATCACGCATCAGAATTTCAATTCCGACGAGATTATTTCTGGATTGAGAATTCGAAAGGTTGATAACTCTAAATGGTCCATGAAGAATGTGAAAGGAGAGAAAGGTAAGAGTATGAGATTTTTTTTTGTATTTTTCAGATCAATTTTGAATTTTCAAACTCAAATTAAATGTTTCAAGAGTTTCTTTCGAAATTCCCAGATTAGAGTCTGAAATTGCAAGATTCGACTCTGAAAATTCGAGATTAGGGTTCGTTTTTTCCTACCTCTATTCCTTTTTTCCAGCCACTATCACGATCTACCGCGGCCTCTCCTCCTTCACCCTCGCCTTCAAAGTCAATGATCATCACGTCAGGGATATTCTTAACGGATTTCCTTTTTATGGGTAGTATCCCTTTCCGTCTTTTTTCCGGAAGAAGTACGTTGTTGTTTACAAATTTCTGTGTGGGAAACTGTTATGGGCGGAGCCTAGAAAGGTTTTTACAAAAAAATTGCACAATTTTTCCTTGCGATGCATATTGAATAGACAGTAATGACTTTGATTTTATTGAATTGGTGTATTGGATTTTCAAACGCACATACAAATTCAGTTTTCAGGACAGAAGACGTGCCAGAGTTTGAAGAAAAATGTCGATATCTTGGGTGCGTGATCAGTTTCAGATACCTATCGAGTACATCGTTATTGTTTGTTTATTCAAAAAGGGTAAAAAACCACTAACACTTGAATTTAGATAAAATAGAGACTAATGGCTAAGACAGCAGTAATAATTAGAAGACGAAAAACAGGAAGGGGGGATTAATAATTAGAAGAGTTCAAAGTAAGGAAATGTTAAAAATTGTAAGTAGACAACCTAGATTAAAATCCATTTAAAAATAGCGAGTTCCAGCAGTTGATAGCTCTATTAGAGAGTATCTGACTGGATAGTTTGGAAGAGTTCTTCGTAAGCGATCTAACATAATATTGATGACGTCTCAAAAATGCAGAATTATTCCATAGTTCCAAAATAGGTTCGTCAATAATAACCTCCTTACTAACTACATATAAGTTTGTATATAAAAATTAAATCTCCAATCAATCAACACATCTCAAAATTTTTCTGCTTTGTGAATGTCAGCGTTTTGCCTCTGAACACTTTGGGCAAAGAAATGTGTGCTTTTCTTACTGAACGTGCAAAGAATAACAAGCTCGGATTCGAACAACTTCGCTTGTTTCACTCGGTTTGGTTTTTGAGGATATGTTTCAATATACTTCAAACTTATTTTCCAGTTCTCGGTATCCCACGAATCCATTTGCCAACGTTTTGAAAGCCGCCAAATGCAGAGTTATCTTTTTTAAACATGTGAAAAGAAAATTGAGATCGGTTCATTTTGATGGAACAGTATAAAAAAGATCATAAAAAGATCATCGAATAAAAAGATCAAGCACAAAAAAGCAGGGGGGAAGCAATTGTAAGCAAATTACTGTCCATTGAGAACTCTCTGGAGGACACCTTGCAGACGCACGTCGACGCCTTCCTGTCGAGCAATGTGTGGGAACGAACCTTGCATCGTCTTGAGGATCGTCTCGATTCTTTTCTTCGTTTCGTTGCCGTGATCGTCGTCGTTGAATGCCTCGTCGGCGATGGAGAGAAGGCCTGGAAAGAGAATAGAGATAATTCAACATTTTTGAAAGTTCAAATCAGCCTTGAGAACGTTTACTTACAGACAAGGAAGATTCTTGGCATGTTCTGATTGTCCTGTCCGAAGAGAGCCGGGTCTTGTTTGTCGAAGAGGTCTGCGAGAGCTGTGTAGATGCATGGACTCTCTTCTTTGGCCGAGTACGTTGGCAGCCAGCTCAAGAACATCTCGACGACCTGGAATCAAGGAAAAAATTATATTTAGAAACTGAAAAAGGTTCGTTTACCTCAGCGAATTTCTCAGGCGGCATCGGCACGTTAGCGATAATCTTGGCGTATGCAGAAATCGCATTCTCGGTGGCAACATTGTTCTCTTTGGTGGCGCGTGCATCATCGTGTTGAATCATCTCTGCGAGTGGATCCAAGCAGTTCATAATCTCGTTCTTGTAATCCGGGACCTGGTGATATCTGATGGCCATGGCTCCGAATCCGTAGCTGGCGGCTTGGCGAACTTCTGGATAATTATCGTCCAATAATTTGTGCATAACTGGAATCAACTTCGGGAAACGGGTTGGCAAGTGTCCGACACCGAACTCGATGGCATCGTTGAGCAACCGCATTCCCCATTGACGCTGTAATCGATTGGAGCCCTCGGTGAGCTGGATGGCGCAGTCGAACACGTTGAGCATGCTCTCGAAAATGTCTCCCTTGAACTCCTTCATGAGCGAGTGAGTCAAATCGGAGATGGCTCCAAGGCACGAGGCCTCCAACTCCATGAAGTAGTCGAGCTCCTCCTTGGCCTCCCCATTGTGAGTGTCCTCGTCTTCCGCTGGCCCATATCTTCTTCTCTTTTCGTTCTTCTCGATTTTCTCGACAAGCAAATTGATTTTTTTTGAAGAAGTTTCAAGAATAAAAATGATCTCGGCCATTTGTTTGGAAAATTCTTTTCCGAAGTCAGTGGAGCTCGTCGCCGAATCGGTGAGCGATTCTGAAAAATAGTCAATGTTTAGAAAGTTTTAAGCTAATACTATCGAAAAAATGAAACTAAGACTCGGGGTTTGCACTGTGTCGATTTACAAGACTCCGCCCACAAAACAAGATGCGTTGTTGTTTTTGTTTCGTGGGCGGGACCTCATAAATCGACACAGTGAAAACACTGAGTCTCAGTTTCATTTTTGCGACAGTGAAACGCTTCTTTCGTCATGTACTCTGATTCCGATGGGTTTCTATCAGGTGCCGATTTTTTTAATTTCTACCTGAATTTCACAAATTTTCACAGCTTCATTCGTAAGTTTATTTTCCAAATTTGATTTTGTTTTGGAAAAATGTTTTTTGCTCGTTTCTCTTGAAACGGTAGTACACACAACCCGCTGTCTACCTACAGTACCGCTCAATAGTATATCAACTTTTTGGGGGGACGAGGGGGGAAACTTTTTTGAGAAAAGGTGTAACTTTCAAATTTTACCAGAACATTTCTGGGATGACCAAAAACATGTCTGCCAATTTTTATGTATGTATCTGAAAAATTGATTATTTTGTGATCGAATAGGTGATATGGCAAAAAAAAGTTAAATTCCAAAAATTTTCGGTAAAACATTCACATATTCACAGAAACAAGGTTTATTTTATTAAACTAGGACTAATCAAATTATAAAACCTCATTTCAGTGAAGAGATGAATGCCCTCCTGAGATTATCTACAAACCAAGTTTTTTTTCCAAATCACCTTTTCGCTCACAAAATTCAGTTTTGTGGACATGTGCATAAAAATTGGCAGAATGGGCTTGATATTGCCACAAATATTGTTTCAAAATTTGAGGTTCATACCTGTTCTCATGAAAAAGTTATGCCTAAAAAAGAAAAAGTTGATATCCTATTGAGTGGTACTGTATGTATCAAGTGCTGCAAACAAGCCGAAAATTCGAGAGAAGGAACAAAAAATTCTGTTAAAACACGGAGATTCTCGGCGAAACTTTCCAAAAAATCGGAAAAATTGAGTGCAGAAGACTACTCGAAACTAGTACAACAAAAAAATACAAACCTCCACGCTTTGTAGCGAAAAAACCGTAGCACATGAGGACGGCGTAGAGCGTTATCAATACAAGAACGCCAAACAAAATAATATTGCCGGTGTACAACTGCCAATCGTTCATTCTGAAATAAAACATATTATGGCATGGGGTTACAAACGGGGATATATTGCATGTTGCAGAACGAACAAAACAGATCCAAAAAGGATGACAAAAATTTTTCAAACTGCCACAAACTGCCTTCATTGCGTTACGAGACCCAAGTAGAAACTTGTTTGCTGCGCCTTTAATGTCTACAGTAACGCGGATTGTTCTTCCTTACCATTGGGCTTTTTCCCTATTTCTTTTTTTCACTTTTTCTCATTTCTTATTTTCCTTTTCTCACCTATTTTTTCGCTTGTAATTTTCCAACTCTAGATAGGACTGACGAACGTTGTAATGGGTTCTGCCTCGGTCATCTTCAATCGTGATATCCTCCTTTCCAGCCACATCCACTATCCGAACTTTCTGTTTGAAAAGGGTCCCTTGTTTGAAATTTTCATCGATAAATCGAACTAGGAGATCGGTTCGCGCCCACAGTTTCTCATCCCTTCGACTATCTTCCTCGTCATATTTCGATTTCTTTGAAGAAGAAGCAGTAGAAGGTTCCTCATACTTTTCTCTCTCCTTTTCAATTCGCTCCTTCTCCTTATCATACTCATTCTTATTCAGGCATTTCGAATCTCGTTCATACTCCTTCGCACCAACCGCAACAGCCACAATTTTCTTCAATCTTCTCTTCCTTGGAATTGCTATCTGTCCCTTTCTTTTATTACCATCTGGATGCCTAGGCGTGGCTCCGAGGCCAAGTCCAGGAGGCCGCCGATTCGGAAGTTTCAGCGCAACTTTCTGTGGATTCTTCCCTATTCCATCACCATCTTTCCAGTTACATCCTCTGAGAATCGCAAGTCCGAAACTTTCGATAGAGATCGCTGAATAATCGGCGTCCTCATTGGCTTCCTGGCCTTCGTCGACTACAATCTTCTCTCCGGCAGCTTCCGTTGAGTTTTCAGCGTTTAAACCGTTAGGAACAACGAGTGTCAGCTTCGCACGCTCTTCCTCTGTCAACGTTCCGACTTTTTCCTTCTCGAGCAACTTATGTGTCCGCCAGTCACGTTCGACCACCATCGGAATTACAGCCGATTCTTTTGCACGGTCCACATCACCTCTGAAATTTAGATATTTTGAAAACTCAGGACATGGAATATAAACTAACTGAATATCTCCATCTTCAAAATGAGTCATCTTTCTTCGCTTCGCGGCTCGTTCCATTTCATCCCTCTCTCGTTCTTCATCACTGTCAACATCAGCTGGAAATGAATTTCTAGATTTAATTGATTTCTTAGCTTTACAAAACTCACCATCAATGACTACAACTGGTGCTGGTGGCTGGAACTTGTTCTCCTTTCGTTTTTTGACACCAAGCGAGATTTTCAGCATTGCTCCGGTGACTGAAGATGCTTGTTTATTTTTCTGAAAATAAGTGATTTTGGGAATAGGAAGATTATTCATAGGACGATCTAGAAAGAAGTTAGTAAAAATTCTGACCATGAGTGAGGAAAATATCAGTTATTAGCTGATAAGGAACAGGAAGCCCTCGCTGAAAATTTGAAATAAAACACTGTGGCCGAGAAAAATTTGGCAATTGCTCTTTGACTACACCACTCTTTGACTACACCCACTCTTAGACTACATTTTTCTCTTTGACTGCACAGTCAGAAATATGAAATTACCTAATTTTACTGAAAATCAGGCTTACAAAGATGTAAAAGATATTTATTTGGTATCAAGTGACATTTAAAGGCATTTCTAAGCCTGATTTTCAGTAAAATTAGGTATTTTCATATTTCTGAATGTGTAGTCAAAGAGCACATGTAGTCAAAGAGACAAGTGTAGTCAAAGAGAAAAGTGGAGTCAAAGAGACTTTGGAGTCAAAGAGAATGTGGAGTCAAAGAGTGGGTGTAGTCAAAGAGTGGTGTAGTCAAAGAGCAATTGCCGAAAAATTTTCTTCCCCGCCTCTTCAATTGCAGCGAGTGCAGCGGAGCGAGGGCTTCCTGTTTTTTTTTAATTTGCCTAATAAAACGAAGAGACTTTCAAATGGAAAAGCAAATTTATCGAAAATTAAATCGATCGAATTAATCGAAAAAAAATTAATCGAAAGTAGACTAAGTACGGTAACTTTCAAAAGAAACATAAATAAACGACTGGTCTCGAACCGATTCGTTTCCAGCTTCAAACCTTGAAATTTCGAAAAACATTATCTCCAATTTTAATTCATTTCATTAGAATTTCTCCTAGAACTTTGAATCTATTGTTTTCTTCTAGTTTTCCACGTTTTAAAAACAATTCTTCGCGAAACTCGTATTCTAAATATTTTGCCACGTCATCTGACCAGTTAAATAGCTATTATTCAACTTTTTCAAGTTTCATCGCGCTCCATTGCGAACTTGGGAAAATTCAAAATTTTGATCTTTACCGCTCACTTTTTTCTCATGTATTGTGGCGGTAAAATGCAGCTGGACTTGCGCCACCGCACTCCTGTGGTAAAAGGGCCCTAAACGGTGATTTTTCCACTGGAGTGCGGTGGAGCAAGTTTACCTACATTTTACCGCCACAATAGGTTACGTAGAAACCATAAAATCAACAAAATTATTATATTTGACGTGACCTATATGGGAAAAAAAGTGAGTGGGAAAGATCAAAATTTTGAATTTTCCCAAGTTCGCAATGGAGCGCGGTGAAACTTGGGAAAATCAGATAATAGCTACTTCATCCAGTATTGCTCATGCTAAAATGCTCTATCGACTCAAATTGTCTTCTATTGCCCATGCTAAAATTTCCTATCGTCTCAAATAATCTTGTATTGCTGATGCTAAAATTTCCTATCGTCTCAAATAATCTTGTATTGCTCATGCTAAAATTTTATATTGGCTCAAATTGAGACCGTTCAAATTGGGAAGAACGCTAATCAGGAAGAAACAAATCGCGGAGAAAAGAATTTGCAAGAATGTGCAAAAGCCACTACGTCTGAATACACAAAAGCACCAAAAATACTGTAAAAATGCTGTAAACCGTAATTTTTTAATTCATAATTTTTTAAAAAGTACGGTTTACAAAATTTTTACTGTATTTTTGGTGTTTTGGTGCAATGAGACGTGGTGGTTTTAAATTCTTCCCGATTTGCAAGGTCTCCTCAAATTCTCTTGTATTGCTCATGCTAAAATTGTGTATAACTTGTATTCCTCAAGAGCTTTTGCTAAATATAATTCTCCGAAATTTCGATGGTTCTATATTTACAGGCAAAACTATGAGTAAACCGAAAATCGATCTTCTAACGGTTTTTCCCGGCCGTAAAAATCCGAAAATCGCCGATGAGTCTGAACTTCGCACTGCTAAGTAAGCGGTTCGAGAATTTTCTGAAAAATTTCCATATTTTTTAGACGAGTCACACGCCAATCTTCCGGAGGATCACTACACAATTTGCGAATACACCGGTGAAAGAATCGCTTACAAAACTGTATCTGCTGCACGAAAACGCGTTACTGTAGGTGTTGGCAGAGTCGTTGGTTTAAGAAAAAAGCATTTTGAGTACTCACCAGAGATAGCGAGCCCAAAGCGGAAAGTGGCAAAGCAAGAAAAGACGTCGAAAAGATCAGTAAGGCCAAGAAAAGCGCCTACGGCTAGATCACCACCGCTAGAAACTACAGCGGCACCAGCAGAACATGCAAGAGCACCCACTCCACCTATTTTCAAATCCCCAGAAAATGTGAGATTAAACAAGGATTCCGGGCAGAATTTTGCGCTGATTCTGAATATCATAATGAAATCGCTCAAAAATGCCTCCAACACCCTGGAAAACCGCTTCAAAGCCTTTAAAGTCTATTTGAAGCGGTTTTTCGGGGTGTTGGAGGTATTTTTGAGTTTTCGTCATGATATTCGGAATCAGCGCAAAATTCCACATCCCAAAAATTATATTTTCAGATTCCAGTGACACCTCAACCACCAATATCCAGTTCTTTTGAATCCGAGCGCGGCGACTCATCTTCCGATGGATTTCTCGATGGCCATTTGTCTGGAGATTTGATATCGAACTTTAACGAGGCTCTTTTTGACCTTGTCGATGATACTGTGACAGAAGAAAATGATGATACGGATGAGACAGTAAAGATTCGCGGAATGTATTCCAAGGAAGACGCGATGCCAGTTACGTTCTTGGGAAAACTTGCTAACGTGAGTGTCAAAACGGCGATTTTCTACTATATAAATTGAGATTTTTCAATCGAAACTTATACCGAAATGTAGAACTCGATGAGATCTACAAAATGACAAATAACATGCCAATATTTATTGAATCAATTTAGTGCTGGCCGCAAGGAAACAAAAAACACCATTTTCTATGTCATTTTGTAGATCTCATCGAGTTCTACATTTTCATATTAGTTTCGATTGAAAAATCTCAATTTATATGGGAGAAAATAGCTTGCAAAAAAATTATTCCAGGAATACGACAACTTCGACTTCACAACAGTCTGCGATCGCATCACAAACCTTGCATGTTTCCACAAATCGCACGAAGAATCGTTGATTCCACTTCTGAAACTCGTTGATCGGGATGTCACAAAGAAACTGACAACAGTGAATATCAAGAACTTTTACAAGCATGAACTCATTCCAGCCATGGAAAACTTGAAGGTGTTCCAGGAGGAACCGGACAAGTTTCACGACTCTAACAAAGGACAGTTCGAGTTATACATCGAGGAAGATTACATTGTGGAAGTTCCATTGCCACCGAGGCCACAAATCTTCCCGTACCAAATGCGAAACAGAGAGTTGGCGTAAGTTTGGCGTTTCGTCTTTACTTTCATCAATCGCTTTTTCAGATCGATCGCAGAGAAGCACAGTCAAGAAAGCGAGAAACGTTTCATCGAAGAAGAAGCGCGTATTCAAGAAGAAGAGAGGCGTCAGGCGGAGCATCGGAGAGCTCAGTACGAGCTAATGATCAGAGAGACGGAAGAGAGACGCAGAATGCGATTGGAACAACTCCAGCAACACTACCGTAATCAAGTTCCGTTTGTCAACCCATTTTTGTATCAAGATGTCAATAATAACATCCCTTTCCAACACTTGTATTTCCCACAAGTAGCTCAAAATCCACCGCCACAAAATTACTATGGACATATTTTTAATCATCAAATGTATCCGTAGAATGATGTATTCTCTTTCTTCTCATTTCTCTACTAGATTCCATATCACTAGTTTTCTTGCCCCCTAGTTGTATATCTTTTCTTCATTTTTTGTTTTCTTTTTTGTTGTGAAATCAATAGGGAACATAATAAGTAATGATCAGATTCATTTTTTATCGGTAATTAAGTTTATGAATTTACCACTTTATACGATGCTTGTACTCTTCTTTCGCACACAATCTCTTCACAATCTCATATCCCACCACCACCATCCCTCCATAGATCGAGTTGGCAATGATTCGAGGAGTAAGTCCTTTCGTGAAGATCGCCGTCTTCTCATCACGAATCATCGTTTCCAAAGTTTTCGCGTAGCTGCTACGATGCACCTGAAGTCGAACACAGAACAGTTCCATCGGATTCGTGGCGATCGTCGAGATGGATCCTCCGATGGTGGCGGCGATGGCTTGGTCGATGAGGAGGCTTCTATCAGTGCACGGATTCAGCTTGCTGAACAGACTCAACATCCAATAGTAGCTAGGCCAGAAAGTGAGCATTTGGGGAATGTAGACAGCCGCCGACGTCCAGAATCCACGATAGAATCCGAGCGCTCCGTCGGCCTGGTAGATGGCCTTGATGACACTGGTACCCAATCCACTTCCATTCTTCACATGCGTCGCGACTCTCTCGATGACAGCCTTATCGTGTCCGGCAGTCAACTGGTCCGTATTCTTGTAGATCATCATGTACTGTGCAATGATATCAGTTGGCACGAAAATCGATGGTCGCGAAGCTTGCCAATCCGCCGGCCACCGCTGCGGCCCCTCCGATCGATTTGACTCCGTTTTCGTGAAGAACCGAACGGCATTTTTCGAAGATTGTCGAGTAGATGAAGGAGCATCCGATTTGAGGGACAGTAATCCAGAAACCCTGAAAAATGATAATTTTGTGTATTTATTCGTCTATGTATCGGGCTCCGCGACATTTTAAAAGCAGACATTTCGCAAGTGCGACGTTTCAAAAGCGAAATTTCAAACCAATCATTTGATTAAATGTCCTACGAAAAGCGCCCTGTACTGAAACGTATTTTTGCCCGTATCGGTTTGAAATGCTCGCTTGCGAAACGTCGCACTTTCTAAAAGTCGCGGAGTCATCTACCGTACTCTGTACAATCCACGGAATCCTTCTCGTCTCGAGATATCCGGATACGCATGAAGCGTACTTCTGTAGACAGTGTTCTGCTTCTGAAGTTGCAGTTGACTGCGGATCCATGCGGAGCACGGCGAGCGGGTAGAGAGCAGTTCGAATTCTCCTTGTACTGAAAATGTTTGCTTTCAAATCTCAATACAGCTCGTTAGAAATACCTGAGCTTGATACAATACGCTTCAGTAAGTTAGGTATTAGGTTTTTCCATAAGTTTCTTCCGTTTTTGATCTCAACTTCGTTTATCGTTTTCTGTTTTGTCAGGTCCTTTTCAGATACAATCTTTTGGGCATATATGCCGGCATATTGAAAAGCAACCTAAGGACATTTCATTTTAATATCATGATCATTCGTTCGCCCGTAACATCGATTCTTTTAACACTGATGACGGTAGCACATGGTATCAGATTTTCGACTGCACCGAAAGGAGACCTCGACAGTGGGGTTGTCGTCGAAAAAATCAGACTCTGAATTGTGTGCTAGATCTTCCGATCGCACTCTTTGATCTGGTGACTCACACCCTTTTAATGTAATAGTTTGCTCCATGAGCATTCTTTTCCTCCCACACATAATTGTTTCTATAATTGAAACGCCCACTCAGATTTCTTTGTATAAAAGCACCTCGATATCTGTTATCGGGATGTGTGTTCAAATGATTCAATGAAACTTAACGTTTGCGACAAATTGACTCTAGTAAAGAAGATCTTGAATAAATATCGCGTTTCCAAAAAATTATGAGGCGAAACATAAGGCCTCTTTGTTTTCCGTACATGATACATTGATTGGCTATTGTGAATCGCTATGAGAACTTAAATTGATGATTATAAAAGTATTCAAGAATGTGAGTCTTTCAAATACCAAATTTAAAGTTTGTATTCAATTCTTCAGTGTGACTTTCAACAATGGTGAAAGTCGCGCGAAAAATCATTAGTGTTGAAAGAATTTTTTCTAAATTGGCTCATTTATAGATTCAGATGAGAGCTTTTGATTGCACTATGTCGCTTCCTGCGCAACGGCTACGATTGGAGGAACAAGACGATTTATTGTGAAAGTTGCAGATTTCAGAAAGTAGAAACTGTTTAGCTGATCTTTGAAAATTGTCACATTGAATTCAGTCGATCCATACAAATATTTAAAAACTTTCAGTTACACTGGCTAGGTTCCGAAAAAAATTACGTTTGAAGGCTGACAAAATGAATAATTCCAGCAACACACCCAATCAAAGACAGATACCAAATAACAATTCTCAGGTGTCGAGCTTAAACATTTGGTCGGAAGTTGAAGGGGGGGGGGGGGGGGGGTTCGGCTTTAGGTCGGACCTTGGTCAGCTTTTGGTCAGACGTTGACGGTTTGTCGGCTTTAGCGCACCTGTTTGTCAGCTTTTGGTCGGATGTTGCAACTTCAGACCCGTTCAAATTTGAAGCTTGTCGGACCTTGGTCGGCTTTAGTAGCCGTCTTGTCCGAAACCCGACCAACCTCCGACCTAAAGTTGCCGGCAACACCCGAGAAAGTATCCAGGAAGTTGACGATCCTTCGACATTCTACTCATTCTGAAATAGATCATCCGGGGAACGTAGAATATGAATGTTGCTAAACAAAGATAAGATGCGGTCATCATTCCTCCATTATGAACGTATTCTTCATTCAGATTCATTATTTCTGATATGTTTCTATCATCAGAATCAGGCGAACTTCCATTGCTCATCAGTTCAGTGTAATTTGAGAGCTCTGTTTCAATCTGGAAGAACCTTCATAATTTTCAAGTATTGAAAAACTTACTGTATTGCGAATAGTTTCATTGGAAAAAAACCAATCTTCTGGGGAGTTAGAGTTTAATCTGAAAAACATTATTATAATAGAAGAGACTGAATCAACATACATATCTTCAATTGCTGATGAATTGCCAGACATTTTTAGACGTTTGAAGAACTGAGAAAATCAGTGGTTTAGTTTGGAATAGGAAAATACATCAATACCTGAAAGTATGTATACGTCAAAGATATTTTCTTAGGTGCAGGTGGATTTTCAAAAAATATTCAGGAGTTTTGGTTATGTCAAAAAGTAATTAGAAAATAGCCTGTAAATGATAAAAATTACAGTTGGTGTGAATTGGTTCAGAGATAGATCTTTAATGATGTCTGGGATTACGGAGTTCGTGCGGCAAAGCAGAAAAATGTGAAGCTGCTAAGTACTTTTTACTCTAACTTTGGTAAAATTTTTCCCTCAATATTCTTTGCCAGTAATACGGACCGTCTTGATTTTGTGAGACTACAATTTAGATGCACTTTTTATGATCGGACTGAAGAATCCTCAGTATCAATGGTGATGCTCGTAGAGAGAATGGCGATCTCAGAGTGTTGGAGCCTAGAACCTCAGAATCTAAATAATTCGAATCAAACTTTAAGCAAAAATATGATGTCTTTCTGGTTTTGTTCCTTGGTCCATGTGCACTTTGCAAATCCTGAAACAGCTGAAATCAGCATTTTTCAGGTATCCTGTGACAAAACTAATTAAAAATGGTCCTGAAAATGTGTCATGTGATACCAAGAAAACGGATCTATTTTCAGATCTTTCAGACTAATTCTCCAAAAGAGTTCAATTTTGAAGTTAACAAGTTTATAAAGACGGCAAATAAATGAGAATGGGACCAATTTGTAGAAAAACACAAAAGTTTCCATTCCGAAATCTTTTCATTCCTTAATTATGGCGTTGAATTGCTCCAACATCTGGGATAATGTAAATCTTGTTATGATCCAAAGTTTCCATTGTGTTTGCTTCCTTATTTTCTTCATCCTCATCATTCTTCTCACTTGGCTCATTGGTTCGTGGGTGTTGATTCAATTCGACTCCAATATTAGCAGTTGAGACTTTCTCTCCTGAATGACAACAAATCAAGAAACAGATTCGAGTCGATTTACGGGAACGGAGGAGGGATTTGAAGAGAACGAAGTGGACAACCGGGGTTTGAGCTGTGATGTAGAAGTAGTACCAAACGTCTGCTTTGCTATCCAGATGCATTTCGTCTTCTCTTGATGGACTCCACACTATTGCACAAATGGCAAAGAATACCATGATCTAAAATAGAAGATTCAATAATGGTTTGACAACAGCTAATACCAATTGGAAGACAACAACTTTAGAGACTCTATCGAGAGTAGTTGGTCCGTTTGGTCCATATTTCTCAGTAGTGTAAAGATCCTGACGGGAAATTGTATACTTGGCAAAGAAGAAGAGGAAAGCGGTGAGCAATGGAGTAATTATATCGATGGGGTCTACCTGGAAAATTGGAACTTGTTTGAGATCCCTAAATTAAAAACTAACATGAATCTGGTCAGGATAACTGAAGACGTCCTCATTTAGGAGCATGAAATCATACTCTCGATAGAACGAGTATGCGAAGACAAACAGCGTGCTCACCAAGCAGTAGAGGGCCATGACAATGCTGAAAATTTGAATTTGGAAAGGTTGATAGAAAAGTATACGAACTAGTTCTGGAAAATCTGAAAGTTTTGGAAACTGGAATGAGTCGAGATTTGTTGGATACAAAGGAGAGCGATAATCGGAGAGACGATTCGATTGATGGAAGCAACGAGAGCTTTGTAGATCATTGGAACGAAAAAGTCCGGTTTATCAAAGCTCAAAGTACCAGTCAACAAGGAGGCTAACATGTTGTGAGTTGCATGGCTGAAAGAGTAATGAAGGTAAGACTTTCTACACTTCACTCACTAATAGGCGTTGGCGAGATGGATTGCAGCTCCAGCAAGGGCAATCCAGGACAGATACAGGATTGGAACAAATGAAGAATGTTGTGAATCGGTTGAGAGGCGGGTTGCACGGTAATATAAAAGTCTTGGAACATAATAGATGAATGTGATCATTATCAAGCTAGACAAGACAGAAGGAACCAACGGATGAGTGTATTGTGTATTCAAATCATAAGGCTCTTTTGAACTGAAGGACAAATCTCCCAAATCCAATCCGATCGACATATCGTCCGAAGGATTTGAGTTTCCTTGGTTAGTGAGATCTGCAAAACCATTCCAGTCATTTGAATTGTTCCCATCGTCCGTGGAATTTGAATATGATCCGTTATTGAAACTCTCCAGATACTCCCGTACTTTCTCCTTTAGCCCATCTTTCCAGGATCCTGTTCCGTTCTCGTAGTTCATGGAATCAGTCTCATTGTTGAGAAGCTGGCTCTGAAAAGAGATTTTCTGAAATATTACACGAGGGTACTATTACCTCGGTCCAATGAGGTTGAGAATGTGTCCCATGATGATGAGATCCACTTTTGGGATGATTTGTTCTGTTTATTGCCGCACTGAGCTTTATCAAATCTTCACTCAAGTTGACGAGGGCTTCAGTTGCTCTGAAAGGGTACGGTAGTTTAGTTTTCCTAATGACTCGTTTTTGTTTTCTGTTACTCTGTTGAATAAGCAGGTGGAAGCGCTTGATTGGCTGGGATTACGGTAAGAGTCAGATTATTTAATGTGTAAGACATTGTGACGACACTAATAGGAACGTGCAAATACGAATAGGTTTTCAGATAAACGCAAAAACTTTAATTTTTCGTGGGGGCCTTCAAGAGAGAGTACTGAATGAGAGAAAATGCTCAATACTAGTATAGTCATCAAAAGTCATGTTACTCCAATAAGGGGTAAAAAGAATCAATAAAAAACACAAATGATATTGTACAGCCTTCCATGAACCCACTCACCCAGCAGTATCATTTTGTTTTGCCTTTTGGACCAATTGAACCAAGTTTCCAATAGCCTGTACTCCTGCTTTCTTCTTCTCAACGTCATCACCGGCACTGAAATTATAATCATAACTCTCTATACCATTTTGCTCAATGTTGGAACTGAAACTTGGAACGTTGCCAGAATGTTCCTCTAGATCAGTGTTACTAACAGTCAAATTTTAAAAAACGTTTGGTTCTATATGCACAGAATTGTCGAGCTTCAAAGTTGGGTTGTAATAATTTTGGTGCCCCCACTACTGTAATTGAAGTAAGAGCAGTAATGATTCTCCTTTAGACTATTTAATATCGTTTTTACCGGCTCTCGAACAAAAAAGTTACCTTTTGGCCTTGGCCAGAAGACCGTCCATGACGACTCGACGATGTTAGAATAACTGAAGTGACGACGGAGTCAAATGTCCCAGTTTTTTCACAATCCAGGTGCATTTTATTCGGTTTTCAACAGGTGAATATTTCGTTTCTAATGCCATTTTTTTCAAGAAAAATTAATTGAATATAGCTATGGAAACAGTGTTATTAAGCTGCTGCTCCAGTCGAATCACGCGACACTCTCTCATTCCAGAAATTTTCAAGGGATTGATACAGAAATTAATAGAAACGATCATTTATTGATCAGAAGGCAGTAAAAATGCGAACAATAAATTTCCATAATATACCCAGAAGCTATTGAGAATTGGGCAAATTTCGAACGGGGATTCACAATAGAAAAAGAATTCGAGGGGGGAAAGTGAAATGTTTAGTGACTAAAAAGCGGGATTCTAAAAATTTGATGCATTTCATGCGTTAGAATTTCACATTTGGGAGGAAACGAGATGAACGAAAATTGAAAAACGCTAGGAAAGTAAACTGGTATCAAGCTGATTTGGGATTTGAACTATTAAAAGAATTTTAAGCAAAGATCTTGTAAAAGGCGATGAGAAGAGCGGCGGTGATGAAGTGGACGGAGGAGTTGGCAGAATTGCAGAGAGCTTCCGAGCATTGAGAATAGACACGGGATACACCGAGAGATCCCTGGAAGACAGTAGAAACTTGAAATTGTATTAGTATTATTTTTTGAACTTGGGAAAGCTCAATTATACAGTGCGCTTCATAAAGATAGGACACCTTTCTAAAACTCATGAAATTAAAAAAACGGAAATAGTCACCAAAATTCTGTGAACGCAGTTTTATTCAGCATACGAAAAAACCTAGGTGCACAAAATTTCACATGAATCGAGCCATTTTTGTGCTCACAGTGCTCAAAAGTCAATTTTTTGGCCGCGTCATAAAGATAGGACACCTCCAAAAAATGGTCTGAATGGAATGTTTCCTTGAAGTTTTGTCGGTTTTAGTATTGGTCTTCTCAATCAGTAATTACTGTACGATATTTCATTAGAATCTATGTATCGTGCTGCTGATTTTCGACCCGTTCTTCTCATTTTATTACAAATTTTCTCTATCTTTTGAACCAGAACACTGGAAAAAAGATACGAAACATCACCCCCTGTCTGCTACATCTGTCAAAAACTGCTCACCTTGTTCGATTTCTTGTCAACATTCTCTCCAGTGTAAGCGCATTCTCTGACGATCGATGTTTCTTCTGCAACAAAAATAGTTTCGTTTCTGTTCAGTTTTTGTATTGACTGGACCCAGAAAATCCCAAAAATAAAACTCCCGTTGGGGTGGCCTTTGAGCTTTTGGCTGGTCCGAAAAAAAGAGAAAGGAATAAAAAGAAGGCTCGACTTTTGAAAAGATTCCAACGCTCACCATTGACGTATTGGCGGGTAACACGGCATCCGAGTGGGGCGACTGCTTTCTTTCCGGCGAACGACTTGACTGGGCAGACCTGGAAAAAAGATGATTTCATGGGATATTTGAAATGGGAATTGGTACACTAAAAAATAATTGGATTCGAGATTTTGTAGTTTTTGATCCCTGGGCTCCAACCCTGAATTGAAAGTGAAAACCTTACCTTTCCAAAAGATTGATAGTTTGTGACACAGTCTGGTTGGTTCAAACTGTTACAGATGTAGCAGTTGAGAGCAGCTGAGACAGCGAACAAGGAGACGAGCACCACGAGAAACCGCATCGTTCTGAACATAGAAAATGTACGATATTTGAATGAAGCAAAAAGTAGGTGTTGGTAAATAAAAAGATATGTGTCTCTGGGGGAGGAAAAAGAGAGGGAGAGACAGAAAGGGATACAAAAAAGGTAGAAGAGATGGCAACAAAAGTATCGATCGAGACAGTGTCGAGGTCATTTAGCCTCCAAAAGTAGGTTGGGTTGGAATTGGAATCGCATTGAATTTCGACACTGGTCACAGTCCATCAATTGGTGAGATGATTGAGAGGGACAGAAATTGAACGAAGAAGAGAAAAGGGACCGGACGAATGGCATGTACCCACAACTCTTCTGTCTATTACTTACTGGGTGAAAAAACTACGAAACAAGAAGAAGAAGAGAGAAGGACGAAGTAAAGAAAAATACGCGAGAAAAAAGTCTCGGTAGTTGGAGAAGAGGATGGCAGAGCGGAACATGTGTGTGGGGGACCCCCACTGGCATGACAATCGAGCTGAAATGAGAGAAAACTGGCGAAGGAAAAGAAGAAGAAGCACAGCCCAACAGCACAAAGTCGTAAATTTCCGTTCAACTCTCAGACAACTGCATAACGATTTGGTATTCAACGGAGTAAAGAAAAGATTTTTGAAGTACACATTGTAGTCCTTCAAAAACTTTTGAAGAGCATGCCAGCTCCACTTTTGAATCATCTTGTTCCTTCTTTGGAGGATTTGAGAAAGAGAGAAAAAGAATAAGAAAACCAAAAAGCAGAGATTATATCAATGTCGTATCAATAGAAGAAAGGGAAATTGTGTATCTTTTGTTTTGTTGTCCATCATTCAAGAGTGTGCCGTGATTTGTTGAGTGTGAGTAAGATGTATTGATATCCAACATAAACACAACACCTGTTTGATTTCTTTGCATCTTCAAAAAATGATATCTGAACGCGGGCCAGCGTTTTTCTCTCATTTAAATTGATATTTTTCAATTGAAACTTATATAAAAATGTAGAACTCGATGAGATCCACAAAATGACATTCAAAATGACAATATTCATACGCTCAATTTTATGTAGGTTTCTGTTAATAAGCCGGACCGACCTGACATGCGTTCATTTTATAAAATCAATGGTAACCATCACAAAATTGAGCAAAAACCATAGACATTTTGTATGTCATTTTGTAGATCTTATCAAGCTCTACATTTTTAATTAAGTTTCCATTGGAAAATCTCAATTTAAATGGGAGAAAATCGATGGCCCAGCATGCAATGTCTGCTTCATAGACCTTTAGATAGGTTCAAATTGATGATTGAAAAAAATGACGATGAGAGGAATAGAGAACCAGTCGTTGAACGCAATAGAGCGTGAGACGTTGAATTTCAAAAATAGAAAAGGAGAGACATATTTTCTTCAACTCGATGAATTTAGTGAATTTTAGAAAAAAAGCACACAACCCGAAATTCGGGTCGTGTCGGGGTTTGAAGACAACTTTGCAGTTGTGGTGTATGCTTTTTCTTTTTTTTTTCTGTCTCTTGGGACCTCTCTTCTTGAAGACGTTGTGCACAAAATGGGGACGAATTTCGATGAGCACGACGACGCATTGTTTCAGAGAGGAGCAATCTCTGCTGTGCTTCTCCTTTTTTGTTTTCTTTGTCGTAGTAAATATTTGCTCGAATTTCAACACGTAGAACATGAAGAAGACAACAAATGGAAGACACGGAAAACACGGGCGGTATACAGAGAGGACACATAAAGGGAGTAGCTGGAGCAAAGTGATATAACATTCATGTCAATGCTCTTTTTCGCGCGTTCTATGCCTTTGCTCCGGAGACATGCGAGAGAGCCAATTCAATTTCACGCGCGGCGATGGAGAAAGTTTGTGAAAAGAAGTAGGAAGAAAAATAAGGGAGAAAGATGAAGGAAAAAGAAAAAAGTGAAGAAGAAGAAGAAGAGACGAGTGCAATGGAAGACGGAAGGTCGACGCAAGTGACAGAATTGAGACCGCCGCCGAGGAAAGGTGTGTAAGCTCTCACGAATTAATATGTACTAGAAATCTTAAAAGGAAACCGATGTTTTTTGGTTCATAAAAATTCAATATATTTATTGAGACTCAAAAGTCACCTCCAAAAGACAATGGTAACAACAATATTGGCGATTTGGAAAAGCGCTAAACACAGCAAATCAGTCTTGTCCAGAATTTTCAGCCACAACAGTTGGTTCTCACTGACAGATGACATGCGTTGTAGAGTGTCACGTACTAGAATTGCGGTCTGAAGAAGAAAAAAGAAAAAAACTAATGAATATGAGAAGTGTGTTATTTACTTGGTGTAGAGAGGTCTTCAGAATAGTGAATGATTGAATCGCTTGTTCGGGAACCTCCACACTGCTAGTAGTGCTTATTTCGGAAACCGAATCACGTCGCCTTTTGCAATTGCAGAGCACCAGGCAACGAAGCCTAGAAAGAGAAAGTGCACATTAAAAAAGCTATTAGTGTATTCACCAGTTCGGAGGGCTAATTGCACTTGTGTGAACGTGGTGGTGAACCTGCTGAATAATAATGGAAGCTATGGTTGCTGCGGTTACGACGAACACTTCCGCTATTATGTAATTTCCTAAAAAGGTCCGTATTAACTCGGAAACAAGGCTGAGCGGCAACGAATTTCGGCAACTCATTCAAATTTGAATAACTTTTTTCAGGGGGATCGGGTGAAAATACGGTCAACAAAAAATGCTCTTCATTAAAAAGCTATTGATTAGTTAAAAACCATCAACTTGCATCAAAACAGTGTTATGCCTTGTGTTGCCGAAAAGTTGCCGATTTCGGCAATTTGGGCAACTTTTTGGCAACAAAAGGCGTAACTCTGTTCATTTTTGACAAAATTTGACGGTTCCTAAACCAATTGATAGCTTTTTTTAATAACTAACATTTCTTTCTGTTGACCTATTTTACCCAATTCTCCTGAAAAAAGATGTTCAAATTTGAATGAGTGGCCGATATTTGTTGCAGACCAGCCCTGCTCCGAAATGAATTAGAATTGGTTCACCTAGGAGAGGAAGTCGAGAAGCTTTTGGCATCATATCGGACACTAATTGGAGCATCATCGAAATTGCAGCGAACATGTTCAAACATAATTCAACCTGAATTTTAAATCGATTATTCCGAATTCGTTAAGTTTCGAACCTTTGAGAGTCGTTCATCTTCGTTACTATTCGGAGTGAAAAGACCAAAAATAGTGATGGTGCAAAGAATGAATGTGGGAGCTTGGATCACAAGTACATAATACACCGGTTTACGTTTCAATGTGACGACGTAGGTGATTTCAGAGAACCAACTTTCCTGAAATCAAGAAGTTCATTTAGTTGTATAATTAAACCATACCAGCAAAGTGTCATAGTTGTCTGATCTTATCATAGTTATAGACAAGAGTTCCCATTCACTGTTACCCTGAAAACAGTTGATGTTTTCCAAAGAATGGGAACTATTACCTCGATTCTCCCTTTTTGAGGCCATAATGTTTCCACAGAGGAGTTGACGGCAACGAAATCTCGATCAAAACTCCAAGATCCCATTGAGATATTACACATCTGGACATCATAAGGAAAGTTTTCAATTTTAAGTGGACAAGGAGAGCTGACAACAGCAGGAAGACTGGTTCTGATGATTCCATCGTAATGAAGATCACACATCTGAAGATCTCTATCCAGAAGTGTGTCTATGGATATTCTGAATAACTCAATTAGTGGAATGAAAAATGTTTTAGAAGCATACGCATTGGTAATGATGACATCTGGAATCCAAACTCTACTTGCTTCTATTTTTATCCAATCCTTATCATACGCTACATCTGATTTATTCCAGTAAAGAATTGGGTCAAACCACTTCTGAAACATTGAAAATGAATTCAGTTACAGAAATATGAACTACCAGTAGAAACTCTTCAGAATATTGTATAGTTTCTTGGGTCTGATCCATGGATAAGAGGATAAAAGTGTTTGGAGTTATAGTGACTACAGTCAGATCATCAGATGGTTTCATATCAACATCATAAGTCGTATTGAATAGTTGTTTGAGAAGAGTTTCGGTATTCGAATCTTCTGACGGAAAATTGAATTAAAAACTAATATTTGAAGGAGACTCACCGACTACAGCAGCCACTAATAAGAGGTGAAGGACCCATAACATTTGCCAAAAAAGCGAAGAAATGACCATTTGGAGGGTCGAGTTACGAGAAGTGACCCCTTTCCGGGAGGAGGCGTCGGTTGCTCGACACGTGTAATAAATACCCATTTGGGTTGTGTCATCTGATGAAAATAAAGTGTGGGAATATGTGTACGACAAGAGTTTATTTGGAGCAGAGTTCATAGAACAGTTACAAAACAAGTTGGAAGAAATCACAGTTGCTTACAGAGTTGTAAGAAAGTGAAATTTAGAAGCCCGGAAGTCGGAAATGAATTTTCTTATCCGGAAATCAGAACTCGGAAATCGGATGTCGGAAGTGTGGAAGTCGAAAGTAGGAAGTAGGAACATCGGGTCAAAATTGGAGTTTCTCTTTTTGCAAACTTTACCAAAATACACCTGACCTTTCATTTGAGACTAAATTTAGCGAAAAAATCCAAAAGATAGTGTCAAATTCCCAAATTTTCTCAACTTGTAAACGACGATTTTTTGTCGGAAGTCGAAAATCCTTACAACTCTGGTGGCTAGTCCATTTCCAAGATCCCAAAAAAATTCAATTTAAACCCCTTTAAATCTTCCAAAAAATAGAAAACCCGGAACTTCTTAAATATTGCCATTTCTAGATCTTTGATTCCGTTACATCAGTTCCATTATCGAAGCTAACTCAAAATGGCAAAGTATTTTTTACTGTAACTCTAACCCTATAATTGTATCACCTTTCACTCCCGCCTCTAATCGTTTTTTTTTCAAATCTAGAATTAAACATACTATTTGCCTGCTATTACTAAACTCTTGGTCAGAAGCAGGTATTTTAGTTCAAAAGATGAACAAAACATAATTATTCACACAAGCTTTTTAAACCAAACATCGCGAGAAATCACGTTTAATTTTTATCATCCTGACTCAAAATGAATCAGAAACTCCTCCTCTTGGGAGATAGGCTTGCTTTATAAGTCAACAAACATTCATTTCCTTTCGTTTCTCGTCATTAAGCTAGAATTTAGTTTTTGAGTAATATTTTTTCTATTCTGAGGATTCAGACCTATTTAGTCAGTGAGTCGGAAAGTCCACGAGTGTGAAGCTTTCGTCGAGTAGAAAAACACGGAGAAAAACGAGAAGAATTCCCAGCGAATCCTCACAAAACGATGACGCGAGAGACAAAAGATAAAAGAAAGAAGACAGTTTTTGATACGCACACTGGTTTATTTTAACCGAAAAGGCACTACTGGCCGAAAACACTACTAAAAACAGTGCACACTGGCACAAAGATCTCAAAACAAAACAAAAATGAGAAAAGAAATAGCGACGCACCAACTGGTGCCGTCGCACAGATCAAGACTGACGAGAATTGGCCAAGAAAATGAGGCAAAACTGTCCGTTTCCATGGAGCGCGTTTGCATGCGGATACGGCGGAAATTCAAATATGAATTTTGTAAGACTTTAAAGCGTGTTTGGGAGAAAAATCGGATCAGAATCCGACATCTCCCTGCTTTTCGAGTCCCGCCTCCACACAGCACAACACTTCAAGAGAGGGAATACGGTACAGAGATGTGGCCTGGGTAATTATACAAAAATGGGGACTACTAGATATAGGAGGAGATTTAAAGAAAGGGACAAAACCTATAGGGAACCTAACTTAAGATAATAATTACTAAACTTAAAGGGTGGGAGTTCTTAGGGGATCGGGTGGAAAAATAGATTAACAAAAATTAATAGACAAAATAACGGTAATTATACGACATAATATGGATCCGTTGTTGACAAGACACTCGCAGAGTTGGACCAATTGGGAGCCTTCAGCAGGTGGTATTGAGCATATTCTTGGTGACAAGTTCGAGGTGGATCTTTACGGGACTTCCACTCCTCCTGACGACCATAAAATCCAGACTGAATCCGTTGACCTTGAGTTGGCGGATCTTTCCGTGGGTGCGGCTCCTCATTGATTCTTTCCGAACTAGAATCGTAGTGTAAATCAGGTGGCTCCTTGAGACGATTGGATTTGCACTTTTGACCAGCAGTAATGACCTTGAATCGGTCAGGTGGTTCCTTTGGTGAACACAAAGGCTCGTGAATCCTCATTTTCGAGGTGTGAAGAATTGAAGCAAACGAATTTATCCCATCTTGGGGTGGATCCGTTCTGGGACGGAATTCCTCCCGGGTTCGGCGTTTGGTTTTCATTTCAAAAGAACCGCGACCAGCGACATCTCCGGGCTTTTGTAGTCCGGGCCTTTGGAGAGGTAGATCTTGGTTTGGAATTACAATGGGAACTTCCCTTTCACCACTTTCTTCTTCTGTATCAGCTTCAGCTGAATTATGCTGATAATGAGAGATTTCCGAAGATTCTTGACATTCAGCTTTGTCAGGAGCTTCCTTATCTTTTCCCGTCTCACTAATCTCCTTTTCAACTTTTTCTGAAGTCAACACCACTTCTTCTTGATCCCTGTCTTGACACATCTCAACCGATGTTGACTGTATCGATACACTTGTCTTATCGTAGACTTGTTCCACAAGTTCCTCACGGACTTTTTCCAGAACTTTAAAACCTTCAATTACTTCATCAACCATATTCTCATCCTGGAGATTTTGCTGTTCAATAATTATTTGTGAATTACGTGGGCAAACGATCTGTTCTCTTTCAGATGTTTCAACCTCACCACACAATACCATAGCAGAATCCTCGGCTTCACTATGCTTCTCGCATACACCGATATTCTCAAAATTCCCATGTGTGCATTCTGTGTAGAATCTCTGCTCTCTGTCAGATTCTTGATCCTCACAACACAACCTGCTTCTCGAATCCTCTGCAATTCCTTTAGCAGACTCTTCAACAAAATCAGAAGATTTCACCGTAATTCCTTTAACGGCTTCTTCTTCAGAAAACTCATCAACAGCAACATTATCTCCTTCACAAAGAACACTAGTTACATTACAGTAATCCTCTAGTTTCTCATCTGAAATTCCTCCATCGGAATAATTTGAAACAATTTCTGATTCAAGACACTCTGTATCTGAATTCAAAAGTTTTGGACTTTCACTTTTAATCAACATTTTTGACTTATCAAGC
Source organism: Caenorhabditis zanzibari (assembly GCA_963966625.1). Lineage (NCBI taxonomy): Eukaryota > Metazoa > Nematoda > Chromadorea > Rhabditida > Rhabditidae > Caenorhabditis > Caenorhabditis zanzibari. The sequence goes on from OZ016471.1 coordinate 10,281,745, forward strand.
AAATCAGAATCAACCAAAAAAGTATCAACTTCCGTATCGGCAGACTTCACATTTATTGTGCTTAGCTGATCAATCAGAGTATAAGCTTTTTCCAATTCATCTAGTAAAACTGAATTTTCTTCAGTCATGCTCTCATACAACTCATCTTTATCTTCTTTCAGCCAATCATTTTTTGCTCTCAACTGATTGATAACAGAATTCGATTCCTCAATTTGGTTAAGCAAAATCACATTTTGATCACTCATCACATTACACAACTTGTCTTTTTCTGATATGATAAATTCATGTTCTGTTTTCAGTTGTTCATATTTCTTCTCAAGATTTTCAACTTGCTCAGATTTTTCTGAAAAACTTTCAACCAGTTTTCTGTGTCCAGACTGCAAACTTTGCAGTTCCTCGACCGAAGAAAAGCCATTCTCACTCATCCATTTTCGTACTTTTTCAGCTACAGAATTCTCAGAAATCCGCTCATACTTCATCTGCAACTTCTCATACTTCTCACGCCACCTATCCTTCTCATCCCTCATAGAACAACATTCAGCTTGAAGCATCGACGTGTCTTTCGCAACCCTCTCATTCAACTGCTCATAATCTTTCTGAAGTGCTTCTAACTCTCTTTTACGTTTCACGGATCGGTCTTGAGTCCATTCCAGCCTCTGTTCTGCTGCTTCGTACAGGTACTTGTAATTTGAACTATTACGAGACCCATCGAGTTCTTTTTCAATTTGCGTAACCTTATCGAAACCATACGCAACCATGAATAGTGTAAACTTATCGTTTAATGACTGTTGATGCCTTGGATCTGCACTCATATCATTCATGCTCATCTGAAAATCTTTCTGTTGCATGTCGATGGCCTCGTCTTGCTCTTGTAGAACACACAACATCGAACCCATCATACTACGAAAAGTATTTTCATCTAATGACGTAAAGCCCATGAAACTATCGAGTGATTCATAATATGCTTTCTCCAATCTCTTTTCTCTCCACTTCCGGCATTCCGTATGCGCACATTTAGCAGAATAAGCACAATGCATTTCTGCATTCGAAGTACTCGGTGATGATGAATAATGTGAAAATCTGTTAGAATTTTGCTGCATTTTCAATTCAGAGAACTTTTGCTGACAAAATATTTAGAATTCCGAGAATTTCTCAATCAGACAACAAGTTTTTTAAGAAAAATCAGTGATTTTTGTTCAGATAATCCCTTGCTTTTTATTGACGATCAGTCGAAAATCAGAATTTTTTTTTTTCGCGAAAATCCGGCAAAAATCGATTTTTTACTTAAAATTGTCACTTCTTTCGGTTTTAACGATCCAAAATCAGCTAATTTGTTCGCCGATCCTTTTTTACGCTAAAAATTGCTATTTCTCGAATTTCAGCAACAATTATTTATTCCTCTTCCTTCAAACACAAAATTCAGCGAAAAAATTTAAATTTTTCCGTCGATTTCCTTCTTTCCTTGGTTTGCTCGTTGTTGAATTTCTGCAAAATTGAAATTAATCGATAATTCAACGAGAAATTAACGATTTGAAGAGTAGAAAGAGAGAAGAGCGTAAAAATTTGACGAAGAACTGACAGACGAAGGCGTTAAAATCAGCGATGACGATTTTTCAGCAAAAACCAAGTTTTTCAGCGCAAAAATGCAAGTTGGCGAACAAAATCCAACGATTTTTATTCAACCCGAACTTAAAACTTTCTCCGAAGGTTTCTCACTTGTTTTTATTCGAATTGATCACAGAAAACTGTATCAAAATCGATGCAGAACGATGAAATCACAAGAATTTCAGATTTTTTATGCGAAAAATCAATATTTAACGCAAAAACAAGTTTTTACGCTTTTTACTGAGCAAATGTGAATAAAATCAGGATTTTCACCTGTTTTCAGCTATTCTTCCTCGTCGGCGACACGAAAATTCGAAGATTCTTGAAAATTTGAGTCAAAATCGGCGTTTTTTGAGCGAAAAATTCGCGCAGAGCCTCCGGCGGCAATTATCGATTTTTCCAAACGAATTTACTGAAAATTAACCTGTCGGTCAAGGTTTTGCCTTGCAATTCAGGTTTTTTTCCAGCACAAAATCGCTCAGATATATCAGTAGCCGTGCTAAACTGATTCTTCGCAATTTTCCGTCACCAAAATTTCGTATATCCTGAGAACAGGACCGAATTCAGTGAATTTTCCTTTTTCAAAAGACCAGCCGGGCTGAAATCTTCGAAATAACGGGAAAACGAGACGAAAATCTAGTGGATTTTCCTTCACAGAGGAAACGAGAGGTTTTTTTTTTTGAAAATTTGGTTCGGCCCCCAAGTCGGAAAGTCCACAAATGTGAAGCTTTCGTCGAGTAGAAAAAGACGGAGAAAACGGAGAAACAGAAAGAATTCAACGGCGAATTCTCGAAACGGTAACCAGAAGACAATAAGAAAAACAAAGAAAGAGAGACAGTTTTTGATACGCACACTGGTTTATTTTAACCGAAAAGGCACTACTGGCCGAAAACACTACTAAAAACAGTGCACACTGGCACAAAGATCTCAAAACAAAACAAAAATGAGAAAAGAAATAGCGACGCACCAACTGGTGCCGTCGCACAGATCAAGACTGACGAGAATTGGCCAAGAAAATGAGGCAAAACTGTCCGTTTCCATGGAGCGCGTTTGCATGCGGATACGGCGGAAATTCAAATATGAATTTTGTAAGACTTTAAAGCGTGTTTGGGAGAAAAATCGGATCAGAATCCGACAAGTGGTCTCTGAATAGAATAAGAAGGCTAACTCACTATCTAGTTCAAATTAAAATCAGAAACATACGAAGAAACTCTTTTGAGAATCATAGTTACATAGAATACCTAATTTTTTTTAGTGTCCATATATACAGTTTCTCGTCGGTTCACAAACTTGCTTCCTAGTCTCGTTCAAACACAATTTCTAACCAACCTAATTCAAGTTACAAAATCTCAAAATGCCAAAAAAGCGCTTCTGTCGTCCCGTTTTCAGCGAAAAAACTAGAAAAAATTCTGTGGTCCTCTATGAAGAAAATAAGACTACGGAAGCACTTTTTTGGCACTTTGAGAGCCTGAATTGAATTTTTTCAATTTTTGAACCCGTCCCAAGAGGATTTTTCATGTCTGAACAAAAATGTCATACTATTTTGAACACTTTAGCACCCCTTAAAAAACACAAGACCTTGAATTTTCAGATGACCATCTTAACAGGTCCCGTCTGGATTCTCACTTCTCAACTCGCAGATTATGGATGTGCCATATTAGCTATTCTCATCAATAGTATTCTTCTCTACTGCATCTTGACAAAATCCAACAAAGGAATGGGGCGATATAAGTATCTGATGGCTTACTTCTCCAGTCAAAGCATGTTTTTCTCAGTACTCGCCTCGTTCACTCATATGGTAAGTTTTCCTCGTAAAAACTTATGACGTCTGGCGATTCACTTTCAGTCCTTCCACACTATTGGAGGCACATTTATGATGTTCACATCAAAGAATTACCTCAATCTTCCGTCATGGGCTATCTGGATTCTCTTGGGATTGTGTTGTATTTCTGTGGGATATGTACTTTTGATTCTGACTGCTCAGTTTATCTATCGGTACTTGGCGATGAAAAAGTGAGTTCAAATGTATATTTCTTTGCAAATTTTTGTTTCTAGCAACGCCAATGCTCAAAGATACTTCACCGGATGGCGTCTTTCATATCTTGTGATATCTATGATCATTGTCGCTGTCATTTACGGTGGATGTGGATTTGCAGGAATTAGTTTGACAAAAGAGAAGGATGAAATGATAAGGTGGAATAATATCCTTTACCACAATCATGTTTTTCGAATTCAGGGAGACAATGGCACTCGAATATAATACTACTGCTGATCAAATTCACTATGTGGCAGTTGAATATTTCTCAAGAAATGAGAATAACACTCGGTGTTGGAACTATTCCTCTGTTGGAACGGCTTTAGCATTGAATTTTATTTTTGTAAGTTTTCAAGTTTTCTCCATCGGATTCTCAATCCATGCAATTATTTTCAGAGTTGCATGGTTGTCTTGATAATTTTCTTCGGGTTCAAAACGTATAACCAGACACAAGTCAACACTGCCAACTTATCGAATCATGAACGCCTTCATCGTCAGTTGTTCAGAGCACTTTTGATTCAGGTCGGCTCATCTTTCGAAATATGCTCTATAAATCGTTTAATTTCAGACAGCCACTCCAACAATACTCATATTCCTGCCATGTATCATATTCTACGCCCTTCCCATTTTCGAAATCCCTCTTGGAGTTGACGCAAACATTTTGAGCATTACCTTGGTTATGTATCCAGTCATCGATCCTGTCGGAGTCTTGTATATTATGAAAAACTACAGGAATTTCTTGAAGAGTAAGTGGAACAATCAAAAGTTATTAAAAATGTTGAATTTCAGAATGTTTAAGCAAACTTATTTGCCGATGCTTCGAATTACCCAAAAGTTCAAAAGGTCCCTCGAAAATTTGCAGGAATGCCGAAGAGAACATTGAAATGGAGAACCGATTTCATAGCATTTAATGTTAACTTTAATTTAAGTTCTGATTCTCTTTTATAATTCCTGTGCATATATGGGCAGAGCGGCAACAAATTTCGTCAAATCATTCAAATGTGAATAACATTTTTCAGAGTGGTTGGGTCAAAATATGGTCAACAGAAGAAATGTTCCTTATTTAAATAGCTATCGATTGGTTAAGAATTCAACAACTTGCATTGAAAATTAACAGAGTTTCACCTTGCAAGGCCTTGTGCAAGGCCTTGTGTTACCAAGAAGTTGCCGATTTCGGCAATTTCGGACACTTTGGCAGAAGAAGGTGTAACTCTGTTAATTTTTCAGAAAATTTGTTGAATTTTTAACCAATCGACAGATTTTTTGAATAAGGAACTTTTTTCTGTTGACCGTACTTTTACCCGATCCCCCTGAAAAAAGATATTCACATTTGAATGAGTTACCGAAATTTGTGGCCGCCCAGCCCTTGTGCATATCAACATCGTAACGCAATGAACCTTTGAAAGAAAGTCTAATGTCCATTTTCTTATATTTATTTTCATCACAAAACCTCAAAAGTATTAGGAAAATATGGGTTACGTGAAAAAAATAGTTTTCACACGCACTGTACTTAAAAACGTGACACCACAAAAATTGCATCCTTATCTCAGATTCTCATCATAATCCTCGTCCCTGTCCCCTTTGAGAATCTATTCCCTACTAGGATTCTTCATCGATTCGATCGATCGATCACTCAAATGCCGGAAACTTGTGGCGACCAATGTGAGACTCTGGAATGGCTCCGTGAGCGGATTCATAATAAGAAACACTTCACCGCCCGATTCATTGGTCAAATTGTGGATGCTTCTGGAATGGAGGCCGAGTTGATTGTCAAGATTCTCGCCGGAGTTCTTTTTGTCATTCTCACTTTCAGTGATCATGTTAGTTTGGACAGGGTTTAACGGCGAGGACCTTTGAAATTCAGGCTCATTTCTTCGCCAACTCACTTCTCGTCATCGTCCCAGCTCTTCTCATCTTCGTGTTCCCTGCTGAAAAACCAACCGACGACTCTCTTTTCATCTACTTTTCTCTCTTCGGTGCACTAACATGTCTTGATCGAACTTTGGAGCGAATTCCCTGCTACTATGTGCTAAAATTGGCTCTGTTTGTGTTGCTCTACGTTCCACCATACGTTTTGCACAAGAGAATCAGTGAACTCATTCAGGAACAGCTCAAGAAATCTGTATGTGGTTTGAATTTGTTTCATGGTACAATATTTTTTTACAGAAGAGCAATGATAATGTCTCCGAAATGAGCCGTAGTCAACGTACAACTCCAAAAACCAATCAGTCGACCCGAACTGCTGTATCTGCTCCTCCACCACCACCACCACCACAACCTCAACCGGTTCAAGAACCTCCTGTTGAAAAGCTTGCTGAGGAAGCGCCAGCTCCAGTTGCTGCTCCAGTCCCAGTCCCAGTTCCAGTTGAACAACCACCGCCACCTCCAGCACCTCCAGTTGAGCAAGCTCCTCCTCCACCACCACCACCACCCCCAGCTGCCGAACCTGCTCCAGAACCTGCTCCAGTTGCTGCTCCAGCTCCAGCTCCTGAACCAGCACCTGTCCCAGCTGACCCGGAACCAAAACTTCCTTCATCTAGAAGTCGTTCCGATTTGGCTGGAGGATCTCAACGCTTGAAGACAGGACAAAATCCCATGCAAAGCAACTCGTTCTACAATCTCAAGTCGGAGGCGGATGGTTTCAACTCCAGAGGTAACTCAGTCTTTGATTTTGAGTACTTGGTTTCTTTTGTTTTCAGCTATCAGCCCAGCAGGAAACTTGAATGACATGCTGTTCCGCCCAACCGAAAAACTCGTTTTCAATGCACCATTCGACTATGACAATCTGACTTATCATATGAAGATCACCAATAACAGTCATCATCGTATCGCATATGCTGTCAAAGGAAACGCAGTTCCACGTGTCATGGCAAATCCAGCATTTGGAATTCTGAATGTGGGAGAGATGAGAATTGTGGCGGTCTCGGTGCAGAAGTTTGAATGGAATGACATTAACTACCAAAAGGATCGAATTGCATTTGATTACGTCCTTCTTCCGGATGACAATAAGGAGAAGGAGTTCTCGATGAAGATGTTCCAGCACTCGGATTCCAAGAGACGCAAGAATATCAAGATTGAATACAATCCATAACCGACTTGACCTTTATTCATGGTCCGAACTGAAAATAGAATGAACCTCTTTCCCATTGACTGCTCTCTTTGTTCTATTTTTTGCCTCCGCGACGTTTCGAAAGATGATGTTTCGAAAGTGTGACGTTTCGAAAGTGTGACGTTTCGCAAGTGTGACGTTTTGCAAGTGTGACGTTTTGCAAGTGTGACGTTTCGCAAGTGTGATGTTGCAAATACAAAACGGTACACTTGTGAAATATCGCTCTTTCGAAATGTCACACTTGCGAAACGTCACACTTTCGAAACGTCGCAGAGCCGTTTTTTGCCGATTATGCACAGACAATATCAATCCCCAGTAAAGAACCCATTTTTACCTAACGAAAGAAAATCAAAAAGGAATATTTTTAGAACTGCAAATCCATTGGGGCTTATCAGAGTCGCCTTATTAGTGTAGACAAAATCGTACAAAATGGCACGGATGGGATGAAAATAACCCAGATAAACAACAACAGTTGTCTGGGAAGATAACTACCAACGTTTGAAAATATTCTTCATTTTCGTATCATGAATACCACGTAAGATCAGAACTCTTCTGATTCCCAGACATATAATTTTGTAATTGTTTTGATGAGAAAGTTTTCGAAAGGTCGTTCTGTTCGATTACTATTTGAGTACACAGTCTGTGTAACGTGTGAAAATCTCAAAGGATATCCATTCTTTGCGTCATGAAGAATTTGATTTTGACTCCGTCTAACTAGTTTAGGATTTCTTTTATTTTTCTGTTTTTCCACTGCCTTGAGCCATTTGAACTGCAATTATATTTTTTCAGTTGTTTTCCAGATGGTTTTACTCAGCGGTCCACTTTGGCTTCTCCTATTTGAATACACAGAATTATGCTCCCTTTTTGTATCGTTACCTCTTAATATGCTTTTGCTTTATTGTATTCTCAAGAAATCTGGAAAAGAAATGGGGAATTATAAGTATCTAATGGCATGGTTCACAATTCATAGCATGTTTTATTCGTGTGTAACTTTTGTGACTCATATGGTAAGTTACAAAAGATCAAAAGAATTGATAGAGGAAAAAAAATAAGTGGCTGGTTCTTGAAAAAGCTGTTTTTATTGCTCCGACATGATTGAATCAGCTGCAATCTTTGAGATTTTGAGAAGTGAACAGATTCAACTAACATAATACATATTAAGATGATGTGTTAGTCGCAAAGGAAAAATGAATTAATACTACGATTGGTTATTGTTTCTTGATTAACTGAAATACAATTTGTAAAACAGGACTGAGCGGCAAGTAATTTCGGCAACTTATTCAAGTGTGAATAATTTTTTCGGGAGGATCGGGTAAAAATGCGATTAAAGGAAGAAATGTTCCTTATTAAAAAGCTATCGAATGGTAAAAAACCGTCCGATTTCATCAAAAATCAACAGAGTTAGGCCTTGAATCTGTCGATTTCGGTATTTTTTTCAGCAATACGCAGCGGACAGAAAGTTGCGCCTTCTGTTTACCTTTTTCATGAAATTTGACGATTTTTAAACAATCAATCGCTTGGGGGGCATTTTTTCTAAGGGGGGGGGGGGGCATTTTTTCTGTCGACCGTATTTTTACCCGATCCTCCTGAAAATTTTATTCACATTCGAATGAGCTTGCCGAAATTCGAGTTTTTTCTTACATAGAATCTGAATTCAAAGTTTTATATTTCTAACTGCAGCTCTAAAACTGCAATTGATTTTTCAGGGATTTCACATTCATGGCGGAACCATAATGATGTTCACTGTCCGTAACACATTTGGCCTTCCCCGATACGGTGTCTGGATTCTATTCGGAATCTGTTCCATTTGTGCTGGTTGTGTTCTTCTCATTCTATGCATTCAATTTGTCTACAGGTATTTCGCTATGAGCCAGTAAGCCTCCTTACCCTTTTTTCATTCACTTCTATCCCTTTTTTCAGTTCTAATAACCTCAAGTACTTCTCCGGATGGCGTCGTCTCTACTTTGTACTCTTCACTTTGTTTGTATCGATTATCTACGGCGCATGCGGTTTTGTAGGTATAAACTCGACGCCGGAGAAGGATTTGAGGATACGGTGAGTCAAATGATATTATGCAATATCCGTTTTTTATTGTTTCAGACGAGCGATGGCGGAAGCTTATCAAGTATCACCGGATGATATTAATTATATGGGAATTGAATATTTCGAACGAACGGAAACAAACGAGATTCTTGTGAATTGGTTGTCGATTGGAGCAGCGTCGGTTGTGAACTGCTACTTTGTAAGGATTCATAGTTTTGAAAAAAAGAAAATAACTGAATTCAGTGTACCGTGGTGACTGTAATTCTATACTGTGGGATCAAAACATACAAAAAAGTTTGTAACAATACTGCTCTCTTATCAAATCATATGTACATCCAAAAACAGTTATTCATCGCGCTTTTGGTTCAAGTTAGTTGGAAAGTGTATTGTAGAACAATAAAATGTTTCAGACTTTAACACCAACAGTACTAATATTCATACCTTGCATGATTTTCTATGTTGTTCCATTATTCGAGTATCCGATGGGTGTGGACTCTAATATTGTGAGCATCTCGTTGGTTACTTATCCGATAATTGATCCGATTGGGGTTATGTTTATTATCAAAAATTATAGGATGTTTGTTAAGAGTGAGTTCTTTTGGAAAACAAGATTTAGTCTCGGTCTACGGAAATGTTTTTGTTCCAGAACTATTCACCATCAATTTCTGTTATTCTTCTAGTTCAGCAGTCACTCAACCGGATGGTTTGATTCAAGTGAAACCAATTTCTGAAAACCAGGATTCTCTTCGATTCAATTCGATTCCAAGTTGATATTCCATGGTGTCTACTTAATTAATTTCTTGACTTTTGTTCTATTTGTGTATTTCATTTTGTTTCGAAAAATACTCTTTTTCTTCCGGGATGAGTGAAAAAATGACGTTTTTTGTCTGACAATGAAATCGTCTATTTACGTTCGACCTGTTTATGAATGTCGTATTTACTATTTTAGAAATGTCTACGCAAGTTTTTCACCTAATTTTAATGAATTTCAAGTTTTCTCACTTACAAGAGAATGGTTCAAACACAAGGTGGATTTTGAAACGAGATCCAAGTTATCTAAAAGCTCATGAGCAACTTAATCCAAAACTGAATTCACTTTTTGGGAAAAATTGATTTGAACCTAAATTCAGTACACTTTTGGCACTGAATCTTTGACGTAAAAAATCAAAATTTTGAATTTTAAAATATTCATGGAGATGTACTGCATTTTGTGGCTTTTTTCACATATTTCTAAAAATTTATAGGTGATTCGAAATCCGCCAAAAAAAAATGTTTCACGTTTGGTATCAACGCTTTGTCAACTTTCAGATGATACAGGTCACGATTCGGAACTCCACCCCGACTTTAGACCATTCCCTGGTTAAATTAGGATGTCTGTCTTCATAAAGGATATCAACATGATTTATTAACAGTTACACGTTTATTCGATGAAAACCGAAATAAACAGGATTCTGAAGGAATCATTTTTAGGTCATGAGCAGTTTCGACGTTTTCTTTTCTTCTTCTTCTTTCTCCTCCCAATTATTTTCTGTAGTCATACAAGTTCTCATTGGTGAACAGACGGTACAAACGATGGTGTCTCTTCGCAGTTACACGGCATTGTTGATGAATATGGGAGATGTAGAAAATCGGATTGTACTTCTTTCTGATTGCCGTTACGACGGCTCCACCCTCAACACGAGATCTATCATCGTAGAGGGCTTCTGAATCCACGTGGAATGTCAGTGTCTCGATGTCGTCCTTCGTTTCGATATCCGCGTTATCGTAGTCGACCAAGAACTGAACTTGAAAGGTTAGATAGATGAATCCTAACGACTATTATTCACCTTAAGATCCATCAAAGTTTTCATCTGATTATCGAGATACCCTTTGAAATGTTTCAATGTTCCGGTATATCCGCACATTGTATAGTTGAACGAAGCATCCATCAGATAGAGAATCATATTGACGTCTTTATCAATGTACGCCTTCTCAACTGTATCCATAATTTGATGAACTGCGTATTGAGCAGCACGATCGGCAGAGCAAGACGCTCCAAAGAGGGCCAACGAGAGGAGGAGAACACGAAGAAGCACGGTCATCCTTCTGAAATTCAGATAATAAGTTTGTTTCCCAATTGATTTATAGAAAAGGGGGAAAGAAGGCGTGGCTTCACCAAGTGATAACGCGTGAAAAATAATAAAAACAAAGCGGCTGTTAGTTGTTTTTTATAGTGTGAAGAGATTGTAGTGGTGGGGAGGGGTTATATGGATAATTGGGAGCAGGAAATGTGTAGGAGGCTCTTTTCACCAGACTTGTCACGGGCCGGGCCGGGCCGGGCCGGGCCGGGCCGAAACAGGAAAGTTCTCCGGCCCGGCCCGGCCCGTGGCCCGGCCCGGGTTGGCCCGGCCCGGGTCGGCCCGTCGGCCCGGATTTTTTCAAAAATTGTTTTTTTCTTTCAAAATCTTCCAGTGATTGACATTTTTTGTTGTAGTTTGAGCGATTTTTAGGCAAAATTATATGTTTTTAACCCTTGTAACTTAGTTTTAGTAAGATTTGGGCAAAATTTCTGTTGTTGGGAATTTTTTTTTACTACCAATCACACATTTTTTTTAAACCCGGGCCGACCGGGCCGGGCCGGGCCGGCAAAATTTTTCCATCGGCCCGGCCCGGAAAATCACAAGTCTGCTTTTCACAAGGGAAACAAGAAAGAGGTGGAGTCAACATTTTCGTATCGCCCTCTCTGGAGAGAGATGATGATGTTTTAGGGAATTAATGAACTAAAATTGAAGAACGGACAACTCTTATGTACATTGGGATACTTCGAGAATTCATGACTTCCGATGGGAAAATTCTAGAGTTGACGTCAGGTTCATTAGTTTTGAGATGAGAATTCGAACTCGAGGGGAATCTTGCAAGAAAAATCAGCAAAATCTATGACTTTCAAGACTATAGGAATGCTAAAATTTGGCTATTTTAGGAAATTGACAGCATCCGGATCAAAACCTTTGAACATGAGTCCGATTAGGGCTAATGTGATGTCATATTGATCATATCTCAAATGATTATGTTTGGAGCACTTTTTGCTCCAGGAATATGACTCAATTTTTAGAGAAAGAGAACGCCTTTGGTTAGGGTTGCATCAGGCTGAATTTTACCAAATGTTCAAAAAACAAGCCTCTCCAATGAAGACCAATGAGAGAAGGAGAACACGAACAAGTAAGGAGAAAACCTCGATAAAATGATGTATCACCCAAATAGCAAAAAAAAATTCGGCACGGATTCAAATAGTATGCTGTTACATTATTTTGACGAAATTTCAGGTGTCTGTTTTTATTCCAGAACCGAAGTGTCAAAATAAAAATAACCGCAAAGTTTAGGTTATTTTTGACAAGTAGTGTTTGAATTCAATCTAATCATATCCAAAGTTTTGCAACCTATTTCTTTTCGGTATGTCATCGTATAGGAATTTGGGAGTTTTGTGTGATTCTCTTTGAATCCGAGTAAAAATTCGGAAGAGAAATTGAAAAACTTCAAATTCTGGGATTTTTGAGAACTTCAGAAGCTCTTCAGAGAACTGAATTAGCGAAAAAATCTGAAGAGCATTCCTTTAAGAATCTTCATACATGTTACGGGCCGGACCGAGCTTATTTACTAATGAATCAAGGCCGGACCTGAAAAATCTCATAATTTTGTTGAAAGTAACATGTCCCAAAGTCGCTGAATTACAGTGACATCACAATTGGCCTACAAATTTGAAAGAATTTTGAAAAAATGTGAAATTTTTTAGTATTCAAAGTTTTTCAAATATCAAGTAGTACATAGCGGGCTTTCCGGACCGGCTTTCAAAAATGCAAAAAGCTCGGCCTGGGCTCGTCCTTACTTAAAAAAGGGAACATTTTATGTATGATGACAGAGACATTGTTTTCGACGGAACTACCGTACTTCTAGATACACATCATAACAGAAGATACAAAAAGTTTTTGGAATCCTGGAACACCTTCAATCTAGACATCAGGATGAAAATAAGAGAGAGAGAGTAAACAATGGGACATCTCCACCTCGGCCGCCTACACAGCTGTAAATTGTGTCCGCACATTTCGTCAGCAAGAATCATTTTCAAATACAAATTATCAAAAACTTCTCTTTTTTCAGATGTCTATTCCATTTTCTTCGTTAATTCCGAACAGGTGAAACTTTCGATACATCACGTGGTTTCATAGGTGAAATCAGAAAAGAATGAAGGAAGTTTCAAGAAAAAACTTGAGACTTTAATTAGGAGTCTAAAGACAAAATGATCTTTAATACTGGGGTCAAAATGTCATTGAATTCAAATAAAGTCCGAATCGAATTAGAATTCAGAGCAGTTGACCGGTGAACATTATCATGTGCACTTCGCTCTTTTTTCGTTTTTTTCGATCCTCAAATTTCCGGAAGCTGCGTTTTCTCTCACACAAACAAATAGAAACGTCACTTATCGGATTTGAAATTCTGGAAGAGGGGAGGGGTCTGAATGAACTCAAAAAAAAACAAAAGAAAATTCCGAGTAAAGATGATTTATAATACTTGAACAAGAACCAGTAAACTAGAAAAATCAGAAAGCAAAAAGGAAGTTAAGTGGAGTTCAATGCGTTGCAAGTGTCCATTATTTGTTGTTTTACCTGAAACAAAGTTTTGGAAATTTTAAAAGAAAATCCGTGTTCAATTACCAAGTCAAGCTCTTCTTTTGTTAACTGATCGGAAACGATATCAAAATCACCGTCATCAATGAAAACTGTGGAATTACTGGAGGTCTGAAAGAATTGGGACGTCACATACGATAATTACATCAATGGGTGGGGGGGCTGGAATTTGATCATTCCATCTAATGAATTTTTTGCAGAATTAATTGGAAATAGGGGGATCAACATCTTCCAAATTTTGGAAGTAGTTCGAAATGAAAAAAGGACACAGAGATAAAGTCAGGGTTGAAGAGATCTTAGTTTTGAAGAATACATTTGAAGCAAGGCTGGAAAATCAAGGCCGAGGCATCCTGGTTACTGGGATTTGTCGATCCCAAGAACTTACTTTCGAAAAAAAAACAATCGGATTCAAACCCGGCGGCCTACCTAAGGCTAGTGCCGCGGCCACGATTTTGCCAGCCTTGGTTTGAAGACAAACGTTCAAAGTCATTTCGACTTACTCCAAGATAAATAATCGGTTCCTTGTGTACTGGATCCACCTCAATATCTCTCTTTGATCTAACTTTCTTTTTTGCTCTTCTTGTCTCCGATGACGATGAACTGCTGTCGTCTTCTTCATCGGAAGTAGAACGGACTGCAGAGTTCGTCATGTAATTTGCAGTGGAATTCGTCCATTCTGTTTCTTCCTAAAACTTTTGATTCGGATTCAAGATTCTTTTTTAAAACTCACTCTACAAATGAGTCGTTTCTTGTGACTTTTTCTGTAAATTACCCAGGAAGAGGCAAGTGTTGCGAGGACCAAAATCAGTAGTAAGTTTCGCATGGTTACTGAAATATCGAGAAGAAGTTTTGAAAAAAAGAAGGGAAGGTGGGATCAGAATGAAAACACCACGAGTATTCTCAAACTGTGACTTTAATCGGCTCAAAAATACGAATTCATTGAAGCGAGAAGTGACGCCTAGAGATGAGGAATTGTTCAAGGTGACAACATTTTTTCAACTGTACACATCAACTGTTTTGGTAATTTGAGGGAACGATAAAATGGCAGGAAAAGAAAGGAGAAGAAGAAATTGACCAATTTCAACTGGGTCACACTATTACAGAATAAGAACAAGAAGAAGGAGTGAGAATTACGTGACCGCCAGCTTTTCGGTTTGTATCAACAACTCGAGTTGTTTTGGGACACCTGAAGAGACGCAGACTAGTTCTACAATGGTCAAGATTTGCTCTCCGAGCAAGCAAGACACCTCTGTACAGTACTCTCGTTCTGTTATGTGTACATTTATGCCGCTTTTGAGGTGTCTCTCCAAGCTTTACATCAAGGTTGCCTTTGTTGTAGAGAAGTTGTGTTAATGGACTTTTTCGAAACTTAGGAGCGGGCAGAAATAGATTTTCTACTTTTTTTCAATATTCGAAGCGTTCTTTTCAAGATTATTAGCAAATAATGCTGAGTTATTCTTTGCGTAGGGTCACTCGTTTTTCTTGTACTTTGTAGAATCATGCTCGACGTGTTTTTGTTTACGGTGAAGTTTTGAACAAAGTGTTAATGAAATTTTTACCTCGATTTATGAGACAATCTTGGAATTCTAATTGTAAGGTTTTCTTCGATAGCTCTAGGGTGTCATCATTAAAAAAAGTTGAACATCTTTACCGTAAAATGTCTAATAGAGCAACATTGAAGCAACAAGCTAGCAAACCTTCTCTGAAAAAATCATCAACTTTCTGAAAATCACATATTGCATACATGTCCAAACCCTGGCCGGGTCGGGCTGTGTTTTGAAATCCAATTTTTCCGAAGGTCAATTTTTGGATTCGATTTTCGATTTTTCGACTTTTTCTATTCAATTTTCAAATGTTTCTTTTTTTTTGTTACTTTCACGAGTTTCAAACTGTTTCATGAAAAATTAATTTTTTCGGAAAATTTTCTACTGAAATTACCTACCCGGGCTGGATTTGAACATGTATGACACATAGTGAGTTTTGTAGCTGATAAATATATCTTTCTTTCTTTATTGAAATTTTTACGGGCAAATAACAAAAATTGCGGTTATACGGACTTCCGAAAGTCGGTCTTCTGGATGTCGATCTATTCGAGGTTTTACTGTAGCTCAAAATTATTCAAAGTTTACTTGAATTAACTGCCTAAAAATACTTTTTTTAACCACAAAAGCTTCAAATCCAATTATATTTAGATAGAATCACAGTTTCCATATAATCACCTTCCAATAAACAAAATCTGCAACAATATCCGCTTTAGTTGTGTACATAACATGTTTTTATTTTTTGTATGAACCTTCTCGATTTCTACCTGCCGAATACAAAAGCCTTGATCATCCAATACATACCGTTCCATATGATTTTCTTTTCCATTCCACTGTCTTCTAATCCTTTGTAATACAGTGCCATTCGACGCGAGACTAATCTCAAACCTGCCCTCCATTTTTTTCTGTATTTTTTCATCTCCTTTTTCTTTTTCATTGCCAACAGTTGGGATTACGAGCCGGTTGAACAAGCGGATGCGCGGGGGAAAGAAGCTTCATGTTTCGGGTAGAAGAACATAACACAAATACATGGCACTCTCCCGGTTTTTTTGCTTTCCCGAAAGCCGCATCACCTAGAAAAGAGCTGTCATTTTTACCTTTTCACACCTTTTCACGATTCCAAATCATTGTTTTTGGGCTGGTGAGATGAGATGAGAGACAAAAAGAAAAGAGGTTGATTTGTTGACTCGAATGACCAAAAGATGCGACCGGGAGGAGAAGATGCACAATGAGTTGAGCGTTTGTTCAAACTTCTGTTTCCACAATTGGGCTCAACCCAAACTCTCTTTGGTCTACTGTATACTTCTACTTTTTCATACATTTCTTGGTTTCCATTGTTTCATGAATAAAGAAATCGGAAGTAAAGGATTACTTTCGTCGTAGCGGGAAGTACAAGTTTTCTCGATGTTTCACTTTTTTGAGGGAGACGATAATCTGCAAGCTGCGGAAATGTTTGTGAGAATATACACTAGATTTTAGCCTTGCAACTAGACAGTCTTGTATTTTACATTTGGTGTGAAATCGTTATTTTTTATTTGCAGGATAATAGCCAAAAACATCTAATAGAGCGACACCCTTTCGAAAGTCCGTACAACCGCAATTTTCATAATTCGGCGATAAAAATTTCAGCGAACAAATATAATTTTCTCAGCTACAAAACGCACTAAAAATAATCTTCAGAAAGTTGCGGATATTTTCAGAAGCTGGTTTACTAACCTGTTTGTCCAGCGTCGCTCTATTAGAGGTTTTACGTTAGTTTGATCCATGCAACACTTTTCATTAAAAAAAAACTTTTGATTTTCTTTAAAACTTCGATTGTGTTCGATTGTTAAAGCTGCCAATTTTTCCAACAACAATTGGCATAAAATTTTGTGCAGCTTCAAGGAGAATATCTTCATTTTTCTAGACTTTTGAACCGTCTGAAAACTTCACTAACTGCCAGCAAATTGTATTTCATATTCTTTCAAGCCCTACAGTATATTCCGATCTTTTATGCAGCCATTTTTTGTTGATTTCTTTCCCAATGCAAAACAAATATGTCTCGAAAATGTTTCTTGCACCGAATCCTCTTTGAAATCCTTGACGCCAAAAATAGTTAATCTTCAGCCTTCTGGAAATATTTCTCACCTTTCTTTTGTATCGGATTCTGGAAACTTTTCTTTAAAATTGTTGCTAATCTTTTAACTGCTTGTGTTCTCCTTTTATCTTTTTCTATGTTCTTATTCTCGTTACGCATACGATTTTCTCTGAAACAATCCCTCCTCATTTATCCCATCCCATTTCCCTATACAAGATCACGGAATGAGGATACAAAGTGTCTGAATGTTTCCGTTTTCCTCTTTTTCTTCTCATCATGAGTTGTTTGCGGGATTCATTTCACTTATTTCGTTAGGGGAAGAACATGAACAAAAAACGAATAAAGTAGGACAGTGTTCGAATCAGTTACTGTTCTTTTGAGACATGTTCAGAATTAGTTTCAAAACGGAAAAGAAGTTGGATTACTAGGTCAGAACTCCTGTTTTGGTATTCGTTGACTTTGGGCCCTAACCCTTTCTATATAAACGATGCATTTATTAGCGATATTTTTAAAGTTTCATTGCGATCTATTGCAAACATGTCTGAAATTTGAATTGTGAGCTTTCCCGCTATCTTTCATGCTAACAAGGAAACCATTTTTACAGAAACTCTGAGAATTTTCTCTAAATTGGCTCATATATAGATTCAAACACTGGCTTTCGATTGCGCTAGGTTCCTTGTAAGCCAATAATTCAAATTTCAGCCATGTTCGCAATAGAGAAACTTTGAAAATGTCGCTAATAGTTGTGTTCCATTATTAAACTTTTGTTTTGTATTGTACTTACTAACAATCTTTATTATCCCTCTTAAATTCCAGTTCAAGATCTCATAATTTCAATTTCTCACATCTCTAATTGAACTACATATGTAGATCAAATTTATACGGATCAAAATTATTGTTTTTGTGTTACCAAATTAGGTCGAAAACTCCACCAGAGAGCATTAATAAAAACTATACCTAAAAATGGTTCGAAGGAATCGCAAACGAAATTTTAATTCAACTCCACTGTGCCTAATTTTTCTAATATTTTCTGGAAAACAGTAGTATAATCCTTGAGCAACTTCTTCATTTTCCTCTCTCAAAACCAGTTCCATTCTAGACAATCCCTTTGACTCATTAGTGTTCCATCATTTTTTTCTCTAAAGGGTTGCTCTCCAGAACGGATCGTCTCCTCTTTTCCCACTGATAACACACACTTTTTTCGGGTGAACATGGTCGCACCGCGCGGAGGGATCCGAGAGGGCGCGCGGTGCTCCTCCGGAGGTGTTTGCTCTACGTGACTGTCAATCGACGGCGCTTCTTTTTCGTTTCTCTTTTTCTCAGCACCACCAGAAGCACCTTCCAATTAGTATTTGCCGTTTTAGAACATCCTCCCCCTCTTCGTGTTTTGTTTTTTTTTCGGTTCGCCTAAAAATGGAATCCGAAATATTAAGGCGGAGGTGATGAAACAAATCAGAAGATTGGTGGAACACATAAACGATAATTCATTTTAATAATTATTTCGTTTCTTCCAAAAACAAGATCCTTCCTTCTTATTTCATATTCATCTTCTTCACCGGCAATTTCTCTCAGTTTTTGTCCGCATTTTAATGGATTCAGCGACAGTCCAAAATGATTTATAATTGGTCATATCGGTCATTTTTAACTCTTCGAACCCTTTTCTTTATTCACGAAAATTCCTTGGAACTGGATAAAGATTTCCTGTGTACTACTTAATGACGAGAAATAATGATTCCTGTCATTTCATTAAGATCTGCTCCTCTTCCGCTTCCGAGAGTTTGCTTGCCATTGACTAGACTTTATTAAGTGCCAGAGAAAAAAAGGTGTGTTCGTTTATTTGAGCCACTCATTTTTTTTGCTTACCTGATGACTACGCTTTTCGTAATCTCCAGGGAGCCGTGTGATTTAAAGTATACATGTCCAACCCGGGCCGGCAGTTTTCTCTATTTTAAAAAATGATTTTTCCACCAAATTTTATACGAAAATTTAGAACTCAACGAGATCTACAAAATGGTGTATAAACCAATAACAATTACCAGTTGAACAAGCGGCTGGCTTCCGTAAAACACGCGGACCGGCAACATGAATTTGGGTGGAGCCGGCCCGAGTGTTTTACGGAGACCAGCAACTTTTTCAGCTGGTAAATTTTCTTGTTTTATATACCATTTTGTAGATCTCATCGAGCTTCTTTTTAGTGTAAAATTTGCAAAGAAAGTCGTTATTTGAAATGGAAAAAACTTCCGGCCCGGGTTGAACATGTATGGTTTGAAGATTGGGGGAAGGAATCCTTTTTTGATTTCGTTAAGAGATAGAACTATTTTTGAGTTTGTTGAGGAGTCAGAGCCCATCTTTTAATCTTCCAGTTCCCTATGTTCCACTTTACATTTTGAGCTCAAAAGTACCTGAGCCCAACTTCTACGTCACCACATTGTCCACCAGAATCCCCACTTCACACCAGAATCAACCTAGTTTTTCCCTATCCTTCCTTCTGCTGCCTACCCACTTTTGGTAGCAAACAACAAGCACAATGGTTCTTTTTTGAAAAGAGACGGTTCTTGTCTCTGTTTGTTGCTTTCTTCTCTCCCTCCCAATACAACTTTTCACACCCCTAGAACAACAGACATAAATCATTTATTCATTGGGTGAACATCATCTGATTGTGTAAATGAGAAGAAGAAGCGGTAAAACACCACGTCCAACACATTTCTCCGTTTTTTCAAACAAATCGACCTTGAATACCTCGAGACGGCCTCTTTTTGTCCATTTTTTTTTCGCTCCAATCTCCTTTTATTTATTTGTTTGTTAATGTGGTATGTTTTTTAGGAAGTCTACAAGTAGTTCTTCTTTCTCTTGCAGTAATTTTACCTTTGATTTCTCTTTTTGCCATCGGATATGCCAAAAACACTCCGATTTCTGGTTTTCTAGTGAGAGAAAAGTTACAAACTGTCATTTCATCTTCATCTTCTTTTTCTTCGATTTATTTTTTTCTTCTTCAATTGCAATGTGGTTTGGCATGAACGGCTTAGAAAAGATTAGTGAAGAAGATTGTGTAATGCAATAAATGAGCGTTGAGATAGATAGTCTCGAACATGATCTCTCTTCCTCTCATTTGCATGATTTTTTTCTGCGTCTTACAGTACTAAAATATTGTTGTTTCTTTGAGAATAGAAAAGAAAAAGTCATCAATTAGCGGATGGTTTACGACCTCTTGATTCTGATTCTTTCAAACATTGATAGATGGCGTTTTGTCGCTTCTTTATCAGAGAGACTGTACCATTCGCTTTCGTCGAGAAGAACTGAATCGTCGAGATGGTTAGGAAGTTTTTCGCAAGATGGAAAATATGAAAAGATTTTTAGTGAGGGGCTAAAAATTTGAGTGAGATTTCCGCCAGAATTTAAGGAATTGTTTGATCTTCCATGAAAACTTGAACTGCACACTCCCTTCAACCAGTTTCCAGTGACTATTCACAATAGAAAGAGACATTTTGATGACCTAGAAAACATGTGTAACCTGGTAACATGGACACCCTGCTGTGTTTTGGGTTACCCGTTTTGGTTGTCGATTCAATCATTCATTTACTAGATAACGGAAAAATTTACAATCTTTTTTGTGTTGAGTTAAAAGTCTGGACGGTTCCAGCTTCCTTTAGCTTTCATAGAACTTCATTTACTTCTCTACAATTTCGGAACTAAACTACCGTAAAACCTCTAACAGAGCTACACCCAGAAAACCGACTTTCGGAGGTCCGTACGACCGCAATTTTCATTGTTTACCTGTAAAAATTTCAGTAAACAAAGATTCTTTTCTCAGCTACAAAAAGTGTGTAAAATATGATATTCGGAGCATGTTTTCAAAATAAGTGTCGCTCTATTAGAGGTTTTACGGTATCCTTAGACTAAAAAACTACCATTTAGTTACGTTCAAACCTCGGCATAAATCTCTCAATTTGTCATGGCTGATAAATTTGGCACATGGATCATCTGGTTTTTTTTGTACAGTCTGGCAAACAAGCGTCTCTTCCTTCCTTCTCCTTGACCATTTTTCTCTGTACATCTTTATCTCATCTTTCAGTTGTCCCAGATTCAAAACGCATTCAAGCATATTTAGAAAACAAACAATTCTTTCCTTGCCTATGATACCCTTCTCTAATTGGTCAGAAGAAGATCTCCCGGATTTGTTCCGTCTGGTATCCGCGTATTGTTTCAATAAAAAACCGTCTGAGACAAATAAGAGAACGATTTGAATACAAAAAGCATAGACAGATAACTTATTCGGAACGCTTTTGCCGAAGAGAAAGAGAAGCAAGATTTAGCCGAAACCACGACGGGCGGCCTGCTTGATCCTTATCTGTGTCGGTCGGTCGAGAAGAAAATGAAAAACGAAAAAGGAGAAGACGTTGACAACAGCAGCAGCAGCAGCAGAAACTTGGCGATTTTTCCTCTCCCGAATGTAACCTACAGCCACCCAATTATCCACAATTATCCTTTTCGTGAGGTTGCTTCCTTTGGTTGGTGTCAGAATGTTGTGTAACTACTAACTTTCCATTTTTTCGATGTCTTCTTTTTCTTTTTTCTTTCTCATCTGTCCGCCCTTGTCATCATCTTCTTTTCAATTTTTTTACGTCGTACTCTTCTGCTATTCTTTTCAACTAAAAATTTCAAAAGACTGTACGACGACTACCACAAATATTGTTTTTCTTGGCATACCGTATTTTCCAATTTTCGAATTGAATTCTTCAATTCGAAATCTAATCAAACAATTTCAATTTTTCAAAAAAGAAATAGAGTAATTGAATCCGTTTTTCGAATTCGCAAAGAAGTTCTCTTATCATATTGGAAAGCGTTTTGTAGGCTACACCAGTGGAAGAAGATTCTGAATATGATAGGGAGAGGTTTTTGGTGTGTAAAGTTGATGAGATATTATGACGTGGATTTCAATTTATATTGAAGAGACATTGAACTTTTGGTTTCAGCTGATGAATTAGAATCTTCAGTCATTTATTGGAACATTATTAAACAGGGGAACCATCATATCTAGCAAAAAACTTGTAATTACAACATTACTCAGCATAAAATTTTGAACATTTTGGTGTAAAAATTTTTAAAATTTAACGACTAAAACTCGAAATATTCTTGATTGGAAATGTGAAACATTAAAACATTAGGTATTTACCAGCTTTGAAAATTTAAAAAGGTTTCTCAAAAACCGTCACAGCTATCAAAAAGTAGTCAACTACAATGTTGCACAGCATAAGATTTTACATATTTTTGTACTTGATTCTAAGACTCGAATCAACACTTTCCGAAGATAGATTCAAATCAAAAATATAAAGATTTCCAAAAATAATGATTTCAACATGTGCCCTTATAAGTCAAACCTCTTGAATGTGGTAATTCACCTTGAACCGTTATTTTTTGAATCACTCCAACTGACTAAACCTACTATTTCATTACTGCCATCAAAAGTCCATGTGTGGAACAATCTCGAAATTCATCTTCTACTTTTTATTCTCTTTTTCTTCCCCACCGTTCCATCACTTCATCAACTTCCTTCCGATTCCTCTTCATCCTTCATCCATGCTTCTTCTTCCCCAATCCAATTCATCTTTCTCCCCCTAACAGTATCATAATCTGTCGCCAGCAGCTTTATCCCCCCCCCCCCCCACTTCTTCTTCTTCTTCCCTTGTCCACCCTCTCCGTCATGTTAGTTATTCTTCGGTGCGCCTTTTCCCATCACATCAAACCAGCTTTTCCCTTCGTCTTCTTCTTCGTTTTCCACGTCTCCCTTATCTCTGCGTCTCTCCATCTTGCACACTATTTCTCACCCCGTTATTGTACCGTATCCCTTTACGCGCCACCTTCATATCGTTTTCAGTCAGAGAATTGATTACTTTTTTAATCATTTCTTCACGCTTCTTCCGACTTGACACCCATCATAACAATGTCTACTGCTTCTTCTAATTTTTCTGACTTCTTCTTCCTCTTCTTCTTCTTCTTCTTCGAAAAAAATCCGAATAGTGTCTTGTTTGTTATCAGAGAAATGACAAAAGACACCTTGTGTTAACCTTGTCCCCACTTCTTCTTCTTCTTTTCCTCCGATGCAATTTCGTCGTTCTGTGATAACAAACTTCTTCTTTTAATTCACCGTCCATCTTCATCTTCTTCCTTTCTTCTTCTTTTTGCAATCCAAAAAAGGGGTCAATCAAAAATCGGATTCTGTCCAAAAAAAAAGTGCATCTGTCCTCTTTTATCAATATTTTGATAACATCCTCGTTTCCAGTGAATATTCCAAATCTGACAATAAAATTGTATCTTTTTTTGCAGGAATGATATAAACCAGACCACCGGTGCGACTAGTGATGATTCTACCGTACCTGGTAACATTTCTGTTACTTTCAGTACCGCCCGTCACCGCATCGACGGCTAACATCTCGTCGCTGATCGAGGCACTTGGACCGAACAAATTATGTTCAGTGTATGATCCATTCAAGGTGTTGCCCGAGAATAATAAGGTAAGTGTTGCTTCCTCGATTTCTGGAAGTTTAGAACATAAGTTCCCTTCTCGCCCTCTTCCAGTTTTTCCTCCATTTTCAGTTCCAAATCGGCGGTAGCTTCCCACTTCATCAAGACGATTGTACTACTCTTCGACCAGACACTGTCCAAGAAATCGTCGCAATTCAATGGGCGCTCACTCACTGGAATCAGAAAGATGAGAATGGAGATTGTAAACTTGGTAAGTTCTTCTTCTTCTCATAGACCAGTTTTTTATCCGAATCCACTTTCCAGGCCTCTATGCTGGAGACACCTGCTCGCGGTCAGCTGAATCGCTATCTCAATCTCTTCGATTCTTGGATTCCGTTGGATATCATGAGCCGAAAGAGTGTAGAACTGAAACCCCGGGAGCCAAGCTGTTGGGACTCATTGCTCCAAAAGACTATGAATCATCAATGTCTCTCGGAAAATTTCTTTCAGTCTCTGCTATTCCGGTAGCCGCATATTCATCAGAATCGGTGAATGCGTTGACAGAACTCGATGTGGAAAATACGATCGCCACGTCACCGACGATCGGAGTTTATGTTGAAGCATTAATTCGGTTGATGAATCAGATGAGAAGTAATTTGGTGACAGTTGTTGATGATGGATCTCAAAATCCTGTTACCAAAAGGTATTCGCTTTTTTATGAACTCTTAACCAAAGATTTCTGATTTTCAGAGTGATCTCCTATCTCCGTGATGCTGACATCTTTGTCTCTGAATCCATTCCAATCGACCATCCATTCCTGGCTCAAGCTCTCGAGGACAGCGATTCATCTATTGTTGTCAGTATTCTGAACAAGAAACAATTGATGAAAACCGTTCGTCATCCGTCTATCTATTCAATGTCAAAAATGTGGATCTCCATTCCAACTGAAGGAGAAGCTCTTGATGAAACAGAACAACTCGAGTTGTTGCACAAAAACGCGAAAATCGAAGTTGTCTCTCTTCAACCGAAATACAAAGAACTTCCACAATTCCGCGACTATTTCATTCGAGTTCTCCGTAACAATTTCAAGAACTATCAACTCCTCACTTCCTACATCGAACAAGTTTACAATTGCACCAACGAAGATTGTGACCTTGATAAGGATGTGATGATGAAGAGTTACGTTCAAGCAAGAACTGCGGAAGCATCTATCAGAATGACATACGCATTCGCTGCAGTTGCTCAGATCATCGGAGCCAATAAACAATACGAGAAGACTTGCTCTCATGCATCTGCAGAATGCACTGAATTGATAATGGAAACGTTAGAAACGATGGATTACGCATTCAACAAACAAGATCCACCAGAGTTCGCCGGAGAACGACTTCAATTCTACAGAGGAACTGAAAATATTCTTTTGGCTTCTGGAATGCAAGTTGAAGCTATTGAGATTTACAACCAAGATGAAGAACCAGTGACTGCACGTCTTCTCAGCTTCACCACTGGATCTCCACCAACTGTTATCATGTCTTCTTTGAGATCTGCTGATCAGAGACTTCGTTCCATTTGTGCTCCATACAGACCATTCTGTGGACAATGCCCTAATCTTCAGACAGTTAATGCTGATGTAAGTTTCTTCTAAAGAAGTCAATATTCTATTTATGTATACTTTCAGCACCACTTCCTGTCTATCCCACGTCATTATCCTCTCTACCTCGTCGGTCTTTTCGATCTCCACAGTGGTCAGACTTGTCAATCGATGGCTCACACTGACATCTCTCTTCCAATGGCATTTGTCCACACTGTTTGGACATTCAAACAACGTTTCCCACAACTTGGACTACTCAAGGATCTTGATTTTGGAGCTCTTCTTATCGACAGTTGCTCTTCTGGAAAACAAGCAATCGAGTCGGTTGTTCGTTCCGAGACCCAATGTTTCCGATTCAACCAAGCTGGTAGAAACATCACTATCGTTCCTAAATCAGTCTTCGGGTATGCTAGTGCTCTTCATGGAGACTCACAAGAATCTCTGAAAGGATACTTCTCATCTGGAGACACTGATGCCGCTTTGGTTTCTGTGGATTCTGAACATTCAGCTCTTCAAAGGTCCTTCACTGCTCTTCCATCATCCCGAAACCAAGCTCTGGCTCTTTTGAAACTTCTTAACAGAATGCAATGGCAATTCGTTACTGCTGCGTTGAGTGAACAAGATCCTGAATCTCTTTCACTCTTCAGAAGTTTCGAACGACTTGCTCTTGATCGGGGAGTTTGCCTCGCCGAAGTTATCAACATCGGAGGATCCCGTCTAGATAATGTCCGGAGTACCACCAATGTCACAATTATCTTCGCCACCGCCCGAGATGCAGCTGACTATCTTGTTGCATCGAAAACTCGTGGAAACCATGTGAATGTGATGATGGGAGATGCTCACGACTGGTATCTTCATGCACCAAACAACAAGGAGCAGTTCCCTGGAACGGTTTCAGTTCAACCAAGAAATATTTTGTATGGTGATTTCCGTGAGTGGCTGGAGACAACAACCCCATTGACACTTCCGGAGCTCTGGTATTGGTCTTATATTGAGTCCAGATACGGATGTGCTCTCATTCAAAAGAGCAAAGTTATCTATGGAAAAATGTGCACTGGAGATGAGCTTTTGAATATTGAATCTCTTGGTGAGTCCTTCAAGGCAAACATCTCTTGAACAATAAATATCTTCAGGTCGCATGACAAAGGCTGGATACCTCTCCCGCGGAATCGAACGTTTCCTATTCGCCATGGATTCAGTGTACAAGAATTTGTGTCCAGCTCAGAATGGTTTGTGCCTCGAGTTCTATGAACAAGGGCGTAAACAGATTTTGACTCAACTTAAGAAGACGTCGACAGAAGATGATGTGGAGATTTATGAGTTCCTTCCGGACATCAACAATCACTTCACCTATCATCTCATTGCTAACTGGACACTGACAACCGGATTGAGAATGACGAATCAATACAGAAGTGGGAATGGAATGAGCACAGAGAGCAAGTGTCAACCACCAATGTGCAAATGTTTCCTAGATGGAGATTTCTTCCAGGTATTTGAAAGTCTTATTCAAAGTGTGAAATTCCTAATTTCAGAGACCCCTCGATTCATTCGTATTCCGCCCAGACGAAACCGAAGGAAGCGATCAGTCATCTTACATCAAGAGACAACCAGCATTCGGATCCGAGAAAGTTGAATATCAATCAGTATTCGAGCATATTACTACTGGTCACTGGAGAGATCATCCACATAATTATGTGCTTCTGGCACTCATCGCTGTTCTTGTGGTTGTAGCCGTAGCTGTTTTAGTTCTGGTTCTTGTGAAACTTTATCTCCGAGTCGTTAAAGGAAATCAATCATTGGGAATTTCTCTTCTCATCGGAATTATTATTCTCTATTCAACTGCATTCTTCTTCGTTTTCGATCCAACTGATTCAGTTTGTAGATTGAGAGTTATTCTACACGGATTGGGATACACGATATGTTTTGGTAAGACTTCTAGATTGAGTCCTCCCAAAAATTAATACGATTTCAGGTGTCATGATCGCCAAAGCAACTCAGCTCCGAAATGCCGAGACTCTCGGGTTTGGAACTTCAATTCATATCTCATTCTGGAATTATTGGCTTCTTCTCTTCTTTATTGTTGGAGTGCAAATCGCTCTTTCGATTAGTTGGTTCCTCGAACCATTTATGTCTACTATTGGAGTTATCGATACCAATGTACAGCGAATGATGTGTACAATGGGAAAGTGAGTGTTTAAAAGTGGTATTCCCAATTAACGGTTCCAAACTAACTAAACTTCAGAGTTGAATTCGTTGTCTCCAACTTCTACGTGATGATTCTGATTCTAATGGCTCTTTTCATCAACATGCTCAACAAAAATATCAAGAGAAACTACAAAGAGACCAAGTGGTTACTGTATTCCACCGTTGGATGTTTCTTCACTTGGGTCGCATGGATCACTCTTTATTTGGTCCTCGGGCACGAATTCAGAGACACTGTCATCGTTGTAGAACTTGTCGCCTGCGCCACAATTCTTCTTGGATTCCTTTTCGGACCAAAAATTTATATTCTTCTTTCCTATGAACCAGTTGTAGTTGCATTCAAAAGAGACCCATTCCCAAATCATACTGATCTCTTTGAAAAAGGTTTGTGGTTTAATTCAGATATCTTGTTCAATTTCTATTCTAGACGATGATCTTCCATCTCAACGTGCCGTTTCACCAGCATCCTCAACGTCTTCTTCATCAAACCGTTCTTCATCTGGATCCTCATACACGTCATCCTCAAAACGACCAGTGAATGCAGTTGGTCCGTTGCCACTGCACAAAAACATTGAGGATCAATCTCCAATATTTCATACAGTCATGAGAAAGAAAACGAAAGTTCGTAGATCGAACAGCGAACATGATACTATTGTGAGTTTATTATGAGCTTTAGAAATAATTAAAGGAGCATTCCGACCAAAAAATATCATGGTTTATCATATGTAAAAAATGGCGCTAATTCCGAATATCACAACCAAAATGCTCAAAACTTTTTCTCGGAGCCAGAAAACGCCTTTAAATGGGTCGAAACGAAGCAGAAGTGATACCTTGCTTCTTTTTGGTTTTCTAGTCGACGTTAGTCATATTTTTCTGTTTATTTACCTACGAGAAAGTGTTTCAATATTATTTTTAGTGAAAAAAATGGAAAATTTGGACAAGTTCGTCAAATAAGAGGCATTTACTGCGGCGTGGCCTAGAAAACTCCGGAGAAAACTCGGCTAAAAGGGAGCACTTTGGGCTCAATTTTCTCCCCTTTGAAGGCTTTTTCAGGCTCCGGCAAAAATTTTCGAGCATTTTCGCTGTGATATTTGGAATCAGCGTCATGCTTTACATCTTTTAAAGAACAAATATTTTAATTTCAACTTCAGATGAACGTTGGAATTCCAATGACATCAGTTCCAATAATCCGAAGTCCATCGGCTCGCGACGAGAAAGTGCATCGAGTGGCCATTTCGCCACCACTTCGAGACTAAACAAACGACACTTTTCTTTTGTTGCTGTACATAAATATACCTCATCCTCAAAATCCCCCCAAATCGCTCCAATTTCCTCTTCCTCGCCGAACCCCACATATTTGAGACGTGTATACTCCTACATACCTTTCCTATCTAATTCATATTTCTCTCCAGAATATTATATATTTGTTCATATTATTATATAGAAATGATTCCATGTTGCTAGTCCAACTACTTATTCCTCTCCCCCCAACTACGGTATCTTCCCCATCCACAAACACCGCCGTCTGAGATTCGATTCGCTTCTGTGTCACTGTTTTCTGAAAGAAATTCACCTTCCGACAACTAAGTTGTTGTTCCAACTCAAATTTATTTAAGAATAAAAACATTTTACAATCTAGTTGAACACCGGAAATAGAGCGATTTTGCATCGCTTTTATCACAGGAGTCATTCAAAAAATCACAAGGGAAAAACTGGGAAAATGGAAAAGTTTCAACGCATCACATTTTTCTCTCGATTAACAGAGAATAACAGATTGTTTATAAACTCAAAAAACGAAAGAAAAAAGCCATGCGAAAAAACAGAAGCAAATGGAATGTCTAGAATTATGAGTGGGGCAAGAGAGAAGGAAGAAACTATGCGAAGAAATCGAAGAAATTTAGAGTTGGGAGATTAAGATGCAGCGAGTTCTGCTTCCTGGAGAGCTGTTTTGAAGGAGTACGGAACGAATGGATACCCAAGACCAAGATAGAATTTGGATTGGAATTCGACCCTGAAAATATGAATTTTTGAATTCTTGGATCTCTTTCAAGATTAGATTCTTACCAATGAAGACGAAGAGTGTGGAGGAAAGCGGACAATCCTTCCATCAACACAAGAATCGAGATGGTTAGCACGAAGAAGATGAAGAAGACGACGTAGACGGCGATGAATCCAGCGGTTCCAGAGATTCCGAGTCCTCCAGTTACAAACACCATGTGCCACAATACTTCGGAAAGCTCTGAAATTCAGAAAAATAAATTATTGAACGAGTTTCGGCGACTGATTCAAACGTGAACAACTTTTTTCAGGAGGATTGGGTAAAAATACGGTCAATAGGAAAAATGTACCTTATTAAAAAAGTTATCGAATGGTTAAAAAATCTTTAAATTTCATGAACAAGTAACAGAGTTACGCCCTGTGTTCCAGAAAAGTTTCCGAAATCGTCAAAATCGGGATACTTTTCGGCAACACAAGACGTAACTCTGCTAATTTTGTATGAAACTTGACGAGTTTTTAACCAATCGATAGCTGTTTTAATAAGGAACATTGTTTCTGTTGATTGTATTTTTACCCGATCCCCTTGAAACAAGTTGTTTACATTTGAATTAGTTGCCGCCCAGCCCTGATAGATAAAATAACTTACGGGCGTGAGCGAGGGAAAGAGCCCAAAGACGAAGGTAAGAAGCAGTATGGGAGACACATCCGAGAACGTATTCAATAGTGTGGATAGCTTGATGGACCATGACATCTCCGAATGATTCGTCTTCGTGTCCTCCGTGATCTCCTCCGTGTCCAGCTTCCTCTTTCTTGGATCCTCCGTTTAGGACGATCTCACTGCTATCAGAAACAACATTAGCACGGACGGTCTAAAATTGAATTGTTGTAAAATTGAGGATAATCGAAAACGTTACCGCGTTTCCATGAAGTTCCTTCTGCTTCTTCTTTTGTTGCATTACATGATGGATCGGTTTTCCGAAGAGCATGATTGGAATACAGATAACCGCAATAATGACAAGGATCATCTCGATTACTGATTGTCCTGGATACCATTGAGCAAGGTAGCAAGCTTCGACTTCTTTGTATTCTCCATTCACTTTTCCTCCGTCTTGAACGAATCCAGCAGAACGATCCTTCATCATGAACATGTTGATAAGACCGATAAGAAGAGATGGAGCACAGTGGGATCCTGGGTAGATCTGACCGAAAATCGTGGCTTCCTTGGTCCAGAAGAAGAGCCATTTGAGAATAATTTGAAGGCAGAGGTACATGAAAATGCATCCCATGAAGAGCATTTGTGGAATGAAGACGGTGAAGATGTCAATCTTGGATTTGTGGAAAGTGTGGTTGAAGAAGGAAAGAACGACTCCAAATGTCATTTGAGTGATTCCGAGGATAACTGACAGCTTCATTTTCATTGAATTCAAGAAGTTCAATTTGTTCTCAGCAATGTTCCAAATTGGATCAACTCCGAAGGAATATGGTCCTCCGGCATGATCATAAGCTGTTTCGGGATTCAAATCAATGAGCATCTCCTTTCCATGCTCAGTATGCTCAATCCATGAGTCGATTTCAGACATGTTGTATGGATTTTTCCATCCACTTCCGAAAATGTTGAAAGACTTGGCGAAAAGGTCATTGTAGACGATTCCGGCATGGATCGAGAAGATACCCATAAGAAGAATGATGTAGCGACCTCCGAAGAACATGTTGAAAATCTCGTCCTTGATGTTTCTGGCCAAGAGGTTTTTCTCTCTGAGCACGAACCAGAGACCAGCCATCAGCATGATAACTCCGTGTCCCAAATCTCCGAACATGCAGGAGAACAAGAATGGGAAAGTGATGATGGTGTATGGAGCTGGATTCAATTCACGGTAAGAAGCGATTCCGTATGAATCGACGATTCCTTGGAAGACAGCTGTGAACTTGTTCGTCTCATTGTAGGTTGGTGGAGTGACTGAGGTTTCCAGGATGTTCAGGACTGGTTTCACAGATGAACCACTTCTTTCTGCTCCAGATTCAATTGCTCTGCGAACATGCTCCACGTGTTTAGCTGGAATCCAGCACTCTCCAACGAAGAAACGTCCGATTCCGTCGAAAGTGAACAGATTGAGCATATGGAAGACAGTCTTGATCATACGGACTTGCTTCAACCATTGATGATGGTTGTTGGCAGCAGCTTGGAGAACACGGAAACGATGCTCACGGGTCTGTCCGAGAACAGTTTGGAGGTCTTGAATACGTGCACGGACATCGTTTCTGGCAGACTGACGCTCCTTGAAAGTCTTTGGGCAGTTCTTGAAGAGCTTCGCCTTGAATCCATCACAGACTTTCTCTACGATGGAACGCATACGATCTCCCTTCAAAAAGATAATGAAGACAGATTTGTGAACTTTCTCTCCAGATGGATCTTCTAATTCTTCTTCGATATCGCTTGAACGAATGTAAGCGGTGTGATGGCAAGCACGCCAAAGAACGCGTTCGAATCCGTTGAGTCTCTCACGACGAACAATTCCAACCAGGTAGTTGACTGGTCCTTTGTCAGAACGAATTGCTCCATCTTCATCAAGAGCCTCGAGTTCTTCTTGAGCATGATCATCAACTCCTCCTTGGAAGAACTCATCAGTCTTGTCAAGAACGGCATCCCACTCCTTCAAATCCATGAAGTTGGCCTTCAGCTGAGCATCAGAATCATTCATGCTCTTCACATCTTTCTCCAACTCGGCGAGAGTTCCCTCGAGAGTATTGAGTTCAGAAGTTGGAAGAATTGCGTAGTCTCCGTTGTCGACTCTTCCAGGGATTATGATCTGATCCTTGACGATTTGAGCTTCCAAGAATCTCAACTTTCTTTCCATCTCATCGTAACGACGGATATCCTTGACGAAGGTTCTTTGGAAGTTGTTCACATTTGGGTTCAGCTGAAATATAAATTTGTTCAATATATCATATTCTTTATTTTCTTACATCCTTGAACTGCACATATGGTTGCTTTCCAATTTCAGCCACAATATTGAATGCTGCATCTTTTTCCACGATGAGCTGGCAGAAGCGCATCTCCTCGGAGCGCGTCAACGACCCCATCTTCTATTGTTTTGTTGGGTTTAACTATCTGAAAATAAGACTCAACTAAGAAGATTTGGAAAAAAATAAGAGTACATTTAAAAGTTAACAAAAAATATTTGCACATTGAGGTTAAAATAAAATCGGAGGAGAAAGTTACTTCGCATGTTTGCTGTTGATTCCACATTTCGATCCCGAAATGATTTTTTGAGACGTCAAATTACACTTTGATTCTGTTGATACGATCAAAATGCGAACAAAAGAGAGAAGAAAATATGAAGAAGAAGAAAAAGAAAATAGCAAATAATGGGAATGGGAAGGGAACTCTCATACACTCTTTTGAATAAAAAAATAATGTCACAAAAGTTTCAGGAAGAAACCAAAAATATTGAAAAAGAGGCATATACAAAACGATTCTGCTATTGTCATAATAGAAGCGAAACCAGACAGATTTAACCATCGAAAAAGAGAGAAATTGTTGCGTATATAAGGGAAGAGAAAGAGGTAGTCGTAATCGGTGTGCTGTCACTCATCTGAATTCTGAATTCGTGAATTTTATGACAAACAATACCGCCCCGTTTATATCGTTGCCTGTTAGGATTGAAATTCAGGTTTTTCCGGGCCGAGTGAAAGTGATATGGAAAGTGACAAAGTGAGAAGGATTAATGATATCATTTGGAAGAAGTGAATCGGGATAAAATGAAGAAGTTAGAAAAGGGGAAAAAAGTCAAGAGGGTGATGACCCTCCGTAGGGTTTCAAGGCTAGAATGATCGTATCGGAAACTGGTTTTTTTGGCAGAAGAAGAACTGTTGAGTAATGGCAGGAAGCGAAGACTGTTTTTGACAAGTGAGCTTATCGATGTTTTTCGGAAGGTGGGCGGAGCTTGAAAACATCCAAAGATGACTCAAAATTTATTTGTTATGAGAGCATCACCCAACTAGTGATTTTTGAATAGAAGAAACCTATTCTGGAAACAATCTCTTTTCCGGAATACGTCACTTTCCAAACCGTTTTCGAATAAGACTATTCATGTCATGGTCATCTCGGAGAATCATTTTATTAACTTTGTGGAAAGAATCTAACTAAGATAGAAACTAAAAGAAGCTTCGTATGTTGACTATATTTGGGTTAAAACTGGAATCTCAAGTCGTTTGAATACCATTACCTACTGTATAAAACCTAGACAATACCTTACTCTTTTTCAAACCAAATGCACACGGCTAGAAAATCTTCAAAAGGAGAGACGAATCTTCAAAGTGGAACATCCCTCTCTTATCGGGTTTGCTCACAGAACCTACTAATCACAGACACAAAAAGAACAAACTTCTTCTCCGTCCAAATCGTTATCAGTGATTGTTTTCCGGCAGGAGGGCCTCCTCCCGACTGCTCATAGATAATACAAAAGTGATGAGTGCGGAAGAATGAGCTTCTCTTCAAGGTGTCCTTTGCCGTTTCTGTGTCTCGATCGTTGCGTCGAAAAGAAGATCAACCACTGGTTTTCGGCCGCGGGGCGCGAATCACAGTCGTCTCTCCTCAGAATCGCTAGTCTCTCGATGACAATACAAACTGCGCATCGTCAATCGACGCAATGTCTCGCGTTTTTTGATTCTGACAGGTACTGTAGGTCTGAATCAAAGAGTAAAAAACCAAATGTCGTCGTTGGCGCCATCGGAAGAGGAGGAGAAATGGACACTCCTTGATATGGAACAGTGAAATCATCCATCTGCAGAAACTTGTTCCATTGCTCCGTTTCAAAATGTGCAAACAGAAAGAGAGATGGTCAGAGAATCTTAGGTTTGTATTGGTCAGTCTCGATGTGCACTCCAAATCGTTTTTTGTTTTCTTTGAAAAAAGCAAACATGCTCAGAGTACATTACAAAAAAAGTAGGATTGATTAAATGGTCAGGAAAACACGATTTTTGATGGAACATGTTCAAGTTCGAACTATCCATTTGACTAGGGCCAAGTTAATCTCGAACGACATTGACAAATTGGGGAGGAACAAACAAGAATTTTCTATATTTTTCAACAGGAATGAACCTTGTTTCTCCTTCAGTTTTGGTCTTACAGTTTACATCCTTCCAATCATACCTCAATTATATTTTCGGCAGTAGCACTTGGGGATGGCAATCTAGAAATGTACATTCTTCTACAAAACAATTTTTTAAAAGGTTTTGGAAGAAGGTTGCTCTCTGCTCCTGATTTCATTTATTGTCTGTGATTGACTTCGATTCAGAAGTTTTTTCAAAGGAATTCTGACCAGAATAACCCCCGAAAGTTTCTTAATTTCAGCATATGATTTCAGACTCAGCCTAAAAACAATATTCCGGGCTGAAATTCATTTAAAGAGAATGAACTGAAAACATTTATTCAATTTATAGTTTTGTCAAAGCGTTTTTTTTTTGGTTAAAATAAGCAAGCGGTATTGAGATAAGTTATCTGGAAGAACTAAACAAAACCGGATATTAACAACGAGAAAAATACGGTTTTTGAGGGAAAGTAGGTGGGAATGCAAGTTTAGAAATCTGTGTTATATTAGGATCAATAATCAGGAATCTCAAACTTTGGGAATCGTCTTGGAACTGTTCACTGCACCGGAAGGAATCTCAATAGCCCCGTCCGTCGGTAGCTCGACTACTCCATCTTCCTCTTCCTCTTCTGCCTGAAAACTCAACTTTTATCAGGATTCACATTATTTCAACTCTACTTCATCGTCATAATAAACTGTGGAGTTTCCAGCGGCCTGAGCCATTTTCTCTTCTTCGTAATCCTTGTAATCTTCGTCATCAAGAGGTTCCTCATCGTCTACATGATCTGGAGCCGATTGCATTTCAACTGGACCCGCACCCATGTTATTTTCATCGTTTGGATCTTGGGCCTCAATCATCTTTTTCTTCTCTTCGAACTCTCTCTTCTTTTCCATCAGCATATCAATGTATTCAATGTCTGCCGCCTGTTCCAGCTGAGCATTCTTTCCAGTCTCATTTCTGAAGTACTCTGGGCATTCGAATGTTCTATTCTTAAGCAAGAGATTCTCAGCCTGCAGACTTTTGATCTGAAACGAAAAGAGGTTGAAATAAAACACATTAATTTTGTTACCTGCTTCTTGAGCATGCTATTGCTGACCTCGACACCAATGACCCAAAACAGAGAAAACAAGAAGAGGATGACACCAAAGAAGTTGATGAGGGAATAAATGTTGAACTCTCTTTTGAATTTTTGGAAACTGTAAGTTGTATGATGTAAGAATAGAAAGATCTGTATGCAAACCGAGTCTCTGGTTTCGGTGGTTCGATGATAGTGAAGGTTTCATGGGATCTTACGAGATTTGTTGCCTCTTGTCCTTCACGCGAAGGATCCATGATGAAGCAATCACCTGTAAATCGAATGAGTTGCCTATAAGGTAGGATAGAGTCAGATTGCTATTAGAAGATACCGTAAAATCTGTATTAGAAAAACACCTCTAATAGAAGGGCACTTCGAAGAGCTCAAAATGACCACATTCTTGAAATTGAAACGGATTAAAATTAGTCTTATTAGAATCCTCGTCAAAAGTTGACTGTCAAGGTTCTAAATATGCTTCGAATCTTTTCTCCAACAGATGTTATGATCCATTTTGAGAATTCAGAAATATTTTTTAGGTAATGGAAAAATAGAAGGGCTCTTCTAATCCAGATTTTACGGTTGTTTATCTTCAATGCACCAGTAAGAGAGAATCGATTGATGGAAGAAGAAAAGAATCGTTGAAAAATATGAAGATGATAGGAGGACACAAGCGGTCAAACACAGCTGGAACACTTGGATGACTCATTCGGGGTCACCTCAAGAAATGACACAAAGTTTGGGTCAATGTGGAAAGAACATGGATTCTAAACCTCTGGCGCACATAAGAGGAAAATAAGACTGAGTTCAAATCCATGTCGGGAAACTTGAACCTAATTGGATGGATCTTGAAGTTCATGAAGACCCTATAGGAAGATTCAAAGGTTCAAAGAAGCATAAATTTACACAGTTGCACAGTCCTTTTCAGATATGAATTTTTGAATTTGAATACCATGTATCATGTGCAATTATCGACGGCGGGGCGCTTTTGCGTCATCCCCCTGATCTGCATATCTGTGAAGGAGAAGAATGCGCAATCGATAATAAAGTTTTGAGTCTTGCATTTTTCAGTTATGGTGGAGTAAGATCGAACGAGAAGATTACTAAACAATGTATTCTTTAAATTAGAATACTGTAGATAAGAATACTGTACATGTCCCTCAGGATCAGTTTTTGAGTGAGTCAAAACAGGAATTTTTTGCTTAGACTTCAAAGGTTCTTAGTTCCTCGTAAGGTCAAGTTTTCAATGATCCTTGGGACTAATTCTGAAACTCTCTGAAATTTTCTATAATTATAAACATTTCTGGAGAATAATACTTTATTTTGTACAAGTTTACTGTAGCTGATATGTAATCAAGTAAGAAGAAGTGAGATGTATTTAAACGGCAAAATCCAGCATGATCTGAGCAATAATCCGTTTGAGATGCTCCTTCGTAACGTTTTTGTCCCCTGTGTTGGCTGCCGTCTGTGCCGTTCGAGCGAGTGTTTCCTGAAAAGAACAAAACTGAAACTTTAAAAACTATTTTTGGTTTACTACCTGTGCTAGTAAATTTATAAGAGCAGTAAGAACTGCAAGAGCATCCGGATCCATATTGATCTTCTTTTTTCCACGTCGAGCAACTGTCAACATCGATCTTACTGTGGATTGTTTGATGTGCATCGTCATTTTGGAGAGATCTGAAAAATAGAAATCATATCTGAAATGAAAAAATCTGAAAAAGTATGTGAAGAAAACAAATGAATCTATAAGAAATACAACCTAATATAATTTTTGAACATTTATTCAAATTGCAAAAAAAATAGAAATTGAAAAAGAGGACGAGAGATTCAGAGTCAACCAGAGGAGAAGTTGTCAAGTTGATAACAAAAAAAATCATTAATATTCCATTCGGAACGGAAAATCTGGAGGCAATGTGAACTTGAATGGTTCCACATACGGCATATCCATCGAGCCAAGAAGGAGTGTCAAGTCGGTTTTAAGGCGAGTGATCGTGTTTTGTGTCTTCTCCATCATATTCTTCAGCATATCCATTTTCCGATCACAAACTTTCATGGCGTCGTTGAGTGTCATCTCGACCAGCACGTCCTCTGCCAGTTTCACAACTACGTGTTTCGTGTCTCGTCTGAAATTCGTGCATCAGAATTTTCCCTGTTTTCGCAACATACACTTCCATATTCATGAAGATCCGTTGACCAATCTCAGTTTTTCCTTCCACAACTTTGCCAGCACTTGCTAGGAGTCGACTACATGTGTGCTTGAGCTTCGCCCATTCTTCACATTCCTTCTGCATTTTTTTGAATGCTTTTTCGTCAGAGTTGATTCTGGGATGAATCACATCTCTGTAACTATTCTTGTACTTGGTATTCTAGTATTTTACAAACTCTGATAAATTCTCAAGGTACTTCATGTACAGTTGGCGAGCAGCTGCATAGTCTTCCATCTGTATGAAAGAAATGATAAACACATCATAAATGTTACATTAGATAAGGTTCTGATATCAGCAACAGCTATCAAAGGGAAGTTCATTCTTTTAGAGAATCTTCATTTGTACATGATAAATTAGCTCAACGTTCAGATAAAAAATATTTATTCTGCAACAAAATCCGGCCGGCGGAATGTAGCGATAACCAGTTTGAAAGACTCGAAGACACTCTCAATCTCATTACGATCCTGCAAAAAATGAATGTCTTTCATAATTAGGTCTCTAATTTTTACCAAATTGTTTATGTATTTGATATCTTCTAAATGATAATTTCCGTCCATCATTGGAGCACATTTTACAAACAGTGTGAGCTTTCTTTTCACAACCGAATAAGCAGTATCTTCCAACATCACTGCACAGATATCGGCAACCACTTTTCTGACATCTTCAGGAAATTTGCCGTTCTCAATAATTTCCTTCAGATCCGCTGGACATTCTTCGATTGGCTTTGGTAGTTCGGCATTCGAGTATGGCTTGAGAATGTAGTAAAATTGATGCAACTGCATGAGCATTTGATGTCTTAACAGAGCAACAACAAGCTTCGCACGAACTCCTTGCTCATGCAACGGGAGATTTGGCCTAATGAATGATTCCAATGTTTTCGGTGGATTGAAATGAGACAATCCGGCAGCCAAATGAATTGTAGTACCGAATTGAGCCGCGAATTGTTCGGCCATCCTATAACTTGTAACTATTTGTTGGAAACAACTTTGACGATTACTTTTCAAGAGGTTGTGGACTTGT
Source organism: Caenorhabditis zanzibari (assembly GCA_963966625.1). Classification (NCBI taxonomy): domain Eukaryota; kingdom Metazoa; phylum Nematoda; class Chromadorea; order Rhabditida; family Rhabditidae; genus Caenorhabditis; species Caenorhabditis zanzibari. The sequence goes on from OZ016471.1 coordinate 10,320,456, forward strand.
CGCTGATGTATAGATGTTCGTATTACAGAGCGGATAGATCAAGATGGCTCGAGTCCACTGAAGCAGGTGGCGAATGATCATGAATACTTCGAAAACGGGGATTCCTGATGCTGTTGACATATCAAGAATAGACCGATCTGGACTGCAATGACTCAGAAGTTTCGCAACAATTGGGTTGGCATCTGGAGTCGGCCATACATCTTCTAGCAGTAGGATTCCGTGATAGGGCTTCATTTTTCTAATAATATCATCAATATCCTGCCGTCCTTTTGGCACTACATTCAATCTAGAAAGTGCATGAGCTTCATCGCAGAATCCGAGCTCGACGAAGTTGATAAGATATTTCTGAAAAACTTTATCCTTCGTCGAATTTATTCAAACACCTACATGAATGTTCCCTCGTTTTCTAACTTCATCATATATGTCCGCCAAGTGTGGAACAATGAAGCTTGTCTTGGAGAATTCTCTTAGCGGATCATCTGAACTATCAGCTATATCCGCCCATTTATCTTCCCTTTCCAAGAAGCCAAAGTGATTCTGAAGCATAACCAAACTAACAGCGATCTTGTTAGAGAGAGTTTGATAGGCTGAAGCAGTGTGATTATCGCATCCTTGTTTCAGCGCGAATACGATTAGGATCTGATAATTGGTACATCCTCCACGGGCTTTCCATGTCTTCGGATATCCCACGAATCTCTGATTGTTGATCTTCATGTCAAAACTGTCGTTACAAGCTAGTTCCTGAGGTTTGACGGCATAGGAGAGCATCCCGAGAGACATATCGAATTCCGTTTCAACTAGACCAAATCCATAGCTAGGACTGAAAAAAAACGAACTGGAATGCTTGGGCAAAATAGCTATTAACGTACTCTTTGACACATGTGAGAGTTGGCTTTGAACATAATCCCGTGTTCGTGTTCGGTGGAGGTGTATCTTTGACATTTTCTAAATGTTTGGGATTAAAAAAAGCTCAATGGAATTTGACAAACCTTTGGGTGGTGGCTTCCTCTGTGGATAAATCGATACAATTTTTTCTCCACTTCCTCCAGCTAGAAAGCACATTACTGCACTTAAATTTCATTTTGTATTATAAATCGTTCAAATTTCGGGCATTTCGAAAGTGTGAAATTGCTTTTGGACCTTTCGTATATTTTTTTTTGTTTATGTTTCATTATATCTTGAACATCGTCTTATTGTATTTTAAAAACGCAAAAAAAAAGAAAACTTCCAAAAATTAGGCAAAAACGCGATTTCACACTTTCGAAATGTCCCGAAGCCCAAATTTCATTTTAAACTCACTGAAGATGGCTTTCACTTTCAAAGTTCACCGATGAAGTCATTGTGGATCTGTTACAGCTGTTCCCGGAAGACCTACATAATTTTTTTGAAATACTGCTTCTTTGTTTCTTATTTTTAGGCCACGGCCGTCCATAGTAATTCGTCCCTCTAATAAAGTCGGTACGAAACGGATAACATTCGTTCACAGAAAGATTAGAAGAACAATAATTATAGAAGTGGTTTCGAAATTTATGTAAAGCTCATTTTCCAACAAAAATACATTATTATGAACAGGCAGGTAAATAAATTAGATAAGAAACATCTCAATCATGTTCAACCACAAGAACGTCTCGGTCTTCTGACGGTGAGTAGTAGCCGAATTCTCTCAAAGAATTATCCAATTCGATTCGATGTTGTTTCGTTTTCTCTGTCATCACAAGATACAAACGTACATCAGATGTGTGAGAGATTTTGAAAAGTCGGGCAAGCTGGAAATCTTTGTTTTAAGTTTCTACGAGTTCGAAATTCATACCATATCTTTAATTTTTTGAACATTCATTGCCAATGGTAGCCTTCTTGTTTCCACTCGATTTCCACATTCAATTCTAATTTTCACAACTGTTAATCCCTTTTTAGCTGTATCGAGAGTTGGTTCGCCGTGAACCGCGATGAGCCTTGTGATATCTTCTTGATGATTAGATTTATTTTCTATTCCGGCATATTTGTTGAGGAATCGAATTTCAGCTGATCTCCTTTCTACTTCAGAAACATCGAATCGATTCAGGTCAATCAAAGTGCTCAATTTTGCAATGACAACTTCATATGCGTGAATTCCCTTTTCAATTTCCAAATTCTTACAATCGAAAAGAAGTCGTTTGAGATGTTCGAAAGATCTCATGGCATTCACACTTTTCCAATCAACGATCGAATTCCCTCGAAGATTCAGATATTCAAGTTTCGGAAAATTAACAGATCCATCGAAATCGACGAGACTCGTAATTCCACAATTGGCTAATGAAAGTTGTGTCAAGTTTGGGAAACATCCCTTGATAGAATGTAATGAGCCAAATAAATTGTCTTCTAGGTCCAGAGATATGAGTCGGGAAGCAACAACATCGGATACTGTGAACTGCTTCAATTCGTTACCAAATGCAACAACATCGGATGTCGATGGAAACCTTTGTAGCACTGAGTCAATCTAAAAAAAATAAATAAATGACTGTAATCCTACTTTGAAATAATGCAACTCACAGAGCTCTCATCCATCGCGCACTCGCTGATGACTAGTTTTTTACAGCTCTCAGAATAAATTGCAACATCTTCGTCGCCGTCATCGTCTTCCTCTATTCTGAATGATCGCATCCGATTTCTTCTCAAATTCAATTCCTGTATTCTTGGGAAAAATTCCAGAATTTGTTTGACTGTTTGCCATTTGAAAATTAGATTTCCATAAAGATTCAACTCCCGACATAAAATGAATTGAGGTGAATCTGATGGTGGTGCGAATCCAACGGACCGATTATCCAGAACAATGTTGATTAGTTTCTCAATGTTACTTTGTTTGGCAGCAGTTTGTTCCATTCCAATGAGCTCAATCTTTTTGGACGATTTAGCTAACTCAATCTCGTTCTCAACATTTTCATCCTCCACATAACGATCTTTGATTTCGAAAAGAAGATCCGTTGGTAGGGGAACAATATCGATTCTCACCAGGGAACCTCCAGTTGGATATCTGAAAAATGATGTGTGAACTAACTTTCAAAAACTGTCTGTCAGACAACGATTATGTTGGATTATCCGCACTGTTTCATTTTTTACAGACTATTCAGGTCAATTTTCGGTATTTCTCTAGTTCAGTTTCTTGCCTCGTTTGGAAATAACGACGCCCTTTCACAACTCCATCATGTTTTCCACGACTCGCGTCATCCCATTCAAGTCCAACCCATATCTGTGCTCCGTATCCGTCAACTTCTCCGATGTATCGGATTGTTGCAACTTCTGTGTTTATTCGAACACGTTGCCCAATTTCCATCTGAATTTTGAAATATTTTTTTCACTAGAGTCTTTGTGATTGGGCTACTTTATAAAGACGCCCAAAGATAGGAAAAGAAACAAATAGACAATAAGTTGTAAAAAACAAATTATTTATTCCCAAAATGCAAACTAGCGGAAACCTTTGACTTTAAATATCCGATATGACCATGTAAAGAGAAGAATTATCACAATGTACAGAAATTATGCACTGAAGGCAAAGATTAGATATCAACGAAATTCATCGGGTGTGACTAGAGTTCTTATGAAAGTGCGTTAGGCTTTGTTAAAATAATACTATGTTACATGTTTTTGAGTGCAATATAAATTAGGGTTAGTTAGTGTTTAGTGGCCAAAAGCTCATCGGGATCGAAATAATCCGTAGTCAAGAATACAATGAAGAGGAGACCAGTTCCAAGAAGATCGCCGAGCGCTGTCAAATATGGGATGACGGAGTTGTCGGGATCAATCTTCATCTTCCAAAGTAAGGATACTAGGAACTGGCAAACGAAGAGAAGGATCATAACCTGAAAGAAATATTTTTAGAAATGAAATTAAACTGATGATCTTACTTGAATGATAGCAGCAACCATATACAAACTTGTGAAAAGTGCTCCATGAGGAGCGATATTATCCTTTGATGCGTAGGTAAACAGTTGAATGAGGGCGTTGAAGCAAATATGGCCAGGAACAACAAGCAACAAAAGAACACGAGCTGAGCGAGAATCCCATTCCTTGGAGAAGAATGCTCTTGTGAAACTAGTGAATCGATGAATAGTCCATCCATTCGGAAGTTCTCCAATCGTTGCCGCTTTATGGAAATATGTTGAGAGTCTACTAGCCTGCACTGCTGCCAAATTTCCACCAACACCGTTAAGAACTGGTCCGTATGTGCTGAGACTATGATACTTTCGTACGGCTGTTTCCAAAATGAATCCTCCAGCACTACTGATCAACATGGACATGATGACAGGTGTCCAGCCATTGTACAGAGTTTCCCGTGTTCCCTCGTTTTCGTTGGCAATTTTGATCCAGAAGGGAAGCAGCAGAAGAAATATCACAATAACCAATCCGTTGAGCCATGATTCGGTGTTATGCGCTTTGAGGAATACTGTACCGAAAAATGCCAGTACGCTGAGCGTCGTCAAGTCTCCAAGAGATGCGGCGATAGGAGTGGCCACGTTATCCGGGTTGATGTTGTATTTTCGAGAAGTGACAATCACGACTACCATAAGAAGGGACAAGACGAGAGACGCACTGCATGCTGTAGCCAAACTGCTTGCACACATCAATGTTCCATGAGCCCAGTCGATTTCTCCGGATGGAATGAATGCTAGCGCGGCTGCAAATGCTGACGCTAAGAAAGCAACAACTGTCGCCTGAACTTGCACCAAAGCCAAGTTAGCGATTACTACATCTTTTCTCTGCTTTGAAGAATCCATATGTCCAAGGTTTGCCTGTAAAAGAGACATGGTTTTTTGATTATTCGAGCTTGACTTACCAAAGTGGAAAGTCTGCTTGCCAAAGTCATTTCCAGATTTCCTTTCAACCCAAGAAGTGCTGGGACCAGAATCAGAATTTCGGGAATCTCTTCAAACAGCGGCCACGTAACAACTATTGATAAAACTAAACCAGCAAACACCATACCAAGCCCAGCAACGACAAAAGGAAAAAGCACCTGAAATATCAGATAGTTTGAAATGACAGTTAATTATTGGCAAACCTGGAAGAAAAGGACATAACTGGACTCTGCGGGAACCACTGACATATTTACTAGATCGTTTGACTGATCGTAGGATTTTCGATTCAGTGACGAAGATTCGTTCCTGTAATGAAAACTAGATGGGGTAAGAGAATAGTTTCAGTTCACTTTTTTCAAATAATTCGAATCAACAGAAATTGTCATGAATTGTAAATGATTTTCAAATCGTTATTGACATATAGCGTTCGATTTGAATTATTTAAATCGCCAAAAAAAAAAAACAATTCATAGATTTGTTCAAATAGTGGTACATGCTAGAATGACCTTGACAGCGAGAGAATGATAAAACCGGGCCTGTTTTATGAGAATAACTTTGAGATCATAAGGAAATGACGAGTATCAGTAAAATTATATCATCAATCTTGCAGTTATCAAAGTAGGTGCGACTTTGGAAAAATTGATTTAGGATTCATTTTTTTTTATCTCAAGAAACTCAAAACGAACGAAGGTGGCTTAACGAATACTTTGAATGCTCTTGCCATTCAATCTGTCAAATGATCTGTTCCGTGATGGAAACTGTTGTAACATGGGCAATAGATATATTTGTTTTGTGAGTGAAGAGACGGACCGAAAGCGGATTTGCGTGGAGGTTAAACTATCGCTCAAATCATATTGATGATTTTTGAAAACAGTTCCACATTTCTGAATTGGAAACAGGCAAATAACATAGATTTATAATGTGGTTACAACTCTCACCAATGTCTAGTTTTTTCGTAGTTCGTAAAAATTCTAATAATGCTCACATGACTCGAGAGAGGAATCCTCCTCCTCCTCCTCCAGCGGTGGCGGTTTCTGCATCTAACGACTTCCCGACGTCTTCTAGCGCAATTCCCAATTGATCGAAGCTTGTGAGACCCTAGAACTCAATCTATTGCGAATATCACATGAAATTAGGACTCACTTCATGGACGGCTGCCTGATAATCCTTCTTGCCGTCACCCAAACCACCGCCACCTTTCATCTGAAGGAATCAATAGGATCTGATTAAAACATAGGAAGCTACTGTTGCAAGAAATATAAACTTCCAGAAATCAACTGGTTTTATGAATTGATAACCAAACTCAGATGTAGAAAATTTTATTAATAAGCTTTCAATAGGAAGAGATTTGTTATTGCCTAAGCTAAAAACCAGAGAGAAACATTTTAGGGAAGAGATCCACCTGAAAGGAGGAGAAAGGGGGAGGAACCAGTAAACGAAGGCAAACATGGACATATCAATGACGCTTCTTTTTATCGTCCGAGTTCTTCGACACTGCGTAAGCTTCTCTGTCGGCGGGTTCAATATCTCGCTCTTCGGCCCATTTTGCAAGATCACGGCGCATTGCATACGCATCTTCCCCATCAGCATAGTACCTTTAAAAAATTTTAAATCATTATTAATATGAATGAAACAAGCAACTCACTTTGGCTCCGTATCCACAACCTCGAATTTCAGAGTGTTTTTGTAGAGATTCAAAGCGGCGCGATTCGAAACACGGACATGAAGTGAGACGTATTTTGCGTTATAAGTTTCAACCATTGCTCTCGCAGTTTGATCCATCATTTTGTTGGCGAGACCCAAACGCCGGTACGATCTCTTGACAGCCAGAGAAGTGATGTGTCCATGAGGCTCCTCTCCTGGGTCTTCCTCCATCTTGGCGAGAACATATCCAACAACATTTCCCTATAAAAAGTGGGAAATACAACATTTTACGATCGACTGAAAATACCTTGTGATCCTCGGCAATGTAGGAGAGCTGTGGCCAAGAGAGCGCGTGATAGAAGTAGTACTTCATTTGGTAATTTTCTGGCAGACACATAAGGTTTGCATTCTGCATGCTCATCAAATCATCAACGCGGGCACATCGAATGTTCATTTCGCTCCTGTAAATTAGCAGGTGTACAAACTACCAGAAGCCACGAAGAAATATAGTATGAGTTTTAGTTTAAAGGAGGATTCCGAGCAAAAATTTTTATTGCTTTAAAAGATGTAAAACAGGGCGCTGATTCCGAAAATCGCAACGAAAATGCTCAAAAATACTCGCCGAAGCCAGAAAACGCCGTCAAAGGGGGAAAATTGCGCCCAAACACGGTATCCCGAGCGCGAAATGCGCCAACGGCGCACCAGAAATGCGCCACTCAGCTGCCTCCAAGTCTCTAACGCGTGCCCATAGAGCGCGATTGCAGCGCTTTTAGTGCATTTTCAGAAAAATGACTGAAACAACGTAAAGACACGGTTTTTTCTGCAAACAAATAGACTGAATAGAAAGATGACGTGTTCAGCTAGGTTTCTGTTTTTTATCCAGGTCCAAAATGTATCCAATCATGGACAGGCGCCCAATGAAGACGGAGCACAATTATTCGATGAATACGGCTCTATTTTGGTTTTTTAGAGAGGGGAATGACTGTGGGGATGTTGCCTGTTATCCAAAATGTCTCCTACGAGTGCTTATTTTCCAGATCAATAATATTTTCTATCCGATCCTAGAGAAAGTAATCGGGAGAACTGTTCGACGGTTATTTTCTGGAGAACAACAGTAAAAATCAAAAATCAAAGACGGAGCGATTGTTTAGAATTCCGAGCTTGTCATTTTACAATTTAGTTTACTCAATTTGGTTCAGGATGAGCAAAGTTATCAGCTTTTCAAAATTCAGTTGAAAATCCGAAAAAATGACTGATTTTGAGGTCCTTTTTAGTGATTGTGAAACAATGAGACATTTTTTCAAAAAAAGCAAACGGCAGTTTTTTTTCAATTCACATCATTGTTATTTTACATTTTAGACTGAGTGATTTGGTGAAGAATGAATAAAGTTATCAGCGTTTGAAGCGCGCCGGTTTTTCGACATGGAGTACTGTACTTGGGCATATAACAACCGCGGCTGTTTGAGATGATTCTGCTTCATTCCAAATCGTTCGGTATTGATTCTGAAGGAATCAATAGAACCAATTAAAGACTGAAAAGTATTTCTTATATGTATTTATTGCCGATTTGTAAATTTTAGTGCTTACAACTACTAATTTCAAGAACGTCGTTCTAGTGGTGCGGGGTGGTTCACGGGTGCTTCCAATGCTTCCTATTAAGATGAATACAACCTTTAACATTCTCTTGCGCTTGTACTGAGGTGTTTCAATCAACAAACGAGACGCAATGTGTGTTAGACAAAAAACTGTAGGCAAATCCAACTACCAAAGAAACACTTTAAATGAAGTCGGGAGAAGTTCGAATAATCCAAGAGTCCTTTTCAGAATACCGCAATTTTTAACTGCTCAATCTCAGTGGATATAGACATTCGATAGGTGTGCTTATTAAAGTACACTATTTAGGATTTCATTCAATTTACTCGATAGCTTCGTTTAATCTTTGCATATGCCAGAAGGGAAATGTAAATAGTAAAATAGATTTAGCCTATACTCAATCGATCAACTTAACCTAGCATTTGAAAAGGTTTTCTCAACTACAACAAGACACAGTAACCGCATATTTTTAACATAGAGTTTTCTCAAAGTTTGACAGAAAACGTTAAGTTATGTCATATTCTTAGAATATTTGCAATAAAAAAGTCTTTTGAAACTTCATAAAAAGTTGGCATACCAAAAAAATGAAATACTAGAAAAATTTTGTCGGATCAATGAATAATAATGAAAAGTTTCTCCCCTATTCTAGGGGATATTATTCCGCTGGTGTCTTCTAGATTTCTGTTATGATTCTAGTTCAGAACTTACTGCTTAATCCCATTGAGCTGGATCGCATCTGGAAGTATAAAAACTCAAAATGTTGTAAGCATACATCAGCCATTTGTTCATGATAGGTTTCGATAGTAAAACTCCTTACAAGGACTACGGTACTATTAAATGTGTGAGATAGTACGTCTAGTTTGGTGCCTACATCCATATTTTGTAACTTTTTTATCCAGAAAAAAAATTAGTCACTAGTCCGAATGGCACCCAGAAAAGCAGCAGCTAAAAACGCTGCAAATAACCTTAAAAAGAATAAAATTGGAGAGAAGTGGAAGAAAAATTACTGGGAAGAGAAGAGAAAGAGAGAGAAAGCAGAAGAAAAAGTGAAGAAACTTCAAAACGATCTGAATAATGCGCTGACCGAGCTGACTGGATCTGAATAATGCGCTGACCGAGCCGAAAGACAGGTTCGAAAAAAACGAAAAATTTTTTATAAATTTGTGTTTTTCTAGATGCGTATTCAACGAGAAGAAAAACTGTGTGAGACTGAAGCGCAAGTGGAGCAACTGAGGCACAGCTTAGCAGAAACTGATGCGGTAGTTTTGTATGCGATCATTCTTTTTCAATTGAGCTATTTGTAGAAATCAGCCATTCTGAATGCTCAGCTTCAGTCTAAATCGGCAGATACTGTAAAAATCCAAAACCAGCTTGTCCTTGTTACCGGATCTCTTCAAGAGACAAAACGCCTGAATCTTCTGCAAACTCTGAGCAGAGAACAGCAATCTTCTTCTGAACACGATTCCATCAAAGTTCTCATGAACGCCAAAAGTGAATTGGAACATTCTTTGAGAGAAAAGGAGAACGAGTTGGCCATGAAAGTTGAACCACTCGGCAGGTACAGTATGACTCAATCCCGCTATCTCCAAATGAAAGTCGTTCGCCAATGTGTTCAGTACATGAAAGCCGGAGCAATGACGTCGATCGACTATAACAACCTCATTAGAAAAGTCGCCTCTTTTCCCGCTTTCCCGGGCTCTTCTAATCCTCTCTATCTCTCAATGGAAGATACATTTGTTCTGCGATCTTCTCTTCATCTATCCGATTCCGATTTGAGAAAAATGCAGAAGTTGTTCCATAATCGTCTTGGTATCTATATTCTATCCAGTTGTCATTGTGTCGATACTATGAGAAAACGGCTCGATAGATCTGAAAACTACAACATTGAGCTCGTTCCTGTCATCAAAGAGTACCCAGATGGACGAAAAGAAACACTTACCACATTTAAGTACACTATTAAAAATCTCGAAAAAGGAATTAGTGAAAGATTGGAGAATTTGGATAAAAACGGCAGGCTCGTTGATATGAAAGGTTATTTTTAATATTTCGAAAATTAAAAAATTTTTAATTTTCAGACACTGTAACTCTTTGTGTTCTCACTGACAAAGGATCAGATGAGACCAAAATGTGTGTATCTATCGAGAATGTCGAACATCCAAATTCTCCTCACAATTTGCTCATAGTTGGACTATATAGTGGAGAAGATAATGCAATAGAGATGCGCTCAAACTTAAAAGAAGTGTTCGAGATGTGGAACAACTTAGACTCTATCTCCTACAAAGCGAAAAGCGGCGAAGTAGTAAATAAAAAAGTGCAAAAGAAGCTCATTTCTGATCTCAAATGCTTGTCTTCTAACTTCGGTCATCAAGGTCAAGCCTCCACATTTCCATGTCATCTTTGCTATTCCACGTGGGTAATGAAAGGAAACAAAAAGCTCACTCTTTCTGATGCTGACTTCACGATTCCTTTCACCATGAGAACATTGGACACTTATCGTCGAGACTCCATTTCCGGAATACATAGTGTGATTCCAAATAGCACCGTTCTCTGTAAAGTCGAGCCAGCTGATGTTTTGATTCCAACAATCCACATCACAATGGGACTTTTCACAAAGTACTTCCAGTCCTTCATCAACGACCAGATTAACTTGATGGATAGGAAAGACAAGTCAGCTGCGAAGACGCTGAAAGAACAGAAGAAGGAGCTCGTAGGACTTAGAAAGCAAGAAGATGCGGCGAAGAAACGATACGAGGTATCGACAAGAGCACGAGAAGAAGCTCTCTCCGCCGCTAGAACTTATCGTATCGTGTTCTCCAATCCAGTCATGCTTTTGAAGCACCCCGAACTTCTCTGTGACTCCGAAGTGTGTATCATCAATCACTTGGGCCACGATAGAGACCACGACGAATGGGTTCGATGCGATCAATGTCACCAAGATTATCACTTTTCTTGTGTGTGTCTCTTCTCACCGGAAGCAAAGGCGATGGCGAAGAACTTGCAAACTTGGATTTGTAAAAAGTGTGAGAATGTCCCCCCAGCAGACCACTTAAACATTTGTCTCGATGCCTACTCATTGCTTGTCAAGGATGTCGATAACTTGCTCAACGAGTACAAGGATCTCAGTGAGAAACGAGATAATTTGGAATCTATTCTCAAAAGATCATCTGGCGCTAACCGACAAAAATTGGAACATTTTCTCGCATCAATCCATTGTGAAGGACGAACATGGTATCAGTCTTTCACCGGAAACCAAACTCGCCGTATTCTGAGAGAAGAGAACATTCTTGGTATCTTCGATCTTCTCCCTTCTACTAGAGAAACTGCACTAGTTAAAGAAGCGATGCTCACACTCTCTCAATTGATGTCTTTTTCCGGAAATGTTTATTATAATGATCAAGAAATCGATGTGATCGAAACTGTGCTCAACAAGTTTCTCGCCCAAATGAAACAAGCATTTCCCACGGAGTCTCTCACACCAAAACTTCACGTTTTGGCTTCACACCTCATCCCATTTATGCGCAAGAGTCATTCATGGGGACACGTTTGCGAACAGGGAATTGAGCACAAGCATGCGCAGATCAACAACCTGCAAGACCGTCTAAAAACAGTCAAAGACGTCAAAATTCGGGCCACTATGATTCTCCAAGAGTTGACAATCCAAAATTGGTTGTATGATACGGGCGCTGTCTTTTAATAGATCACATCTTCTTTCTTCTTAATAAATCATTGTTGAATCGTGAATTGAATTGGCTTCACGAAGAGCCTGAAAGTTATTACGGAGAAGTATTTTGAGTTCTTGAGTGACTAACCGCAATTCCTTTCCTTTTGTATTTCCTTCAGGATGTGTTGAATCTGAAAAATAAGATGATAGTGTCATCGTAGAATTTATAAAGATTGAGAACAAATTATAGAGAAAAATAACGGAGCATCCTCATAAAGTTTTTAAAACGGGAGTTGGAGTTTCAATCACAAAGATGAAATTCAATTTTTAGAGTAAATGATGGGACACGGAAATGGAACGGCAAACGATAATTGAAGAAAATCATTTGGTTTTTCAAAAAAAAATAATTTTTTCATCGAAAAACCCAATAAAACCCCAAATTATACACTATTATTTCGATTAACGAGAGAATCAATGAAAATGAGGGTGAAAGCGAGAGAGCAGAGACGCAGACGCACTACAAAAACCTTGGCGCATTTCCCGTGCGGGAGACCGTGCCCAAAGTGCTCCATTTTAGCCGAGTTTTCTCCGGAGTTTTCTAGGCCACGCCGCAGTAAATGGCTATTATTTGACGGACTTGTACAAATTTTCTCATTATTTCACTGAAAATAGTATTGGATGACACTCTGGCATGTAAATTACCAAAAAAATTTGACTAATGCCGTCAAAAAATCACAGGAGAAGCAAGGGAGCACTTCTGGCCCGTTTCGACCCCTTTGACGACGTTTTCTGGCTCCGAGAAACATTTTCGAGCATTTTCGTTGTGATATTCGGAATCAGCGCAAAATTCTGCATCTATTGAAGCAATAAAAATTTTTGCTCGGAATCCTCCTTTAAAAACTAAACAGCGAAAGTAAAATCGATAACGCGTCTCTGAGCATTTATTTTGAATGAAAACGAAACATTTCAAACCGTTTGTCTGGTTTAAACACAAAGCACTGAAAAAGGATAAGAAAAATCCTGTTTTTTTTGATTCATGAGTTGCGGATAGTCTAGCCAGCCGGCTGCAAGCAGAAACGAGAAATTTTGTTTAAAGGCGCATGCATTTATTCAGTCTTTCGTGGCGAGACCCGCCGTCTCTTATCTGCGACTTTCGAATTTTGCAGCAATCAAATGTTGCATTTTTCTTTTTCTTTTGTTGATTGCAGCAATTTAGATGACAAAATTGTATAATTTTCAGTTAAATTAAAAACTGGAAGCTTCGGAAAATAGCTTTTTTCAACAAAACCTCAGATATTTTTGTTTGCAAACGCTAACAGCCTGTAGTAAATTATATTATTTTCAGTTATAATCAAAATGGGTTTCGACTCGCCTAGAGGACGAGGAGGCGGAGGTAATCAATAAATAAATTTAAATATATGAATAAATGTTTTCTTTAGGCTTCCGCGGAGGACGTGGTGGTGGTAGTGGATTCACTCCTCGCGGAGGAGGTGGTGGATTCCGTGGAGGAGACAGAGGACGATCTCCAGGAGGATTCCGTGGTGGAGACCGTGGCCGTTCCCCTGGCGGTTTCCGTGGTGGTGATAGAGGAGGTTTCCGTGGCGGTGACAGAGGACGCTCTCCAGGAGGATTCGGTGGAAATCGAGATGGAGGATTTTCTCCAAGAGGCCGCGGTGGTGGTTTCCGTGGAGGTGACCGTGGAGGTTCTCCATGGCGCGGAGGTGATCGCGGAGTCGCCCATCGTGGTAGAGGAGATTTCTCCGGCGGCTTCCGTGGTGATAACAAATTTTCTCCAAGAGGTGGTCGTGGTGGATTCACTCCTCGCGGACGAGGTGGAAGCGATTTCACACCACGTGGAGGACGAGGAAACTTCCAGTCCCGCGGAGGAAGCAATCGTGTCGGTTTCAGCGATCAGAGGAAGAAATTCGGTGGTGACGATGATGATGATGAGGAGGAAGAGGAAGGTTTGTGAAATACCGTTTTGCTTTTCAGTTGTGTGGAAGTAAACCTTACCAAATATATTTTTTCAGAAGTCCCAAAGAAGAAGTTTGCGGCAGGAACTCCTCATGCTAAGCAAGTGAAGCCAGCGGTGGAGGAATCTGATGAGGACGAGGAAGATGAAGAAGAGGAGGAGAGCGACGATGAGCCTCAACAACCACAAAAGAAGGTTGTGAAAGGAGCAATTGCTGCCGCTGCTGAAGATTCTGATGACGACGAAGAAGATGACGATGAGGAGGAGGAAGAAGGTAATGCTGGATGCTGGGTTTTCGCCCCATGTTTTATATTTCATATTCAGAGTCCGAAGATGAAGCTCCACCATCAAAGAAGGCAATCGCTTCCAAAGTTGTTGACGACGATGAAGATGATGAAGACGAAGAGGACGAGGAAGAAGTCGAGATGGACGATGAGGATGAGGTACATTTTATAACATCGGGTACTTTTGTATCAATGAAGTTAATTTCAGGAAGAGGAAGAAGACGAGGAGGAAGAAGAGCCTGTTCCCAAGACACCAGCATTGAAAAGCTCTTTGAAAACTCTCGATTCGACCAAAGGAAAGCAAGTCAACATTTCCACGGTGGCTACTCCAACTACAGTCGACAAGAAGGCTCCATCAACACCACATCCAGCCAAAAACACCAAGGCTACTGTTGGAGATGTTCCAAAGCTGAAGTTTGATGATGACAGCGATGACGAAGACGAGGAAGAAGTCGAAGAAGAAGATGAGGAGGAAGAAGAGGAAGAGGACGAAGCTCCTGTCAAGAAAACACCAGTCATCAAGCAAACATTGAGCCAAATCGGTAAGGCTATCCAGGAAGTCAGTGACGATGAAGATGAGGAGGATGAGGAAGAAGAGGAGGACGAAGAAGATGAGGAGGAGGAGGAAGAGGACGATGACGTTCCAGTTCTCTCTAAAGCCGAACTTCTGAAGAAGATCGCCGCAAATCGCGCTGCTGCTGGTGTGAATCAAGACGATAGCGACGATGAGGAAGATGAAGAAGATGAGGAGGAAGAAGAAGATGAAGAGGAGGAAGAAGAAGATGAAGACGAGGAAGAGGAGGAAGAAGTTATCAAGCCAGTTGTAAAGCAACCACAACCGGTTAAGCAGAAGCCTCAGAAGACTAATGAGATTGCCAAGTCGGCTGCTGTAACAACTGATAAGCAGGGATTGAAAAGAAAGCTCGACGAGCCGGTTGTTGCTTCCAAGCAACTGAAAAGCGAAGGTGCTTCGATCCTCAGCGAAGAAGAGAGAAGACGTCAAGAAAGAGATTCTCGTTCTCTTTTCATCAAAGAAATTTCCAAGAAGGCAAAGGACGATGAGATCACCAGTCTTGTAACCGGTGTAGACTCTTTCCGTCGCAAGAAAAATTCAAACTTCGGATGGATCGTATTCAACACTGTTGCTGACTGTAAGAAGGCTCACGATGTTCTCAGTAAGGCGAAACTTCAGGGAAAGAGCCTATTCGTTGACTTCTGCAACAAGGACAGCAAGAACTCGAAAGAGCGTAAGTGGAAAAACGTGCATTATTTGCTGTATTATTTCTCTTTTTTTTTTGCAGACGCAACACGGCCAATCAACCCTCTACAACTTTTTATCAATGCACTTCCCGGTCATTGCAATCAAACCGATCTGAAAAATATTTTCCGCGCTTCGACTGAAATTAAGATTTTGCATGCAACAGGAAAACCAAATTCCAAAAAGAGGGCTTTCGTCACCTTCGGAACTGAAGCTGATGCACAAGCTGCTTTTGCAAAGGCAAATGGTCTCCGTGTACACGATCATCTCGTAGATGTTTTCTACGCAAGACAGCAAGAACCGAAGCAGAATGACAATAAACCGAAGAAAGCAGCTGCACCGACTCCCCAGAAGAAGGTCGTTCCTAAACCAGCTGAATCTTCAGATGAGGATAGTGAAGAAGTTGCCTCGAGTGATGAGGGAATCGAAGAAGTAGTGGAGGAGCCACCAAAGCAGAAGAAGCTTGTTAAGAAGGTAAACTATAACCGTAATGATGTATTAAAAGTTTACTATTTAAGGTTGCTACCAACGCAGTCCCACGCGTCCAGCAGAAGAAACCACAATTCAAGAAAGCTGGATTCAAGGGAAAGAAGTAAAATTTCTACAGTTTACCACTAAACAATTTTTACTTTTTATTCATTACTGGCTGAAATTTTCAGCCATTGTTAAATTTTTCTTTTCCACCATTAACTGTTGTTGATTTAATTGTTTTTGCACAACCAAGTTTTTACCAATTGTTGACCCAATTGTTTTTCATTGTTATTTCCTGCCCTTCACCATTAGCTCCCATTTTTGAATGTGCTAGGCAAATTTCATATGTCAAAGTTCCATGTTGTCCTAAATAAAAATTTTAAAAACATGACAGTGTTATTCATCACATCTCTTTTTGAAGGAGAAACTAGGAGGCAATACTATCCTGGCGCTTTGAACGTGTTCTTGAATGCTCGCTTAATCGTGTTTCCGAATTCCACGTCATTTGACCTCAAAAAAGCTTGAAGTGGCAATTTTCGCGTGAACACGTGGAGGTCAGTGTGTCGCCACGTTTCCATGGAGGAGATGAGCCGTCAGAACGTCGAACCGCCCGTATTCGACCATGGATAACCAAAACTGTTTTCTCACCCCTCTTCAGCAGAAGTTCCTTCAAATTGTTAGTAATTCTTTTCTTGTTTTCCCTATCAACATAATTCAATATCTATTCAGTTGTCTGACTATGAAAAAGACCCCAAATCACTACAAATTCACGAAGAATGTGACCAAATGGATGTCGTCACTTCTTATTTCAAACTTCTGTTGCTCGAGAAGACACGGCTTCTACAGTATGGCCAAGCTAATTTTGCTGTTCACCTCATAGACGAAGGTAATAGAATTCACTTGCTCAATAAGGAGTTTTAAAATTTCAGAGATTGGTAGACTCTTCATGGCACCGATTTCCATGGCTGATATCGGGATCCTCGAGGAATGTGGACGAAAGGCGCTTCGATTCGGAGAACTTGGCGTTCCATCATCTGATTCTGACGACTCGATGCATTCCGACGACGACGAAGTCACTCTGACTGAAAGTGTTCGAATCCCTGTTGAAACGTATCCAACGTACAATTTCATCGGTCGTATCATTGGTCCACGAGGAATGACTGCTAAGCAGCTAGAAAAGGAAACCGGATGTCGTATTATGATTCGAGGAAACCATTCGAATAAAATCTACGGGAACTCATCACACAAAAGCCATGGTGACAGCGTCCAAGAGTGAGTATTAGAGCCATAAATCTTGCAGATACTTTTTTCGGACAGCCGGAAGTTCTTATTTTGCGAAACCCCATTAGATCTCGTCATCCTCGTATTGCACGGCCAATTTAACTTGTCGTTTTTCGTTTCAGTGCAATTGACTTGCCACTTCGAGTCATCATCGAGACAAGTGGCCCGCGTCGTGAAGCAACGGCTCGTATCACTGAAGCTTTGAACGTCGTCAATTCGCTTCTCGTGCCACCACCGGATGGTCGTGATGAGCTGAAACGCCGACAACTCGTCGAACTCGCCATCATGAACGGCACATACCGGCCGACTTGTCTGAACCACAACTAATATGTTCACCCCCACATTTGCTTCCCATGTTTTATATACTATAATTTCTAGAGTTTCACCTCTTGCTCATTATCTTTGTTTTTGCTTGATTCTTGATCCCCTTTCACTCTTGATCCTCCTTTCCCAAAAATAAATTCCGTATGACGGTGTTCGTTAGTTGAGAGAGACTAGGATAATGCAAACGAGGGCTCCGTGTCGGGAAAGAAAGAGAGAACGTGGTAATTAGTTGACCAACCATCTCAACGAAAGGAGGGCGTGGGAATACGTTATTTTAGGCAGCCGCCAATAATACGTATCTCTAGAATTATTTTCTAGAACTAAAGTAAACAATGTTGAGCAAAGTCATCGCCAAGGAGAGAAATATCTTATTCTTTGTCGTCCCATTAAAATATGATATGTGACGACGGAAAACTTTTTTGAGAAACTTCGATAGCGAAAACAGAAAGTAGCGGACTCTTCACTCATTTTTCACGTACACTTTTTGTTTGAAACGGGAGACGATCGACAACTGTTCATGTTCTTCTCCCTTGATGAGAAAACGTTTTGTCGGCGACAATTATATTTTGTGTGTGGTGTATTTTTGTCCATTATTGACGCGGCGGATGCTTCATGACTCTGTCAGCAGTACTTCTTGTTTGTTGGAAAAGTTCGAAACGCCAGGTGAAGTAGATCAAAATTAGTGGACGGATCACATTTTTCTTCCGTGTGGATTGCGGTAGTCCTCATCAGGGATTTGAGGAGCGGAATTCCGAAAATCCCGAAGTTTCGGTTTATTTTCGGAATGAAATTCATATCGGAATATTCCGAAGGAACATTTTCGGAATCAAATTCTGATCCTTAAGAAAAGCTTTTTAAAGAAAAAGTCATGGTATGTCAAACATGCATGTTCAAATGGTTTTTCGTTTTTCGAAACAATCAATTTGCCAAAACTTTTCTAATTTTAGAAGGATTTTTCCGAAAAAGTCAATTTTAACGGCAAATACTGTAAAAAATGACAATTTTCGAAATTCCGAAAATTTATATTTCGAACACCCCTGAGTCCTCATCTGGAAAATAAGAGACAGATCTTTAACTTCGATTCCTTGTATCCTTCGATGGCGTTTTTTGACGTCTCTTTAGAATCCTTGAAAACCGCATCTATATTTAAAATACACTTCGATTATCGAACTTCGATCTTATGATGGATCAACCTGTCAAAATGGACACGGGGGCTCTTCGATCCACTGACAACTCACCCATCATTTTCTTGTCATTTTCACTTGTTTCTGACTCATTTTGATCTTCATTCCCATCTTTTTTTTGTTTTTCATTATCCCCTCAAATCATTCTCTACAAACAAAGAACGACTCTCCAATTGTTTATGAAACCGAGTACTACAACTGATTCTCGGTTGTTGGTCCTCTTGCTGAAAATCTAAACGATTCTCTGATTCGTTTGAGAGAAAGATGTGACGCAAGCAAATTCTTTTGCAACTCAGTATTTAGTAACGGAGCGGATTTTATTTTTTTATAAAACTAAATGAATGGGATTTAATATAATAAAAAGGTTGAAGTTATTTGCTTTCAATCTCATCATTCAGTTCTATTTCTGTACCCAGTCTGCACCACTTTTTTGCCGTGCAAGTGCGTCATCTGCACTTCCTTATATCCCATCCCATAAATTCAAAATGCAACTTGTTCCTTCGGGAGTCGTTGTCTCTGTGAGGGTGGGATTACAACTACACACGTTTTTGTCTTTGAACTTCCTCTTGTTTTCACTTTATTTTTTCATCTTCCTCCCACTCAATTACAAATTCATATGTTGACTGATGAAGTGTGTTCGTTTCTGTTGGTACCCCTTTACTAGACATAATCTTCCTCTTCTATGTTTATTTTCCCAAAAGTATTCTGTTCTCCGATCTTCCCTCTTCTGCATTTTTGTGGAAGAAGCAGTTTTTTCCCGCATAAATGAACCTATGAGCCCATCAGCACCAGAAGCCATTGTGTGACACGCAACAAAAAAAGAGACTCCTACTGAATAGAGAATTAATTAAAGTGAGTGCGGTGGTGGTATTCATTCTATTGTTAAAGTACGTATAGGTATTGTAATAGGATTGAGATTATTTTGAATTCAGGATGTGAAATTCTATGTCACATCCAAAGATCTTGATTTTTAAAATGTATTTTTGTTAAAGCTACCGTACTTCGTTTTGTTGAGAATAGGGCTGGGCGGCGACTCATTCAAAAGTGAATAACTTTTTTCAGAGGAATCGAGTAAAAATACGGTTAACGAGAAAAAGTTCCTTATTAGAAAAGCTATCGATTAGTAAAAAGTCGTCAATTTTTGTCAAAATTAACATAGTTACACCTTGAGTTGCCAAAAAGTTTTCGAAATTGTCAAAATCGTAAACTTTCCGGCAACAGAAGGCATAACTTTGTTAATTTTTTTTGAAATTTGAAGATTTTTTTTACCAATCGATAGCTTTTTTAATAAGGAACATTTTGTTTGTTAACTGTATTTTTACCCGATCCTTCTGGAAAAAGTTACTCACATTTGAATGAGCTGCCGAAATTTTTGCTCTCGACTTTTTTGTATTTTTTAAAGCTACCTTATTTTGTGTTGTTTTAAATTACTATTATTAATGTTGCTTCTAGACTACAAATACCAATTTTTGGATTTGCCGGAAGTTCCCCCTACAACTCCAAGATCTATGCCCTTTTTCAACATTCGATATGTGAGATTATCTAGAATATTATACAAACCGGCTGCACTTCCTCAAACGGGGATCTTTGTGCAATCATATGTTTCTAGATCTATGGAAATTGTCAACTTCCTGTATCCTTTGCCCCTTGAATCGCCCACCTCCAAGTTTTTGACAAAATATGACATATCTCAAGTTTATTTTGAACTCAAACCTGCCGCTTCCCGTTCCTTTTCAAAGTTATTTTTCATCTGACACTTTTTGACTTTTCAACTTGTTTTCGTGGTGTCGCTTCATCCCAGGAACTACCTGAATACGTCAATCGGAAATTAGTTCGTTTTTTCGTTATACCAGTTAGACATGTGACTCAACACCCCATCCCTCGAGTTTCAATTTCAATTATCTCACTATTACTTTTCGATCAAAAATTACTCACTCCTTTGGGATTATAGACCCGTCTAGCAGTTTTTCTTTCTAGTTTAGTCATTAATTAATGTTTCATTATTGTTCTCACAAAAGCTCTCCGCCTTCTTTCGTAGTCAGCTATACTTTTGAGTTCAGTTGTTCCCCTCACTCTGGTCCACAAGTGGTTTCTGATGTGTTCTATTCTTCATGTATACGTTCTAGTGCACTTGATACATGTATCACGGAGCATTGTGCACTTGTTTCGTTGAGAATAATAGCTAGAAGTACGGTTGCCAAACTGGCAAAAACTGGCGCCAATCGCCAGTTTATTTTTCATGCTGGCGGCCCACGCCAGAAATAAAACTGGCATTGGTCGCCAGCTTTTTTTTTCAGACTGGCGTGGAACGCCGGTTTTTCATAATGTGGAGAAAATGTTTTATTGATATTCGAGAAAAATGTAATAGAAAATTTAGTAACCTTATGACTACGCTTGGGAATTTTCTGAAAGTTGGCCCATATGTACTATCGAACATGCGGAAAAAAACGGCGTATTTTTTCAGTCCTATCTGACTCAGAAAAACCGAGATTGTACGATTTAGAAAGAATGCATGGTTCTCCTACAGTTTTTTGTCTGGAATCATGATAAAACAATCAGTACAAAACTATGCATTACCCGGCAAACTCGCAATAATTTGACCATTTTCGGTCATTTTGAAAAAAACATGGCCAAGTTGAGGATATCAGTAAAAATCGAATTTTGACTGTTTTGGGGTGTGAAAGCAAGATTGCTGTATAAAATTCTTTGGTGTATGTTTTTTAACTGTAGAAACCGTATGGTACTGTTTTTCGGTTTTCTCAATTTTGCAAAACTGGCGATGGACGCCAGTTTAAATTTGTATACCGGCGAGAAATACCAGTTTAAAAATCAACTGGCAATTAATGCAAACCGCGTGAAAAGTGATGGCCCAGCAATTTATCCTGGCGATCCCACAACAACCCTAGCTAGAAGGTTCTCAAGATACAATAAAGAGATACAGGCCAAGTGACATTTCGAAAGTGTGACATTATTGTGTAGACATTCCCGTGCAGCAATGGAAATATTTCAGAATTCAATTTTTTTTTGATTTTTGAAACTGACATGTGAAAATTAAACAGTTAGTTCGTTAGATTCCAAAATCAAACGGTTCTGAAATTGTGAGATTCTGTTTCTCAGGTTTTTTAAATTGTAAGATTTTAAGTTTCTGATACTGTATATCTTGCTAGAAAGACATTTCGAAAGTGTGACGTTTCCAAAGTGTGACATTTCGAAAGTTCGATGTTTCAAAAGCAAAGCGTTGCACCTGTGAACATTTGAAATGTCACATTTGCGAAACGTCACACTTTCGAAATGTCACGGAACCATTATACAAACTGCGGAGAAGGATGCTATGATCGATAAAAATTCGTCTGTTAGAGAACGAAAATCTGTAAATTCATGCTTCAAATTGTTGTTTTTGAGACTGATTTCGTATCTAAAACAACTACAAAAAACTGATTGTTCATCAATATTCGCCCACATACATTTTCAAAAATATTTATTTATATCTCTCTCTTCCTGCATACCTTCCATCCATTTATTGCGCTCCTTCAGAATTTTTTCTCATTCTTTTCATTCACTGATCCGGAAGCAATATACTCGCTCTCCTTTTGCTCTTTTTCCCCTTTTTTCTTGTACCTGATGAGAAATTTGTTCCCGCCCGCACAACTCAGGCACAGGTGATAGAATGATTGACTTGCTCTTCTTCTTCTATTTTCCCCTCCGTTTCCCATCAATCACATTCCACATATTTTCGTCACATTGTTCAATTTTTTTTGTTCTCGCATGTGCTCTCTTCCAAGAAGATCTTCGATGATGGTCCAATTCCATCATCGCATCTGCTTCTAGTCTCATTTCATGGTTATGAGGAGAGCAGTGTGAGATGAAGGAGAAGAAGATTCACAGTAATCCCATCACATGTATACATCCAGTTCATCTCGTTTTTTGTTTATTTTCTCTTTTCTTTTCGCTTGAAGAGGTAATTAGCGACGATGTTGATTGGAAGAGATAGGAAGCTCTTCAGAATTCTCTTCTCTAAACGACGTACTTCAATCAAAGGGCACAAGAACCTTTTGGGTCTGAAAGACAGAGAAGGAGATTCATTAAAGACTTTGTCAGAATGAGTTCATCGTGGGAAAACATCAAAGAGGAAGTGTCCTGGATTACGAATTCAAGATTCTCATTGTGGGAATTCGTATCATCATGATATGTAAAGTTCGATGTGCGATCAGGGCCCGCCTACTTTTTCCTCCATTTTTTTCAAACTCAGTCTGATTTCCAGACACGGCTACATGTGTGATCGGTGTGTCACCCGCTAGCTACCCACCAAAGAATTACCCACCTTTTTAGCTCGCAATTTTTTCAAATATTGTAATCTGATTTCCAATTTCCGTAGTTCTGTTCCGGGTTCGTATCTAACTTATATCTAGATCATATTCTGTAAAAAAAGAGGATTCTTCAAGGATCAAATAATCAAAAATCCTATCAAATTTCGTTCATTTGCTTTCTAATTGAGGAAATTGGGTGTCATTTCTCTTCCCGTTTTCATTCTTCCCTTTTTTCGGCTCAAAAAAATTTCGCGCAGAATTATAAATGGGCTCCAAAAGGCACCCAATTTACGCACATCATCTCGATTACACATCTGTTTCCGCCTCCATTTTTTTCTTGCCGTTCTAATTTCCTTTTTTTGAGAGGAGAAGAAAAGAGAAATGCAAATGACTGATTCTTCTTCTTCCAGCTCTTTTCTCTATTCTCACTCATTTTTTTCGCTTTTGCTCCTTAGAGTCTGTGGAGTTTCTCACATGAACTTTAGTGTACTTCGTGATTTGAATCTGTAGTTGTGGGTGGTACGAGAATCAGAGAACGTCATTTTAATTATACGTTTTTCGGATTTTTGACGTTGTGAGGGAGGAATCAAAAAAAGAACTTCAAAAAGATAAAATTGAAAGAAAAAAGTCAGCTGTTTTAAAGTCGACATCAATTTAAAATGCTTTTACCAACTTTCCAGTTACAGTTGGCCCTGACTGTTTGCTTCAACTGAAAATCTACAATGTTATAGTCCCAAGCAATTACATTTTTTTGTTGTTTTTAGAGACAGGCCCACTTCCCATGAACCGATTCTGAGAAACGTATTTAGGTCTTTTGTACTTACATTCCTGCCAAAGATTGCCAAAACCTTTGGGACCTAGTTAAGAATTCAAATGTCTGTTTTACTACGGTAACTCCACTGTAGTCTTCACCCCCCGAACCTAGAATGGTTAGTGCAAAAATTACACGTTTCTTCGCCGCTCCCCAGGTTCTTTCGTTTTCTCGACCCAAAAATTGTCATTTTCCGGGGTGGGTCGGACACTCACAACTCTCACAAACAATCCAAAAAAGTAGTGACCAAAAACTTTGAATTTCTTCGCAGATCTTTGTCCTTTTTGTTTTTCTCCTTTAACATTTTCATACTCTTCTACAGTAGTCCATAGAAGACCACCACGCAATAATGGGAAGAGTCGAATTTCAAAATTTTAAAATTCAAATTTGGAGATGCCAAACGGAAATGATATGGACATTAAAATGTTGATGGTGTCAGTTTTCTTTTTTCGAATTTCTTGGTATTCATTTTTTCAAAAATATTATGAGAGGAGGGCGGTCTTACCTGTTTTTGGCTTTTCGGCTCAGACTCTCTCGTGAAATATTCAGATGTTGGGAGAGAGCAGATTTTTCGGACCTAGAGTGACTTGAAGAGTTCTAGATCCCAAAAATTCTGAAATTAACTCGAACATTTTCACACTTGCTTCTTGATCTCATCAAGCGTTTCTCACACCCCAGATTCATGTTTGTCTTATCTTTTTTATCTTCTCTTTCATTTTTCTTACTCCAATTTATCATCCACCCCCATTTCGTTGCTCATTGAGCCACTCTTCGATATCAAATCCCAACACCTGCACTCATTTCTCATGCATTCCCGTTCTCAATCCTTCTCATGTGCTCCTCCTCTTCAATTGTTTGTGTTTCACACATTTCCGGCCAATTGAGCATCTTCTTGTATCCATCGTGTTCAATTTCATATTCAAACACCACTACACAATTTGCTTTTTGGAATACAAAAGGAGATGCCTTCTTCTTCTTTCTTAATGACTTCTGACTAGCAGAGTTCATAGTTTATCGCATGTTTCAAATTCTATTTTTCATATCCCTTCATATCATCCCATTTCTTCTCCGCAAAACAACTGTCTAGGTCGGGAAGAGTGCAATTTCAAATTCTTTCAGTGTTATCCGAGTACTTTGAAAAAATCATCATCATGGGAAACGGTATGCGAAAATACTCGAGCTGTGATGACTACTACAAACGTCGCAGGAAAAATAACGGTTTGTGATGTTCTCTCAGAAAAAAACTAATTTTTGTGGTTTTTCAGACGGCGGAGCCAACTTTACCAAGGATTACTGTGAGTATTGGAAGACGGAGAAGAAAGGAGGAAAGGATGACAATTTTAGAAACGAGAGAAACGAATTCTCATTCTCTAATAATATGGCATGTGAGTTATTCTGAAAAATACAAAAATAACTCGTTGTTGTTTTTGGTAGGCAGTTTTTCTTTCTATTTCCCAACCCTATTATTATTTTTGGTATATTCAAGCTGAGTCACCCAGCTGACCAAGAATCCTTCCAACGACACAATATTCTGAATCCTCGGAATCTCTATTTTCAGATGACTCTCCACTCCGTAACAGCCGCAAACAGCAAACAACAACGTTCATTTCGTCGTTCGACGGTTCGAACAACTTCTCGAAAAATCTTGGAAGAAGATAAATGATTTTTTAAAAAAGTTCTACTTCTCCACATGTGATTCCGCTTTTTGTGATCCTATCGACATTTCCCCAATCTTATTCATTTGAATTATATGTGCATACCTTCTCAATTTCTTTTTAAGAGTTCTTTAAATTTCAATTATTCCAAAAATAAAGTAGACGATCAGGTTTCCACTTCTCTCAAGAGGGTCATACTTCAAAACAGAAATAAAAGAAACCACCGGAAGACCAAAGACAGGTTCGTGGTCCTTTTTTGCAGGAGAGCAGATGCTGGTCATCCTCTATTTGACTTTTTCACTATATTCTATTCAATGTTTTAGTTCTGAAAATGATGATGACTCATGGAAGGAGTTGTCGTTTTCATTACGGACAGATGGGGTAAGTCAAAATTTTGTTTTGAAATTAGAGCATGGATTTACTTACTCATCACGAGGGCTTTTAATACATAAAACATGAGAAATTGATGAATAAAGTATCAGTTAACGAAGCGAATGTTTCAAATTCTCACGGTGCAGAAAATGAGTTGCCAGAAGTTTTCAAAGTTCACAGAATCGAAGTTTCATTCAACCCGAATCCCTTGAAATCAATCTACAGATTTTTGAAATTTTGAAAGGCTATTTCCGGAGATAATATCTGCTGAAAAATATATCGCAAACGTTTTTACATGGTGTTTGATTCAAGAAATCTAGCTTTCTGGGGACATTATGAAAACCAGATTTCATTTTTTAAATATCTCGCGACAAAATGCGGGCATCTAGGAATAAGAGAGCTAATTTGCAGGATTGAAAGTTCGCTTCTTGTTCTTTAAGAAAAAATGAATGACTGTAGAGAAGTTTCAAACAAAGTTAAAAGGCTTACCAGGGGATCGAATCAGATTGAGAGAAAGCTCAAGTTGTGATGACTTTTTTGGAATTAAAAGAGTGTTTCAGAAACACAATAATTAAACTCGCACTTGATACATTCAATTGGAGTTTTTCTTTCGGAAAATTAACCTGTTAATTCCATGAATAGTCTTCTAACTAAAGTTTGGCATAGTAGCTATCATTCTAACTGCAGGGTGGCGATTAACTATACGGACTTTATTCAAGAGACTTCTGTCGAGTGGTCAGAAGGATTTTCCCGAAAATTCCAACGAGCTCTTTTCATAGTCAGTATCAGTTGCTCAAGCTACCAAACGATTCACATTCGTTTTATGCCAGCTTAATCGAGACATATTATCATTTTTTTCGAATTTAATACTGAAATTCGGCCTTCGTCCAGGACTGTTGAGGGCTTCAAATGCGAATACAGAAACCAGTTTAGTAACATTTGGCTTTGACACTCATTACTGTGGCTGTCATTTATTTTCGACTAAAAGTTCAAACAACCAAAAAACCGAACACTTTCTTTCCCTTAAAACATCGAAACTTCTCGATTTTAAAGTTCGCGATTCTCTCAATTTTTCTTCGGAGATACTTATCCTTCTCTTCTCTTTTTGGCAATCTTGTGTAAACGATCTGGTCTAATGAACACTTCCTTCTGCTTTTGAAATTTCGAACCTGGATCAACCAGAAAAACTGTGATCAAAAAGATAATGAAAGAGTGTGCGGACAAAGTTTGTGTATTGGTTGGCTTGTTTTCAATAAGAATATGTGTGGGAAAGTTATCAAAAACTGAAAATATGACTGCTGAGTCTGATTTTTTTGGTAAGTTGTTATACGAATAGTTGTCGCGGCAGCAGAGTTTCTGCTCCACGACTTCCACTCAAGCAATCTAGAAACACTTCTAGAATGACGCAAAGTCATAAACAGTTATTTCTTTCTGTAACGGATTCTCCGTGACCCTTTCTTATCTTGATCGCACTGACATCAACCTTGACCTCTGGTTCACCTCCACGTCATCGTCAGTCGCTATAAAAGAAGGGAGAATCGCCAGAAAGATGGATTTCCCAAGGAGTAGTCCCTCGGAGTCTCTGGGACTTTCCTAATCTGAGCGCTACGGATGCCAAGGAAGGACACGCCGATTCAACCAAGGAGTTCCAGCAAGCGAACCAAAGGAGATGTCTACGGATCTGCCAAGGAGCACCATCCCCGACGCCGCCCGGATGCGATCGGATCTCTACTACGGATGACTGTGCCTCCAAACCGACAATCCTCTCTCCGCCTCTGACAATCAACTGCCTTCCTGCTCGTCCAAGCAATGCCGATGAAGTCCACAGATCTGTCGTGGCCCGTCAACTCAACGTCTCCGCCAAGAAGAGCCGAATGAGAAACTCCTGTCATTTAATCCTAATAAACTGTGTCTAACACCCTATCCTTGTATCTATCTCGACACTGGGTCCACCAGCCCATTAAGGTGTCTTGACATGGTGCATCGACCGGGAATCCATGGCACACAAATCCATGGAGACCCTTGGTGGCAAGGATAGAAGCATAGTTTAGAGAGAAGTGGCAGTTCTCTCAGTCTCGTACATTCGAGACAAACCATTACCATTGATCATCACAAAGATCAACACAAATCCACTGAACCACCTCATTCAAACCAATCACATTGGAACAGTCCGATGCACATCAGGTGTGTCGAGGAGGCTCTCACTGAACCTGTAAACAGGGTTCTCTTCCTCCGCCCCCAGTGTCGCGGCAGCAGAGTTTCTGCTCCACGACTTCCACTCAAGCAATCTAGAAACACTTCTAGAATGACGCAAAGTCATAAACAGTTATTTCTTTCTGTAACGGATTCTCCGTGACCCTTTCTTATCTTGATCGCACTGACATCAACCTTGACCTCTGGTTCACCTCCACGTCATCGTCAGTCGCTATAAAAGAAGGGAGAATCGCCAGAAAGATGGATTTCCCAAGGAGTAGTCCCTCGGAGTCTCTGGGACTTTCCTAATCTGAGCGCTACGGATGCCAAGGAAGGACACGCCGATTCAACCAAGGAGTTCCAGCAAGCGAACCAAAGGAGATGTCTACGGATCTGCCAAGGAGCACCATCCCCGACGCCGCCCGGATGCGATCGGATCTCTACTACGGATGACTGTGCCTCCAAACCGACAATCCTCTCTCCGCCTCTGACAATCAACTGCCTTCCTGCTCGTCCAAGCAATGCCGATGAAGTCCACAGATCTGTCGTGGCCCGTCAACTCAACGTCTCCGCCAAGAAGAGCCGAATGAGAAACTCCTGTCATTTAATCCTAATAAACTGTGTCTAACACCCTATCCTTGTATCTATCTCGACACTGGGTCCACCAGCCCATTAAGGTGTCTTGACAATAGTGGTATTTTTCCGAATAACAGTAGTTATAGTTTTGGAAAACTGGAAAATATGATATCGAAACCCTTCAGAATGGAACCATAAAAAGTGCACACATCCAGTGGACTGATCGATTCGATGACTCGTTTGCATACGCGTATACCAACGAAAACAGATCCGACCTAAAATTTTTGTAAGCTTTCTATCGAAAGAAAATGTCCCATCTCTCTTATTTCTTCAGATACGACAAGCCTCGTCCAGAACTTTTCGTAACCAACAAATTCATTTTGGAAGCATTCACTCAGTTTCTCGATTTCTTCCAAAATCGAACCAAGATCTCAAAAGTAACCGTAACGATTCCTTCAATGACGGATGACCTCAAAAAAGTAACAAAAAGGAAGAACAAATATGCACAGAAACCAACAGTGGACTCTTTCCGGTTCAATTCTTATGACTCTTTCCTTTACACAGAGTTCTTGAGATTGTCGTCAGGAATTCCGAAAACTTTGAAAATTTCGTTCTTTTACTTTCCGGAAAGAACTGAGAATATTCTAAATGGTTCGATTCTTTACCATCCGAAAGTAAGAAAAATCAATGAATTGGATCTTCGAACTGTCGAGAGTGACGTCAGTGACACTGCGCTACACCAACTGGAATGTGAATCCATTATTGTCAGATCTTCAACTATTACAAATGCTGGAATTAATAAGATTCTCAAGGTGAGATAGGGTTTGTATTCTAGTCTGGAATCAGGCTACATCTAGCAACTACGTAGCCTACAAACTTTTAAATCCGAAAGTTCAAAAGTGTTCCCTAAAGATCGAGTTCATAAATATCGAATATAAGAAGTCTTCCCCGAAAGCATAACAAGGAAATTCTTTTAAAATATCGTAGATTTGTATCGTTATGAAGATCCTATTTGTCATGTCTGGCGGGGTTTTTTCTAATATTCAAAACGGGAAGAATCAGCAAAAAGATCATGACTTTGGAAATGAGGGATATTTAGTAGAAGAATCGCTAGAATATTGTATCACACATCAGTATCGGAATGTTTCATCATACATCATTTGGTTTATGAGCTCATTACACTTTCAATTTCATTTCAGGAATGGCAAGACGGATTACGATCTACTCGATATCTAAAAGTGGTCAGTGATGATGTTCAGAAGGCAGAGATTATGGATGGAGTATCCAAGAGAACTCTTCAGAGAGGTGTCTGGGAAATAAAGAATCGTTTCAATGTGTCTGCAACCGTGACTGTCAGTCGAGTGCCAACGAATCTCTATGACTCGAAACCGACCTTTGAGTTTGCTGTTTCATAAATTTATTGTTTTTTTTGCTTCCTTGAATACTTGAGTTGTACTTTTCTGAAAGTTTGGTCTAAGACTGCTCTCAAAACTGTCTCTGCAAATCCCAAGTCTGCAATAAAAAATAGCCACTTAACTCGAGATATGAGCCCCAAAGTTGCAGCCACCACTAAAATTTAGGTACTCTGAGGGTTCATATCTCGAGTTACGGGGCTACTTTTCATTGTAGATTCTGGCCTTTTAAGTTCATTTAGTTTTTAGAAAAAGTTCAACTCAAATGTTCAAGGAAGCCCCCTTGTTAAAAAAGTGAATTCATAATAAAAAAGGATTACGATGAAACGAGTCTGAATAGTAGGAGGCATGGACGGTCGGAGTGAACCATACGTAAGCGCCCCCGGAAGATCTCGGCAGGTAGATACGAAGAAAGATCGTTCGGTGGTCATTGTTTCAGTAATAACTTCGCTTTGATGCTTTTTGTACTTTTTTGAGATGTTTTTCTTTTGAAAAGATTTTGTTTTGAGTCATACTGTCATGTTTCTCTGAACTTTCTTAATGGTTTTCAAAGAAGATCATCGGATCCCGTAAAACCTCTAATAGAAGGACACCCAAGCGAGCCCGAGAAGAGCACTTTCTCTGATTTATGGGAATTTGAAAGTAGTCTCAATCCATACCTTGTCAAAAGTAGACAATGATTAATATGAAACTCGTTATGAGTTTTTTCTTAAAAATTAGTAATCGATACTTTGTGAAATTCGAATTTCGATTTTGAGGAGGTTGAACAACAGAAGGGCTTTCTATCAGAGGTTTTACGGTATCCTATTTTTCGTTTCATCGTAGCTTTGTCATAAATTTCCTTGCTCATCTCTGTGTAGAGATTAGATAACTAGAAATCTTGATTCTCCTTTCATCCAAACAGAACAAAGCACACATGAACAAGTTCTGTTATCGGATGAAAACCATCCGAAAACGTGTCAAATGTCACAATTCTTGCAACTATTATGACTATTAATCTTGTTTGAATAGCAGAATCCTTCAAACTATTCTGTGAACATTCTACCTCATCATTCTTCATAAATTACCGTTCAAATTCAATCGAAGTTCAATACAGAAGATCTCTTTTTGCTTCCACGAACAGATGGCGTAATATCAGACGAATAGTCTACCGTTCGTGTTCTTTCTTCACAACATAGATCATGTTCATCATCGGAGATAAGCAGCTCAATTACCCATTCTTCCCATTTTTTCTCGGTCAAGCTCGTAAAATTCACCTTTAGTATTTTCGATACCTATCAGATGACCCACTCCGACGACCGGGAGCCATTATTGCGTGAAGAAGACTTCGAAAGCGGTGGAGAAGACGGTCTAAAGGTTTTTGAGTCGCGAAACATGGATTCTTATAGCTCTCAGTATTTTAAGAAAGGTAAGTTCTTTCAAAATATTGTTGCGATATTGATTTCGAAAATTCAGAGAAACATCTTCCTAAAGTGATATTGCTGGTAATGGGTGTATATTCTGCAATATTTGTAATGGATCAATATAAATTAGCAATGAGACAAACTGAAGATAAAGAATGCACCGATGTTCTGTCTGACTGCAGCCACATTCCCTTCAACCAAACATTTGTTCCCCCATTTTACAATTATCTTCAAGATTTTACGGTTAGTTTGTTCTTCTTGGTTCTCAAAAACTTTACTCTCCAGATAACACCGAGGCATGACATTTCTTTATGTTTACTTCCCAAAGTGATATCCACAATTGGAACGGCGACGATTTGCTATTTGGATGATCCAGAAAAATTCACAGATGCTAATCGAACAATTTCGACTGAGAAGTATAATAATAGGTAGGCATAAAGAATTACATACGCATACAGGAAATATTCCAGATTTTGCGAGAAGAATGAAATGAAGTCTTACAATATGGTCAAGCACCATTTGAATAAGGGCTTTGAGAATATTATTGTTACGAGGGATCCATACGATCGGTTCATTTCTGGATTCACCGAGAAATGTGTCAAGTTAGTTTGATTTTCAGCCAAAGACTTGTGACACAAAAAATCGTAAGCTGTATTATTATCAACTCCAGTAACTTGGTATCAGGGATGTTTCAAATGTGAATAACTGTTTTTAGGGGGATCATACAAAAAAAAGGTCAACAATAAAAATGTTCCTTATTAAAAAGACTATCGATTGGTTAGAAAATAACGTCCGATTCCATCAAAAATTAACACAGTTAGGCTTTGTTTTGCCAAAACTTTTTTCCTAAATTAGCTACCTTTTGGCAACACACGCCATAACTATGTTAATTTTTGATGAAATTGGACGGTTATTTAACCAATCGATAACGTTTTTAATGAGGAACATTTTTTTGTTGACCGTATTTCAACTAGATTCCCCTGAAAGAAGTTATTCGCATTTGAAGGAGTTGCCGAAAAAACTTAACAAGTATCCAAGAAGTTGTACTAAACCAAATCGTCAGTTGTCTATACTAGAAAAAACTAAATGTCAGTATTTCCAGCGCCCTTGTTGAAGATTACTGTCATGGATGTGGTACAGATATGAGATGTTTCCTCCGAAAAGAGTATCGTCGTTTAATGAGAATGTCAATGCTCTTTCCAGTCTACACTGTCGCGGATACTCATTTCGCTCCTCAGACATGGTAATATTTCTTTTTGTTTCGAAGATTCAACAGATCAAGATGAATTCAAAAAAGAGGTAGATTAAAATCTCCGTGTCAAAATTTGCAAGCCCTTGGCATTGCCTGCTTTTTGAACATTGAAAATCAAATGTTACGGATGTATGTTTCTAGCTTGAATGAGGAAAATTGAGCGAGAGATTCATTATTAATCGAAAAATTCATCTTTAAATTTCAGGTATTGCGATATGCAACACACTTTAAAAAATTCCACAATCATCCGGTTTGCTTTGAAAGGGATCGAAAAAGTGAAGATGATCGATGATATGTTGAATGTATTCCGAAGAAGGAAAGTTCCAGAGAGACAGTTAGATGTGATACGGGAACAGTTGTCGTGTAAGTTGGAAAGTATGAAAATTTGAAAAAAAGGCTTTCAGTGGGGAAAACACATCACTCTACAACCGGAAGTTCTTTGAGAGAAGAATATGAAAGAATGATTCGAGAAGACGAGAGTATCCGAAGAGCAATACATAGAATTTACTATTATGATTTTTTGTATCTTGGCTACGAAATGTGATCGATTAGAATGGAATTCGCATCTCAGGAACCAGTGGAAATACTCTCGGTGCAATAGGTTAATAAAATGGTTTTTTTTCAATTTTGAGATTTTGGGTGTTTTTGGAAGTTTTCAATTCTGATCATACATGTCCGAACCCGGGCCGGGACGACGGAGGAAGTTCTACCGGCGGCCCGGGGTTTGACCCAAACCTTTGAAAAAATATTTTTTTTACTGTTTTCTGTTCAATTTTTAAGTGTTTCCTACTTTTAGTACTTTCGTGATTTTTCATGCAATTTAGAATCTTTTTCATGAAAAATTGATTTTTTTTCAGAAAATTTTTGACAGAAACGTCCTACCCACCCCGGGCCGGATTTGGGCATGTATGATTCTGATAATTTCTAAATGTAGTAAAAACAATCGTAAATTGAAATTGTTTATTGAGAAACTATTGAAACAATTCAAAAAGGCACACTACGGGAAAGCAAAAGAGGTCGTTCAGTAGTCGAACTTCTCGCACTTTTGGTCAACTGGGACACGGACGGTGCGCTCCTCCATCTTTGGCTGCTCGCGGAGATTCTCGAGTCTCTCCTCAGTCCATTTGCTGAGTGGCTCACGACGGAGTTCACGAACTTGGCGGCGAGCCCAGGTGTTGGAGGATGGGAGGCAGTAGACGTCAGTCTGAAAGAGAATGTTGAATGGTAACTCTTTAGGTCCCCGATTACCTTTTGCTTCTTGGACTCTTGGCTCTTTCCGTTTTGGCAGCGAAGAACTGGTCTTTGGGTGAAGCAGATCTCGTGTTGGAGTTCAACAGCAACGATTTGCTCAGTTGGCTCATCGTCTTGCTCACGGCGAGACTCCTCGTAGTTCATCTCTTGCTCTTGCTCTTCTTGATCTCTCTCGATGCGGCGGAAGTTCTCCTCCTTCTCGAAGACGTTGCGCTCGTAGTTGCACTTGGAGTCCTTGTACAAGTAGCTCTTGGCGAACTTCTGAAATTTTTTGTTTGAAAATTGAGAGTTTCAGAGAATGTCTTACTGGAATGGTGTTCTCTTGGTTCTCGGCATCGTAGAACTCGGTCTCCTTCTCGTTGTCATAATGTCCGCAGAGTCCGCATTGTTGGTTTCTGTAGAGGGCAGAGAGGTGGATACGGGCGTTGACTCCATCGAATTGGACGGTGACATCATCGGAATCAAACTTGATGGTATTCTTGTTGAGCCAGATGAGGCTGTATTGCTTCTTCTCGATCTCGGATTCTGGTTGGTACTCAATCTCTTCTCCGTTGACACGGCAGACGAGTCCTTCTTCGGTCTTGTACATCTCGATCTCGTTCTCTCCATAGACAACCTTGACGTTCTTCCACTCCTTCTTCTCGTTGATCTTCTTCATCAGGACGACGAAGCGTGGCTCCTTCTCCTCAGATCCGCAATCCTTGGCGAGAACAGAGTAGCATGGAGTGAATTGGTTCTTGTAGGCGACCTCGTCGAAGGTTTGGATCTTGGTGCTCTTGACAAGGCAGTTGGCTTGCTTGGAGGCGTGGCGGGCGATCTTCTCCATGACTGGCTTTTGCTCGAAACGCGAGTTTCTTGGTTGGTAATGGATTTGGGCGGTTGGAAGTCTGAATGGAAGCTCGGCGCGCTCAAGGACGGTCTTCTCGAATGGAGTCTCAATGGTCATGTTGACGGTTTGGCGTTGGCGTGGCTCAACGTTGAAGGTTGCGCGGATGATGTTCTTGCGGCTAGACTCCTCACGGGACTCGATTCTGGAGGTCCATGGGTATTGGGTGCGGAGGTAGGCTTGGAGAAGGTTCCAGTATCTGGCGAAGTATTGGGCGGACTTTGGCTCAAGCTCGTACTCAACGACGGTTTGGTATTGGTCAAGTCTGGAGGCCTCGAGGAGGGTCTCGTGCTCTGGAGCTTGCTCGATTTGCTTGACGAACTTCTTTTGCTCTTGGGATTGTTGTCCGTTGATGTTGATTTGGATGGTGTTCTCTCCATAGTTCATCTCTCCCAAAACAACGAGTTGACGGTACTTCTGCTCCTTGAGCTCCTCAACGGTTCTTGGGGTTTGTGGGTAGACGTATTGGATAGAGGCGAGAATGTCCTCTCCGCGGATTTGGGTCTTGCAGAAGTGGAAGTCGTTGTTGCAGACGGCCTCAACGTCCATCTTGAG
This sequence comes from Caenorhabditis zanzibari, assembly GCA_963966625.1. Classification (NCBI taxonomy): domain Eukaryota; kingdom Metazoa; phylum Nematoda; class Chromadorea; order Rhabditida; family Rhabditidae; genus Caenorhabditis; species Caenorhabditis zanzibari. The sequence goes on from OZ016471.1 coordinate 10,355,630, forward strand.
GACGGATGGCTTGATCTCGAACTTGGCGACGTGTTGGTAGACCTTCTCGTTTTGGAGCCACTCGAACTTCTTGGTGATTTGCTCTTGGTGCTCTTCCTCGTCGTATTCTGGCTCAGACTCGAGGTATCTCTTTCCGGTGTGCTTCTTGTACTCCTTCTCGTAGCTCTTCTCCATCTTGTAGTTGTTGTACATGTCGAGCTCGAGAATGGCTTCGTATTGCTCAACAGATGGCTTGTAGTAGACCTCGACGTTTTGGTCAACGATCCATTGTGGGATTCTTCCGTTGGTTGGGCGGTTGAGGGTTCCTTGGACACGGATTTGCTTGTATTCGCGGTCAAGAGATTGGCTGAGTTGTTGGTGGGCTGGGAGCATGTAGGTCATTTCGTTTGGCTCTGGGTATTGGCGAGCCACTGGAACGACGGTGCGGACGTAGGTGACTGGGCGGGATTGGATCATGACGATCTTCTTCTCCTCGGATGGGGTGTTGTACTTGGCGCGGATGACGACCTTGTCTTCCCAGTTGATCTTGACCTCGGTGTCGATTGGAGTGTTGAGGGTGGCTTGGTGGAGGAACTTGGTTCCGACTTCAGCGATTGGGCAGACAACGGTGAGGGAAAGAACGTGGGTGGAGGCGACGCGCGGCTCGGCTTCAAGGCGGAGACGGAGTCCATCGAAGCTCTTTCCGTTCTTTGGCTCAAGCTCGAAGGTGAGCTTTCCGCGGATGGAGGAGAGAGTTGGCATCTTGGATGTGAATTGGACTGGAAGTCCCATTGGGGTTGGGATTCTGCGGACGGTCTCGTAGAGGAAAGCGGCGCTGGAAGCAGAGAAGTGAACTCCTTGAGCGAGGACTCTCTCGATGTCTCCGATCTCGAGTCTTCCTCCTTGGATCATGGAACGGACGACCTCTGGGATGGACTCAGCGTCGACTGGAAGGAAGGCGTAGTCCATATCACGGTATCTGACGTAGAGGACGGCATGTGGGTCTTGCTCGGATGGTTGACGGCGGGTGATGCGGAGCTTCTCGAGGAGGTTGCTCAAGAATTCGGTTGGCTTGAAGGATCCGGAGGCTCTCTTTCCGCGGACGACGATTTGCTCGAGTCCCTTCTCTTGGACACTGGTGAGGAGCTTCTTGATGATCTTCTCCATGTTTTGTTGGGTGAATCCAACTTGAGCGAAGTATTGGTTCCATTCTCCGGAGAGAACTCCTTCAAGGGAAGCCATCATCTCGGTTGGGAGAACAGACTCAGAGGTGAAGAGGGAAGCGAAGTTGGCCTCGAATCCGGTTTGGTGGCGTCTGGAGTAGTTGTTCCATTTTCCGTAGACAGACTCGAAACGGTCGATCTCTTGGGAAGAGAATGGAACGTTGTTGAGGAGAGATTGGACACGGGAAGAGAAGGTTTGCTCGCATGGGGACTCGTTGTTGGCCAACGAGCGGAGGAGAGAGAGGGTGAAGGCACGGACTTGTTGGTTCTTCTCTTGTCTGAGTTGGTTTCCGATTTGGGAGAGAACTGGCCACTCTGGTTGAGTGTAGATCAATTGGTGGAGAGCGGACATGCGGATGTGTTGTGGTTGTTGACGGTTGAGGTAGATTGGGAGAAGAACACGTTGGATCTTGACTGGCATCTGGTGACGGAGGCGTCTGAAGGATTCGATGGCTTGGGTGCGGATGGTGGTCTCGTGTTGCTCGTTGAGGATGATCTTCTCGAGTGGGTAGACGGCGAGGTCGAGTCCAGCGTTGGCGAGAGTCTTCAAGGCGAGGATCTTCTCGTAGCGGGATGGGGCAGATTCGAATTGTTGGATGAGCTTGTCAACGACTCTTTGCTTGGCGTCACGTGGGCACATCTTGACTCCGTTCTTTTGGACGAAAACTCTTGGGGTTTGTCCGCAGACTCCATTGACGATGGCTCCGTAGGTAAGCCAGCAGGATTGGCGAAGAGCTGGGAAGCTGCAGGCAACATCGGATTCGCAGAGACGAGCGATGTCCTCAGCGATGGCGAGCGATGGGTAACGCATGTCGACGAGGGTCTTCATGGCGACGGAAGCCTTGAGTGGGGTGATGTTCTTGCGGGATTGGACCTTGTCAACGAATTGTTGAATGGTGACGCGGGTTCCGGCGAGAGCGAGGGTGTTGAAGTAGATGGAGCGGATTTGCTCTCCAACCTTCTCGTCCTTGTGCTCGGCGACGTGGCGGTAGATTTGCTCGAGTTGCTCCTCGTTGCATTGACGGAGGACCTTGACGATTCTGGCGACGGTGTGGGCGGCCTCAAGCTCAGCCTCTCCTTGCTCGATTTGCTTGGCCATCAAAGAGAACATCTTTTGGACCATCTCGACCTTGTTCTCGGACCATTGTGGGATCTGTCTCAAGTACTTCTCCTCTCCAGTTTGAGCCCATTGTTGCTCAGCCCACTCCCACTCTTGGTTGTAGATAAGCTCAGAGGTCTTCTCGCTGCGGACTTCCTTGATCTCGGACTTCTTCTCTCCAGCATAGACAAGCTCAAGAGTGTTGAGGGTGAAAGCGGAGACGAGTTGATGCTTCTCGGAGATTGGAGCGAAGAGGTGTTGGGAACGGAGCTCAACAGAGTTGATGAGGAAGTTGGATGGGGTTCCGGAGATGTTGTAGTTGAAGACGGTGGAGCTCATCTTGTCTTGGTCAAGAGTTTGTTCGCAGTCCTTGCAGACTGGAACTTGGACGTGATGGACGTATGGGCGACGGGTGCACTTGTCGAAGTTGATCGACTTGGCCCAGCGTTGGTTCTCCTCCTTTTGGTTCTCCTCAACGGTGTAGAGGACCTCGCATTCTCCCTCAAGGGTGCGCTGAAAAGTTATTAATGATTTTCTGAAATTGAAACTAGAATACATACCTCAATGCTGGTGAAGGCGTTGAGTTGTTCCTGGTTGTCGTTCTTCTCGGCTCCATCATGCTTCTCCTTCTTGAGGATGTTGACTTGGAGCATGTTGATAACGGCTCTCTTGATGTTCTCGGACCATGGTTGATCATCCTCAGCGAAGCGGATCTCTCTGACGAGTCCGTTCTCGTATTGGAACTCAACTGGGTAGCTCAAAAGTTGTTGGTGCTCGCGGTCCATACGATCAACCTCTTCGAAGCGGTCGAATGGGAGCATCTTTTGAGAGTTGGTCTCTTCTTGGGAAGTGGCGAAGCGGGTCTTCTGGAGTTGCATGCGGACGGTGCGTCCATCGGTCCATTGGAGATTGACTTGGGTTTGGATACGGGAGATTCCTTGTGGAGTGGATGGGATTGGAAGACCGGCAGAGAGTTGTCCGTTGAAGAGGTAGCGGTACTCGCGTCCAGCGCGGAACGATCTAGAATTGATTAATAGAAGATAAATATAGGTAAAAGTAACTCACGATTCTTGGATGTTTCTCTCGATAGAGCGATCATAGTGGGTCGACGCGAGGGCCGCTCCCAGGAGAGCAAGCGCTATGAAGAACTTCATAGTGACTGATCGGTGAGTATGACCGAGTGAAGAACACGTTGAGCTCGTGCCCTTTTATACGTGCTCTCGCACTTCGACAAGATGTCCATCGCAGTATGTTGCAATTCTGGAAGCGGCGAGATAGTGCGGGGATTCGGGAGACGCAGTTCGCTTATCAGTGACCATGAAGCGGCAGGTGTCAATTTTTTCAGTGCGGGAGAGTGTCATTGTGAGGGTACCATTTGGGATTGGCGGGTTGTTCGAGGGAAGAATGGCGTGCTGGAGTGTCAAAGTATGAGGTGAGAATCGTTAACTTTTTTGACATTTCAATAACATTTTCTACTTTGGAGTTGCTCTATTTCAACATTTCTATGGAAGGGAAACGAAAGAAGAATTTCGAGAAGAATTCAGAAAGTATGGGGACAATTTCAAAATTTTGGAACCTTTTTCAAACTGAATCTTTAGTTTGAAATTTTCGAGAGTGTTTTTTTGAATGTTATGCTGAACGCTTTTCAAAATACGTTAAAAACACAAAACAGAGTTTTGAATACCGTAAAACCTCTAATAGATTGATATGTCTTTCTATTGTTCAACCATCTCAAAATCAAAATTCGAATTTCACAAAACTATCCATTACTATTTCTTTAGAAGCAACTTATAATCCTAGTCTATTTTTCACAAGGAATCGATTGAGACTACTTTCAGATGCACAGAAATTTGACAAAGTGCTCTTTTCGAGCTCACTTGGGTGTCCTTCTATTAGAGGTTTTACGGTATACTATTTCTAATAAACATTTCCTAAATGAAAAAATCGAAACATCAAATACGAAAAAAACTCAAAATACTTATTTTGTTGTCCATGAGATTCGACAGTTCTCAAAGAAGGGACTATCATTAGTAGTTTTCAAGATTATTAAGATACGCGATGAATTTCAGAATACGGATTACAATTTTTTAAGATTTATTATTGATTTTATGATTGGGGGAAAAGATAAAGGTTTATTGGACCATGGAAATTGTTTTGGCGGGAAAAAATTGATCCCAGGGAAAAGGGTTAATGGTACTTTGGGAAATAAAACGTTCCTTGTTGTTGAACTTTTAGACTCCACCTCTTTTGAACTAGAAATCAAAAAAAATTGTATTTCGAATAATACAATTATCAAATAACCGGCAAATGACGGACCAATGGGGCACGTTGGCCAATAAAGAAGCCACGATCATGCTTGTAATCAGAACAAAACCAGTAAAAACAAAAAACGAGCTACTAAATAAAACTTTATCAGAAACGAATAGAGACAAGTAGACCAATGGGCATTCTATTGAGCTGGAGCCGCTGGTTCAGCAGGTGTGACTGGTTGAGCAGCAGATGGAGCCGGAGCAGCAGCGGCAGGAGCAACGGCAACTGGAGCAGCACTTCCGGATCCTCGGCTAACTTCGTAGATCTCCAATCCGAGTTGTCCGACCGAGGCAAGCACGTGGAACAGGACGAAGAGGGAGAAGAAGGCGTGACCAGAGACGCACAAGAAGATGAAGACACCGGCGAGTGCTGGAGTGAAGACCAGAGCAGCCGACTTTCCACGGACTTCTTGTTGAGTGTCAGCGTTGAGAGCCTTTTGAAGCTCTTCACGACCATCAATGTTGAAGGCAATGTTGTGGGCAGCGACGGCAACGGATCCGCCAAGGAACAAAAAGTAGATGAGCTTGGCAAGGATGTTACTGTCTTCAAGAGAACCGAAGAGCACCATCAGAAGCTGCAATATTCTATTAAAACTGATAGATTTTTTCTCAAAACCATACCTCAAAGGCGGAGCAAGTGACGACGGCAGCACGAGCTGCGAAGACGTACTTGTTGAACTCGTATGGTGGGATTTGGTCCATTGCTGGTGTTGGCAGTCTAGTCGAATGAGTAGAACCGGGAGATCTATCGAGAGATTGATGCTTTTTTCCCTTCCAGAGCCCTCTTTTATGCAGTGGAAATGGGGTGACCGGGGCGGTGACCGGAGGGTTACTGTATGACCGGAACACAGGGTGCTAGGGTATGACTTTTGGGAATTTTAAATCGCAAACGAAAGAAACGTAAAAGTGGTTAATTTGGGTTGAGCCATCTCCATTTCTGTATTTTGGTGCATATTTTTCAAATCAGTTTCTATAATACGGAATCGCAAGAATCTCAAGGTAAAAACATTTTTTAAAAGTAACCAAGCTTAATTTCTACTCATAGAAAAATTGGAGTTCTATTTTTTTCTAAGGTACCTTAAAATCTGTATTAGAAAGGCATGCTCTTCTATTTTTCCAGCACCTAAAAAGATATTTCTGAATTCTCAAAATGGATCATAACATCTTCTTTGAAACATATTTTGTGAGTCAACTTTTGACGAGGATTCTAATGAGACTACTTTCGATTCGTTCGAATTTCAGGATTTTTGAGCTCATCTGGCTGCTCTTCTATTCGATTTTATGGTAGATGAAAAACCTGAGTTTTGGAATTTTTTTTGGATTTTGTCTTTTTAGTGGTTTTATTGGAGTTTTGAAGGCTTGTAAGCAATAAGTTGACGGAGATACATATGCAGAAACTGAGTAGGATACGGTGTATTTCGACCATTATAAATTAAAAATTAAAGGATTTCTCACAGCCACTTTCGAAAAATCGAAAATTTTACTAATTTTCAAAGTAACAAGTTTTATACCTTCGGATCAATATTATAATGGATTTTCAAAATTTCTTTCAGATTCAATGTGAGCATTAAAAACCATAAGTATCTTATTGAGCTTTTTGAAAAACTCTTACTTCAATTTCCCCTGGATTATTTCGATTCGAGATCAAATTAGGCTTATCTGAAAATCCGAGATTTCAAAAATTCAATTTTTTTCAATTTTTTTACTTGTTTTCTATTTTCAATTCAATCTTCAAAGTTGTTATCTACTTTCATCGAGGAAAAGCTGCATTTTCGCAAAATGTTGTATTCTCAGTTTTAGTTTTGTCTTAAAGGACTTCCCCCTGTCTGGATCATGGTAGTTCCATTTTCATAGAAATTTTCTTGGTATCACAATTCATTTTGAATTCCTGCAAAATCGCACGATATTAATTTGATCTGCTCTTTTGTCAAATCCATGAAATTTCGATAATTTGCAAACACAAACAGAAACATGCCCAATCAATGTCATGAGTGTTCTCCCCACCCACGTGGTTCCTTCTTCTGTAGATATTTTCACAAAACAATAATCACTACTATTTTGTATTTCTCATCTATTCTCCTCTCTTATTTTCCATCCGACCTTCTCTCATTCTCTGCGTCTTTCGAATCTCTCAAATGTCCACCAAAAGATGCCGTTGTAAACACGTAGTCACACACAAAGAGAACTTGCAGAATGAAGGGTCAATCTTTACTTTTCTCCTATTTTTTCTTCCTAATTTCGGGATTTCTTTGTGATGGGGATGAAAGTGATCAGCATGGTACAATTTATCAGTTTCAAGCCAAAGATATAGACGGAAAGACAGTTTCCATGGAGAAGTACAGGTATTCCTGACTTTTGAAATTATCTGATAATTATTTGAATATTTCAAGAGATAAAGTTGTGATATTCACAAATGTTGCTTCATATTGTGGATATACTGATTCAAATTACAATGCATTCAAGGAGCTTGATGGATTGTATCGAGAAAAAGGTCTTCGAGTTGCTGCGTTTCCATGCAATCAGTTTGGGAAACAAGAACCTGAGAATAATTCAAAAATCCTGGATTTTGTAAAAAGCAGCTACACATATACTCCAGATATGTATTCAAAGGTATTCTGAGCTTCTTTAAAATACTAATGGTAATTTTCAGATCGATGTTAATGGTCCAAACACGCATCCACTCTGGAAGTTTTTAAAAAGTGAACGAGGGTCTTCACTAGCTGCTGATATTCCTTGGAATTTCTCGAAGTTTCTGGTGGATCGAAATGGTCATGTGGTTGCAAGGTAGCAATAAATCATTGTTTTTCAAAAATTGATGATTGAACGCTTTACAGGTATTCGCATTCAGTTGACCCTCTCGATTTGGAGGAAGAAATCAATCGACTGTTGAATTCGAATTCATAAACAAATTGAAATTTTAGAAAATATGAGTAGAACTCGTGATAATTTCTGCTTTCTTATCGATAAAACGTTTCCATTTGTGTTGCCTTCAATCATTTTTTGTGACATTTTCTCCAGTACGATGCTCCGAAATTACGATATGCGCGGTGTTTAGCGGTGCCAATTTACGTTTTTGATCAAAACACGTGGAGTTGTTTGTTGGCTCATTTGCCAATTGTTTTTCGATTTCTTTAGATTTTTTATCGGCTCAGTCATTGCTTTGTTTCTTGTTCTCAAATAAATACATTGATTTTCCAGAATGGCTCCGAAACAGCGCATGGCTGTTGCTAACAAGCAGTTCAGCAAGAACGTCACTCAGCGTGGGAACGTACCGAAGGGAAACGTACGTTTTTTTCTTCGTGATGTTTAATCAAAGCTCAACTAGAAACGATACCGATATTTTCTTATTGAATCAATAGAAATTCATAGAATCCAAATCGTCAACTCAGTTCGTTGGCATGACTACCATCCAAGCTTGTTCGGAATTTTTTTTCCGAAAAAACGCTTGAAAACTATGACTTTTCGTCAAAATCGCTATTTTTTCAACAATTTTCATATATTATTACCGAATTTCCGAAAAACTTTTTCCAATTTTCCAAAAAAAGTTTCAGAAATTTTTCCGCCGAGAAAATTTTCCTAAAAAAAGGAGCGATTTCTGAGATGAAAAGTCCATTTCATTATGATTTGAACTTCTCAGCTTCTCATCAAAATAGAAATGAACCAATATTCTTTCTGTTTCAGAAGGCCACCGAATCGAAACTTCCAACATCCCAATGGCTCATCGGACTTTTTATCTTCGTTGTTTGCGGTTCAGGTGAGGAAAAAAATTACTTTCGCTTGTAAAAAATATATAATTCTCAGCCATCTTCGAAGTGATCCGTTACATCAAGGCGTAAATTCGTCCCTTGTCATCCGTTCGTTCGTACCGATTCATTCCAACTTCCCCGTCTTCCCTTCATGTAAAATTTAATGAATGGCAAATAATTTATCATAAAAATTGTATATTGCAAACCAACTGCATATGTCAAAGTCAGGGAAAAGTGTAAAAAGAAGTTGAGAAGAGGTTCTTTAAAAAACACCCATATCAAACTAGAGATCGTCAGAATTAAAGTATGATGAGGTTATGGTAGTCCATAGCAACACTCCCTTAGGCACGTGCAATATCCTGTAGGAGTTTGAGAGCTCACTTTAAAATATGTGTCAATGTCAACAGTATTAAATAGGCACACAATAAACACAGTCGTAAAAGAACCCTATAAAAACCGGGGCGAGGTGATCATTTGAAAGCGGGGAATGAACATACATGACTAGGCAGAGGAAAAACTTTGAAAGCGGCAAAATTTAACAATCACGATCAGGGAGTAACAGGGTCATCACAGTTTCTTTCAAGTACAGGCGGTGTATCGTCTTCATCGGGGAATAAAACATCTTCTCGCGCCGCCTCGGGGACAGATACGGGGCTCGGTCCTTGCTCGGCTTCTGCATCTTTCCTTCCATTCGGCGAAACATTTACACTTTCAACATCGAGCATCTGGTTGAAGCAAGCATCAGCAGGAATCAAATCGAACACTCGTAGCATGTGCATGTTTTCCGATGTCTTGATGGAGTGAATCTGGAAAATAATTGCGTATGTTTTAATACAATTAAATTGAAAGCTACCTTGATAGCCGCCACAATCATGAAAAGATCCGCCATCCGAATTTCTGGATCATAATCCGGAGCCATTTCATCTTCGTAGTACATATACACATCATGAATCAGCTGATCTCTAACACCTTTGAGAAATTTCCGTGTTGATTCGTGTATTCCATATATCCCGGGATCCAGAAGAACAAGACCGAGTAATACGGTAAGCTCCGTTTCAGTGACATTTATCTTCTTCATTTTCTCTCCAATCGTATCCATTGCATGAGTGAAAGACGGCAAGAAGAGACTGTAAATTAAACTATTCGTTTTGCAGCAATCGAGTTCGAAATAAAACTCACTTTGTGGTTGTTTCATAGTCGAGTTTCAGATCTTTCAATGCTCCGTTATCGAAATACTTTGCCGGATTGTTGAAATCAATGTACGTATTATTGGGCATTACAAACCATCGCTTCTCAAGACCACCGTGCCTCCAGGTTAAATATGGCTCTTCCACAGACTGTCTCATAATTACAAAATTCCGATAAACTTTCAGCTTTTCAACAATCGGAAGTGGATCCAGATATCTATTACGATTCATAAAATCTGCAGCCAGCCTTGGCTCGATTTTCCATAAGTGAAACATACAGTTGGAGAAATCAGTCAGCTCGGAGAGGGTCTGCTAAATGAAGAGGAAATTAGAAACTTTGAAAAAGAAAACTAGTGAGTTCAGAAATACTTACATTCTCTAACGATGAAGGTTTTCGAAACCAATCCCCCAAACATCCGGCATAAAACAATTGTCGTTGTTCCGTCAAAAAGTTCTGTCGACAGATGAGCTCATGAAGTACCGACTTCTGTCCGCATGCAGGATTGAAACACGGCGTTTGTTGTATTCTATTAGTGCTCGACACTCTAGGCATTCTTGTCGGAGGAGATCCACTGATTGGTGGACCCGCCGATGTACTCGGCTCACTGCTAGTTGATACTTTCGCTGGTGGCTCATATTCATTGTCTGGACTCAGCTCTCGCTTCACACCTGCTGAATACTTCCCGATAGCGTCTCGACGGTGTTGGACAGCTGAAATAATATAGTCATTAATCATCAGCTATGAAAAGAGTCGAAAACAGAAAAAAGAGATCAAACAACTCACAACTTCGATCCATACCAGCAAACAGACATTTGGCGAATCGGCAAGCTCTGCACTTTTGACCAGCAGATCCATCTAAATCTTTTGGAGAATGAGTAAAAGTGATGTATGAGGGGAAATTGTTTTTTAAAGATCTATTTTTCTCTGAGAATAAAAAACTCATTTTTCAGATAGACTATTTGTTAGATATATTGTGTGAAACTTCTCAGGAACTCATTCTACCAGAGATCAAACTTGCAAATGCAAAAATCGAACACAAATCACAAAATCGGGTTACTTTTGAAGTACATTTCCGGTGAGCCAAGAATAGACTCTTTTTCTCTTATTTGACTATTTTCGGGGTAAAGAAAACATACCTTTGACTACTGTGCAATTTCCACCTTTTGTACACGAATAGTCTTTGCTCAGGACGACTGTTCGTCGGAAGAACGCCGAGCACGCTGCACATGCATCCACTCCAAAATGGATTCCCGTCGAATCGGTACCACAAATAGCACATGCTGGGACCTGTACAAAAAACTTTTGGAAAGTTGGAAAACACACTGTAGGAGACAATATTGCACTTACCGCTCGTCGATCACTCATCGCTGGTGTGCCGGGTTGCGAATTCGATGAGCTGCTGGGCTCGTTTTTGGCTGCAAATTGTAGACGGCGGAAATAGATAAGAAGTGCTCTCACTCCTAGACATACCGATTTTGAACAGACCAGGTGGTGACTGCTTTTGGCTCATGTCCATCGCGGCGAAGACGTCATTGGAGGCGGTCATGAAGTCTAGAAGAAGTAGGGATACGTCCATTTCAAGAACATACAAGTGTTCAAATGACAGTCAATGCCGTTTGTTTCCAAATCGACATACAGACCGTAACAGATCTATGTTTCTCCCACAAAAAAATTATTTTGATGATGATGATGATGATGGTATAGTACTAGTAGTGTCAAGAGAAGAGACTAAGAGACCGAGGTAGTTAGAGTATACCAACGGGAAAAGAGAGGGTGGCATCGGGGAGGCGAGTGATGGGAGCGGATCGCAGACGCAGTCGGTCAGAAATTCTGTTATTTTGCTCCCAGACATACGGAAAAGGCCGAGAGAGCAGCATTAAACAAACTGTGATCGGTTGAGCAAACATTCCGTAGGCGAGCGCAGAGGCACTGTATCGAGATGGAAATGAAACATAGTTGAGATGAACGAGAACTGAGATGGTTGAAGGAAATTGGAGAAAGTGACATCACGAAATGAAAGTAGAGTACATTGATACAAGAATAACCTAAAGAAGGAGAGAAAGTTTGTAGTGTAGGTGGGGGTGATCGATGAAATGTATCCATCTAAATTATCATGGGATTTCTTCGGCTAGACTCTTCTCGTAGTGTAATTTTTCTTGTCGTGTGCGAAGCTTAGCGATTCAAATTATCACAACGTGAGAAAAAGTGTTCTCGGGAGAAGATAGATCAGATCAGATTGCACTTTTTCAAAGATCCAGAATATGAGAATGAACAGAAGCCGATGTGTTCACAAAAAAAAATAAGAGATTTTTTGACGTTGTTCTTTGCTTTTTGAGCATTTGCTGATCATTGTGCAGGTGGTCAGACTGAGCCCGAGGGTTTTCGTTTCTAGTGTTTTTTGAGAACATTTTTTGAAATCGGTTATGGTTATTAAAAGATTTGAAAAACTGTATCTTGTGTTTCATTTCGTTTTGTACATGTCGAAAGCGGACATTTCGAAGGAGGACATTTGCAATGTCTCACTTTCGGAATGTCTTATTTTCAAAGTGTCCCGTAGCCGATGATTTTAGATTCCTACCAACACTACGGTATCACAACTACCCTCATCATCATCATCATAATTTTTCTTTGTGACTTTTGAAAATTCCATTTTTCCACAAATATGATGAATCAAATACTCACGATTTGGAAAGTATTGCAACTGATGTGGTTGCTGCATAACATGATGCTGCAGAGTATCCATTGAATATTTTCTGTCCATTTGCTGTTGTTGTTGTTGCCTCTGTTGTTGGTGCTGATCTACCGTCGTGCCATGGCCTGGTTGCATGAAAGGGGCGGCAGCGGACGGATTCGATGTTTGTTGTTGTTTTTGTTGTGATGTTGTTGGTACTGCTGCTGCTACTACAGAAGCTACTGTCGTTGTTGGAGCAGGCGGAGGTGGTGGGGGCTCGGAGCACGAAGACGATGATGGGTTCGTCGGTGAGCCCACCGCTCTGCAAAAAAAAAATACCGTATTAAATTTAAAACTCTTTAAATATTCGAAAAGACACATCCTGGATTACGATGCGACTACAAACTACGATAAATAATATTTTAGAGTGAGAAATACTACAGTTTTGCAATTTCAGTAGACAAATAAACTGAACATAATCCTAAATGTATAAGATTACCCTAGGAACAAAAAAAAGAGAAACAAGAAGAATCCGAATGGGGAAAGAAAAGGCAATGGTCAGATTTGCAAAGAACTTGGAAACTTGTTCATTGCCTCGTTTCTCGCATCCTTCTTTTGTTTGGAACCCAGAAAATGTCGGGAAATGAAAAGAAAACTACGCAAGGGCGACTAATCAAGAACGAGGATCTTGTACGATTTTCGTTTTTCTGGGAAGCTTTGAAAGATCTGTTTAAAAAGTAAGGAATCAGAAATCAAAAGAGCAAAAACATAGATCCGGGATGAAAACACAAGGAAAACCAAATAGCGAGCTGAGTAAGACAGCTGAAACAAGAGATTTTGAGCCGGAAAAGTTGGAGGGGAAACCTCGGAATAAGGATTCTGACTCGGTGTGGTATGAAAAGAGGCCGGGGGCCAGCTGAATTGTTTGAAATCCGAAGCCAGAGCATTTTCAAAGACGGAGATGATGATGATGATGGGAAAGCATACACGTGAAGAGGGAGATAGAGACCCAGGCGTATTCAGCATCACACGTTGTCGACGTTGTCGTTTCTGTGGTGGTGGTGGCGACACAGACATGCGCGCATGTGTTTCTCTCCGTTTTTCTTTATTTCTCTCTTTTTTTTGAAAGCAGAGAAGTGGTCAGTTTGGAAAAGGACTTATGCAGGAAAAGTTGTCAATTGGAAGGCGTGGAGAGGAGGGAGGAGGAGGAGGACACCCAGAAAATATTAGTTAAAGGGGTAGTAACCTAATTTTTTTTGCTGATATTTTACATTATTCGACGCAGTTTTTTTGGAGCATCGTCTGAAAATGCCTAGTTTTTGATTTACAAGCCAAAAACAGGCCGAAAATTAGTACTGAGCGAGTGCAGATTCAATCCACGTGGATACTAATTTTTGCTGATAAATCAAAAACTAGGCATTTTCCGACTATGCCCCAAGAGGATTTACAGTTCTCACAAAAAATCTTCGTCGAACCATGTAAAAATCTAAGCAAAAAAAGAGGAAAAACGAAGAGAAGAGAGCACTTTTGCATCCTAGCAACATTTTTTCGGGGTTGCTGCTAGCAATTCCTTTTCGTCACTTTTCTTGATTCTATCTCTACATACGGGGTCGAAACGAGGACAAGGACTTGGGATGGGAGGAGGTGATTCAAATGCAAATTGGCTTTCGCAAGAGAAAAATGAAAAGGGTGTGGACTATTGAACAGGTCTTGGTTGCTTTTTATACCAAGAGTTTTGGTGTGTTCTGCTCCCAAATTATAGGGGGAAAGAGGCCCCGATGAGTTCGCGAGGTGCCAGGACGAGGTTGGAAAGTGCCAAGCACTTTATTACACCAGTGATGTTGTGTTTTCTAGTTAAATATTTAGTTTCAGGACACAAGCAGGGAAATCAAAACATAATAGAGGGGTAGAAGGTATGGCATCAAAATAAACTTTGAAGGATTATGATCCCCGGGTAGGTGGTCATCATAACTCAAATCCCCGTTCCTTCTAAGCCTTCATTATCCCTCCCGGGGCAAAGGCGACGATTAGACTCCACTTTCTCAAAAGATTATAGTGTTTATGGTATAAAGAGTATGGAAAGGTATCGAAATCGATGAAAACTGAACTTGAAGTTGTTCAGAGTGAACAGAGAAAACCAAAAAAAGCGAGAAAAGACACCGAAAAGGGCGAGAATCGTTTCTTCTTTTCTGTCACTACCCTCTCTTCCACTTTCCGCGATCTGTCAGACGGTGGCGACAACAAGGTGGAAACGAGGGATCGACAAACAATTCGTCGCCGCAGAAGAGTCCGTGGATACTTCTTAGTTTCTAAGGAGGTCGAAATGTTGGACGGAAGAAGACAATGAACATGATCTTTGTACCAAAAGCGGAGAAATGTTAATTGTACGCATATTCGTATTATCAACAGAAAATTTTAAGTATAGTTTAAACTGATAACTTTCGGTGTCATCATTTTTCACAGAAAACTGAACTTTCTGATCGTTTGATTAGTCCCTACAGTAGTCTGCGTAGCTATTTGGATCATAGTTGGACTAATTCGAACACTTGTAATACGTCACGGTGATTACACGGAAGAACAAAATGAACATTTAAACCCGGCATCATCGAAACAACGTTTTATGACCAGGCCAGTCGGCTGTCAATTTGAATAAGTGGTCGTCACCGAAATTGGCACGACGCCAGAACTATATACGAAAGACAAAAGAAAAAAGATGAGCCTATAGTTAGATAGAGTATGGTGTATTTACCGACCTTTCTTTGCGATCAAGAGCTTTTCCGGCTACCATAAATAGTTTTTACGGCGAATTGAAGAACCTTTGCTCTTCACTTTTTTGTTTGTAAAAGCGTAGGAATAATAACGAAAAAATGCTTTTGACATACACGACACACACACCGCAACTCAGCGAGGTCAATAATGATAAAAATACTCTCAATATTTTTTTTTATCTCTACCTCCTTGTTGCAGAAACTCAAAACCGCAACAAATAATGTGATGATAAACCGGAAACTTGCGATGCTGGGGTATTGATGCTGACGCACCACTGATGGCTTGTACACAGTTTGTACAAGCACGTGGAACTATTCGGGATGTTTTAAGTGTGTGCGGGATGGAAGAAAAGGAAGGAAAAAGAAAAATGATACTATGAACCTTTGAACTTCCTCTGTGTGTGTGGACTCATCGAAGCGAAGGTTCACATGAAGTCTAGGAATTTCAAAGTAGCAAAAAGGAGAGAGATGCTTTCAAAAGAAGAATAGAAGAAAGTGGGCAGCAGCAGCAGCAGTAAAACTAGACTTTTCTAAGGGCACCTGCAAATATCCGTCTTAAGACGAAATGTGTGGGAGCTTTTCGAACGGAATTATAAATGCGGGGCTATTTCTGGGCGGTTTCTTCTGACCCCTCGGATATCTACTTATTTTCCCCCATTATTCGGTTTGTTTTGATGCAGTTCCATTGTTGGTTCGATGATCTCGAGGATGAAGGGAAAAATTAAAGGAAACTCTTGAGGGACTTCCCGAGGGATCAGAGTTATAGATGTTCCGTTCACTAATCCCTGATATCATATTTGGAATATAGCACATCATAATTGAGCACTGTAGCGATCTCTATGGTTGGTTTTTTTTTGAGAAGGTGTCAGGCTTGTTCGGAAAAAAAAATTTTTTTGAAAAATCAAATTCTCGAAATTTTTTTTTGAAAATTGGGGAAAACATTTGCTCAAAAATAATGATATTTCGTCAAAATCTCTAATTTTTCGACAATTTTCATTTATTTTTTTTTCGATTTTTTAAAATATTCTTTTCGGATTCTCTGATAAAAAATTCGAGAAATTTTCCGAATATTTTTTTCGAGAAGTTTTGGGTCAGAAAATTTTTACGAAAAATCGGAAAAAAATGCTCAAAAATGATGATTTTCGACAATTTTAATTTATGTTTTCCGCTTTTTCCTGAATTATTTTCCGATTCTCCAAAATGTTCCGAAAAAAAAATTCGGAAAAATTTTCCGAAAATTTTTCCTCAAAAAAATTGTAAAAAACGAGAATTCGTTTTTCCGATTTTGACCAAGCCTCGAAAGTGTTGAAAGAACATTGTTTAGGATTAGTAAGGAAAAGAAGGACTTTTAAATTTGAAATAATAATCAGTTTTTGTGATTTTCCAATCATTATTTTCCCTCCGAATGCATTGAAACCTCTTCCAAAAAGAAAAAGACATCGGAAAGCCAAACGCACTTTGCACCTTTCCCTCTCCCACACTTTTTGCCACTACTACTCATGTGTCATGCAACATACGGATCTTTGTTTCAATGCTCCATTCTTTCTCTTTTTTTCCTCTTGCATACATATCCGCTGTCTCATTCTATATCCGACGCCAAGGTAACACTCTCACAACGTAATAAAAAAGGGAGCACTAATTTTCGTTCTTTGATTTTTTTCGCTCTTTTGAGTCTTCAGTGTGTATTATGAACTCGAAAAAAGAAAGATCAGTCAGACATCTGCTAGTTCTTAGAATTACGTATCCATTTGATTAATGGTCAGACACTACACACAACTTGATTATTACTCAGCTGTGTGCTCATTCTGGTTGCTAGGGCATCGAGCAGAAATCAGACGACGACAAGTGCAAGCGTGTCAGAATTCAAAGCACAAGTCTAGACGGCGAGGCCCTAATGTAGTCGTGGTGGGAAGAAATAGCAAGTGAGACAGAGAGATTTAGACAGTGGGTTCAACTAATAAGAAGAGAGATATAATTAAAACGGACTCACGGCAAAAAGTTGAGATGATCCAGTCTGGTGAATTGGAGCAGCAGTTCCGGTGGAAGAGACGAGAGGGTTCCCAGCGATGCGAGGCCTGGAATCGAGCCATTTTTAGCAAACTTTGGGAAAAAATCCATGTTGTTTACGCTAATTTTCATATTGGCGCGCAGTGCTTCCAAACAAGACAATAACAATCTACCGTAACCCACCGATTTGAGGAGTAATATTTGCGGCGGCGGCCGAAACAGCGGTCATTGCTGTCGGCGACTTTCCGGAGGCCAGCGAACCAACGATCGGGTTCAAATTCTGGATATCGCGAGAAGCGACGGTCGTTGATGCTGATTGTGTTGAGAGTATTCCCCGTGCGAAATTGATGAGATCGACTTGTGATTTTATCTAAAATTTGATATGGATACAAATCAGAATAAAAATAATATTCTGGATGTATTCATACCTGTGGAATTCCAATAGGCCACACCGACGCTGCTGATGTTGTCGTCGCTGTGGGCTCATGTACTGGCGGCATTCCATAGAAGATGTCTGAAAATAGCATGAGATTGAAAAATTGTATCACAGTTATTATTTCTGCGAGATGATGAAAAAGCAGTACAAATCAAGTTCTCGAACAAGGCATGGGCGGGCGGAGCCAAAAAGCTCGACCAGTGGGGCATTTGTAATATAAGAGCACCGCGCGGTGAGCTTCTCGACGCGTGAATGCGATTTGGTTGGCTTCTGGTGGGCGCACGCGGGGTGGCGGGGATTGGAATAAATGGTCAAAACTTATATGCGGAAATGGGCGGTTTTTGTGTTGGACACGTGAAAGATCAGCAGCAGAAGGAAAAGGCGGCCTGGCTGAACGAGAAATCGAATGCGCCAATCTAATGGATTCTCTGTATGAGAAGTTGTGACGACAACTTTGCAAACGGGGGAATCCTAGCTTGGCCAAGAAGACGAAATCTAAGAAAACAACGAACGTTCATTAACGCGAAATTGAAAAGTGGCTCTTTTTTTCTAATTTTTTGAGAAAAACCATCAATTATTCTGCCAATCTCTGTAAATGAGTGTCCTAGCCGAAATTCCCTGATTTCTTGGCTGTGATCTCACCACGAACATGCTACCGTATGATATTAAAATTTAAAGGAACATACCTGATTTTTAAGTAAATTTTAATAATTTTCATGCTTTTCGAACGATTTTCAACAAATTTCGGTCCAAAATAAAATTTTATTGCCGAAAAGTAACATTTTGCTCCGAATTTTGTGGAAAATCGTTCGAAAAACATGAAGATTTTTAAAAAATATCTTAGAATCAGGGTATGTTCCTTTAAATTTTGATATCTTATGGCAGCATTTTCGTGGTGGGACACCGCAAAAAAAATTAATCGAGAAAATTCAGCCAGGACTCTCATTCACAGAGGTTGACAGATACCGATACCATGAAAAATCACTAAAATCTTCGGATCCAAAAATTGAGTTCCCAATATTTTGGTGCTCAAAATTCGCTCCCAGATGGTATTTTGCTAATAAATGAATGAAAAATCACGTACACCAATCGACAAAGAAAACCATGCATTATCGCCACACAAGCGGTCGATATCCCTATTGCTCTGCAGCTAATCACACAAAACGACGGGTAGAAATTTCGTTTTACTGTCACGAGATTTGACCAAAATTGTACAGTCCGTTTCAATGCTCACTGAGCACATATAGATGAGCTCGAATCATTTATGTGCTCAGCTTTATTTTCCAACGTAAAAGCAGACTACATTTTAGCAGAATATAAAAAAAACCTGGCTTGGGTTGAGTTTTGAAGCTGTCTGCAAAATATTGGGAGAGTTTGTGTATTTGTGTTTTCAGGTTCTGAGTTCTGAATTTTTGATATACATAGTCGCGGCGGTAATATCAGTAAATAATTAGTCAAGGAACGAGAAATGTCGTTGAAAAATAAGCATCAGCTGTTCCCATCTATTGGCTTTTTGGCTTTTCATATTTCGTAACGTTAAACTTCGAGCTCAGCGTTGCCTTGGAGTTTGAATGCAGGATAAGGAATCGAGTGAGGATTGAAAAGAAACGGCAGCTACAGTATACAGATCCTGTACGAAAGTACAATAGCGAATACGAAATGTGAACGTTTTGGACCGAAAATATAAAACGGTGGAAACAGCGATCGTTCGTAATATTGTTTTTATTTCATACTGTAGAATAGAAACTAGAATCAAAAACTGAAGAAAATAAGGGCGACAAACGGGTGGTTGGTAGTAGGAGACATGGTTTTGTATGCGAATCGAAATGACGAATCGCAAAAAAACAAAAGACGGTGTTAGTTGACTGTATACGGAGGAATTGTTACGAGCAAGGCTTCTGGAGAGACCAGGAATAAAGTTTTCGAGTCTTCGGACTACCCTTTAAAAGGGATCAGAAGGAAAGATCCAGATGTGCGATACCGAAGGCAAACGGTTTTTTGATGTTTGAAAAGATGGAATATGCGAAGATGGAAAAGAAAATTCTAGACTGCAGAAAAAAGCAGCGAAGGATCAAGATGAGAAAATCGGTCAGGGAATCGAAGATCGTGAGGAGAAAAAAGGTGTAGCGAGGAACGAAAATGAGTTCTAAAAGGCCAACGGAAAATAGGAGTATTCTTTGTTTCTAGTATAGAATCTACCGAAAAACTCGGGCTTTAGTGAGGAAGCATAACTTTTTGGGGTGCCAGACATTTTTTCAGGCCAACACATCAGGCCCTGAAAATTAGTCGTTGTTAGGAAAAGAAAAACACATCCTTTTCAGTTTCTACACCTGTATAAGTTATAGCCTTCAAAACTCCAAAATAACAAAAACAAGATCCAAAAAAATAATTCCAAAACTCAGTATTTTCACCTACCATAACATTTCGGCTCCGGGACATTTCGAAAGTGTGAAATCAAGTTTTTGCCTTATTTTTGGGTTATTTAAAAAATAATAAGAGTTTTTTTATCGACAATAGATCATAAAAGCAAAAAAAAGTATGAAAAGGTAGGAAATAAGTCAAAAATGCGATTTCACACTTTCGAAATGTCCACTTTCGAAATGTCCCGGAGCCAAAATTTGTATTAGAAGGGCACCCCGATGAGCTCAAAATAAGCACATACTTAAAATCCAAACGAATTGAAATTAGTCTTTTTAAAATCCTCGTCAAAAGTTGACTCATAAAATATGTTTCAAATCAGATGTTATTATCCATTTTGAGAATTCAGAAATATCTTTTTAGGTTCTGGAAAAATAGAGGGACATTTCCGTTCTGATACAGATTATACGGTAGTTTCTAACATAGTGGGATCCAAAAAGAACTATTTCAAAACCCAGGATTTTAATCTGGAACTAGAATCTGTTTCAGATATGATTTGGAGCATAGAGAAATTATTACTAGATCGAGATTTCAAAAAAGAAAAGTATCGTATTCCTCCAGACTATAATCAATTTGCCTCCGCTTGCGATGTATGAATATCCCGAAGAACAAAAACGGTGCTACAAAACACGAAAAATGCGTGAAAGTGCAAGTACAGCTATGGAAACAAACGATACACATGCGCGGAAGATCATGTCTGGATCGATGGAAATAGTCGAATCAGATCAAGTATTCAGAAATAGTCAGAAGGCGTCGGATAAAGTTATGAATATGACTATTTACACTTTGTTTCCAGAAATGGGCAAGGAGAAGGAAAGAAAATAAGACGGAACGAAGAAAAATGGAGAAGAAAGACAGAGAGAAAGAGAGATAAGATATGATCTAATACGGTTTCTCCGTCGAAAGTTGTCACGGCGAACGAAGTTCCCTTCTGTGTATTTACATATTTCTTCTTATACGAAATATCGGTATCTAAATGAGAGAATCAATTAAAAAAATGAGAAGGAGATGAGACACTTTTTCAAATTACGATTTAACAAACTGACAGGAAGCTAAGGCGACGAAAATCGCAGATTTTTTTTCGAACGAATGTTTGAAGCAGCTTAAAATGAGTTCCTCAGGCAACCTAGGAAATATTAAAATGTAGAAAAAACGAAAAAAAAACGAACGACTTTTTCACGAATAAGTACATTCCAAACGCAAACAAATAGTGACAGCACTGAAATTTTTTATCAAAGTCACTTTGAACTATAACACTAACATGTTAGAACGGGTTGACTCAGAACTTGAAAAAACCATACAAAGTTCCGTAAAAAATTTTCCGAAAAAAAGTTCAATTTTTCATGAAAACTCATGAAAGTACGAAAAGTATGACACATTACAAAATTGAACAGAAAACAGTGAAAAAATCGGATTTTTTCCAAAAAATTAACCTTCACAAAAATTGGGCCTCAAAACCCGGGCATTAATAAACAACGAGACTTACGATATTGGGTCATGATTCTTCGTGGAACTGCTACAAATCACAAAAGTTCCCAAGGATTCAATAAAAGTTCTGAATGTACTTATGATAAAAGAAGGATCTCACCTATAGTGTAGGTCAAAAATGAACCGTTACCGTACTACCACAACAAAAAACCCTAGACTGTCACATATCCTTCTAGGCCACCCCTTATTCTCTTCGGTACGAATGATAAATGATACTACAAAAGCGTAAAAGGTCATCATCAAATCGTCACTCAACGAAACAAATTTCTCTCGATTCTCTTTTCTTTGATGAATCAAAAATCTGCGAAAATCTCTTCACAATCATTCACACAGTTCGTTTGCAGAAAAAGAAACAAAGTGAACAAGGCAAAAAATGACGACCTGATTCGATTCGAAATGACGAGAATGAGAAAATTGATAGAGGAAAGTTGAAAGAGGAGAAAAAGGGTATTATAACCCAGACGATTGTCTCCGTTGAGGTAAAAGAGACACCCTCTTCTTATTCTTCTTCTTATTCCTTCACGTCAAGGTAACAGAACAGATGAAGGAATATGATAAGACCTCCCTCTCAAGGCAAAAGAAAGGTCCTGTTGGTCTTCTATCCAGACCGGCAGCATGGTCGATGACGTTCTTCTCACTAAACAGCTTCTTTTAGAACACTGATCTCAAGATTCGATAGCTTCTCCCACCCCCTTCACATTTCTTACTAGACACGCTTCTGGCTGTTTCGATTCGAATCTTTTTGAGACACAAAAACAGGTTATGATGAGGTTCTCATTAGAGCGTGCTTCGAAAAAAGGTACATTGAACAGAGGAAGCGATGTTTTTTGGATTTGTTTGGAAAAAAAGCGATTTCTGTTTGGTTTACACGGATGGAGCTATGAAAAGATCAATTGCAACTGTAGTAGCTCTTTTAATTTCGAAAGTTCAAAAATCTCTTAAAATCTAGAAGAATACTGAAAATCTGATTTTGTACGGTATTTATGATCATCCACACTATTTATGAAAAAACAACTATTTTTCAAGGTTATTTTAAGAGAAAACATGAAACAAGATCAAAAAGTGACGTTAGCCAGTGATGATCAAGAACTTGAACTCTTCATCTTTGAACTGAACTTATTAATATGGACCTGAGAGAACACAAATGATTTTCAACCGAATTATCATGTGGACAACTGGAAGTTTTTAGATTACGAAATAACTGAATCATAATACATTTTAAAAAATGAATCAATTTTCAAGTTATTCCGCTCACATCCACAAAAACTTCCAATCTTCAGAGCCGCTTTTGCATTTTAGTCAGTTTCTGAACCATGCAGGTCATCCTGAGGAACCTTTGGACTCTCAGAAACGCGGAAGTACTTTGAGTTCCATTTTTCGGATCATTTTTTAAAATTTTTATCTTACTGACCATCTTTCGATCACCACCCACCTCTCAAAAACTCTTCAAAATCTTCTGTCTAGATCAATTTATTCTAGACACTTTTTTGACAAAAAAAAGTTGCGAGAGAAATTCGCAACTAACGAAAAAACGCTTGCAAGGATTACTGTAAATTGAAATTGAGTGGAGCTTGTCGAATAGAAGAATTATCGTTTGTTATTACAGCTGTAGGCCAGTTCTTTTGCCAAATTAGAACAATCGTCTAATTGTTTGAAGCCAGGATTGTTTCAATGGACAACTCAATGTTCTGACTGATCGGCAACAAAACGGAAGGAAAATCAGAGAATCGAGATTCAAAGGCAATAAAAAAGTCCGGAAAAAACCCCCTAAACCCTCATGACTGAGGAAGTGTTCTAAAGATCGGGAAAGATGCGAAAAAACTTCGTTAAAGATCCGAAATTAAAAAATCCAAAGAACTTTGATCGTGCTATTTTGTGACAATGCAAATTCGCTCTGATTGTAATCGAAGGGCTTTTAGCGAACTCACGAACCGTATCTCTTGTTTTTGAGCTGTTAATTTTTGGAGATTTGAGTTAGATTCAAAGAAAAACTGAATCTAATGGCTACTAATTCAATCGGTCTATTAGAACATGAGTTTGAAAAAGATCATATTGCCTCTCAATTGTAAGGAAAATTGGATCAAATCTTCCAGGTTACATGTATCCTTATAGACTTCAATCGGAACTAAAGTTCAGCACCATATGATCTAGACCTTTTTCTCTAATCGGAATCTCTGTCTTCCCGACAATTAGCCCGTCTATCAAACCCTCACTATCCTCTCTTTTCTCAGGTTGTCCTTTGATGCCTACAATCGGATTTCGTAACGAGATATCGGACTTCGGCCCGCTAGATACGACGTCTTTTAAAATCAAGAAGAAAAAATCACAAGAAGAGAAAAAAAAAAACGAAGAAGAGGAAGTATGAGGAAGGGAGGAAATTAGGCGAGGAGAGAGAGAGTGAAGATCGTTTAGGAACGGGGGATTCCGATGAAGCAAGAAAACAGCGAACAATCATTGATTAGGTGGGAGAGTGAAGAAGTTCAAGGAAACAACGAATCAGAACGATGGTTTGTTTAAAAGGCTTTGGAAGAATGGATGAGCTGCAACTAATTTCGGCAACTCATTCAAATGTGAATAACTTTTTACAGAGGGATCGGGTGAAAATACAGTTAATATGAAAAATGCTCTTAATTCAAAAATCTATCGACTGGTTGAAAATCCATCAAATTTCATGAAAAATTTACAGAGTTATGGCTCGTGTTGCCGAAAAATTGCACATTTCGGTAAAACTGGACTTACAGAAGGCGTAACTATGTTACCTTTTTTTAAATGAAATTTGACGGTTTTTTAACCAATCGTTAGCTTTTTAGTAAGGAACATTTCTTTTGTTAACCGTATTTTTACATGATGCACCTAAAAAAGATATTCACGTTTGAATGCGTTGCCGAAACTTATTGCCGCTCAGCCCTTTTTGAAGGTTTCACAAGCTTGGGCGAAAAGTAATTTCATAGATCAAAAAGCTCACGATGAGCACTTTCAAAGAAACTATATACACCAATACACAGAAAAACAAACACAGACAGTTTCAACTTACAACAGTAAAGATCACAATCGGTACGAGACATTTGAATTACAAAGAGTGGAAACTACGCGGAAAAAGCAGTTTGCAGAGAGGGAGAGAATTTGCATGTTGGCCATCGATGAGTAACCGAAAATAGTTTAGAGTCTCTTTCAAAAAAAACTGGAAAGTTTTAAACTACGTTTGAAGTCAGCTGGAAAATTTAAAGAAAAGCGCTTCCAAATCAGGGCTGAGCGGCAACAAATTTCGAGAAATCCTTCAAATGTGTATAACTTTTTCGAGGAGAATTGGGTAAAAATATAGTCAACAAAAAATTTTCCTTATTGAAAAAGCTATCGAATGGTTAAACAATCGTCAAATTTAAACTAAAATTAACAGAGTTACGCCCTGTGTTGCCAAAAAGTTGTAGATTTTGGCAATTTCGACAACTTTTGGCAACACAAGGCGTAACTCTGTTAGTTTTTGATGAAATTTGACGATGTTTAAATTATTCGATAGCTTTTTAAATAAGGAATATTTTTTTCTGTTGTCAGTATTTTTATCCGACCTTTCTGAAAAACGTTATTCACATTTGAATGAGTTGCCGAAATTTGTTGAAGCTGAGCCTTGTTCCAAATTAACCTAACCAAAGCCAGAAAAACAACTGAGGTTTCCACAAAAGTTTTTTGCGAAATTAAGTATGTCTCAAGTTTGCAAAGGTCATGAACGTTTTGGCTAGACAACGTTTTTTTTTTTTGGACGAAGAATCAAAGAGTTCAAACTCGTTAAAGTTTCTAGACACGGCCCGTAATGCTGGAAATAAATCAAAGTCTACTCTGATTAGAAATCTTGCATTTTTTCTAACATCTCTGACTGAAATTGTGATGTTAGATAAACTTCACTTCACAATATCGAAAGTGAGAAAAAACGCTTGAACATTATCACCTGATGAAACAAATTACCTTGAAACTGAAAGAAAGAAAGCGAGCACAATCACTGAAACAAAAACGACGAAATGAATTTATCAGACGAGAAACTGAAAAGAAATTGATCTTTGCAGAACATTCAAGAACATTTGTATATTATACTCTGGACCCCTAATCAAATCATGTTAATCGAATTGGAGCAACGTTTTGAAATGCTGTATTTTGATCTAAACTGCTACAAAAATATACTAAAAGTCAGGAGTGTATAGCTACAGAAAAATGAAAATGCATCAGGCCTTTGTTTTCCAGAAAACCTGAAATTTTTCGGAAAAAAAGTAAGACTGAGTTCAATGAAACAACTCAAAATCAAAGATAAGAAAACTTGATGAGAAAATAAGGAGAATCTAAAAATGGCAAGACCTTATATATTGCAAAATGATTCTGAACTTATTTTCAGTCTGGTCCACTTTGATCTTTCTCTCTCACATCTCCACCAGTTTTCTGAAAGATCACTGGCTATAATGTATAGGTTTCCCCCTTTTTTTCGTGTTTTCTGCTCACAATTATTACATTTCCAGCACACACATTGTTCTCTGTAGATTTCAAAGAAATCAGACCAGAATAGTTTTTCTTTTCTTTTTTTTTGCGTCACACTGAGAAATCATCAAGAATGTCTAGAAGAGGGAAAAGTGCACGAATGACAGTTCAAAAATCAATTTCAGATGGAAAGACTCCCAAAATGAAACTATCAGATTCCCTTTTTTCATCACCACAATCAAACCTATTTTATTTTGATAAGGAGTTAAGAAGAGGAAGGAGACGAAATATTCAACTGAAAATGGAGAGCTCAAAGAGAGCACGCTATAAACGTTTGATTTGTCTCTTTGCCCGTTCTAAAGAGCATTTTCAGGTCAAAAGGGAAGCCTCAAGATTAATGGATATGCAAATGAAGAGATTACTCTTTTGGAAAAAGTCAAAATAAATATAACTCACATGCAAAGAAAGCTGAGAAGACTCCCATCGGTCATCACTTTTTGGTTACAAAGAGTTTTTCAGGTTTTCATGTAAAAAGTGGTTATTCTTATCGAGTATTACTAACCAATGACGGAAATTGAGCAATTTAAGATAAGGAAGAACTGAAAAAGAGGTGGAAAAGTTAATGAGGAAGTGATTTTTATTGATTGACAGATGTTGCGTTGACATCTCCAAGGAAATAAAGTTATTAGTTTGATCAAATGCAAACTTCAATCTAATTTTTTTGGTAACGTTTTGAATCATATCGAAGTATCATAGTTTGTATTTCATAGTTTGTAGGCCCCAGACATCCTATTCTTTTTTTCTCCTTGCCAGACACTCGCTCCGTGGTTTGCCAAGAGGCGCCCTTTATAACTGCAAAGAGAGAAGTGGGACAAATGACGCATGTGGTGTCGGGGTTGTGCGCTTGTGCGGGGAGTGACTGGCGACCAGTTCGCACCCCACCGACTGCTGTGACGATAAACCTTACCTACTATGACAAACACAATGGTTAGACGTTACTCGTACTGTCTGAGCAGTTTTGCTTTTTTGGTCTCAATAGATGAATAACAAGGGGTCAATGTTCACACATGGGGGTGAGCCGAGCCAACAATGTAGGAACGGTTTGCCCGGCGGATTGGTGTTTGGTCAGTGAAAACGATCTACGAACTGAAATCACCACGGGAAATCTGGACGATAAGACTATTCGTCGTATAAGAAAAAGAGGACTTCCCGAATCGTCCTTCCGAATTCTGTATTCTTTGTAGTCTTCGACCAGAGATGAGCGGAATTCCGCCTTCCGCCCATTTTTTTCATTCCGCCTTCCGCCTTCCGCCTTCCGCCAAAATTTTCCAACTTCCGCCTTCCGCCTTCCGCCAAATATCGGAAAAATTAGGCGGAAGGCGGAATTAAAAAATTTTTCAAACTTGATAAAAACAGCGCTTTTTCGGTCAATACATGCTTGAAACGATAAAATTAAGCAAAAAGGCGGCAAAAAATGTATATTTTAGCCAGGAAAATCCAAGAAAAGGTAGGCAAAATTCCGCCTTCCGCCTTCCGCTTTCCGCTTTCCGCCCATTTTTTTCATTCCGCTTTCCGCCTTCCGCCTTCCGCCAAATTTTCTACAGTTCCGCCTTCCGCTTTCCGCCTTCCGCCAAAATTTTAAAAATTCCGCCTTCCGCCATTTCAAAAATGCTCTTCCGCTCATCTCTGTCTTCGACCTATTCAGTCTGCGTCATTTCTTATCTGATCTGAAATCCCACATGTGAAAAAAAATAAGGCGTCGATTCGAGTTTCTTGCAAATAAGGAAGAAACTTTATAAGTCATACGGATCAAATCGATGAAAAAATCTCGAAAATATGATAGGAATCGAAATGAGACGGATCCAGAAGAAGAAGTAAACTTGTTAAGTTCAAGAGATGAGTTGCTGGAATATCAGTTTTTGACGGAGATTCCAGAAAAGATACCTGGGGGATTCTGGCTACGCCCCGTCCTCTCCAGCGAAACAAACGAACAAAGAAACGAGAAAAATGGAAAGTGATTACGTAGGTGGAGTCATAGAGAGATAGGCGGGTGGATCGGATAAAATCTACAAGGAAACGTCACGGGAATAGAAGATTGAATATCAGAAGACCGCCGCCTATGAATTTAGGTCGATAGAGTCTAGTCTTGAGTTTAAAATGTTTTAAAATTATCATTCAGAAGAATGAAAGGAAATTGATTTCCGGATGAATCTACCGTATCTTTGTTGTCATATACGGGTCAGCAAGGTATTACTAATCAAAAATTCAACAAACAGGCGGGAACAGGTGGTAATTTCGGAAATACCACTATTTCAGTTATCAACAACTATAGTTTTCTTGGAACAAGCTTATCAAACGAGCTGATACAGATGGGGAATGGCGAACAATCTTCCTGAAAAGAGATTTTTTTCAGACAAGATAAAATTTTCAAAACATTCTGCGAAACGATGGTATGCTGTTTGTCGAATTGAAGTTGACAAATACTGGAATCCGTCAAGCCCTCGTCCCTTTGTAGGGTCCCGCTTGATGAGTGCTATTTGAAGAAATGGTACCACCCAATAAAATTACCCTTGAATTTCATCTTCAGTTCCTTTCAATATACAGTACAGGCCAAAAAGAATGCGCAAACTGGGGTCCTCCGTTGAAATAGGTAAACTTGGAAAGTCTGAATAAGTGGTTTCCAGATATCCGATTTTTCTGAAATTATGCGGTTTTATGAATCAACTAAAAAACTCTATTTTTGTAGTTGACAACTTTCTCATAGGACCACGATCGAGTCAGTTAGACAAAGTTGACTGACGTCGCCTCGAATTTCGATCATTTTGGTGCCCTTTGGCTTCCACGCGACCTAACTAACTGGATCGTGGTCCTATGAAAAAGTACTAAACTATAAAAGTAGAGTTCTTAAGATGCTCTATAAACTCGCAAAATTTCAAAAAAATCGGATATCTG
Source organism: Caenorhabditis zanzibari (assembly GCA_963966625.1). Classification (NCBI taxonomy): domain Eukaryota; kingdom Metazoa; phylum Nematoda; class Chromadorea; order Rhabditida; family Rhabditidae; genus Caenorhabditis; species Caenorhabditis zanzibari. The sequence goes on from OZ016471.1 coordinate 10,384,375, forward strand.
AAAACCACTTTTTCAGGCCCTCAAAGTTGGCCTTTAACTGAAAACGCCAAGACGGGCATTCTTTTTGGCCAGAACTGTAAACACCCCATCTAAAAAGTCTTATTCATTTTTTCAAAACCCTCAAAAATGACCATGAATGTCCCTACAAAACAGATTAAAATATAACCTGTCTACCAATATTTTCTTCCAGATCTTTCTCATTTACTCCAACCCAATGACCTCGTATTTCGCACTACAATGAGAACATGATCTCGAACATTTTAGAATTCTTTGCTTAGATTCTGGGTTATTCATTAAAACATAATGAAACAAAACTTTATTGAACAATTATAGTTTGTTTCTCTTGTTCTAAAATCACTTCTTCGCTCCCGGAGTAATCGTTGATTTCACTATCTTATCCGCAAACTGAATTTTCTTTCCATTTGGTTTCTCAACGACTTTTTGCTCTTCTGGTACTGTCAATTTGCTCACTCCGGTTTCAGATCTGAAAAAAAACCAATTCATATATGACTCCAAAGACAAATCGAACCCTGAAGCTTTGCCAAGAGGAATATTGATGAGTTGAGTGTGCTGTGAATCAGTTTCTTCCTTCTTCAGTTTCTGTGTTGGCTTTCGCAGATTCTTCTTTCCTCGAATTATTTTTATTGAATCCAACCTGAAAAGTTTGATGAAATTAAGGTAATCCTAAACCTGAATTTACATATCACTCCTTCCTCTTTTACTTTTTGTTTCAGGTTCCTCTGGCTTTATCATCAAACTGTCTTGAGCTATTGCTCCTACCTCTACTGGATTTCCGGACGCTGTCCCTGTTGTACTCGACTTGGTCTTGTCTCTGAAAACTGTAACAATAATTTGAGCTAGTACTTTTCAAAACTAACGGTGACGCATTCTGATTGGCTCCTCCTTTTTGAGTACAACTGACAACGAGAAAGGGAATGAAAAGAGCTGAGAAGATGATTGGATAGAAGATATGTGATTCATGAAGAACAAGAGGAAGATCGACATGATTCCAATTCGAGATCATTATTGAAATATCGGCTAGCAAAGAGAATAGAAATAAATGAAGTGGCGGGTGATTTCTGAAAGATAAGAATAGACACGTGGGAGTGTGAATGGGAAAAAAAGTTTAATAAAATGGGTAGAGAACAGAGATGCGCGGAATTCCGCCTTTCGCCTTCCGCCGAAAATCGAAAAAATTAGGCGGAAGGCGGAATTTCTAATCTTTTCAGATTTGATAAAAACGGTGATTTTTCAGTCAATTCATGGTTGAAATCCTAAAATTAAGCAAAGCAGCAGCAAAAATGTGTCTTTTAGGCTGAAAAATCCGAGTAGGAGATGACTAAATTTCGCCTTCCGCATTCCGCCTTCCGCCATTTCAAAAATGTTTTTCCGCTCATCTCTGGTAGAGAAGTTACAATTAGACTGATGCTAAATTCTTCAAAAGTGCAATGTTTGAGAATCGAAGAAGACACTTTTTTTGAAATTTTCAAGCATAAAAAGTTATTTTAGACAGACATGCCGCGCCAAAATCAGAAATTCGGTCCGGGTTTCTGGAGTCCACAAAAATTTGGGTGTGAATTTTTTAAGCAAAAAATCTATTTTTTAGTGGATTTTCCTGATTTTCCAATGATTGAATACTTGGTATCATTTTATTAACGAAAAATTGCAAAGTTTTCCATAAAATTTCCCCTTTTTCCCTACAGGAATTTCGAAAACTGAAAACTTCATTGTTTTAGAATTTCAGGAATCAAACAAAACAGAAACTCGAACTTTGTCCAGTATACCCCTATATGGAAATGCTCCCTACATTTTTCAGCTATCATTCCAAGAATTCATAACTCGAGATTTTATTTTCAGAATTCAATTATGTTGAGACCTCGATCTTGAGCTCAAGTTCACCTGTTTAATTATAAAAATTCGATTTCACCTGTTTCTGCAATTCTTCGATGTGAAACTTAGCGAAATCGGGATAGAAATATTTAGAGATTCTTGGAATCTTCTTCCTGGTTTTAACGGAGCCCAGAGGGGCGGCATTTCAACTTTATTCTACATCGAAATTGTTTGAAAGGTTCCAAAATGCGACACTTCAGTTCCACTCCGGATCCACCTTACTTCTTCAAACGAAACATTCTTAAACTCAATGAAATCAATCTTCCCTTGTTGAAAGTTTTATTGAATACACCTGAGCTTCTGATATTGAATTCAGCTCCCACGGCAACCAATTCAATCAAATACGCCTGTCCAATTTTCTCATGCATCGAGTCTCTCGTTTTTCCATTCTCCTTCTCTTCTCGCTTCTTATTTCGTTTTCAACGTCTTCTATTGGAGATTCGGGCGGCTCCGTGTGACCACGCCCTCCTCTTCTTCGGCAGCTGCTCCACGGATTCAGATTTTGTTATTCTGACCACCATTTCTTTCCCTGATTTTTTTCATTTTCTTTGAAATCGAAATTCCGCGAGAAAAACAACCGATACAAAACCATGCCTCTGTCTGGAATAATAACTTCCCTAGCTAACCAATATTCAATTTTCCAGAATCCCGGTGAAATAGAAGTTTTCATACGCAACTCAGGATGGGCTCGGCGTCGTCCACCCAGTCCTCAATGAACAATTTCGTGGGGATGGGAAGGTTGAGAGAGGATATGAAGATCTATCAATTGGTTGATATGCATGGAGGTGGAGAACTTTTACCGTGGCTTCGGTTAGTTTTCTTTGTCTAAAAGCTTTTTGTTTTAATGTTGAAAGCATATGCCATTTTTTACCCAATTTTCTCTTACAAAGAAAAAATGAAATGATCCAGAAAATGGATATCTGGAACCCTATAATTTTCGTATTTTTTCTTCTTTTTCTTTCGAACTGCCTCAGAATTTTTGTGACTTCCTGGTATTTTTTCATGAGTATCTTGGCTTCGAATGGATTTTGAATATTCAGGAGACTGTAGCTATCCAAGAGAGTTTTTTCTAGACTTTTTCTAGACTCCTACTATTCCGTTACAATTTATGTTTACCTCTTCAATAACTGAAAAATCTAAATTTGTAGTACTGGACATGACGCATGTCGCGATTCTCAAGAAATACATTTTCACGAATATTTGGATAGATTATGGGAAAACCGAAGATTGGGGGAGAAGAGGAATAACTGGAAACTCAAAAACGATCCAAAAAAAGTTCCACAGAACTGTTTGGGTTGTTTTTATGTTAAAGGAGGAATCCGGGCAAAATCAGTTTATGATTCAATCAATGCAAAATTTCGAAAAGTTAGGCCAGGAGGGATAACTTTTTTGCAACTTTGCCGACGTTTTTTGGGCCAGCAAAGCATTTTTAAGCGTTTTCATAATAATATTCGGAATCAGCATAACATTTTGCATCGATTGAACTATAAACTCATTTTGCCCGGGATTTCCCTTTTTAAAATAACTATTTTCAAAAGTTTTAGTTCTAAGAAAATGGATTTTCTATAACTTCTCAATACATCTAGTCACCTGATTTTCGAATATTCCAACCAAAAATCTAGCTCTCTCTTTCCTACTGTCACTCATAAATATCACATGACGTGTGTCTCCATTCTGAATCACCTGTTTTTTTTTCAGATACGCTATCATAAGTAGCGATACTTCTTTTATCGATGCATATATCGAAACAAAAGTCAAGGAATTCATGTATAATCAAGGGAAAGGAAAACTTGTTACCGTAACTGAACTTGTCAAGTTGAGAAATAAGGCATGAGTTTTTTTAATAATAAGTCATCAATCATCATTTTTTTCTCTAGGAAAGAAACGAAAGATTGGGAGCGTTCTCACGAAAGAAAGGAAAGGGAAAAAGTGGACCGAATGTTTTGGATGACTTCAATCAGGAAGGAGAGAATGTTGGAGACTTGAAAAAAGCTCTGAAACTATTGGACGGTGGAGGAAAAGGCGGAAGAAATGAGAGCAAGTACAGAGAGATTTCATGGAAGTTGGAAGAGAGAGGATCTATGGGAGAGACTATTATCGGATGTTGCCTTCTTCATGCTTCCGATATTCACAATGCACTTGTTTACAAGATTCTCGACTACTATCCAAAACTTTTGAATGATATTCACATTTCTGAAGATTTCTACGGACTGTCTCCATTGCATCAAGCAATCATTAACACTGATTGTAAACTGGTTTTCAAATTTTTGAAACTTGGAGCTGATGTCAATTCAAGATGCTATGGAGCATTCTTCTGTGCGGATGATCAGAAGGCGTCGAGAACGGATTCATTGGAACACGAATACGTGGAATTGTCGTTGAAGACTAACTATACTGGAAACATGTATCTTGGAGAGTACCCTCTATCGTTTGCTGCTTGTCTCAATCAACCAGAAACATTCCGACTTTTGCTTGCTTTCAAAGCAAATCCCAATGCCCAGGACACAAATGGAAACTCAGTTCTTCATATGTGTGTTATCCACGAGAACATGGCAATGTTCAAACTTGCATTGGAATGTGGAGCTAGTCTTCGAACCGTAAATAAACAAAGCTTATCTCCACTAACTCTTGCTGCAAAATTGGCCAAAAAAGAAATGTTTAACGAGATTTTGGAATTGGAAGGAGATAGTCTTTGGGCTTATGGAAATGCGTCATCAACTGCTTATCCACTGGCAAAAATCGATACGATCAATGAGACAACTGGAGAGTTGAATGAGGCTTCGGCTCTTTCTCTTGTTGTTTATGGAGTAGATGAATGAAATTAGAAAATTATAAACTTTTTCGGTTTCAGCAAACTGTGGAACATCTGGAACTGCTCGATGGTCTTTTGGACACCCTTCTAGAGGCCAAATGGGACGCGTTTGCGAAAAGAAAGTATGGTTTTGAATAATCAAAGCTTCTGGTTATAAGTTTGAATAATTTCAGCATGATCGTCTCATTTACTGCATTCACACTATACTACGTCTGTTTCGTAACTGCATTCACTCTTCGTCCCATCGGATTTTCCACCGAAATGATCACCGAGGGATGGATCAACAGATATTCTGAACCATTCCCTGGACGATATGGAACTGATGAAAAGACTACGCCTAAGCCACTTATAAACGTTACTACTTCTGGAAGTGTCTGGAATTTACAGCCATGGGGTCAGTAAAGTTTTAAAAAACCGTTTAATATTATCTCGAAGTTTCAGAAACTAAATTAACTCAATGCCACCTCCGTGATTATTTTGATAAGAATATTCCTTTTGCCAATGGTTATGTAAGGGTGTCTTGAGATTCGACAGTAAAATCACATTGATCATTTTCAGATTCGAATGATTTTTGAGATATTTGTGGTGATTGGGATTATTGTTCAAATATTCCTTGACTTCCGTGACATCAAACGAATTGGAAGAAAGAAATGGTGGACCGTTTTGGTTAGTCTATCAGAGGTTCTATTCACCGATTTCTAAATTTTTTCAGTCAGCTTTCCCTGCTAAAATAACATTCAAAGTCACCTACTTTCTCGTCCTTGCAATGATTCCAATCCGTGCTGGCTGTCAAATATCTCCGATTCTTCTGGTTATTGACAATGTTCTCATCACCATCACAATGATCTTCACAACTGTTCATTATCTCTACTATTGCCGAGTTATTCGATTCGTTGGACCTTTCGTGTTGATGGTTTACACTATCATTGCCACTGACATCTTCCGTTTCATGCTCATTTATGGTATATTTCTGATGGGATTCTCGCAGGCTTTTTCTTTGATTTTCTTGTCTTGCGAACGAGAAGCGAATATTATCAAAGAGTTGATTGAGAACCACACGATAGCTGAGGCCGCTTCAAACAGAACAATGAGTGATTATTATATGAGCAAGATCAATGCATACGACACATCAGTAAGTGAAATTGAAAATTTAACATTCTAGAAAAAGTACTTCATTTTCAGATTGTGAAAAATGCTGAAGTTTTCGAAAACGTCATCCAGTCCCCAATTGAAGCCTTCGTCCGTACTTTCATTTTGACTATTGGAGAATTCACAGTTCTCTACCGTAATCTTGCATTGTGCCCAGCTAACACTATGGTTTGGATTGGAAAGGTTTTTAAAAAATTATTTGTAAGCTAGATTATCTAGATTCTGGATTTCAGGTTATTTTCATCACATTCGAATTGTTTGTAAGTATTATGCAGTTCAATATGCTGATCGCTATGATGACTCGAACTTATGAGACTATCTTCCAGACACAGTTGGAATACAAGAGACAGGTGAAGAGAATGATTTTTGTGTGAATAAATATATTATTCTTACAGAGAGCCCAAGTAATTTTGATGTTAGAACTGTCACTGAGTCCCAAAGAACGACACCAATACCTTCTAAAATACTCTCGACCAACGGGAACCAACAAAAAGACTAGAAGTTTGGTCGTCAGTAAGAAATCTTCGGTAAGATCTATCTCTCTCTTTGAATACAGTATTCATTTATCATTTAGTTCAATCGAGAAACAAAACAAGGACAACGTTTATTGGAAGAAAAGATGAAGAAGATAATCGAAGAAAAGAAGGCAGTTTTGAAACGAAAGATGAAAGATGCAGAGATCAAGGAAGGAATTCGCCCGGTGACTGGATACAGTCGGACTCCTCGACCACATACTCAATATATGAATCGGGGAGCGAATGGAAATGCAGGGCAGAATGGAAATGCGATGAATGGAAATGTGAATTCAAACTTTTGATCTTGTTAAAAAAGATTCCCTGTGATATTGAACCAGTTGTGAAATAAACATTTTATTTGTCAGAAAGAGATCTGAAAACTTGAAGCACCAAAAGAATCCTAAACTATTCGATTCAAGCACTTCCTCCATTCACAATGGAATTGATCCATGAAAGATATGGAGCCACCATTGTATAAATACCCGGTTGTTTCTTTTGTGCACATCCATCTCCCCAACTGATAACTCCAGCGAGAACGAAGGCTCCGTCTTCCCGACGACAAGCAAATGGACCTCCAGAATCTCCTTGGCAAGAATCGATTCCACCTGCAAGATAGCCTGCACAAAACGCGGATCTTGACATTGAAGTATAAATTTGTGATGAGTTTACACAGTCAAATCGATCAATAATTGGAATAAGAGCCGCTTGAAGACGTTGTGCATATTCTGAAGACTGGATTAAAAGAAAAGTAAAAAAATCAAAAAACTTACGAAGTCCCATACTTCCCCAACCAGAAACAACACATTGTCTTCCAGGAGTGTATACGAAGTCTTTAGAAGGAAGACATATTGGTTGAGCGAACTCGTTGAAGTCGATTCCAGGATAGGAGATTTCAAGTATCGCAATATCATGGGAGAAAATGTCTAAAAACTCAAAGACAATTACCAAAATACCGCAAAATCTGTATAACAAGCGCACCCCGATGAGCTCAAAATTAGCACATTCTTGGAATTCAAACAATGGAAAATAGTATTTTTAGAATCCTCGTCAAAAGTGAGACTGCTCTAATAGATGTTATGGTCGATTTTGAGATTTCAGAATTTTGTTTGGTGCTAAAAAAATAGAGGGAAATTTACCTTTGTAAAGTGGATAATAGTGGATTCTTTGTAAATTGAAAACTTGCTCATTTCCCTCGGTTTTGTTATTATCCCAGTCACCAACAACCACTTCGTAGGATGTCACTCTCTCGTCTTCTCTGGAATGAATAGGGTCAACTAGTATGCAGTTCAGAAATAGGAAAAATCAAGGCTTTTCGGCAACTTATTCAAGTTTGAATAACTTTTTTCAGGGAGATCGGGTAAAAACACAATCAGCAAAAGGAATGTTCCTTATTGAAAAAGCTATCGATTGGTTAAAAAATCGTTAAATTTCATCAAAAATTTACAGAGTTACGCCTTGTCTTGCCAAAATCGCCAAACTTGGCAACAAAAAATAACTCTGTTAATTTTTGATGAAATGTGACAGTGTTTTAACCAGTCCATAGCTTTTTCAATAAGGAACTTTTTTATGTTGACCGTATTTTCACCCAATTCCTCTGAAAAAAGTTATTCACACTTGAATGAGTTTCATATGAACAAAATATTTAAACTTACTCAAAACAATGAGCAGCCGTTATCAAATGTGTTCTATCGAGAATCGAAGCTCCACAATGGTGTGCCTTCGTCTGAAAAAACTTCCCTTTGGATTTTCTCTTCAATTCTTCACAAACCTCTTTGTTTCTCAACGCAGCTGTCCATGGAAACGCTCCTGGTACTGTTTCGAATCCACCAACAACTCTTGCAATCCGTGATTTTGCTGCATCTCGAGCATTCACCTCAACGTAACGGAGGCCGCATTGAGATACAGAACTCATTCCATTTTCAGAGATACAAGAGATTCTGGCGTGTTTGGTGCAAGATGTTGATCTTCGTAAAGTACAATCAGAATTACAGATGACGTCGAATCCAGATGAAAGAGATGAATTTGTGGAGAGAAGGTTTCCACGTTCTCTGAATAGAAGTCAGGTTAGAAGAGTTATGAACTCTCAGTAAACGAACCCTAATCTCATACTACTACAAATCATATTCACTTTATTTTGATTTAGGTGATCTGAACAAAGAGGTTCCCATTTCGCTCTGAACAGAACTTCTAAATATCCGCGGGTATCCGAACCATCAGTGAGTCGGAAGGATCTAGCAGCACATTCTTCTTCATCATCACCTAATTTACATTCAACAATACCATCACAAAGTTGATGGGAAGTGATGCAAGATCCATCTCCACACGCTGCCTCTTGACAGTGGGAACATCTGAAACATATTCACGTGAACTAGGAAATACCGTTTCAAGGGTTATTTTGATTTTCGCTGCATTCGATTTTTCATTATACGATTGCACAAGAAAACGTGGCAATTGATGATTCATTTTGATGAACGTCGACATCGTCACACAGCAACTAGATGGTAACGTACCTGATAGGTTGACAAGTAGAAATAATAGTAGAATTACAATTCGGTTCTCTCAAACACGAAAGATTCCAGGTCGGCCGACGACGATCCACCAATTTGGCGGAAACCGTCTGGGAAGCCGAAGAAGAATCGGAAGAAGGATTCAAAACAAGCAGAGGCGCCGAAGCCGATTCGACTCGATGTGATTCCCCAGTATAAATCGGGTCTCTATAAAAATGTTTATATGGTGAGTGAGAAATACTTGTTCATAACTTGACAAAAAGAGATTCAGATGCATCCCAATCAAGCGATAACTCGAGAAAGCAGAGAAAAAGAAGAGTTTGTTGGGGAAGTTGCCTCGTATCAAGGTCTCAACACAAATGTTATCGTCAACTTTTTTCCAGCGCTTGATCACACGGTAAGGTTTGAAACTGATTACAGGAGGAGTGAACTATTCTAGAAATACTTCTGTGTCCATATGGATTGGCTCTGAAATTCGAGATAATAGGGTTTCTCTGTTGAGAAAATATTCTAAAAATTTGTCTTTAAAAATATATGTATGAGCTGTTAAATGAGCTAAATAGGGGACTTTCGGGTAGCTGATTTTTTAAATTTTTGTACTGAAAAAAAGATTAAGGAAATAATCAATTTTTCACGAGCTACCCGAAACCAATTTTGAATTGAAAATATGAGAAAATAGCCGCCCGAATGGACCATATTCAGCTCATCTGACAGCTCATATCTTTTCAAAAACAAATTTTCAGATTTTTTTTCCAACTGAGACTCCCATTATCTCGGGATCCCGAGTCGGATTAAACCAAAAAATCAAAATATTTGAGAATAGTTCAATCTCACTTCAATAATCCTCATTCAGGAATATGTGAAACTCCGATTCTCCCACACTGCTCACACTCCCCCGGCAACGGTTCGAGCCACATCCTCCGCTTCTTCCGTTTCGTCATCAACCTCCTATTCAAAAGTGAAAATGCTCTCTTGATTTCGCTTCAAAAACAACTAATTCTTTCAGAAAACATCAGATTACTTGCAAAAGAACATGGAGACTCTGATGAAGAAACTAGACCTTCTTGCGTTCAAGCAGACAATTCTGGAATCGAGGTCCAGCGAGTGAATTCCCCCGAAATCCGAACATCCAGAACACATACATATTATTTTATTTCAACAAATATCGTCGATACATCTTTCTTTTTTTGTGTAATTGAGTGTGATTTTTATAAAACTAACGATCTTATCATAAATATTTCTTTAAAAATACTCACCCGAATCCCAGAATTCTACAAATTGAAGAAAGTTTCTCTCGACTGAAGTTCTCGTTACATACTTGGCCCTTTTTCGCAATTTTCGTTGCGTAAAGCACATTGTTCTCCACTTCAAATGCAACGTCTTCTGAAAATTTGAGTTAGAAACTTCTGATTTCGGGAAAGAGATAACTTGATGAAAATCGCCGTCGATAATAAAGAGATGTTAACTTCCGTGCAAGACTTGAATATGTTTGAGAAGTATCCGTCAGAAGACATGTTTGAGTTTTTGGCTCGTATGAAAATGCCTCACACATTAGAAGACTCTCACGGCATTTTCGAGCACACTGAAATGTCATGGATTACTTTTTAAAGCTATGGTTTTCTCACTCCTTGAACATGAGGAATAAAAGTCCAAACTTCAATAATATTCTCAGCCAGGCGATATGCTCCAATTAATTCATAATACTGTAGATAATCGTCACAATTCTGCTCATCTGTTCCATCGTTACAATCAACTTCATAATCACATCGAAACTTTTCAGAAATGCATTTTGATCCATTATCACAAGAAAAAGATCCAATCGAACAACTGTCTTCCGATTCTAAAGGGATCGCATCGTTCAAACTTTCTGGACAATTCGGAATATTGCATTCTGATAATTGATTGGGTTTTGTGTAGCAAATTGGAGTTTGAGATTTTCTGAAAAAAAAAGATCCTGAGATTTCAAAGTTGGTTAAAACTTACTTTCCATCTTGCTCTATGAATCTACAAAAGTTATGATTCCAAATCTCAATATCCGATTCTCGTTGAAACAAAACCGACGGATCATTCCACATCAAACAGTGTTGTCCATCAGTTGTTCTATTGAAAGTTCCAGAATATTCTCTATTCTTGCCAACACATTCTCTTCCAGATTCACAGAAAACAAAAGCTTCAGAATCGCAGTCAGCAGCGACCAACGTTCCAGATTGTAGCGCCAAACATCTACCAGAACCAGGTATTTCTTGCTGGAGGAGAATTGGTGAGTATTTTTGAAAGGTTCTACATTCCATTCTCAAACTTTTCCAAAAGAAAATTAAACTTTGAAGAAAAACTTTTTCAAGCGAAGCAAAGATTTTACGGACGTTGAACCAGCTCGAGGTTCTATTGACCAGTTATACTGATGTACCGGTGACAAATTTCTAATCCGGGACATTTCGAAAGTGAGACAGTTCAAAACTGGACAGTTCGGAAGTGGACATTTCGAAATTCCCGGAGCCCAATTTGCAGATCAATTAAAATCGCTTCAAATCGGATCAAAACACCAAAAGTTGCCTTGGATGGCCGTGGCTGAAGTTTTTAAAAAGTGGGCGGAGTCGATCAATGAACGATCTTGAAATCTTCTGACAACCAATCATAGCATTGAGTTCATTGGATGACTCCGCCTATTTTGGAGAAACTTCGGCCACGGTCACCCGGCCACGGCAACTTTTGGAGTTTCGATACAATTCAATGCGTTTTTTCGGGGTTTTAGAGCCATTTTCAAGCGTTTTCGCTAAGATTTTTGGAATCTACGTTACTGATATAAGCCTCTTCGGAGATCGAAATTTCCAGATGATATTGGTTTTAGATTTCCACTCACTTCTACAGTATCCCCATTTCCCCACTTCCACGTGGATCCTTGTCTCAGACCGGAAGTCAAGAAGATTCGTGTATCTGCTGAAAAAAGAATACGGTCATTTTCTTGTTCCCTCCGGGTCAGTGAAAAGTCAACAAATAGTGTAAGGAAGTGCCACGAAGTCATCATTACTCAAACGATAAACACCCCCAAAAAATAAATCATTTGAGCAAACAGTGAAAATTGAAAAGGACAACTCACTGATGGATGGCAAAACGGTATCTCGAATCGATTCGATTTCAGAAGGTTTTAGAGAAGAGATGAGAGAATAGGGGCTACAGTAGTCCTTTGCTTCCGAATAACCTTGAACAGGAACTGTCGAGATGGAGAGACAGCGATTGCCGAGGGGAAGAGTTCCAGGAGGGCATACTGTAGAAATGGAATAGATACTTATATATAGCTGAACGGCAACTCATTCAAATGTGAATAACTTTTTTCAGGGTTATCGGGTTAAAATACGGCCAACAGAAAAAAAATGTTTCGTGGTAAAAAAGCTATCGATTGGTTAAAAATCAGTCCAATTTCATTAAAATCCAACAGAGTTACGCTTTCTGTTCTCGAAAAATCGTATATTTCGGCAATTTCGGCAACTGTTCGTCAACACACGGCGTAACTTTGTTCATTTTTTATGAAACTTAACAATTTTTTAACCAGTCGATAGCTTTTTCAATAAGGAACATGTTTTCTGTTGACCGTACTTTTACCCGATCCCCATGAAAAAAGTTATCATCACTTGAGTGCGTTACCGAAACTCGTTGCCGCTCAGCCCTGGCTAGAAGGCAAGAGCGAAAACTTACAGCTGGAAGAGCAGAATACTTTCACTCCAGTTTTACAGAATGCTGATAGAAAAGTGAAACATATTGAAGTAGTACATCCAATGGAATAAGAATATTGTTGAAGAGGGACAATGGAATGAGAAGAGAATGTGCTTGATATGGATGCACATGCCTGTTCTCCATATTTTTGATGGAATGATTTAGAGCATAATGGAAAGAAAATACCCGTTTGACTTCTAACTTCCAGAATATCGTCGAAGATTCTGAAAAATAGGTCAGAATCGGAAAACATAACGGAACCTACTTCAACTCTATAGCCTCATTTAATTGTAATATAGAGAAGAACACGAAAAGTAACAATCTCATGGTGACGACGAATTGCATTGAAACATCTTTTACTTTTCCTTTTTTGCTTCTTTCCTTTCGAAATCTCGTTTCAGCAGTCAATTAGACAATAACTTATTCGAGGAGAAATACAGGAAATGTGTTTCCCGATTGGCAATTTCGAAGAGAAAAAAAGAGTGCGAGAGAAATCAGTGAACAAGAGTAAAGTGGGCGGAGTCGAAGAAGAGCGAGTAAAACTGTTCGTATCAGATTCCATTTTTGGCAGATTTTCTGTCTTCAGGATGTTCCAACTGAACTGAGTGCGGAAAAACGGTTAGGGGACTTTGGGACTTTCTTCTAAAGTCTAAAGTTTATTTAATGGTAAATGTGAACCTGTTTACTAGTGTAAGTGTTCACATGAGAGAAAATACTAGAAAATATAAACACAATGGAGCTTCTTAAAGGGTAAATGGGGTAAAAAGAATCACACCAAAGCTAATACTATTCAACAGACTTTTGAAGAGATCGAGTTAGAACGTAACAGTAGAAATAGACAGGGCAGGGAGACACGCCAAGGATTGTACAAAAATGCAAAAAAAAGAAAACTGGAAGAGTTTAGAGGGCTGGTCCCAAACCGGTGCGGCGAACTTTTCTTCGAATTGGTGGGATATCATCTGATGCGGCAGCATCTTGCGATGCATCACTGCTTATCACAAATGTCTTGTTCGATGATTCGGCTCCTGGAGTACTTTCATCCAAAACTATGACGGAACTGTGCGCTGCGGTTTTCACAAACGTTTGGTTGTTGCCTGTGTCCATGTTTTCAGAGTCTTCATCGACTTCCGAGAGACGAGTGTCGTCGTCAAACTTGATTGGAGACATTGCAACTTTTCTAGAAATTTTATATTAATACCGTTATGCAGTAAACGATCACCTTACCTTCTCACGTTCTCATCAGTGGTCCGATTCAATTCAGTAGCGACCACTGTAGGAGCAGTTTTTCTCGGACGATGGTGCATTGAACCATCGATCGTCACATCCAGCGAACTCACTACCTTTCCGTAGTGATCAACTCCACGGCGCGCACGTTCGTTTCTTTTGAGGTCTGGCTTTGGTGTAAGCCTCGAACTTGAGCCCATTGTACGACGCTAAAAATGATTTTATGAAGGATTAATTAATTAGAAAATTCTAATTTCGAACTTGAAAATTCACTACTAATATTATCTCAAAATTTTCTGAAACTTACTCTCGCTTCTTTTTTAACCTTCTGTTCCAGATCGCAGTACTGATTTTTGAGAGATTCGAATTGTTGAATGACTTTTTCATCGACTTGGCCAGACATAACCAGACCCAACAGTATTTTGATCTTCTCGTGCATGTCCGCCTTCGCTGCTTCAATTCCATTCGTTAACTCGCGAATTTTGTACTTGATCTCTTCATCCTCTCGCTTTCTCTTCTCCTCTTGCGTTGCCTTTTGAGCCAACTTCGTAGAGTACTCATTTTGGGCTTTTGCGAGCTTGAACTCAAGTTTCAATTCTTTTCTAATGTGATTAACTGTGTGAGAATACACATTTTCGAGAACTGGGCGCATTTCCACGGGAACTTTCTCCCACCTCGATGCAGACCTTTCATCGTTTGTGGAGATGGTTTCGTTGCGCAGCGAATCCTTGATTTCTTCATTGATTGTCTCAAGTGACGCTCGAAGTGCTGTCAATTCTTTCTGACGATTTTCTTCGAATTCTTCCTCTCCTGCGAGAACTATGGACACATCGGGATCGACATTGGACAATCGCCTCTGCAAAAAAAAAAACAATGAATGTAGCTATACAAAAGGTTCCCTGAAAGATTAGTTGTACGAAAGAATTTGTTAGAACACCAACGTTATCACATAATGACAGAGAGTTAGCATAACATTCGTCGTTCAATGATTCAAAGCAATCCATTTCATCTTGATGTCTCACATCCGTCTGGCACTCCAAATGTTGGCAATACTTTGTGAATGTTTCGTCAAAATTAATGGAATCATCAAGAGACCCACAACGTCGTCGGGCTTTCGTATAACGTTGACAAGCCTAGATAAAAACATGCACTTGGACAACAGGGCAAAGTAAAATGGGAACATTTCACACAGATTGTTAGAATTTAAATAAAATAATGATCCGTTACCCTCACCTTCTTTGCACCCTCGAACTTTCTAGACTCAATGTCGTTGATACGGCGCATCAGATCCTGCCTCTGACGACGAAGTTCTTCGCACAGAAGCTGACAACGTTGAGCAGTGATCTCGAGTTCCAGTTCGTCTTCGATGAGAGTCTAAAAATTATAAAATGTAGGAAAGTAAAAAAATCTAGATTGCATATCTCGAGAAAACTATCAGAAAGGACTAGATACAACTCAGTTTTCGTTTGTGTTCCGGAATTTCAGGAAGTAAGAACAAAAAACTTCATGAAACTGAAAACGGATGGCAAGTAACAAATGAGTAATTATTACGGTATGCTGACTAGTTGAGGCGAAAATGGCAAGTATTCCATATACAAACAAAATAACGATGGGATTGTGTGGGTCTGAGTAGCGGATTCTAACGAAAAGCGCGCGAAAAATGTTTTGAATGAGATTTTTGCGAAAGTATATTTGTAAAACGATGGAAAATATGGGTATTATTAACCTGAATAGCCGTTGCGTCAGTAGTGGATCCCTTGCGATTGGCACGCTTGAGGTTAAGCTCCCGGAGTGTTTTATTAGCCCGATTGGATTCGGCAAGTCGCTGAAATAAATTTTTTAAACTAAAAAAGGTTAGGGCTTAGTCATACTTGCTGCAAAACGGCCAGTTTTTGATCGTCGACTCTTTTTTGGCGAACGACATCCATTTCTCTCTTCTGAAGCTTTGACTTGATCTGCGCCATTTCTCTCTCATGCTTCTGCTTGAAAGCTTGGAACTTGGAAGCTTCGGCGCGTTGTTCACGTAAGAGACGGAGGCGTTGCGTCTTCAAGTTCTTGAGTTCGTCCTCTGTTTTTTTCAGTGTCTCCTCCATTCGACGTCTTGTTTCCTGGAGTTTCTTCAGCTCCGAAAGAGTCTTTTTGTCTTCTGCGTGTTGTCGTTCCAACTCTTTCAACTTCTGGCGACGTTCTTCAGCAAGCTTCGATGCTGTCGTGGCCTTCTTGCATTCTTGACGAAGCTTGTTAATTTCTGTTTCGAGTTCCCCACACCGGACAACGAGTTGGGTTTTCTCCGACTCTCTTTGCTTGATCGCCTCAATGAACTCCCTCTGCTCATCCAGTGCCTTCTGTCGGTTTTCATCTTTCATCGCGATCTGTTTGTCCAGGTCGTCGATCTCAGCTTGAAGTTCGGGAAGACGTTCAGCGTCGTACATAGTCTCATCTGCCGTTGGTCCAACTGTTGTTGTTTCATCCTGTTCCTCATCTTGTAGAGTCGTTGAATCTTCTGATTCACCAATCACTTGTTGAATGGACTTGACAACTTCAGCGGAATCCGACATTTCCTCATTCTGAAGAGCTGAGCGGATATCGATAATCATATTTTTCAGCTTCTCCTTCTCGGCTTCGAGGCGAGTGTTTCGTTGTACGAGATGAGTCTGAAAAAAAGATGGTAAGGTCAAAATGGTTCTGCACAACACTTACCATTCGGACAATACACTCCGACTGTTTCATTTTTCGCTCCTTCAATTCTTCCAATTGTCTCGCATTTTCATCTTTCAACGATAAGATTTCGGCCGAGTTCGCCATATCACCGTATTTAACTTCAGCTGGAGCGATGCCTTGTTTCAGGTCCGAGTTTTCTTGCTGAAGCCTCTTGATTTGTGCATGAAGAATGGCGATTTCTTCGGCCTTCGGATTTTTGTTGACGATCGGTTTGTTCTTGATCTGCTTGGCCCTGTCGGCATAACGAAGAGTGTTCAGAGTTTCTTGAGAATTCGTGTCCGCTGGTGAAATGCATGCGAGAAAAACCGTATACGAATTTCCACCGAGAGAGTCTTGGAGGACACGTGTGATGACTGAGTTTCGGTACGGAATGTGTTTCTGTTTTGTAGCCAATGCAGCAATGACCTGCGATAAGATGAGCAGGCCAGCGTTGATGTTGATGCCTTCCTTCATCCTATTTCCCTCTGCTTCTGTTTTCTTGAGCCGCTCTGATCCAGCAAGGTCGACGAGTTGAAGTTTAGCTGAGAACGCACTATCGCTGTCAGGTGTGGCGGTTTTTTCAACATAAACGGTGAAAACAGCATGGGATCTACTGGACATCGCGTTCATCGCTGTCTCGGCTTTGGTTCGATAGTGGCATCCCGTTGCCAACTGTTTGAGAGCTCCTTTCAAATCGATTACCGGAACTGCCGTCAAGTTGACAATCGTGCAGTTCTTCTCGTCTCCATGAACGTTCAATTTGACCTTATCAGGGCGGAGAAGGTCATACACATTGTCTCCATACACCTCGAACATGGAAACTGTGACAGTGAATGCTTCCGGAGCATTTGTTGACATAATCCGTTGGAACAGGGCATTCACAAGTCGCGGGATGATCCCCCGCCGCATCTCATCCGTTCCGTCATTGTCTTCTGTTCCCATCGTGTAGGTTTTACCACTGCCCGTTTGTCCATAGGCGAGAATGGTCGCATTGAAGCCTGGAAATCGAGACTTTGGAATTTTCGCTTATAATTGATTTCTTACCTGCAAATATACGATCGAGTAGTGGGAGGGCCGTTTTCTCATAGACAGTTTCTTGATCAGACGTGTCCGGGAAAACCGAGTCATATGCAAATGTTGCGGAGTCGTTGATAACCAGCTGAAACGTCAGAATTCGTTAACTGAAATGTTCGATAGCCTGAAACTCACCTGTCCCGTATTTTCGTAGAACTCAACGCACCTCCGAGCGCCTTCTTTGGTTTCCCGAGTGTTCATTGGCCGAGCGCGGACCACCACACGTAGTGACGTCTCTGTTGCGCTCATCGCTGAATATTTTAAGTATAATTTGAGAACGGAAAACTGAGGAAAAACTGAGGGCAAACTGAAATTTCAGCTGAAAATAGGACAAATTTCGCTGGTAAGTTTTCGAATTCAACTTCTTCGCGCCCGACGTGGATCACACGACAAATTGCGTACACAGCATACTTGACGATCAATTGCGGACAAATCATATAAAACTGTTTTCGAACCAGTTTTCGAGTTTTTTCTTTGATTTTTATAAATTACAGTGGATTTTCACTTCGAAAACGTTTAATAGAATCATGCCAATAATTCTCGAGTAAAATCTGTAATAGTAAAAAACCAGTTATTCACTTTTTTGCTCACTCGAAAGGCAACATGAGCATTATCTTGCAGCCAGCAGATTCATCCAAGCAGCAATAGAAAAATGCTATTTCTGTCAAAACCTGATGTTTTGTTCTTTATTTCTGTGCGTACTTTCTCCAACCTTGTGCGCTAGCATCGTCGCTTGTATTACACTTCTTTAACAGCCAATAAGGCTATTTGACGACGAATCGATATTCCTTTTGCGCATGTTCTTTCCAGTTAAAATTCTTACAATAATCTCAAAGTTCGGCAAAGGTTTCACACTTTTTAGCCCGAGAATTGTGCACATAAACAGTGGTCGTGGCCTATGATTTTAGTTCCGCACACTTTGACCGAAGAATCTCTGCGCCTCTGCAAAAACTAGCCCCTCAGTGTGGCTTGTTCAATCAATTCTTTCACAATACACCTTCGGTTATTCTAAACAACTTCCGTTAGTCACCTCATCGTTTATGTTGAATCGAATCGATTTGTTTTTTTTTCAATGTTCTTTTGCTCGTCTCATGAATCTAAATATCATATTTCCTCACAATTCCTCTTGGTTGACGTTTCGTGAAAAATTAAAAGAATTATGAATCCGGAGCAACCAAAAATGAGAAAAAAATCTTCATTCAATATTCTGAAAAGCTTAAACTCGATAAACACATCACCCATGGTAAAAACTTGATTTTTTTCTTCTTCTAAATATGATCGCTAATAAAATCACTATTTTCCAGAATCGCAAAATGGCAAGTAAATTTCAAAAAATTCTCGGTATGTTAATTGAAATTTTAAAAGTTGCTAAATCTCACATCTTTTTTTCAGAACAAGCAACAGATAGCACACTTGTCGAGCCAAATTGGGAAGGAATCATAGCATGTACAGATATGATCAGATCCGGGGAAGTACCGTAAGTTTTTTGTCTGAAATTTAATTCGCCAACTGTTTAGTTTTTGTTTTCAGAGCAAAACCATCTCTCCAAGCTATAAGAAAACGACTTCAACACGAGAATCCACATGTTGTCAATCATACTCTTCTCGTTCTTGATGCATGTGTCAAGAACTGTGGACACAAAGTTCATTCCGAAGTAGCAACTCGCGAGTTTATGGAGGATTTCAAAAATTTAGTGACAGAAAACAAGTATGACGAGGTATGGATTTTTATACTGAACATCGGAATTCAAAAATGTTACAATAAAAAACAACTAAATCATGAATGGTTTTTGTTCAGGTGAAAAACAAATCTCTGGAGATGCTGCAATGCTGGGCGACTGCATTCGCCAACAAACCGGAGTACAAAATGGTCGTAGACACACATAATCTGATGAAGCTTGCCGGATTCGATTTTCCATCGTTGAAAGAAGCAGACGCCATGTTCATGGCTCAAGTCGCACCCGAGTGGGCTGATGGACCAGAATGTTATCGTTGCCGGTCTGTGTTCACAGTCTTCACAAGAAAACATCATTGCCGTGCATGTGGACAAATTTTCTGCGACAAGTGTAGCTCGAGAGAAATGGCTTTACCGCAGTTTGGTATTGAGAAAGAAGTTCGTGTGTGTGAGACATGCTATGAGAAGAAAGTTGCTGAGATAAAGGAGCGATATCCGGCTCTGAAAAAACAACTTGCTGCGGCGGTTGCTGGTAAAAAAGTGTCAGCCGTTGGTGGCGATTCAGAAGCTGACAAAGCGGCGAAGGAGAAGTTATTGCGAGAGAAGGAAGAAGAAGATCTTGCTTTGGCAATTGCAATGAGTCAGAGTGAAGCAGAAGCAAAAGAGAAAGAGAAACAGAGCAGCTTGTACCAAATGTACAATGGTATCAAGCCAGAGGCTGATTTGGGCGGCTATAAAGGGGTTGCTGAGCCTAGTACTGCACCACCTGCCGACGACTCTGCTTCAGATCCGCTTGCAAGATATCTCAATCGTGATTATTGGCAACAAAAGAAAGAGGGGAAAGTTGAAGAATGGGCTGCCACTCCTACAGTTGGAACTCTTTCTGCAACCGCGCCACCTCCATCTGAACCTTCGATTGCACCATCGATATGCTCTACTTTGATGGGACCAGATGAGACCTCTCTGAATGCTGAAATTGCCGCAATGACTTTGGGCGGAACTAACGGAATGAACACTTCAGTCAGTGATGATGCTAAAGTTCAAGCTGATGACACGATGAGATGGTGTCAGTCGATCAAAGATCAAGTTTCTGTAATGGATAATAGAATCCGTTCGAATTTGGCTCGAGGTCGACCTGTTTTCAACGATTCCGCAATTCAAGATTTGTTCACAAGACTGACGGAATTTCATTCTCATGTTCTCAGTCGAATGCATACACTGGATGAGCAGCGTGGTTATTATGAAAGCCTTCAAGATCATCTCGGAAATATTGGAGAAGCGCGTCAAGCGATTGATGAAATGAGAGAAGAGCATGAAAGAAAGAAACAGGAGAGGTTAGCTGAAGAGCAACGATTGAGACAGGCACAGATGCAGCAGACGTTGGAAATGATGAGAATGAAAAAACATGTAAGGATTTATCTGTTATCATTGTTCTCCCGCGAAACTTATGTTCGTTTACTTGAATTTGCTGGATTGCAACATTCGTGTAATTCCTGTCACAACAAATTACCTTATTTTCAGTTGATGCTGATGGAACAAAGGGAGCAAGCTCTGCAAAGATTCCAACAGCAACAGCAGGAAATGGTTATGCGTCGGCAACAACTAGCCTATTACAATCCACAGATGGGATATGGTGCTCCTCCTACTGGACAGCAAGCTCAGCAACCGTATTACGGATGTTCACAAGGACAGCAAACACCAAATCAGTACCCAGCGCAACAGCAACAGCCCCAACAACAACAGCAGTATTACCAACAATACCAAAGCGGACCAGCGGCTAATTCGGTAGCTAATCATCACGCTCCAACTCAACATCCTCAGCAGTATCCACCGCAACAACAATATCAAGGGTACTATCAGCAGCAGCAGCAGGGATACCAACAGCAAACAGGTTAGTAGTTTGTTTTTAAAAGTTTCAACTGATTAATTCTCAATTTCTGTCCTTCAGGTTATCAACAGCAGCATCAATCCTATCAAAACGGCACTTCGACGCCAGCAGAAAATGCACAATATTCTCAACAACAATCTGCGGATGTCAAGCAAGAACATACCGCCCACATGTACCAGCAATCTTCTGCGAATGGTTATGGAAATGGTAAAAGAGTGAAACTAACATCCTGAGAACAAATAATTTTTCAGAACAAAGTGTAACTGCTGCTCCACAACAACAAATGGCTGAACAACCGCTCATTTCGTTTGACTAACCCCGACCTGTGAATAGATGTCCCAAAAATGTGATATAAATTTTATCGTATTCAAATTTTTTGAAAATTCTTCTTCCCCCACCCGCTTCACCTGGTGCTCGTTGTCATGGATCCAAATCATGATTTTTTTTTCTTCGAATTCGCATGCTTTTTTTTCCTCATATTTTCTTGCTTCCTAATCCTACTGAATCTATTTATTGTATTGTCTGTACAGCGTGGCTCCATCTCTTCGATTTCCTACTTCTGGTCTTGTAACTTATTCAAATAGAATGAAAGAACTTGGTGACGGATTTTAATGGTACAAGAAGTTTAGTTTTAGCTCGGTCAGTGTCTATAAAAATATCTGCTATATTGATAGGGGAAACATCAGACAGGAAATCTTGAAGTGAGCGGAATGGGAGGTTCGTCTTCGACACCACCGAAACCAACACTCTCCGAACATTCGAAAGCAATTTTGGAAGAAGTAATTCGAGAGATTGCATATCCAAATTACTCAGTATCATTTTAAAGGTAAAGCAGCATGCTGTAGTGCTCTACACCAAAGACGGTTGTGGATACTGTGTGAAAGCGAAAAACGAATTGTATGAGGATGGAATTCACTACACTGAAAAGGTAATAGCGCAATGATCTGTTTGAAAGCTCTATAATATACTTTCAGAACTTGAATACAGTGGCAAAAGTAGTTCCAAATCCACAAGAGTATATCCAGGGATTGATGGACCTGACACGTCAAAGAACAGTTCCTCAAATTTTTGTTTGTGGAAAATTCGTCGGTGGATACACGGAACTGAATGCACTTCGACCGAATCTAGCCAAAATTTTGGAGACGTGTTCTGTGGACAACGGAGAGACACTCCGGAGAGAATTTACTTCTAAAATTTGAATTTATTTTGTTTTTTTTTCAATATCTCAGCCATAAATAGAGTGCAATAAATATTAAGCTACTGTACAATCAATCCGAATGTGTTGGTTAACGATGGTTATCAATCCACTGCTTCATATTCAATTATTTTATTCATTTCTACTCGGAGAAATTATCTACTTCATTCATTGTTTTGCATGAAACGATGTGCATCGGGTTGTGACCGTGCAGTCTTGTCGGCCGCTTTCTAATCCGAACGGTTCGGCTATTATACTTGCGGTCCCTTTTCCTTTTCATTCCGTTTCGCCCGTATTCACAACGTTTTCCGAACCCCCTGCTTCATCGAAACTCGTCCTTCCGATATTGCGTATTTTTACTTTTGTTTTTTTTTGTTTTTTTTTGTCCTCAAGTGACCCGAATTTAGCGAGGGCAGTGAATGATCGATCGGAAAACGATGAAAGTGACTGCGAAGACAGCAATTTTCGGATTAAATGACACTTTTTCTTGTTGTGTTCTGTATTTAGAGAAAAATATGGTGAATTATGAAAAGTAATGAAATTTTTTCTAAAATACAATTTAAATATTTATTTAGGTTTGCATTATGAAGTTTGCAAAAAAAGAACGTTTTCGATTCTGAATAAATTTAAATTTCAGTGAGTTTATTTATCAAAATACTGTAAATTAGTCAGAGCAAGTTTCTCAAGCGCCGCACTGTCTTTCATCACTCTATTCTAGTTTTTTTAACGCTGATTACTTATCAATGAGTCATCTATTGACTATAGATGGCCTAGTGATTCATTTAACCGTTTTCGTAGTTATAGTATAATTTTTCCTGATTTCAGTCCGTTATTTAAAGAAAATCCTTCGCTTTTTTCAAACAATCCAATAAACTCACTCAGTAGGAGGTGAGAACAACCAACAATAATGTACTTGTAGTCCTGCAAAACTTAGTCACAGGGCAAACAGAAACGATGCTCTCTCCTTCCGTTCAACATCATGCTGACTTGCTTTTTTAGTACACTTTGCTCGCTTCCAATTGAAATATCCATTGGATTTCGAAGAAACGGCGGCTCTCTTTCTCTTTCTCTTTATTTGTATAGAGTGATGGCTAAACATTTCGAACGCGAACGCATGTATTAAGTACTTTACGAAATAACAGAAGCATGAGAAAGTTTGCTATACTTTTATGGTCTTTTCTATAGAAAATTTCTATTAAATCAACTGCACAGTCAACCTATTTGTACATTTCTGACTCATTCGCTCTCTTTTTGTCTGAGAGCCGTTTCTTGGTGTCTTGTATTGATTTTTCAATAATATTCCATGCTTTTCTCCCTAATTATTAATCTTATATTTTCAGCGTCGTTCTAAGATCGTATGTCGGTATACCCACCTACGCCCACCATCTCCATGATGCATGGTGAGAACTGGAAACATTTAAAATTTAATCATATGAAAATTACAGGTGGAGCAGATCGGAAGAAAGCGAAACGACCGCCGAATGTGGGATCAAGAGTGAGTTGATTTTTATTTGATAAACTAGGGAGGAAAATTTTTAAAAAATATTTTTATAGGAACTTACATCACAAGAAAACGAAATGTTATTCCAACTGGTCGGCCCAGACGCCGTTTCGTTAGCAGCAGCCGTTGTGCAATTACTAAAATCTGATCGAGGATCTTGGAGAGTCGAGATAGTACACGGAGTGGCATCGCTAGTGAAGGATTATGCACAGCGAGCATATTTTCTTCGAATTTTCGATATTCTCGATGAGCGAGTGGTTTGGGATTTCAAACTGTACAAAGCGTTCCGTGCTCAATCGTTTGCACAATGCCGAAAACTTCTCGCTTTTGAACAGATGGAGAATGGAGAGGATGGAGTTGTCATTGGGCTGAATTTTTTTAGTGAATATGAAGCTGCTGAGTTCAAGGTGAGTGTGCAAGAGTCATTACAATTCCTCATGTAAAAAATTGCGTAGTAAACAACTTCTTTGGTATTGGCGATAAGAAATTTCATATAAAAATAAACTGTGAATGCATACAAACATTCAAATTGTATGCTGCAATTTACTTTCTAAATTTTGGTTTTTTCGTGCATGTCCAACCCGGTCCGACAGTTCTTTCCATAGAAAAAAATTATTTTCTTAATATATTTTATACCAAAATGTAGAATTTAATGAGATATTCATAATGATGAATGAACCAATAACATTTGCCTGCTGAATACTCAGGGAATTTTGCGCAATTTGCCCATCAAATGGGCAGTTCGCGCCTACAATTGGGCAGCTTGGCCCACGACCGTGGGCCAAGCTGCCCAAATGTAGGCGCGAACTGCCCATTTTTTGAGCAATCTGCCAATTTACTGCGTACAGTCGCGCATCACATGCCCAATTGGTAGCGCGAACGCCCTAATATACCAACAACTTCCGCGCGAAGGCTGCCGTTTGCCGCTCAATACAGCTCTGTAGTACGTAGATCGTGCGGTTTATCTGCCCAACTTGTGCCGTTTCGAAACAATTTTCGGATAAAACAAATAATTTATTCTCGAATAAAATTTAAAAAACGAAAAACTTAACAATCGGAATAATATTTATCGTTAACTGCCGAGGAATTGGAGAAAAGTGTTGTTGTAGTAGTGGCCATGAGTCGATCGACGGAAGATTGTCGCAGGGTCCCTTCGTTGCAATGATTCAAACCTGAAAGAAAACTAAATATACTTAGAACCCAAAATACTATCATCAAACCTCGCCGTTCCCAGTAGTCGATTCGCATCGTTGTTGATATCCTTCTAGTCATCGCAGCACTGTAAAATTTCGCGAATTAGGATCATATTAGGATAGTAATACTATTAAGATAAAAACTGAGAAAAAATCGGAATGTAACTTGAAAAGGAAACAATGAGAAAATAAAAAAAATGTTTTGTATGATTTGTTTTTGCACGATTTTGCCAATGTACGCGCACATGCTGCCCATGTTCGGCCCATCCCTTGCCTATTCTGTGCTTATTTTGGGGCAAGAGTGGGCAAGAAGGCCATATTTTGGGGCAAGAATGGGCAAGAAGGGATCGCGCATCTGCTGCTCTCTTCAGCTCACAATCTGCCAACTACCTGCCCATGCGCGTTTTGCCCAAAACGTGGGCAGTTCGCCCCAATTAATAGGCAAGCTGCCCACATCTGCCCCAATGCGCAATCTGCCCGCCCAACTTCTGCGGAAAATTCCCTGAGTAAGTTGCTGTCTTTCATAGAACATCCGGGCCGGCAACATGAATTTGGGTGGAGCCGGCCTGGGTGTATTACTGTAGCCAGGAACTTATTCAGCTTGTAAATGTTGTTAAATTATAAATCATTTTGTAGATCTTTTTGAGTTCTACATTTTGGTATAAAATTTATTGAGAAAAAAATTATTTTAACTGGAGAAAAATGCCGGCCCGGATTGGACATGTATGGGTTATTGAAAATTACTTTAAATTCCAGTTTCTACAATGTTTTTTTTCTTCCAGGAACATTTGGATCGTCGCCACGCCCAAGAAAAGAAATCAAATACTCCTGCTCGTCCTGGTATGCCTATGATGATGCCTTCGTCAGGTAGGTTAAATAATTTGATATTTTTTCTTCTTGTTTCCCGAAGTTTTCTCACAGAAACGAGTCAGAGTTCATTGTAAGCATCTCACTCACTCTCTCCCTTTCAAACAAAAAACCGTAGGAATAGCCGCGCCCTCTTGTATGCTTACTCTTTCGTTTCCGCGCGGAAACGAAAAAATGACTGCGTTTTTACCCCCGAAAATCTACATAGTCAGTTTACCTTCTCTTGCTCACGCCGTGCACATATGCACATAGTTTGTATCACTTTGTTGGCTCACCGCCAATTTCACCAGAATTGTTGAATTCGGAGGAGGAGAAGAAGATGGAAGAAAAGTCGAACAATAAATAAAAAGACTAGCAGTTTTTTTTGCTTGTGCCTCATTTTTGATTTTCGATATTCAAAGGAAAGAGTTGATGTCGGTTTATGTTAAGATATCATCTTCTTATCATATAATCCAGGATGAATCCATATACGCAGATTCTTTGACATCAAGATCATCAATTTCCTTTTCTCATTGCTACTCCTCTCCATCTTTAAATTTTTTTTTCGTTCACTCTATTACTGTTTCGAACTATAAACGATTTACTGTACTCCAGACCCTTCCAGAAATGACGAAAAATCCATTTGACCACCTGACCACCTTTGAAATTTTCGAAAGGGTCTCATTGTGTTCTACTTCAGAATTTCCAAAAATGCGATAATGTTTTTTTTCCATCTGGTACATCTTCTTCTTCTCTCCAACTCTTCTAATCGTTCTCCTATTTGCCGTTCCGATTACTATTCCTTGAGCATAAGAAAATGCTCGTTCTCTCTCCTCCTATCCTCCTGTCAAACTGTAGACTTTACACTTTTTTCTCTCGAACTTTTTTCCCCTGAATCATTTTAGCCGAAAAGCTCGTAAACTTGTACTATTCTCTGATGGTATGACGTCTTTATGCCCCTTTTTTCATATTGTAGCCCTCCGCCATACAAATATGGGTTGGAATTCGAACAGCTGAGAAAAGAAGAATCGGTCTTGTACGGAAAGAGAAATCCGATCTCACTCGCTATGTTTTTTGTCTTTCTTCTTGCCGTCCGATCCGATTTCGGGATTGCTCTCCTTCGTTGTGCCCGAATTTGACAACTCTTCTTCCCTTTTTTCATCGAAGCATTTTTCACGGGAACTGGTCAATTCTTTTTCTCTCTTCTTCCGGTGCGAATTCATGACGAAAACGACAACTAATTGGGCTTTGAATTGCCATCGTGTACTTTTTTTAGTCAAAAATAATTGAGTTAGAACGGAATTCAAAATTAAGAATTTCAGAAAAAAAAATGATCATTTGAGTTTTGAATTCGTGAACTACTAAGCCGGTGTATTCTAAACCTCGAGAATTGTCCCTTTTATGCATGCTGTACAGTAATCCGTCTCTCGTCCTTCCTACACAAGAAAGTTTCAAACCATAATTCAGGGTGTTCTTCTTCTATTCATTCCAAACGTAAAAAGCGTCCTCTGACCATCATGTCCGTCCTGTCATCATCCTATAAGTTGTTGAATAGTTTGACCTTGTCGCTTCCGAGACTTGCTTCTTCCAATTCTTCATATTCCTTTTCTTTTTCAACATTTCCATAAGTCGTTCTCATAATCCGACATGATGAGTAGTTTCGGGTAAAAGGTTGGCAGACTATTCGAGTGAAAGCAGAAGAAGCAAGCAAGCTCAAAGGCGAATTTTCCGGTTGTTTATTTTGTTTGAGGCCAAAACGAAGTGACTCGCATATCATAATCTATTGGCAAATTTTCCGTCCTTTGCCTCATTTCTTCTCTCCCAGGATTCCTCTTTTTCTTGACTTCGTAGATTGAAAGTTCGTGATACACTACCGCTCAAAAAGTTATCAACTTTTCAGAGATTTTCAGTAAAACATTCATGCCTTCCCAGAAAAAAGGTTTCATGATTTGATTAGTCCTTGTTTGATAGAAAAAACCTTTTTTTCTGTGAAGGGGCATTACGTCAAAAAATTTTGTTGATAACCTTTTGAGCGGTACTGTATGTTTGATATTCACAAATTCGCCCATTTTGATTTTAACGTGTTCGAATGTAATTGCACACGCGCCACTTATTTGTTTCGGAGAGCTGCGGAATCTCTCTCCATGAGCCACTTGAAAGAGCAAGGAGTACAACAAAAAGAGTACATGTACGTGAGAGATTGAATCCGTGATCTCAGGGAGCTTACTGTCTTGTGCTCCGGTATCTGGGTCTTTAACTAATTTTTACAAACGTTTTTCCCATTCTTCGAATTGAGATTCAGGGTAATACTCCCCTCCTTATCCATTTATACCGTACTATTAAAGTGTTCCATTCTTTCTCCTGCCATTCCACCGTTAAACGTTCGAGAAATCAGACGAAAAAAACAAATGGAAAAGTGAAAAGTAAACACAAACTGCTTGTTCTGTTGTTTCCTCTTCCGTTTTTCCGAAGTCGTCAAATGTCTTTTCTCCCCATTCACCACACACTTCTTGGCATTATGAAAGTCAAAATAGTTTTGAGTGGATAATTCGTGTCGTACACGATGATGATTTTTGCCGCTTCTTCTTCGTCTACTTCTCTTCTGCTTTTCCGTGCCGGTAGTTCAGTGCACATACGCACAGTATTGACTCCGCCTAACTTTCGTGAAAAGAGAGGTGCTTCAGTTCATCTCTCTCCCACTTTTTCACCCTTTTCTTCTCGGTCACCTTTACTATTTATTTCTCGCTCCTCGTTTTATTACACCCCATTGTTTCTAACAAGTTCTGATATCCCAATTTTATAATTTTGCTTCCTGTATAAAGATGGAACAATATGTCAATAGACACAGCCGCCGCCATTCGAACACGGCCAACGTGGTGTTATTCGACTCGCAATTGAGACGGGAAAACGCAGTGAACGGTCGGTGTGAAGAGGCGAAACGGTATACAATAATGATGTGTATTAAGATGTTTCCTCTCCACAAATCGTTTATGATTCTTATATCTGTTCCACTGATTCGGCAGGAAAATCTGAACAAAGCAGACGTTTTCATGGAATGAACAAGCTTTCTTTCGTTCTCTATAGAACAATGTACCTATAGGTACCTACAATACCGATCAAAAGGTTATCAACTTTTGGTGAGAAATGGTTTTTTTTGAGAAAAGTTGTGAACCTCAAATTTCAAAATAAACGTTTTGGCATGATTAGACACAAGTAATCTTATTTTCATGCGTGTATCTAAAAAATTGACGATTTTGGGAGCGAAAAGGTGTTTTGGCAAAAAAATAGTTTCCAGAATTTTTTCGGCTTTTTTAAAACTCACCTTTTCGCTCAAAAATCATCCATTTTTTAGATGTGTGCATGAAAACTGGCAGACATGTGTTATATTATGTCAAAAATGTTGAGTCAAAATTTGACGTTCATACCTTCTCTAAAAAACGTTATCCCAAAAAAACCAAAAGTTGATAACTTTTTGATCGGTACTGTAATGCTCTCTAATGTGGTCTTCCTAAATCTATTAATCTCATATTTCGTACTCATTTCCTTGCTTTCCCCATGTTCTTTTCTTCCACCGGCTATTATAATTTTTTCATTTGAATCTCTACTGACCCAAAATGTTCAAATCATTAATTTCGCATTCATTTCCGATTCATAAGTGTCACTTTGCCATGTCTTCCCTTTCTCTCTCGCCGTGTTCTCATTCGTTCTCGTTGACCGCCATATTCTCTCCTAATTCTCGGTCACCTTCCAGCCAGAGTACTAGAACATGTGGATGGTGGTGAGTGAGGATCCGGCCGGTCGTCTCCGCTATCAGTACCACAACCTGCCTCCTCCCTCATCGGCTGCACAGTCGCTGCTCGCTGCTGCCCCTCCGCCCACCACTCCCTCGTCTAATCCGCCAACCGTTTCGGCTGCGGCTCAAATTTATTCAGCTTCCTCTTCCGGTCATCACAACCATATGCAGCGTTTCGCGCGTGGTGGATGTCTCAGTTTTCCTGACCCGATGGGATCTTCTCCTCGTTCCAACTCAAGAAATCATACACTTCCTAGTGGAGGCCATCATTACTACGAAATGGAACAGTACGATAATGTAAATGACTATTCTACATATGGAGGACCGGACTCATCCAGCTCAACCAGTTCATCTGCTGAATATCAAGATCCTGTTTATTCAACGAGGTACGGTGGATCTACTGGTACTTATGCACGACGGCAAAATTATGCGAGATGTTATGTACCAGTATCTGCTGATGCCTTCTATTATTATCATCAACAACACCAGCAACAACAGCAGCAACCGCACACTTATCGACCTC
This sequence comes from Caenorhabditis zanzibari, assembly GCA_963966625.1. Lineage (NCBI taxonomy): Eukaryota > Metazoa > Nematoda > Chromadorea > Rhabditida > Rhabditidae > Caenorhabditis > Caenorhabditis zanzibari. Next base: position 10,414,570 of record OZ016471.1, read on the forward strand.
GTCACCGTTCTTCCCATCATCCCGAACAACGTCGTCACAGAGCGCCCAGTCCAGATCCGGACTATTCTCCACCTCTCTCAAGAAACAAAGTACGGTTTCATCTCCCCGAAGAGCCCGTATCTCGTGGTGAATATGTTAGTAATACTTACCAATCATCGAGACAAGTGAAAGTATTCAATACGGACGATTTCGACGATGATGACGATGACTACGAAGCAGTATCGTTGAATCCAGATCCCGCACCTCGTCATCATGATTCTGTTCTTGTTCATGGGTCGAATGGGCAAGTATCAGTAATGGTGAAGAAAGAAGAACCAATTTATTGTTCTGGAGGAAGTGACAGTGCTGAAAGTAGTAGTGCGACACCATCATCAGTAGAAGCAGATACGCCTCCGCCAATTCCATCGCATCCACCTGCGAGGCATCGAGTGAAAAGAAACCAAAGAGAATTGACAACTAGAAGCTTGAGCAGGAACTCAAACGGTTTGTTTTCAACTTATTTTCTCTTTAACGAGAAATTCGCTGATCTAATGTTCGTTAGCCATGATACTGCACTGTTTAGATCTAAACGTTTTTTTTCGGTTTCAAACCGACGTCAGTGTGAAATCAAGTTTCCTAAAAACTCATAGACTTCGAACTGTTTTCGTAAATTTAAAAGCAAATATTGCGGAGAGTCTGCCGCTTTCGCATTTGCCTGAGATGGCGCGAATTTCGGACCGATTTTGCTATTTGTGTTCATGTCATGCTGTGTGTTGGTGAGTACTGTCGATCGTGGCCTCTTGATCGGTTCGGACAAGTGAGAGCAACAAAATAAGCTGAATGAAATCAACATTGAAAAAAGAGAGGAGAAAACGAAAACAGAAAATATTTATAATCTTACAGAGCTCTGATTTGTTGATATGAACAGAAGAGAAAGAGTACTTGACTGTGAGAAATTTTGGAGACAATGATTATAGAAATAAAAATAATCTGCTTCAGGAATCGGATCAACACCAACTCGACCATTCGAAATCACACAAGCATATGGTGGCACGATTCGGGGACCGCCAATGGGAGGAGGTCAAGGAATAACTCCGATGGGAACGATGGCTGCTGCTCCACATTCACATACTCAATCAGGTTAGGAAGTTTGTATGAAACGAAAAATTGGCTCCGGGACATTTCGAAAGTGTGAAATCGCGTTTTTTGCAAAATTTTTGAAGTTTTTCATATATCTTTTTGCGTTTATGATCCATTATATCTTACTATTAAACAACGTCTTATTATATATTTAAAAACGCAAAAATTTATACGAAAAGTTCCGAAAATTCGGGGAAAACGCGATTTCACACTTTCGAAATGTCCGCTTTCGAAAAGTTTACTTTTGAGGAGTCTCACTTCCGAAATGTCCACTTTTGAGATGTCTCGCTTTCGAAATGTCCCGGAGCCGAAAAATTGAGAAAACTTGAACATTTGACCTAAACAATTATAGAAGAATTTTTGAATACGTGTCTTTGGTAATTCGAAAATTGATAACAATCTAGAGTTCGTCATTTCTAATTTCAAATATTTGCCAAAGTTGTCAAAATGATTAGTAAACTGAAAAAGTTATTTTACAAAGTAGGTGAGATTCATAATTATAATCAAATAACTGTCAGCCATGTTTTCCAGATGGGAACGCCGGAAGCAGTGGATCTTGGTTCAGAAAAGATAAGAACAAGAAAAAGGACAAGAAGTCGAAAATAAAAAAGGAGGACATTTCAAATCCGACGAATTTCCAGTAAGATTTTCCTATTACTTTCTCCCATTCATCAATTCCGAATTTCAGACATAAAGCTCACGTTGGTTGGAATCAAGACAGTGGTTTCTCGAATACAGTCTACGATGATGATATGGACGAGGCGACGAGAAATATTCTGAAGGCGGCTGGATTGGAGAGTAGTAATTTGAACGAAAATGATAAGAAATTTGTGAAAAAATTCATCGCCAAAAACTACGACAAGTATGTGTCCGTAGGGAACCTTGACCCGTCTCAAATTTCGGCTCCCATTCAGTCAGTCCAGCATAGTGCGCCACCTCCACCACAATCATGGAATCAGTAAGAGAATTCTATACTTTTCACAACCAACGCTGTTTTTTCAGAACACCAGTGCGACCATTCAAACCATCATTCCCTGCATCCGCTCCTATTGGAGGAGCTTCTTATCCTTCTCCAGCCGCACCGCCACCTCCAGCCAGAGTGGAATCACATGGATTAGCACCGGCTCGCCCTCCTCCACCGCCACCAACGAATACTCGAGGAGCAGCTCCATCCCGACCGTTACCACAGGCTCCAAATTATGGCACTCCTGACACCAGACCGCATGCAGTTCCGCCACCACCGCCACCGCCTCCTCCAACGTCGTCTGGAATGGCCCAAGTATCATCGGCAGCACCACCACCTCCCCCACCGCCTCCACCGCCTCCAATGTCGTTGCCAACAGTGGGAGCTGGAGCTCCACCACCCCCTCCACCACCTCCACCATCATCTGGATCCAATGGACCATCAGTGCTCGCAAGTCTTCCACCTGCGCAGAATGGAAGATCAAACCTATTGGCTGTAAGTTTCGCTTCAAACAATTCTGCTGAAAAATTACTATTTTCAGGAAATTCAAGCAGGGAAACAGCTGCGATCAGTACAACAATCTGCGGCAACGGATTCTCCGAAAAGTGGAGATGCTCGTGGAGATGTTATGGCGCAAATTAGACAAGGGGCACAGCTCAAACATGTATGTTCGGTAAAATGTTTTCACTTTGAGGTTAAAATTGTTCCAGGTTGATGCTGCTGCTGAACAAGAAAGGCGGAAGAGTGCAACAGGTGGGGCAGCTGGAATGGGTGGTCTCGCGGGTGCGTTGGCGAAGGCACTTGAAGAACGACGTATGAACATGGGAATAGACGATTCAAGTGATGAGGAAGAAGACGAGGACGAAAAGAACGAATGGTCGGACTGATTTCATTTTCATTTTTTCTCCCATGTCTAAACAGGGTAAACTTCATCATTCAGTACAACAACTTGATTTGATTTTTTCTGCATCTTTTTCATTATTTCTTCGCATTATCCTGCTTCCCGTGTGCCTTGTTTTGTGATTATTTTATTCTTTTGCACCGTAACAAGACCTGGTTTAGGTTACATTTTTCTTTTCTCCCCGATGTAATTTCTGTGATGCTCTTTTTTATTTTCGTTTCCCACAATTTCGATTTACTGTTCTGTCAATGGCTCAATCGCATAAATTTGGTGCATATTTTCATGATATTCATACCAACAATCAAATTTGTTTGTAAATGATTCTAAAGTTTTTTGCATTTTTTTGGGTGATATACATGCGCATAAATAAACTAATTGTGAAAGTAACAATTCATAGGAAAATGGAATTCGATCCACACTGGAGAAAAAACAAATTAGATCTCAGATGAGGAGTGGCATTCCTTCTGGAAAGTCAGCTCCGCCGGATTGCCCAAGAAACGTATTTTATTTTTTTCAGAATCTTGTAAAACCAAGAAGGATCTTAAAATTCATTTACAGAGTGAACAATTTAGAGATTTGCCTAAGTGAAACTCTGATTTTTTCTGTCAAAACCTTAAAGATATTGTATGCGAGATTAGCGCAGGAATCCCTCTGGAAAAAGCTAAGCTTGACTTTTTTGTGTGAAATGAACAAAGAGTCATTTTTCTAAAGGGCACATTCTTGAGCACATTCTCTCACGAGCAATAATATAAACATTGAATGTATTTATATGGGGTTCTCAGGAAATACAGTAGCCCAAGAGAAATATTTATCACACGAATATATGCGACATAAATGCTTTCTATCCTACCGTACACTCCAAGAGAAAAAAACTTCGATAGCCCGACACGAAAAGTACAGTGATCCTACAGTAATCCGGAAGTTTAAAAAAATCAAAGTAATTCTACAGTAATCCTACAGTAATCCGAAAGTTTCGAAAAAATTAAAGTAATTCTACAGTAATTCTACAGTAATCCGAAAGTTAAAAAAAATTAAAGTAATTCTACAGTAATCATACAGTTCTCTTCCCTCTTTTGTCTTGCCTTCCTCATTCTGACCGAGCACAGTAACACAATTTCCCTAGTCGAACTAGACGCACGCGACGCGACACGCAAACGCGACGGAGAGTGGAAGGGTCCCTTTCTTCTGTACTTGCAACATCCCTCAATCGTTATTGTTGTTCTTTTATCCTTACTAGAATTGAGGTCGTTAAAAAGTTTGTTCCTATTTTCTCTCTTCTTTCGTGGAAATATCCTCTATTCATCTTTTCATTTTTTATTTATATTCTTTCTTCTGTATCTGAGAGGAAACTGATCATTGTTAGAATTGTTCAAGTTTTCTGGCCAACTAAACTACGGTTACTAATGTGAACTAACTAAAAATGTTTACAGGCAACGCCTGGAGTTCCCATGGAGTATTCGACATCAGTAAGTTAAACTATTTTTTATGTCCCTTTTACTAAGTATGTTTTAGATAAAATGTTATTTCAGAACGAGGCACGAGACATTAAAGGGGATCACGACGAACTCGTGTTATCATTTCAAGAAAAGTGAGAATTGCATTTCCTATCATTTTTGAACCATTTATGTTTTTTATTTCTCTCAAATTTACATTGTGTTATTGTCTAATTATTTTAACTTCAAACGATTTAGATGGTTTGACGAGATGACGCCCCTAAACAGTTTATTCATTATGGTCGATGACATATTGGATCTCATCCAAAAAATCGATGCTCAACTTACGCGCGCAACAGGTACATAAAGAAATTTTATTTAATTTTGAAAATACCCTAAAACCTCTAATAGAGGGACATGTTCTCTATTGTTCAACTTCCTCAAAATCAAAATTCGAATTTCACGAAATTATCCATTACTAATTTTTGAGAAGCAACTCATAACGTGTTGATCCCAGTCTATTTTTGACATGAAATCGATTGAGACTATTTTCAGATGCACAGAAATCTGAGAAAGTGCTCTTTTCGGTCTCACTCGGGTGGCCTTCTATTAGAGGTTTTACGGTACACGCCGATTATAGCATCTCAAACTTCGGAAATTATGTGAAATAATTTGTAAATATTCAGTTCGAATTCACCGCAATGCCAACCTTCGACGTCCTGAGGTCGATAGGGTATGACTTTTTTATCAAAGCCTTTTGGCATAACACTGGTTTTTTAGAATTCTTCGAGACGAGACATCTTGCGGCGGTTGAGAAACCAGATCAACTCTGCTTGTCAATTGGCCGATTTGATTGACAAAGGTATTTTAAATTTAGATGTGTTTTATGTACTAATAGTATAACAATCCACGCTTTCGTGCAGTTTTTCTCTCCTCCCCCATTCATTTATAATGGTCCTAGCCACTAAGAATGGTCCCATAAATTTGGGTGACGAGATTTTGAGAATCGAATTATTGTAACCGCAAAGAACAGCAAAGGATCTCAACGACTATGCTTGAAATGTCTCGCAGCGGTCGGGGCTATATTTTATGCATACCTGGATCTTCAACTTGCAAAACTGCACCAGAGCGTGGATTTTTATACACCCTGTACATATTTTTAATTGTAGAAGGACCCGCTGCCAACATCTCCGAACGCAATGCTTTGGATACAATCAAGTTAGAGTTTGCTCGGCTATTTGATTCGAATCCTCACTACAGATCCGCCTTCTAATCAGACTTAATAATTGACTGTTCTTGATTTTCATTGATAACTTATTATATGGGGCTCTCAGGAAATACAGTAGCCCAAGAGAAATATTTATCACACGAATATATGCGACATAAATGCTTTCTATCCTACCGTAAACTCCGAGAGAAAAAAAGTTCGATAGCAAACGAAAAGTACAGTGATCCTACAGTAATGGGGAAGTTTCGAAAAAATTAAAGTAATTCTACAGTAATTCTACAATAATCCGAAAGTTTAAAAAAATAAAGTAATTCTAAAGTAATCCGAAAGTTTTTAAAAAATGAAAGTGATTCTACAGTAATCCTACAGTTCTCTTCCCTCCTTTGTCTCGCCTTCCTCATTCTGACCGAGCACAGTAACACATTTTCCCTAGTTGAACTAGACGCACGCGACGCGACACGCGAACGCGACGGAGAGTTGAAGGGTCCTTTTCTTCTGTAGTTGCAACATCCCTCAACCGTTATTGTTGTTCTTTTATCCTTACTAGAATTGAGGTCGTTAAAAAGTTTGTTCCTATTTTCTTTGTAGAAGGACCTGCTGCCAACGCCACCGAGCGCACTGCTTTGGATACAATCAAGTTAGAGCTTGCTCGGCAATGTGATGCATTCGATGTACTCCACTGTTCTTGGTTTTGATTGATAACTTATTTCACCTGTCTATATTATCCTGATAAACTGCATAATTATCTTCTTCAAAACATTCGCATCTCTGCATATAATAGCTAGAGGTGAAGGAGGTTCAATTCTACTTCCTGGGAACTTATCTTTTTCTGGAAAGTGATATCTCGCATAAAGACTTAACGGAAATTCTTGTTTCGCAGCTTTTTCCCTAATTCTAAGAGATCTCGGTTGATCAGAGGCTTCAGAACTTTTGAGAATTATATTTAGTAACCAACATTTTTATCTTCAGAAGTAATATAACTTCCTTTCCAAAATTCGACATCCGCTGATTTTCTAAAGTGTGAAAATGAAACATTTTTGCGAATTTAAACATGAAAATAGAAAATTAAAAATGAAATCGACATATCAACAGAAAATTGACCAGATGGATTCCGCCTTCTTCGGGCCACCAAAACTATATCTCAAATTTGGAGCGGCACTGCATTCCTAATGGAATTTCCTATATTCATGGTTTTTCATAACTTTGTGTTAGGCTTCGATTTTCTAATACAAAACGAAGAGACGGATCTTTTAAAATTCATTCACAGAGTGTACAATTAGGAGATGAAAAGATAATGAATAAATAACAGTGTCTTTTTTTTCTGAGATTATTGGAAATTTGGTATTGAATTGTGAATCATCAAATCTACAACTGGTAACGGACAACGGGACTATTTCTGAGAAGAAAGATGATGTCGCGATATGGAAGTAAAATGTTACACAACAACTTATTAGAAAAGAGATGAGGAAACACGGAATGATGAGCCACGATTTGTAGAATTATTAGTGACCGGAAAGGGAAAGAGAAAAGACATTTTTGTGGGGATGGGTGGAAACGACGAAACGAATCGGAATTGGTTGAGAAGAAAACCCGTAATATTCAACACAAATCGAGAGATATAACGGGACAATGAGGGGCAATAAAGAATTGAGTTCTATATAGAAGATGAGAATAAAATAGGCGAGATGATTCCTATGTGTGATGACTAGAATGCATTCGGTATTTATCCTTAACCAGAGTTCCACGATGATGACGACGGGAATTGTGATGGTGATCGGAAGATAGTAGTTCACGTTCGATGTGAATGCCATCTGCTTCCAGTACTGATTGCTCGTCACGAAGATGACAACACTGAAATAGAAACCGTTGGATTCACACAGAAATTTAGAGCCTTTACCTTCACGCAAACTGTTCTCAAGAACGGATGTTTCAGAGCCTCTGCAGCTGACACTCGATCCTTTCCCTCGTATTGCAAAAACTTCATCAATAGTTCGAATCCATGAGCATCTATCCGTGGAATCTGACGACACAGCGGTTCAGGATTGTAATGACGATTTGCATATGGATAGAACGTTGGTTTCTCGCATATTGTTGGATGACGATCTGGTCGAGGAGACCCTAGCGTTCTGAAAATGAATTATGTTTGTAGGCAGAATTATTGTTGATCGAGATCACTCCAAGCATACATGTGATCCGGTCATTTTTTCACTAAAATGTAGAGCTCTATAAGATCTATAAAATGGTACTAAAATCACCCAGATTACCTGCCACAGTTTTTGTCCAGAACTTGTAGAATACCCCGGGCCGGCGTTGTCACCCCGTGTATACTCGGCCCGACTCGGGCCGCCCGAGTGTTCTACCAGTTCTAGACAAAAACTGAGACAGGCGATATGTGTGGTTTTAGTACCATTTTATAGATTTTATAGAGTTCTACATTTTGGTATAAATTGACGAAAAAAATTGAATTTATAGTGGTGAAAATTGAAGGCCCGAAAAGGCCCGGATCACATTCATGATTTCAAGGAAACAATGGCTTACCGGAAAATAAGGCCTAATTGCTCCGTCGGAGTTCCCCCTGGGAACAGAGCTCGTCCGGCTATCATCTCGAATAGTATACACCCAACACCCCACATATCGATATGCGTCGAATAATCAGTGGAGCCGAGGAGTACATCAGGCGGTCGATACCATAGTGTGACCACCTCATTCGAGTATGTTTTTGTGGGAACGGACTTGGCACGCGCCAGTCCGAAATCTGCTAATTTGAGCTCTCCTTTAGCGGTTATGAGTAGATTTTGTGGTTTGAGATCTCGATGAAGTACTCTTCGTTGATGACAGTAGGCAAGTCCACGGAGGAGTTGGTATAAAAAGAGGCGGATATTATTCATTTGCATCGCATTGTTACATGAATCCATATATTGTTTTAAATCACGATCAACGTACTCGAAAACCTGAAAATTTGGTATTGACAGAATGTTTTGAAACTTTCAAAAAACTCACAAGGGTCAATAATCGGTCGGTATGAATTATGTCATGCAGAGTCACAACGTTCGCATGTCTTAAATTCCTAAGAAGAGAAACTTCTCGAATTGCTGTACATGGTGCTCCTTCTTCCTGTTCTAATCGAATTTCCTGCAAAAAAAAACAGAATTAAAATGATTCAAATCATGGAGGAAAAAAAGAATCAATTCTCAATTTTCTATACCTACCTTTAGTGCCACAAATTTGTTCGTCAGGATGGATCGACCACGAAATACTGTAGCATAGGTTCCTTCGCCAAGTTTTTCTAACTTCTCGTACGTCTCTAATTTACCGAACCCGATTTCACTGAGAGATGCCCGACGATTCTTCCGTGTTAGTGGTTGATCCAGCGTTGGCGTTCGGTTCAATTTATCGACGACTGCGACCGGAAGACGTAAATCAGCAGGAAGTGAGAGTCTCTTTTGAATTTCCTCCTGAAAAAGGGAGAATATGATTCAATTTCTTATTATTATGAATTTTTATATATGCATTTATTCATAGTTTATCTTCCGGCTCATCCTCATTTGTTGACTTTCAAAAGATCAGATTTCAGTTCAGAGAAGATACGTGGCATATTTATCGCGGAAAAACTATTCTTATGTAAAAATTGAACATTATTTGGAACAGTAGCAATAAAATGTTCAATTTTATTAGCTGCTAATTGATTAAATTTTCTACTAATCCTCACCTCACTCCACTTTCTCGCCGGTTTCTGCCTCATTTTTACGTTGACAATGTATCTGAAAGTTTGGAAAGAATGAAATACAGAAAACTGTATTTCGACCAGAACATACCTCGGAGGCACACCCGTCGGCGTCTGATCTGAAGTGCATGGTGAAACCTCGACACTCTCTCCATCCGATCCCAAAATCATCGATTCTTGGACGACCGCTGCAAATTGCTCTTTTCAGATTGGCTCCCATTTTCAGAATACGATGCTCGCGCGCCGCGCCTACTTGCCAACACAAAGTACATGATCTCTTTTTCTTTGTTCAACGACTACTCTTCAAAAAATCTACGTCACTCATATATATTTTCTTCTCTTTTGGTATTGAATTTCCACAATTTCAGAAAGCAATCCACACAAAAACTTACACAGAGAAATACTGGGTCTCAAAAGGCACGTACTACGAGACATTAGCCTCTCGCCATCGCGAACTCCAGAGGCTGAATCTCTTCCGGAACGTCTTCTTGACACGAACATGTTTAGAAATGAGGCAAATGTACTACTCTTTTTCATTTTTCTCATTCCATCATCTTCTTTTCTTTTCTTCTTCAACTTCTTTTTATCTTGCACAGAAGGCGTTGTTTGTGAAGAAACACCATCTGGGATATGTGATACTTCATGCTCTTCTATATCTTCTGGAATTATTTCTTCCTCCTCTACAACTATTTCATCTTCATCCTCTTCTTCTTCTTCTTCCTCTTCATAGTCATCCAACTCCCTTCGATCACTTGCATCTTCAAACTCATCCTCCTCTTCTTCATCAAAGTCCTCTTCCGGAAGCGTTGTCACTGGCCGTCTCGAGTATTCAGAATCATCACAAAAGTCGTGGAACGTTGCAGATTTACACATTCTTTTATTTGTGATTTCTTTTTCCCAACCAAGCTCATCATCGTCATTTTCGCTTTCTCTATCATATCTTGTATTGTCTGATGAGCCAACTTCATAGGCAAGGTCTAGTAGGTTTTCAGTATCCGAGATGGGGTCCGAGCCGGATAGAAGACGCGCCTCAGCGGTCGAATCGGCCGGAGAGTACGCGCTCATGCACTTGGCCACGATGGTGGACTGCTGAATGATCAGTGAGGTGTCAAATGAATTGTCGAACGGAAACGGAGAAAGAACGAAATGTGTACCTTTTCAGGTACGAAACTGAGAAATCTGAGATTTGGAATGCATGAAAATGAGCGGGATCTATCATTCATGTCTCGATGAATTTCTAATTTTTTCAACTACAGAAAAACATGAGAAAACGCATGGATGAATGTTTGAATATGGGAGAATAAAAATTACATTCTTCTTCCTGTAATGAGTCATTGGAAAAAAAATGAGTGGGAGAGCTAGATGAAAGCCGAGAGTTCCAAGTTTTTTCTGTTGACTGACACCGATAAAAAATGTACATAAGGTACTAGAGAATGACGTTTTGCAGCTATGTGATTCGAACAAAACCAAAAGTTGAAGAAACTGAAGTTTTAGGGATTGAAGGGGGCGTAACATAATTATTTTATTGTTGAGAATTTTTGTAAGAACAATAAATCCTCTTGGAGCATAGTCTGAAAATTTCTAGTTTTTGATTTATAAGCCAAAAGCAGACCAAAAATTAGTACTGTGAGAGTACTTCAAATTATGTTTTTCTTCTGCACTCGCTCAGTAATAATTTTTTGGCCTGTTTTTGGCTTATAAATCAAAAATTAAGACATTTTCAGACTATGCTTCAGAAGGATTTATTGTTCTCACAAAAATTCTGCAAAAAATAGTTATTTTACTCCCCTTCAAAAACTAAAAGTGCAAAAGAGAAAAATACAGTATTCCAGGAAGAGGACAAAGAAAATGGAGACAATTGGAAAAAGAAGTGCGAGACAACATTTGTAGATAACCTTTCCCTTCTCATGAGTCTGAGCACGGCGCCTACTTGCATCGCGGTCTCGATTCGTAGAAGTAAACTCGGAGAGCATGAATAGCGTGCGCGCTTAGAGCTCTGAGAGGAGATATATCTCTCTTCATCGAATATTAAACGAGACGCAGACACTGTGTGGAGAGCCGGATGGAGACGTACAACGCAGAGACGATACGCGAGGGTGAATAGAATGGGAAACGGCGGAGGCTTGAAAAAGAAGGAAAAGAAGACAACGACATCGTGTAAGCCAGGGGTGAGAAGAGCAGCAGCCAGCCACCCCGTCGAGGAGCACAGTGAGAGGAAAAGGGAGGAGCTCTTTCTCTTTCCCTTCTATGAGCACTTCTTCTCCTTCGTAACAAATCCTTCATTCTCTATAGCAACTGAATATAGAACTTGTAGGGAAGAGACGAAAAAGTTCCAGATTTTCTCGCCAGTTATTTTTCTGAAAAAAACCCCCCTTTTCATTCTTGTTTGTCTACGCTCTCGCCATCGCCGTCGTCGTTGTCGTCGCGACTTGAATAGTAATACTAACGAACGGATGGAGGAAAGGGAATATAGGGGGCGAGAAAATAATTACTAACGGACAAGAGAATGTCTAGAATTATAATTCCTTTGAATCAATGTGGAGTTCATCGCACTAACCTTAAAAGTACTCAAACTTTGAAGGAGGATTCCGTGCAAAATAAGTTTATGATTCAATGCAAAATTTCATGCTGATTCCGAATATCCCGAGAAAAACACCCAAAAATGCTTCTCAGGCCAAAAAACGCCGTCAAAGTTGCAGAAAAGTTATCGCTCCTGGCCTAATTTTTCAAGTGAAAATCGTAATCCACGTGGAATCCACGACAAAAAGTTCAGCAACTTTGAAGGCGTTTTTTGGGGTCAGCGACGCATTTTGAGCGTTTTCATTGTGATATTCGGAATCAGCATGAAATTTTGCGTCCCTGAATCCTCCTTTAACACTAAGCCTAAAAGTACTCTAACTTTAAAATCTCTAGAGAAAAAAAAACTTCGAAAACAGTTCTTTGAACATTCCTTGAGAAGAATGGCGAAATGATCAACACCCTGGGGGCCGGAAGAGTAGGCGTCTGTGGAGTACTGGGTGGTTGATGTGTGACAAGGAACTCATCTTCTTTCCCTTATTCTACTGCCACGTCAACACATGCCCTTCTGTCAATCTGCACAGTTGGATAAAATGAAGACGTTGCCAATCACTTGCCTATTGACTCGTGTTATTACATCAATCCGTGTATAATCCCAACACACACATCTGTTCACACCAATGCGGTCGCCCCGAGAAAACGTCAAAAATCTTCTCGTTCATATCCTTTGTGTTAACCGGACTCGCCACCAATAAAAAGTTACTGGGGGCTCGTGCGGGGAGGCTTACTTTTTCTTCTTCGGGGTGAGGGATGACACTGGGTCAAGAGCATCAATCAGGAATTGATGAGAGTTGTGAAACAAGTGACCTCTTTCTTCTTCTTCTTCCCATCTTCCTCCTCTTCCATCAAATCTATTCCAATTCATTCCATATGCAAAATCGGTCTCTCTGTAGGTTGTCAATTATAAATTTGAAATGCGTGCTCCGCATAGAGCCGCCCAGTAAAGTCCTAACATATATTTTCGAGTCTTTGGGGGTCTTCTGAGTGTCGTGAAAATAGAATAGAACCTGGCCAATTTCGGATCTTTCGTCACCGAAGAAGACGAGTACGAATTTAATTAATTTTATACTAGCACACGGAAAATTGCTGCTCTCCTTCTTCTTTTTTTGTCTCATTGTGCTCCTCTAACTAATCGAGGCACCGAAAAACATAACTATATACGAAGAGATAGGAAATGACGGCTAATCAAGAAAGGGAGCGGGGGCGATTGTGAATATATTTTTGGACGGCGGGAAATACGAATGAACGAGAGGAAGACGACGAACGAGAAGTAGGAAAAAATACGGTGACAACCTGCCATCCGTAATCCCCCTAACCTTTTTTGACTGCTGCCGCCAAGTCAGACGACGCTTTCAACGAATATTGAACGTCGCTGCGTCGATTAGCGAAAGAGAAGAATAGGCATTGTTGTGATTTGAGCAAGAAAAGAAAAATGAATGAATTTGGGGTGTGTAGCCGCTCTAAAGTGGACATAGAAGATCGAGAATAAGAATAAGAAGATGCAGGCAAAAAGGAATCTTAACACAATTTGCACCGCGCGCATGTCAGAAGTGACGCGAAAGAGCAAGATTGTGTGAAGTAGAGGAAAGGAGGGGAGCCAAGGAAGGGAGGTGCACCCCAAAGTGGGGTACTTAGAAGAACAAAAAGGTGGACGAAAAGTGCCACGTCACTCGGAGAGAAGCAAGGATTGTGAGACTCTTGATTATAGTGTGTCAGTGGATTTTGAAGGACGTCAACGGAAAGGCGGATTTGTAGGGGTGAAAGTTTTCAAAACCCCAGGTAAAGAACTGTTTTTTTGTTCAAGAACTTATGACTTTCAAAAACGAACCGCAACGATTGAAGAATGGTTCAAGAAGTTCTCGAAAGATGCAAAAAAAAGAACGGGAAAAAAGTTTGAGGTTGGAATGGATTGGGTTTTGCGTCGGGTAGCTGGCGGCAAGGACGAACAAAAGAAACATTGAGCCGATATAATGTGGAGGCATATCTGAAGCTTCAACACATGCGAGCTTATTATTGGTCTTATAAAAAAGTTTTAGAACACTTTTTCAGTTGGTAGACTAATGTAGAGAAATAAACGCTCGATTTTATATTCCCATTCTCGGAGGAATATAAAATTTAGTATGAAGCAGCTGGAAGAATATCGTTTCACAACTCTCCAAATATGCTCATAATTCCAAAAAGAGCATATGTACCACCTTCAGAAGGAAGACACGTCATATTCGGGATTTGCATGCGAAATGTTCCACGAAGGACACCAAGTAGGTTTATATGGAAATGAGTCTGTGCGGTCGACATTCTCATAACCTTCCTATGTTTTTTTTTGGTGAAGAAGAACACATATGAAGAAAGGGAGATTGCAGAGTGAGAAAGTGAAACAATAAGAAAAATTCACATTGAGAGATTGAGAGAGAGAGAGGACAAATTCAACATCTGGTTGCTCACAACTTCTGTCTGTTGGTGTTGCTCTGTGAAGGGCATAAACAACACAAAATCTTTTGGAGAGACAAAAAAGTTCGAGAATGAGGAAAAGCGAGGTGACTGTCCTCCTGGTACAAACTGACAAAGGGCAATCGGAAATCGTGGGTATCAATTAACTGGCTATTGTCAGTATGTTCAGAAGAAGGACAAAAAGAAGTAGGGAAATTTGGAAGAGAATAGTGATTAATCGGGAAGAGGGCAGAGAGAGAGGAAAGAAGACGAATGAAAACGACCCGCCGACTGGAAAACTAGTAATGTTTCGAAATTTATTGGTGGGTAGTAGTAGTAGTATGGTGAAAATTAATAATTGAAGATACCAGAAGGTTCAGTTGCAGATATACATATGATCAGGGCTTTTTTCGGCCTTCAATTTTCTCTACTTCAGATTCGAAATTTTTGGTCGATCTTTATACCAAAATGTAGAACTCAATGAGATCCATAAAATGGTACTCAAACCACTCAGATTGCCTGTCTCAATTTTTGTCTCATCAAGTTCTACATTTCGGTATCAAGATCGACCAAAAATTTCGAATTTGAAGTAGAAAAAATTGAAGGCCCAAAAAACCCGGATCGCATGTATGGTTGCAGGCGAGTCTGTTGGAAAAATAACTCCATTTTCATTTTCTAGATCTCACTTTTTGGATTTTTCCAGACAGAAAGAATTCAAGTTGACTTATCGGAATCTATTTTTAGACGAGGATCAGAATCTATAATCCATCTGTGACCGACAAGTCAACTGGAAAAATGAGGTGACGAGAAATCAGAATGAATTGAAAAAATTGGAAGAGAATTTGAACCGGTGTGTGTATTACGATCATATGAAATAGACACCTGCGCGGAATACAGGTGCAGTAATCAAAATTGACATATGTTCTCGAGATGGTATTATTTCAAATCGTTTCAAATGAAAAGACATTGGTTTGTGATGAGAAAAACCGATTGAAGAAGAGGATGGCTCGAAGGAATAAAAGAAGATGAGCAAGGAAAGAAGCATATCAACTGAACGGATCAAGAGACAGCGTCCCAGCGGAATTCATCGTCGGCAATAACGTTAATTTCAAAGATTTTTTTTCTCTGTGAATGTATGAACAAGTGTATTTTCACCCTGTTCGGGAAGGTCATTTTAATGAAAATGTACTTTATGTTCGGCGGCGCGGCGTTCGAATTCAGGCAACAAGAAAAGACTCACATGCATTGGAGCCGTAGTAGGAATTCCGACGAGAATTGTATCCACGTGGATAGTAGAGACTGTGGGTTCGCGGTGGTGGTACGTGCATTCCGTTGATATAGTTTCTGAAGAATAGGAATTGCTCATTATTGACTGTTTAAATTCCATATCCTTGAATCCAGACTTGTGATCCGGCCCGGATCATCCGGGTCATCCGGGCCGACGAATTTCTCACCTCTAAATTGTGATTTTCAAGTCGAAATTTATATGAAAATAAAGAACTCGATCAGATCAACAGAATGATAGTTAGAATATCTAAATTCCATGCCTACATTTTCCATAAAACGTCGGAAATGGGACGGGCCGAGCTCACACGGGCCGAAATCTGCGGCCCGTGTGATTTTTAGATATTTTAACTACCATTCTGCAGATCTCATCGAGTTCTACATTTTCATATAAATTTCGACTTGAAAATCACAATTTAGAGGGGAGAAATTCGCCGGCCCGTTTCGGCCCGGATCACAAGTCAGCTTGAATCCACTTACACATTCGTATCATAACGTCTACCAGCCGTTCCTCCTCTTGAAACTCGCAACAACGCCGTCGGATCGACTCCACACTCCTCCATGATTGCCGCGTTTTTGTCCGATAAATGGCTCATCGATTCGGAAAGTGTCCACGTTCGGCCATGAAGCGGCGCAGACATCATACCGTAGCCAATGACGATGTTGTTTCGTGCTTCTGAAAAGAGAGTTTGTTATGGAAACATGCGAAGTGAGAAGAATTAAGGTTAATCTTTTTCAACACGTTTTCGATGGAAAACTGCGATGAAGAGATCAGAGATTGTTTTTTTACTGTATTACTTTTTTCGGACTTTTTCCAAAATATCTGAATTTTTGGCTCCCGAATGTTTCAAAAGCGAGACATTTCGAAGGTGTGAAATCGCGTTTTTGCCTAATTTTGGAACTATTCTTATATTTTTTTTTGTGTTTTTACATATAAATTTTTTTTAAATCTCTAATAGATCTTTTTTTCCAAAAATTAGACAAAAACGCGATTTCACACTTTCGAAATGTCTCGCTGTCCAGTGTCTTGCTTTCAAAATGTCCAAATTTGAAATGTCCAGGAGCCGAATTTTCTTATTAAAAATCAATCTAATATTTTTTGGACCTACCACAATCCGAATCGTAATAAGACCCTCCAGAGCTTGTGATGCTCACATTATTATTGCTTCCCGGGCGAAACGCCGCCGACAATCTTCGTTTCAGCTTTTTCATTTCTCAATCTGAAAACAGCCTCAAATAAAAATAATAATTAAATATGAAGATACTCACTTAAAACTTTAAATATTATTGAAAAATATAAATATTATCCTAGAAAATGGTATGTGCCAGTTCAAGGCGAGACGAGTTAGTAGAGTCAACCTGAAAGTATGAAAGTTATGAGAAAAGTATTTATGTATAGAAACGACGAAAAAAAAGAAAAAGGGATAAATAGTTGTCCTCCCGACACAGATTACTTTTCGGCATTTGTCTGGAGAAAGAACAAATTTAGTTCGGAGGCAATAAATAGAAGGAATACGAGCCGAAAGAAGGAAACGGAAGAATGTAAACAATAAACAAAAGCTGACAAAAAAAGAAAAATGTTTGTGGTTTTTTTGAAAATTCAGAAATCGAAGATTTTCCGTTCTGTGCACAAGAAAAAATGAAGGGAAAGAGAAATAAATCGGGTTTCCTTTACTGATAACAGAAATGAAAAAGTACGATGGACACTCCGTCGACTGCAAAAAAGAAGGAGAAGTTCCCAAAGTATTTTAAGTTCCGCCTTTCTTCAAAGACATAATCCGTTGAAGGGAAATTGGAAGAGAAGCTTCGAAAACTCATGGAGCGAAAGTACTTTTTGGAAGAAAAAAAGAAGGAGATACTTTGCAAACGGAGCAGCTGCTCCGTCTTCGAGAAAGAAGACGTAATCAAGTCATTCGGAGCACCTAACGAAGTATGGCTTTTTGTGTTGGTCGTCAGGAGCATCCAATTATGGAAAGTTGCGCGAGAAGTGGCAGCGTCGGGTGGGCTCGGTAAGTAAAAGTGAGAATAAAGTAACAATAGGATGCCGAATTTTAGGGTTGGAGTGGTAGGAGAGTCTAGATTGGATGAACAGATATATGTAGAGGATACTCGAGGAAGATTTATGGAGAGATTGAGAGGGGTCAAATGTCTGATAAAATTGAAACTTTAGAAAGTCGTGTAAAGACAATTGAGAGACATTTGATCATCTTTTAATTATACCAACTTATTTAGTTACAAACGGGATTGTTCGGAAAAACGAGTTCTCCAAATTATCTCGGAAAATTGAAAAAAAAAACATTTTGCTCAAAAATTATGATTTTTCGTCAAAATCTCTAATTTTTCCGGACTTGTGATCCGGGCCGGCAAATTTCTCACCTCTAAATTGTGATTTTCAAGTCGAAAGTTATATGGAAATGTAGAACTCGATGAGATCTACAGAATGGTAGTTAGAATATCTGAATTCCATGTCTATATTTTCCATAAAACGTCACGGGCCGGGCCGGAAAAACGGGTCGAAATCTCGGCCCGGCTCGGCCCGTGATCACAATTTAGAGGTGAAAAATTTGCCGGCTTGTTTCGGCCCGGATCACAAGTCTGAATTTTTCGACTATTTTTATATATTTTTCCGATTTTCCGAAATTAAAATTCGAGAAGTTTGCGACCGGAAAAATTTTACGAAGAAAAATCGAAAAAACGAGAACTCGTTGTTCCGACCATGCCTGGTTACAAAGTAGAAATTTGTCTTGATTTTTTGCATCGTAAAGTTTTTCAGTTTTTTTCCAAATTATAATTGTACCAAATAATTGGGAACGACGATCAGAAGAGGTATCTGGTAAAATTGTCAGTGAGAAATGTAAACATTACGCGAGAGAAGTGGAACGATAGCATCAAAAGTGAAATGGAATCTTTACAGGAGAACTGTGTGAGTGTGAAAGGAAATGGAGAATGTACCGAAAACTGAGAAAAAAAAAGACAAAGAAACTGGAGCAAAAAGATCGGGTTGAGAGATTTATATTTCGCAAATTAGTGGGGATTTTTTGAGTTTATCTCAAAGGAGTTTCCATTTTTGAGATGTTGAGAAAGAGAGCGGTTAAAAAGCGGCAAGTTGCAAATTCCATGCTTATCTGAGGCTTAGAACTATTAAATGAGTTCCAAACAAGTTTCCCGAGAAAAAGACGAACACATGCAAATGGAAACATTCGTTCGTCGGAGGCAATACATACACTTGAAGCGTGTCTAATGAGAAGATAACGAGTGAGAAAAGACACATACACACACACACAACTTGTTATCGGTTCCCTATCAGCTTCTCTTTCTGTTTTCAACCATCGACTGTCAACGTCTTCATTCACTTTTTTTCTTGCTTTTTGCTTCTTATAATCGCCATGTGTAGAGAGAAAATAATAGAGAAAGGGCGTAGGTTTCTCGAGAACGCTTATCTCGGCGATAGCAGACGATAAATCGAAGTTGACGGGCAAACTTAATTTATGGTGCTGGCAACGAAACTATCGTTTTTTTTTCCTTTTTCGCAGTGAAAATGCCAATCATCGAAATAAAAAAAAATCGAAAAACTAGAAATGTGTGCAACTTCCCGTCAGTTGTTGTACATTGCGGACTTCAGTGTCTACAGTAGTCCTTGAGAAATATTGCGAAATGCAGGGCTGAGAGGCAACGATTTTTCAGCAACTCATTCAAATGTGAATAACTTTTTTCAGAGGGACCGTGCAAACATACGGTAAACAGAAAAAGTGTTCCTTATTAAAGAATCTATCCATAGGTTAAAAGACCGTTCCATTTCATCAGAGTTCAACAGAGTTACGCTTTTTCGGCAGTTTCGGCAACTTTTCGCCAACACAGGGTGTAACTTTGTTATTTTTAATGAAATTTGACTATTTTTCAACCAATCGATAGCTTTTTTAATAAGGAACATTTTGTCTGTTGATCGTATTTTGACCCGATCCCTCTGAAAAAAGTTATTCACATTTAAATGAGATGCCGAAATACTGGAGACAAGTCTCAGAATTGAAGCAGGGTTAATGCGCTGTAGGTTGATGGAAAATGTATTACATAAACTAGTACGAACAGGAAAAAAGTCGGAAAATCGATATTTGAAAACACGAATTCTGGCTTAACATCAGAGGAGATACATAAAATTATACATTCAAGTCTAATCATATAGTCTAATGATGATGATTTGAAAGTGAAAATAAATGGAACAAATCGAAAACTTTTCGCGCCGATCTCACATATCCCTCAATACTGTTTTTGCAGGATATACAACAATAAGAATAATGATATGCAGACGACTGAATGGAAAACAGACTTTGAAAAAAGGGGTGAAGATCAAAGACGATCGAAAAAACGAAGAAAAAGACAAATTGGGTGAGAGAGTGACCTTTACGAAAAAAAAAAAAAAGAATCCCAATGGCAATGGGAGAATATTCTCCGGTAATAAAACGTCGGGTTTACGAGCTCCCGGATAGAAAAAAGTGTGAAGGAAGAAAATAAAAAGAAGCAGATGATGATGAGGGGAAGCAGAAGGAGGAACAGGTCGAGAAGAAACGATAATTTGATTAGAAATGAAATTGAAGTGGTGGAACCGGAGGAGGGATATGACCCGATTTCATTTGAATTTTCAAGTTTGGGGAATTGTTGGCAAAGATCGGGGCGGTCAGGGATTTGCGATGGAGCATAGAAAACGATTTTGGATCACTAGAAGAGGTTCTCATCGCGAATGAAACATCTTGGATTCGAAAGTTTGGAAAGTAAGAAAAAAGACATTGAAACAGGAATCTCAAGGAAGACTAATGGATTCGCTTCTTCTTCTTCTTTTCCAACGCAAACATGACTGAGAAGTCGCATTAAAATGATATGCGTGACGCCCATATAGGTGTTTGGAACATTGCCCATTTTGACTATGAGGGCTTTAAATGGGGAAAGAGTTGAATGGAAAAAAGGGAGTGTATTTGACAATAATAATAGTAATAAATTCCAATATGTGTACAGCTATTGACGAATTTTTGGACAATGCTATGAATCTTGTGGGAGAGATAGAGATAAAGGGGGAAAAGGGAAGTGATTGGGGGGTTTTGGGAATAATGGAATGCAAATAATAACTGAAAAATATAGTAATAAGGAAAGTGATCAAAAGGTACTTTCAAAATTTACATTCGGAAATCAAATAATTGGGCAAAATCATAACGAATGTTCCCAAAAGGGATTTTAGAAGAAAAAAAAACGATTTTTTCGTTCATTTCTAGGCTGAAGTAGTTCTGTAAAATCTAGTTAATTTTTAAGTGATAAAAAAAATTTGAAGCTTGAAAACTAAAATCCCGAAGCAAGTTAAGAGGCTGAGTTTCGATAAATTTCGAAAAATCGCGCAAAGAAGATTTTAAAAAATCAGTAATCAGGCAAAGTTCCCAATTCAGAATGATTTTTTTTTGAATTTTTGGATAGTCCATTGCAATCCATTGCAGGCGGCAGTTCCATTTTTAGGTTAAAGAATTTCTAGGCAAAAAATGCTAAAGAATTCAAGCCTAAAATTTAAAATTCCAAAGCTCAAGTTCACAAGCTGAGTTTCAATAAATTTCGAAATATAGCGCAGGCTCCACAAAATGGACAACTTTTGAGACAAACAGAAGTATGAGTCCAGTACATGTTTTTTTAAGTTCAACGTTATGATGAATGTATAGTGAGTGTCCTATAACAAAAAAAAATCTCATGGGAGCTCATAGAGATCCACGATCTCTAATTTCCAAAGATTTCAGCAAAACGAACAAAGATTACATACAGTTTCCCACACTACACACTTCAAACGAACTTTATTGGCAAACAGTTTCGAACGTCTCTTGGTAAAACTAACAATTTTCTTTCGAAAAACCAGGCTCTCCCTTTTTCGAGAAGCTGGTTGGGGGATGACAAGTCAATTTGTGGATGGCAAGGAGCCGACAATGGATGGGGGGCACAGAAACGGGCGGATTGTTTGGCCGTAAGTGGTGGTGGTGGTAGTGGTGATGGGAAGAAGAAGAAGGCAATATGGACGTCCTGTTTGCACAGTCTTGTCTTGTCGAAACTCTCCCACGGAGTTCCCGCCGACAGTGAGGAGGGGGGCTCATAAAAACAAAACAAATCGAGAATTGGTGATGACTGAATCAGCGGAACGTTCTGGCACGTCTTCCAGCAGAAGTTCGAAGAAGAAGAAGAAGAAGACGTCACCAAAAACAAAAGAAGAAGAGGAGAATCAGGATTTGAAGTGGTGACACTGAATACCCTTGAGACGGAAAGAAGAAGGGCGCCTTCAGAAAACGTCGTTTCTTTTTGGTGTTGTTGTTGCTTGGTATGCACTCATTTATTCTCTCTCCGAAACAACTAATTTCGAGTCGAAAAGTGGTAGTAAATGAGCGAGACAATAGAATGGAACTGGAATAGGAGGGTTCACTTAGGAAACTCTAAAATTAGGAAACCAATAAATGAATCATGCCAAAGTTCTGGGAAAGTGTCATGAGTGTATGTGCTCCATGACTAATAAATGTCAATTTTCGAACTTTTCCGGTAAAAAGTGTACATAAATGCGAATTCAGGAAGTTCTCATCAATTTTAACTAGATTAGATTCATGAACCAATAATAGTAATTACAATTTCGAAAAAGATTTCGACGGCAAGCTCATTCAAGTGCGAATAACTTTTTTCAGGGGAATCGGAGAAAAATACGCTCAACTGAAAAAAATGTTCCTTATTAAAAAAGCTATCGGTTGGTTAAAAACCGTTTAATTTTATGCAAAATTAACAGAATTACGCCTTGTTTTACCGAAAAGTTTCCGATTTCGGCAATTTTTTTCGGCAACGCAGTGCGTACAGAAGGCGTAAATCTATTAATTTTAGATAAAATTTGACGGGTTTTTTGACCAATCAGTAGTTTTTTTAAAATAAGGAACATGTTTTTTGTTAACTGTATTTTTGCATGGTCCCTCTGAAAAAAGCTATTCAAATTGGAATGAGTTTCCGAAATTTGTTGCCGCTCAGTCTTGGAGTGAACTGTGAATGGTGTGAATATTTTTTTCGGTAGTTACAGAAAAATCTTTTAAAACTTTAAATCATAATTACAGAAAATTCTAAATTAACACAATTCAACAATCAACTTTTAAAATTGAATGTCCTAAATTAAATTGAAAATGTTTGCAAGAAACCTAGCCAAAAGATAAAACTGTCAGAAAATGAGAACATCATTATTATCCTAATTACTATCTCCGAAACGACTGCTGACTGTACAATATATTTATTACGAAAAAGAGTAAAAACATTGCACGGTGGTTTGCGGTATGAATGCAATAAATGAGGTCAGTATAGCCACTCTCCGGTTAGTTACCCTTCAACATTCTGCGTCTTCACAGTCTTCTCCACATTCAAAAAATCTTCTTCTTCTTCGTGGCGCGATAAATCCACATAAGAGAGAGAGAAAGTATCGGAATACGACGCAGACACTCCGACAGTATGTGTACAACACACACTTTGGACGTAGCTGCTGCTGCACTCATCTGATCTCTCCGATTGTTGTACAGTATCTCTCTGTCTTCTCTACTGCGAACTGTTCTTCTCCATGGGGGATTATCAATCGTGCATATTGCATTGAAATGGTCATTCTCTCTTCTTGTTTATTTGTTTGTCTTTCTCTCCTTTTTCCCGCAAAAGGATTCAAATGAAACACTTTATTTCTTGAGATACAATATGAGAAAATGAAGACCAAAATGAAAAAAAAGGACAATGAATCTTGATGATTCGAAAATAAGGAAAGGGTAAATGGAAAATTTTCTGAATCGACTTCAGAACTCAATTGGATTACCCATTACCTTCATAACCAATTGACTGACTTTGAATTCGGGTCAAGGATCTTCTTTTTGTTGGTAATGGAATAGTTGGCGACGTTGGTATCCGTTTACAATGGTGTTTTATATTGGTTGTAAATGTACGAAAAATAAAAGTACGGTATTCCGAAGATGTAAGGAATGTTACATATGAGATTCTATTGTTCAACTTTTTTTTTTAATTTTGAAAAGCCGCCTTTGAAGAAATTGAAAGAGAGTTAAAATTTTCTTTTTTCAGGTCAGGGCTGAGCGACAAAAAATTTCGGCAACTTGTTCAAATGTGAATAACTTTTTTGAGAGGGATTGGATTAAAATCCGGTCAACAGAAAACATGTTCCTTTTCAAAAAAGCTATCGATTGATTAAAACGCCGTCAAAATTTATCACGAATTAACAGAGTTACGCCTTCTGTACGCCCTGTGTTACCAAAAAGTTTGCATTAATGCCAAAACCGGCAATGTTTCGACAACATTTAATTAGTTGCAGCTCCGCCCATTTTTGACGAAATTTAAAGGTGTTTTTACTAATCGATAGCTTTTTTTAAAAAGGAACATTTTTTGTGTTGCGCGTATTTTTACCCGATTCCCCTGAAAAAAGTTATTGTTACTTGAAAAAAGTTATGATTACTTTCCAAAACTCGTTGCCTCTCAGCCCTTCTCTACTTTCTGAAAAAAAACAACTTTGCAAAGTTTAAAATGGAGTTTCAAATAATTATTGTGTCAGTTCTTCGAAATCAAACTTCTAACTGATAATAACTAAAATAAAGTTTGAACTCTTGGCTTCATCACGGCCCAAAGTGGTTACCACAACATCAATATCAAGTACTCAATAAGAAAACACAGTTCCGTATTTTTCAAGGCTCTCTTCCTGGAACATTACGAATTTAATCGTGCTTTTATCACTGGAAACATCCGTGAGAAAAAGGAAATGATCAGAGAAAGTGATAGACTACACATTTTGGTGAAGAGAGCATGATATAAAAGAATGGTCTTATTATCAGCGGCAGTCAGTTTGAAACAATGTTTCAACCAATGCTCCCTCTCATTCTTTCTCTTCTTTTA
This sequence comes from Caenorhabditis zanzibari, assembly GCA_963966625.1. Taxonomy (NCBI): domain Eukaryota; kingdom Metazoa; phylum Nematoda; class Chromadorea; order Rhabditida; family Rhabditidae; genus Caenorhabditis; species Caenorhabditis zanzibari. The sequence goes on from OZ016471.1 coordinate 10,439,149, forward strand.
CCTTTGATTTCTGCCCAGTGTGGACCTGGTGCAGTCTTCCAATCTTCTGGTTCTAGGTTTGTCTTTTGTCAGAAATGTAGCATGGAAATTCAAATTAGTCTTTAGATGCTTGACCTTCTTTCGCACAGCTACTGATTTTCAAAGTGCTGAAGCAATTTGCGCCACTTTGAATGGTCACCTTGTCTCTATTCACAACACGATTGACAATAATTTCGTATCCAGTCAAGCGCAGAGATATTTCGATGGATCTGCATGGCTCGGAGCCAAGACCACTGCTGCAGACGTTACGAATCCATTGAATTGGTATTGGACTGATGGATCCAACTTTGATTATCAAAACTATCGAGTCGGAGAACCAAGTGCTCAGGGATCTACTGCCTGCATGCAAATTCAAACTGGAACTTCAAAATGGTTGACTGCCAATTGCACCGCTCAACTTCCATTCATTTGCTCTTATTCTTCCAGTGTCACACCAACATGTCCAACTGTTACTAGTAAGTTCTGGAAATCTTGATGTTTTATTGCATTATTACTTCAGTCCCAAGCCATTGTCCATCTGGATACACCTGGTATGATGAGACCGATTTCTGTTACAAGGTAAACTTGAAAATTGAATTGAAACCTCAGAGCCGAAAATTTCAGAGCACTGTCCGATTCACCAACTTCAATGATGCTCGCAGTGCTTGCCAAGCTGAAGGCGGAGATTTGGCGTCTATTCACTCTCAAGCCGAAAATCAATTCCTCGTTGGTAAGAGCTCCATTCAGAAGGCGTGAAAGTAATGTTGAGTATTTCCAGAACTCTCTAAGGCCGGAATCACCAACAAAGACAAAGGGCATAACGACGATGTAATATAATCTATTCCATTTATCTCCAATCAAATAAATTCCAGGTTTTCATCGGATTAATCTACCAAAACTCGAAATGGCAATGGACTGATGGAACCGCTGTAAACTACCTTAACTGGGGAGATGGAGAGCCGAATAATATGGATAAGGAGTGGTGGACCTCTGTAAGTTTCTGAGAATTCTATCTCTTCGAAAGAAGGAGATTTTGCAGTTGGTCGCTGATCCACACGAGGATAGAAACACTGAGGACACCCGGTGGAATAATGTTGCCCAAATCGACATGAGAGCTTTTATCTGTAAAAGATCACCACTTCATTGAATGTATTGATATGAGCAATAAAGTCATTTTGAATTGGATAAAAGTTTAACAAAAGTCTTTGAAGTGAGATTACAGACATTTTTTATTGTCTCGAATAATCGCCCCAATCCCACGAACATAACGATACGACGGGCTACGCCCCGGGATCCCTCGGGCAATGTGAAATTTTTAGAAATGAAAATTTCGAAATGTGGAGTGAAGGTGGAGCGGGAGACTTCCTAGTAGAGCTTCTTGGGACTTCGAACAACTTCGAACTTCTAACTTCCTCAAACCCATTGATACAGAATCCATGAGCATCGTCGACCTCTCCGCGTAGTAGATGAGATTGTAAATAAGACAAGAGATTGTGGAATCAGATGTGGTCGACACGTAAGATGTAGAAACTCCATTTACTTCTTGAATATCCATGAATTAATCACCGCGACCTTTAGTAGTTGGGGAAGGAAATGATGACTCATTTACTTCCACAACATCATTCGAATGAGGATTGTCAACGAAAAGAGAGAGAAAAGAAAGAGATGGTTCTAGAATGGCGACTATGAGAGGGAGAATGGATCGATCGAAGGGAGTTGTAAAAGATCTGGAAACGAGAGTGACAGTACTCATTCGTCCATACAAAGTGACTTCATTCGAATGAGAATTGTCAACGAGAAGAGAGAGAAAAGAAATAGATGGTTCTAGAATGGCGACTATGAGAGGGAGAATGGATCGATCGAAGGGAGTTGTAAAAGATCTGGAAACGAGAGTGACAGTACTCATTCGTCCATACAAAGTGACTTCATTCGAATGAGAATTGTCAACGAGAAGAGAGAGAAAAGAAATAGATGGTTCTAGAATGGCGACTATGAGAGGGAGAATGGATCGATCGAAGAGAGTTGTAACAGATCTGGAAACGAGAGTGACAGTACTCATTCGTCCATACAAAGTGACTTCATTCGAATGAGTATTGTCAACGAGAAGAGAGATTAAAGAAATAGCTGGTTCTAGAATGGCGACTATGAGAGGAGAATGGATCGATCGAAGGGAGTTGTAAAAGGTCTGGAAACGAGAGTGACAGTACTCATTCGTCCGTACAAAGTGACTTCATTCGAATGAGTATTGTCAACGAGAAGAGAGAGAAAAGAAATAGATGGTTCTAGAATGGCGACTATGAGAGGGAGAATGGATCGATCGAAGGGAGTTGTAACAGATCTGGAAACGAGAGTGACAGTACTCATTCGTCCATACAAAATGACTTCATTCGAATGAGTATTGTCAACGAGAAGAGAGAGAAAAGAAATAGATGGTTCTAGAATGGCGACTATGAGAGGGAGAATGGATCGATCGAAGGGAGTTGTAAAAGGTCTGGAAACGAGAGTGACAGTACTCATTCGTCCATACAAAGTGACTTCATTCGAATGAGTATTGTCAACGAGAAGAGAGAGAAAAGAAATAGATGGTTCTAGAATGGCGACTATGAGAGGGAGAATGGATCGATCGAAGGGAGTTGTAACAGATCTGGAAACGAGAGTGACAGTACTCATTCGTCCATACAAAGTGACTTCATTCGAATGAGTATTGTCAACGAGAAGAGAGAGAAAAGAAAGAGATGGTTCTAGAATGGCGACTATGAGAGGGAGAATGGATCGATCGAAGGGAGTTGTAAAAGGTCTGGAAACGAGAGTGACAGTACTCATTCGTCCATACAAAGTGACTTCATTCGAATGAGTATTGTCAACGAGAAGAGAGAGAAAAGAAATAGATGGTTCTAGAATGGCGACTATGAGAGGGAGAATGGATCGATCGAAGGGAGTTGTAACAGATCTGGAAACGAGAGTGACAGTACTCATTCGTCCATACAAAGTGACTTCATTCGAATGAGTATTGTCAACGAGAAGAGAGAGAAAAGAAAGAGATGGTTCTAGAATGGCGACTATGAGAGGGAGAATGGATCGATCGAAGGGAGTTGTAAAAGGTCTGGAAACGAGAGTGACAGTACTCATTCGTCCATACAAAATGACTTCATTCGAATGAGTATTGTCAACGAGGAGAGAGAGAAAAGAAATAGATGGTTCTAGAATGGCGACTATATGAGGAGAATGGATCGATCGAAGGGAGTTGTAAAAGGTCTTGAAACGAGAGTGACAGTATTCATTCGTCCATACAAAGTGACTTCATTCGAATGAGTATTGTCAACGAGAAGAGAGAGAAAAGAAATAGATGGTTCTAGAATGGCGACTATATGAGGAGAATGGATCGATCGAAGGGAGTTGTAAAAGGTCTGGAAACGAGAGTGACAGTACTCATTCGTCCATACAAAGTGACTTCATTCGAATGAGTATTGTCAACGAGAAGAGAGAAAAAAGAAATAGATGGTTCTAGAATGGCGACTATGAGAGGGAGAATGGATCGATCGAAGGGAGTTGTAAAAGGTCTGGAAACGAGAGTGACAGTATTCATTCGTCCATACAAAGTGACTTCATTCGAATGTGTATTGTCAACGAGAAGAGAGAAAAAAGAAATAGATGGTTCTAGAATGGCGACTATGAGAGGGAGAATGGATCGATCGAAGGGAGTTGTAATAGGTCTGGAAACGAGAGTGACAGTACTCATTCGTCCATACAAAGTGACTTCATTCGAATGAGTATTGTCAACGAGGAGAGAGAGAAAAGAAATAGATGGTTCTAGAATGGCGACTATATGAGGAGAATGGATCGATCGAAGGGAGTTGTAAAAGGTCTGGAAACGAGAGTGACAGTATTCATTCGTCCATACAAAGTGACTTCATTCGAATGAGTATTGTCAACGAGAAGAGAGAGAAAAGAAATAGATGGTTCTAGAATGGCGACTATATGAGGAGAATGGATCGATCGAAGGGAGTTGTAAAAGGTCTGGAAACGAGAGTGACAGTACTCATTCGTCCATACAAAGTGACTTCATTCGAATGAGTATTGTCAACGAGGAGAGAGAGAAAAGAAATAGATGGTTTTAGAATGGCGACTATATGAGGAGAATGGATCGATCGAAGGGAGTTGTAAAAGATCTGGAAACGAGAGTGACAGTACTCATTCGTCCATACAAAGTGACTTCATTCGAATGAGTATTGTCAACGAGGAGAGAGAGAAAAGAAATAGATGGTTCTAGAATGGCGACTATATGAGGAGAATGGATCGATCGAAGGGAGTTGTAAAAGGTCTTGAAACGAGAGTGACAGTATTCATTCGTCCATACAAAGTGACTTCATTCGAATGAGTATTGTCAACGAGAAGAGAGAGAAAAGAAAGAGATGGTTCTAGAATGGCGACTATGAGAGGGAGAATGGATCGATCGAAGGGAGTTGTAAAAGGTCTGGAAACGAGAGTGACAGTACTCATTCGTCCATACAAAGTGACTTCATTCGAATGAGTATTGTCAACGAGAAGAGAGAGAAAAGAAATAGATGGTTCTAGAATGGCGACTATGAGAGGGAGAATGGATCGATCGAAGGGAGTTGTAACAGATCTGGAAACGAGAGTGACAGTACTCATTCGTCCATACAAAGTGACTTCATTCGAATGAGTATTGTCAACGAGAAGAGAGAGAAAAGAAAGAGATGGTTCTAGAATGGCGACTATGAGAGGGAGAATGGATCGATCGAAGGGAGTTGTAACAGATCTGGAAACGAGAGTGACAGTACTCATTCGTCCATACAAAGTGACTTCATTCGAATGAGTATTGTCAACGAGAAGAGAGAGAAAAGAAATAGATGGTTCTAGAATGGCGACTATGAGAGGGAGAATGGATCGATCGAAGGGAGTTGTAACAGATCTGGAAACGAGAGTGACAGTACTCATTCGTCCATACAAAGTGACTTCATTCGAATGAGTATTGTCAACGAGAAGAGAGAGAAAAGAAAGAGATGGTTCTAGAATGGCGACTATGAGAGGGAGAATGGATCGATCGAAGGGAGTTGTAAAAGGTCTGGAAACGAGAGTGACAGTACTCATTCGTCCATACAAAATGACTTCATTCGAATGAGTATTGTCAACGAGGAGAGAGAGAAAAGAAATAGATGGTTCTAGAATGGCGACTATATGAGGAGAATGGATCGATCGAAGGGAGTTGTAAAAGGTCTTGAAACGAGAGTGACAGTATTCATTCGTCCATACAAAGTGACTTCATTCGAATGAGTATTGTCAACGAGGAGAGAGAGAAAAGAAATAGATGGTTCTAGAATGGCGACTATATGAGGAGAATGGATCGATCGAAGGGAGTTGTAAAAGGTCTGGAAACGAGAGTGACAGTATTCATTCGTCCATACAAAGTGACTTCATTCGAATGAGTATTGTCAACGAGAAGAGAGAGAAAAGAAATAGATGGTTCTAGAATGGCGACTATATGAGGAGAATGGATCGATCGAAGGGAGTTGTAAAAGGTCTGGAAACGAGAGTGACAGTACTCATTCGTCCATACAAAGTGACTTCATTCGAATGAGTATTGTCAACGAGGAGAGAGAGAAAAGAAATAGATGGTTCTAGAATGGCGACTATATGAGGAGAATGGATCGATCGAAGGGAGTTGTAAAAGGTCTTGAAACGAGAGTGACAGTATTCATTCGTCCATACAAAGTGACTTCATTCGAATGAGTATTGTCAACGAGAAGAGAGAGAAAAGAAATAGATGGTTCTAGAATGGCGACTATATGAGGAGAATGGATCGATCGAAGGGAGTTGTAAAAGGTCTGGAAACGAGAGTGACAGTACTCATTCGTCCATACAAAGTGACTTCATTCGAATGAGTATTGTCAACGAGGAGAGAGAGAAAAGAAATAGATGGTTCTAGAATGGCGACTATATGAGGAGAATGGATCGATCGAAGGGAGTTGTAAAAGGTCTGGAAACGAGAGTGACAGTATTCATTCGTCCATACAAAGTGACTTCATTCGAATGAGTATTGTCAACGAGAAGAGAGAAAAAAGAAATAGATGGTTCTAGAATGGCGACTATGAGAGGGAGAATGGATCGATCGAAGGGAGTTGTAAAAGGTCTGGAAACGAGAGTGACAGTACTCATTCGTCCATACAAAGTGACTTCATTCGAATGAGTATTGTCAACGAGGAGAGAGAGAAAAGAAATAGATGGTTCTAGAATGGCGACTATATGAGGAGAATGGATCGATCGAAGGGAGTTGTAAAAGGTCTGGAAACGAGAGTGACAGTATTCATTCGTCCATACAAAGTGACTTCATTCGAATGAGTATTGTCAACGAGAAGAGAGAGAAAAGAAATAGATGGTTCTAGAATGGCGACTATATGAGGAGAATGGATCGATCGAAGGGAGTTGTAAAAGGTCTGGAAACGAGAGTGACAGTACTCATTCGTCCATACAAAGTGACTTCATTCGAATGAGTATTGTCAACGAGAAGAGAGAAAAAAGAAATAGATGGTTCTAGAATGGCGACTATGAGAGGGAGAATGGATCGATCGAAGGGAGTTGTAAAAGGTCTGGAAACGAGAGTGACAGTATTCATTCGTCCATACAAAGTGACTTCATTCGAATGTGTATTGTCAACGAGAAGAGAGAAAAAAGAAATAGATGGTTCTAGAATGGCGACTATGAGAGGGAGAATGGATCGATCGAAGGGAGTTGTAAAAGGTCTGGAAACGAGAGTGACAGTACTCATTCGTCCATACAAAGTGACTTCATTCGAATGAGTATTGTCAACGAGGAGAGAGAGAAAAGAAATAGATGGTTCTAGAATGGCGACTATATGAGGAGAATGGATCGATCGAAGGGAGTTGTAAAAGGTCTGGAAACGAGAGTGACAGTATTCATTCGTCCATACAAAGTGACTTCATTCGAATGAGTATTGTCAACGAGAAGAGAGAAAAAAGAAATAGATGGTTCTAGAATGGCGACTATGAGAGGGAGAATGGATCGATCGAAGGGAGTTGTAAAAGGTCTGGAAACGAGAGTGACAGTACTCATTCGTCCATACAAAGTGACTTCATTCGAATGAGTATTGTCAACGAGGAGAGAGAGAAAAGAAATAGATGGTTCTAGAATGGCGACTATATGAGGAGAATGGATCGATCGAAGGGAGTTGTAAAAGGTCTGGAAACGAGAGTGACAGTATTCATTCGTCCATACAAAGTGACTTCATTCGAATGAGTATTGTCAACGAGGAGAGAGAGAAAAGAAATAGATGGTTTTAGAATGGCGACTATATGAGGAGAATGGATCGATCGAAGGGAGTTGTAAAAGATCTGGAAACGAGAGTGACAGTACTCATTCGTCCATACAAAGTGACTTCATTCGAATGAGTATTGTCAACGAGGAGAGAGAGAAAAGAAATAGATGGTTTTAGAATGGCGACTATATGAGGAGAATGGATCGATCGAAGGGAGTTGTAAAAGGTCTGGAAACGAGAGTGACAGTACTCATTCGTCCATACAAAGTGACTTCATTCGAATGAGTATTGTCAACGAGGAGAGAGAGAAAAGAAATAGATGGTTTTAGAATGGCGACTATATGAGGAGAATGGATCGATCGAAGGGAGTTGTAAAAGGTCTGGAAACGAGAGTGACAGTACTCATTCGTCCATACAAAGTGACTTCATTCGAATGAGTATTGTCAACGAGGAGAGAGAGAAAAGAAATAGATGGTTCTAGAATGGCGACTATATGAGGAGAATGGATCGATCGAAGGGAGTTGTAAAAGGTCTTGAAACGAGAGTGACAGTATTCATTCGTCCATACAAAGTGACTTCATTCGAATGAGTATTGTCAACGAGAAGAGAGAGAAAAGAAAGAGATGGTTCTAGAATGGCGACTATGAGAGGGAGAATGGATCGATCGAAGGGAGTTGTAAAAGGTCTGGAAACGAGAGTGACAGTACTCATTCGTCCATACAAAATGACTTCATTCGAATGAGTATTGTCAACGAGAAGAGAGAAAAAAGAAATAGATGGTTTTAGAATGGCGACTATGAGAGGGAGAATGGATCGATCGAAGGGAGTTGTAAAAGGTCTGGAAACGAGAGTGACAGTACTCATTCGTCCATACAAAGTGACTTCATTCGAATGAGTATTGTCAACGAGGAGAGAGAAAAAAGAAATAGATGGTTCTAGAATGGCGACTATGAGAGGGAGAATGGATCGATCGAAGGGAGTTGTAAAAGGTCTGGAAACGAGAGTGACAGTACTCATTCGTCCATACAAAGTGACTTCATTCGAATGAGTATTGTCAACGAGGAGAGAGAGAAAAGAAATAGATGGTTCTAGAATGGCGACTATATGAGGAGAATGGATCGATCGAAGGGAGTTGTAAAAGGTCTGGAAACGAGAGTGACAGTATTCATTCGTCCATACAAAGTGACTTCATTCGAATGAGTATTGTCAACGAGGAGAGAGAGAAAAGAAATAGATGGTTTTAGAATGGCGACTATATGAGGAGAATGGATCGATCGAAGGGAGTTGTAAAAGATCTGGAAACGAGAGTGACAGTACTCATTCGTCCATACAAAGTGACTTCATTCGAATGAGTATTGTCAACGAGAAGAGAGAGAAAAGAAATAAATGGTTCTAGAATGGCGACTATGAGAGGGAGAATGGATCGATCGAAGGGAGTTGTAAAAGGTCTGGAAACGAGAGTGACAGTATTCATTCGTCCATACAAAGTGACTTCATTCGAATGAGTATTGTCAACGAGGAGAGAGAGAAAAGAAATAGATGGTTCTAGAATGGCGACTATGAGAGGGAGAATGGATAGATCGAAGGGAGTTGTAAAAGGTCTGGAAACGAGAGTGACAGTACTCATTCGTCCATACAAAGTGACTTCATTCGAATGAGTATTGTCAACGAGGAGAGAGAAAAAAGAAATAGATGGTTCTAGAATGGCGACTATATAAGGCGAATGGATCGATCGAAGGGAGTTGTAAAAGGTCTGGAAACGAGAGTGACAGTACTCATTCGTCCATACAAAGTGACTTCATTCGAATGTGTATTGTCAACGAGAAGAGAGAGAAAAGAAATAGATGGTTCTAGAATGGCGACTATATAAGGCGAATGGATCGATCGAAGGGAGTTGTAAAAGGTCTGGAAACGAGAGTGACAGTACTCATTCGTCCATACAAAATGACTTCATTCGAATGAGTATTGTCAACGAGGAGAGAGAGAAAAGAAATAGATGGTTCTAGAATGGCGACTATATGAGGAGAATGGATCGATCGAAGGGAGTTGTAAAAGGTCTTGAAACGAGAGTGACAGTATTCATTCGTCCATACAAAGTGACTTCATTCGAATGAGTATTGTCAACGAGAAGAGAGAGAAAAGAAATAGATGGTTCTAGAATGGCGACTATATGAGGAGAATGGATCGATCGAAGGGAGTTGTAAAAGGTCTGGAAACGAGAGTGACAGTACTCATTCGTCCATACAAAGTGACTTCATTCGAATGAGTATTGTCAACGAGAAGAGAGAAAAAAGAAATAGATGGTTCTAGAATGGCGACTATGAGAGGGAGAATGGATCGATCGAAGGGAGTTGTAAAAGGTCTGGAAACGAGAGTGACAGTATTCATTCGTCCATACAAAGTGACTTCATTCGAATGTGTATTGTCAACGAGGAGAGAGAGAAAAGAAATAGATGGTTTTAGAATGGCGACTATGAGAGGGAGAATGGATCGATCGAAGGGAGTTGTAAAAGGTCTGGAAACGAGAGTGACAGTATTCATTCGTCCATACAAAGTGACTTCATTCGAATGTGTATTGTCAACGAGGAGAGAGAGAAAAGAAATAGATGGTTTTAGAATGGCGACTATGAGAGGGAGAATGGATCGATCGAAGGGAGTTGTAAAAGATCTGGAAACGAGAGTGACAGTACTCATTCGTCCATACAAAGTGACTTCATTCGAATGAGTATTGTCAACGAGAAGAGAGAGAAAAGAAATAAATGGTTCTAGAATGGCGACTATGAGAGGGAGAATGGATCGATCGAAGGGAGTTGTAAAAGGTCTGGAAACGAGAGTGACAGTATTCATTCGTCCATACAAAGTGACTTCATTCGAATGAGTATTGTCAACGAGGAGAGAGAGAAAAGAAATAGATGGTTCTAGAATGGCGACTATGAGAGGGAGAATGGATAGATCGAAGGGAGTTGTAAAAGGTCTGGAAACGAGAGTGACAGTACTCATTCGTCCATACAAAGTGACTTCATTCGAATGAGTATTGTCAACGAGGAGAGAGAAAAAAGAAATAGATGGTTCTAGAATGGCGACTATATAAGGCGAATGGATCGATCGAAGGGAGTTGTAAAAGGTCTGGAAACGAGAGTGACAGTACTCATTCGTCCATACAAAGTGACTTCATTCGAATGAGTATTGTCAACGAGGAGAGAGAGAAAAGAAATAGATGGTTCTAGAATGGCGACTATATAAGGCGAATGGATCGATCGAAGGGAGTTGTAAAAGGTCTGGAAACGAGAGTGACAGTACTCATTCGTCCATACAAAATGACTTCATTCGAATGAGTATTGTCAACGAGGAGAGAGAGAAAAGAAATAGATGGTTCTAGAATGGCGACTATATGAGGAGAATGGATCGATCGAAGGGAGTTGTAAAAGGTCTTGAAACGAGAGTGACAGTATTCATTCGTCCATACAAAGTGACTTCATTCGAATGAGTATTGTCAACGAGAAGAGAGAGAAAAGAAATAGATGGTTCTAGAATGGCGACTATATGAGGAGAATGGATCGATCGAAGGGAGTTGTAAAAGGTCTGGAAACGAGAGTGACAGTACTCATTCGTCCATACAAAGTGACTTCATTCGAATGAGTATTGTCAACGAGAAGAGAGAAAAAAGAAATAGATGGTTCTAGAATGGCGACTATGAGAGGGAGAATGGATCGATCGAAGGGAGTTGTAAAAGGTCTGGAAACGAGAGTGACAGTACTCATTCGTCCATACAAAGTGACTTCATTCGAATGTGTATTGTCAACGAGAAGAGAGAGAAAAGAAATAGATGGTTCTAGAATGGCGACTATATAAGGCGAATGGATCGATCGAAGGGAGTTGTAAAAGGTCTGGAAACGAGAGTGACAGTACTCATTCGTCCATACAAAATGACTTCATTCGAATGAGTATTGTCAACGAGGAGAGAGAGAAAAGAAATAGATGGTTCTAGAATGGCGACTATATGAGGAGAATGGATCGATCGAAGGGAGTTGTAAAAGGTCTTGAAACGAGAGTGACAGTATTCATTCGTCCATACAAAGTGACTTCATTCGAATGAGTATTGTCAACGAGAAGAGAGAGAAAAGAAATAGATGGTTCTAGAATGGCGACTATATGAGGAGAATGGATCGATCGAAGGGAGTTGTAAAAGGTCTGGAAACGAGAGTGACAGTACTCATTCGTCCATACAAAGTGACTTCATTCGAATGAGTATTGTCAACGAGAAGAGAGAAAAAAGAAATAGATGGTTCTAGAATGGCGACTATGAGAGGGAGAATGGATCGATCGAAGGGAGTTGTAAAAGGTCTGGAAACGAGAGTGACAGTATTCATTCGTCCATACAAAGTGACTTCATTCGAATGTGTATTGTCAACGAGAAGAGAGAAAAAAGAAATAGATGGTTCTAGAATGGCGACTATGAGAGGGAGAATGGATCGATCGAAGGGAGTTGTAAAAGGTCTGGAAACGAGAGTGACAGTACTCATTCGTCCATACAAAGTGACTTCATTCGAATGAGTATTGTCAACGAGAAGAGAGAAAAAAGAAATAGATGGTTCTAGAATGGCGACTATGAGAGGGAGAATGGATCGATCGAAGGGAGTTGTAAAAGGTCTGGAAACGAGAGTGACAGTATTCATTCGTCCATACAAAGTGACTTCATTCGAATGTGTATTGTCAACGAGAAGAGAGAAAAAAGAAATAGATGGTTCTAGAATGGCGACTATGAGAGGGAGAATGGATCGATCGAAGGGAGTTGTAAAAGGTCTGGAAACGAGAGTGACAGTACTCATTCGTCCATACAAAGTGACTTCATTCGAATGAGTATTGTCAACGAGGAGAGAGAGAAAAGAAATAGATGGTTCTAGAATGGCGACTATATGAGGAGAATGGATCGATCGAAGGGAGTTGTAAAAGGTCTGGAAACGAGAGTGACAGTATTCATTCGTCCATACAAAGTGACTTCATTCGAATGAGTATTGTCAACGAGAAGAGAGAGAAAAGAAATAGATGGTTCTAGAATGGCGACTATATGAGGAGAATGGATCGATCGAAGGGAGTTGTAAAAGGTCTGGAAACGAGAGTGACAGTACTCATTCGTCCATACAAAGTGACTTCATTCGAATGAGTATTGTCAACGAGGAGAGAGAGAAAAGAAATAGATGGTTTTAGAATGGCGACTATATGAGGAGAATGGATCGATCGAAGGGAGTTGTAAAAGATCTGGAAACGAGAGTGACAGTACTCATTCGTCCATACAAAGTGACTTCATTCGAATGAGTATTGTCAACGAGGAGAGAGAGAAAAGAAATAGATGGTTCTAGAATGGCGACTATATGAGGAGAATGGATCGATCGAAGGGAGTTGTAAAAGGTCTTGAAACGAGAGTGACAGTATTCATTCGTCCATACAAAGTGACTTCATTCGAATGAGTATTGTCAACGAGAAGAGAGAGAAAAGAAAGAGATGGTTCTAGAATGGCGACTATGAGAGGGAGAATGGATCGATCGAAGGGAGTTGTAAAAGGTCTGGAAACGAGAGTGACAGTACTCATTCGTCCATACAAAGTGACTTCATTCGAATGAGTATTGTCAACGAGAAGAGAGAGAAAAGAAATAGATGGTTCTAGAATGGCGACTATGAGAGGGAGAATGGATCGATCGAAGGGAGTTGTAACAGATCTGGAAACGAGAGTGACAGTACTCATTCGTCCATACAAAGTGACTTCATTCGAATGAGTATTGTCAACGAGAAGAGAGAGAAAAGAAAGAGATGGTTCTAGAATGGCGACTATGAGAGGGAGAATGGATCGATCGAAGGGAGTTGTAACAGATCTGGAAACGAGAGTGACAGTACTCATTCGTCCATACAAAGTGACTTCATTCGAATGAGTATTGTCAACGAGAAGAGAGAGAAAAGAAATAGATGGTTCTAGAATGGCGACTATGAGAGGGAGAATGGATCGATCGAAGGGAGTTGTAACAGATCTGGAAACGAGAGTGACAGTACTCATTCGTCCATACAAAGTGACTTCATTCGAATGAGTATTGTCAACGAGAAGAGAGAGAAAAGAAAGAGATGGTTCTAGAATGGCGACTATGAGAGGGAGAATGGATCGATCGAAGGGAGTTGTAAAAGGTCTGGAAACGAGAGTGACAGTACTCATTCGTCCATACAAAATGACTTCATTCGAATGAGTATTGTCAACGAGGAGAGAGAGAAAAGAAATAGATGGTTCTAGAATGGCGACTATATGAGGAGAATGGATCGATCGAAGGGAGTTGTAAAAGGTCTTGAAACGAGAGTGACAGTATTCATTCGTCCATACAAAGTGACTTCATTCGAATGAGTATTGTCAACGAGGAGAGAGAGAAAAGAAATAGATGGTTCTAGAATGGCGACTATGAGAGGGAGAATGGATAGATCGAAGGGAGTTGTAAAAGGTCTGGAAACGAGAGTGACAGTATTCATTCGTCCATACAAAGTGACTTCATTCGAATGAGTATTGTCAACGAGAAGAGAGAGAAAAGAAATAGATGGTTCTAGAATGGCGACTATATGAGGAGAATGGATCGATCGAAGGGAGTTGTAAAAGGTCTGGAAACGAGAGTGACAGTACTCATTCGTCCATACAAAGTGACTTCATTCGAATGAGTATTGTCAACGAGGAGAGAGAGAAAAGAAATAGATGGTTCTAGAATGGCGACTATATGAGGAGAATGGATCGATCGAAGGGAGTTGTAAAAGGTCTGGAAACGAGAGTGACAGTACTCATTCGTCCATACAAAGTGACTTCATTCGAATGAGTATTGTCAACGAGAAGAGAGAGAAAAGAAATAGATGGTTCTAGAATGGCGACTATATGAGGAGAATGGATCGATCGAAGGGAGTTGTAAAAGGTCTTGAAACGAGAGTGACAGTATTCATTCGTCCATACAAAGTGACTTCATTCGAATGAGTATTGTCAACGAGAAGAGAGAGAAAAGAAATAGATGGTTCTAGAATGGCGACTATATGAGGAGAATGGATCGATCGAAGGGAGTTGTAAAAGGTCTGGAAACGAGAGTGACAGTACTCATTCGTCCATACAAAGTGACTTCATTCGAATGAGTATTGTCAACGAGAAGAGAGAAAAAAGAAATAGATGGTTCTAGAATGGCGACTATGAGAGGGAGAATGGATCGATCGAAGGGAGTTGTAAAAGGTCTGGAAACGAGAGTGACAGTATTCATTCGTCCATACAAAGTGACTTCATTCGAATGAGTATTGTCAACGAGAAGAGAGAGAAAAGAAATAGATGGTTCTAGAATGGCGACTATATGAGGAGAATGGATCGATCGAAGGGAGTTGTAAAAGGTCTGGAAACGAGAGTGACAGTACTCATTCGTCCATACAAAGTGACTTCATTCGAATGAGTATTGTCAACGAGGAGAGAGAGAAAAGAAATAGATGGTTCTAGAATGGCGACTATATGAGGAGAATGGATCGATCGAAGGGAGTTGTAAAAGGTCTTGAAACGAGAGTGACAGTATTCATTCGTCCATACAAAGTGACTTCATTCGAATGAGTATTGTCAACGAGGAGAGAGAGAAAAGAAATAGATGGTTCTAGAATGGCGACTATATGAGGAGAATGGATCGATCGAAGGGAGTTGTAAAAGGTCTTGAAACGAGAGTGACAGTATTCATTCGTCCATACAAAGTGACTTCATTCGAATGAGTATTGTCAACGAGAAGAGAGAGAAAAGAAATAGATGGTTCTAGAATGGCGACTATATGAGGAGAATGGATCGATCGAAGGGAGTTGTAAAAGGTCTGGAAACGAGAGTGACAGTACTCATTCGTCCATACAAAGTGACTTCATTCGAATGAGTATTGTCAACGAGAAGAGAGAAAAAAGAAATAGATGGTTCTAGAATGGCGACTATATGAGGAGAATGGATCGATCGAAGGGAGTTGTAAAAGGTCTTGAAACGAGAGTGACAGTATTCATTCGTCCATACAAAGTGACTTCATTCGAATGAGTATTGTCAACGAGAAGAGAGAGAAAAGAAATAGATGGTTCTAGAATGGCGACTATATGAGGAGAATGGATCGATCGAAGGGAGTTGTAAAAGGTCTGGAAACGAGAGTGACAGTACTCATTCGTCCATACAAAGTGACTTCATTCGAATGAGTATTGTCAACGAGGAGAGAGAGAAAAGAAATAGATGGTTCTAGAATGGCGACTATATGAGGAGAATGGATCGATCGAAGGGAGTTGTAAAAGGTCTTGAAACGAGAGTGACAGTATTCATTCGTCCATACAAAGTGACTTCATTCGAATGAGTATTGTCAACGAGAAGAGAGAGAAAAGAAATAGATGGTTCTAGAATGGCGACTATATGAGGAGAATGGATCGATCGAAGGGAGTTGTAAAAGGTCTGGAAACGAGAGTGACAGTACTCATTCGTCCATACAAAGTGACTTCATTCGAATGAGTATTGTCAACGAGAAGAGAGAAAAAAGAAATAGATGGTTCTAGAATGGCGACTATGAGAGGGAGAATGGATCGATCGAAGGGAGTTGTAAAAGGTCTGGAAACGAGAGTGACAGTACTCATTCGTCCATACAAAGTGACTTCATTCGAATGTGTATTGTCAACGAGGAGAGAGAAAAAAGAAATAGATGGTTCTAGAATGGCGACTATGAGAGGGAGAATGGATCGATCGAAGGGAGTTGTAAAAGATCTGGAAACGAGAGTGACAGTACTCATTCGTCCATACAAAGTGACTTCATTCGAATGAGTATTGTCAACGAGGAGAGAGAGAAAAGAAATAGATGGTTCTAGAATGGCGACTATATGAGGAGAATGGATCGATCGAAGGGAGTTGTAAAAGGTCTGGAAACGAGAGTGACAGTATTCATTCGTCCATACAAAGTGACTTCATTCGAATGAGTATTGTCAACGAGAAGAGAGAGAAAAGAAATAGATGGTTCTAGAATGGCGACTATATGAGGAGAATGGATCGATCGAAGGGAGTTGTAAAAGGTCTGGAAACGAGAGTGACAGTACTCATTCGTCCATACAAAGTGACTTCATTCGAATGAGTATTGTCAACGAGGAGAGAGAGAAAAGAAATAGATGGTTTTAGAATGGCGACTATATGAGGAGAATGGATCGATCGAAGGGAGTTGTAAAAGATCTGGAAACGAGAGTGACAGTACTCATTCGTCCATACAAAGTGACTTCATTCGAATGAGTATTGTCAACGAGGAGAGAGAGAAAAGAAATAGATGGTTTTAGAATGGCGACTATATGAGGAGAATGGATCGATCGAAGGGAGTTGTAAAAGGTCTGGAAACGAGAGTGACAGTACTCATTCGTCCATACAAAGTGACTTCATTCGAATGAGTATTGTCAACGAGGAGAGAGAGAAAAGAAATAGATGGTTCTAGAATGGCGACTATATGAGGAGAATGGATCGATCGAAGGGAGTTGTAAAAGGTCTTGAAACGAGAGTGACAGTATTCATTCGTCCATACAAAGTGACTTCATTCGAATGAGTATTGTCAACGAGAAGAGAGAGAAAAGAAAGAGATGGTTCTAGAATGGCGACTATGAGAGGGAGAATGGATCGATCGAAGGGAGTTGTAAAAGGTCTGGAAACGAGAGTGACAGTACTCATTCGTCCATACAAAATGACTTCATTCGAATGAGTATTGTCAACGAGAAGAGAGAAAAAAGAAATAGATGGTTTTAGAATGGCGACTATGAGAGGGAGAATGGATCGATCGAAGGGAGTTGTAAAAGGTCTGGAAACGAGAGTGACAGTACTCATTCGTCCATACAAAGTGACTTCATTCGAATGAGTATTGTCAACGAGGAGAGAGAAAAAAGAAATAGATGGTTCTAGAATGGCGACTATGAGAGGGAGAATGGATCGATCGAAGGGAGTTGTAAAAGGTCTGGAAACGAGAGTGACAGTACTCATTCGTCCATACAAAGTGACTTCATTCGAATGAGTATTGTCAACGAGGAGAGAGAGAAAAGAAATAGATGGTTCTAGAATGGCGACTATATGAGGAGAATGGATCGATCGAAGGGAGTTGTAAAAGGTCTGGAAACGAGAGTGACAGTATTCATTCGTCCATACAAAGTGACTTCATTCGAATGAGTATTGTCAACGAGGAGAGAGAGAAAAGAAATAGATGGTTTTAGAATGGCGACTATATGAGGAGAATGGATCGATCGAAGGGAGTTGTAAAAGATCTGGAAACGAGAGTGACAGTACTCATTCGTCCATACAAAGTGACTTCATTCGAATGAGTATTGTCAACGAGAAGAGAGAGAAAAGAAATAAATGGTTCTAGAATGGCGACTATGAGAGGGAGAATGGATCGATCGAAGGGAGTTGTAAAAGGTCTGGAAACGAGAGTGACAGTATTCATTCGTCCATACAAAGTGACTTCATTCGAATGAGTATTGTCAACGAGGAGAGAGAGAAAAGAAATAGATGGTTCTAGAATGGCGACTATGAGAGGGAGAATGGATAGATCGAAGGGAGTTGTAAAAGGTCTGGAAACGAGAGTGACAGTACTCATTCGTCCATACAAAGTGACTTCATTCGAATGAGTATTGTCAACGAGGAGAGAGAAAAAAGAAATAGATGGTTCTAGAATGGCGACTATATATGGCGAATGGATCGATCGAAGGGAGTTGTAAAAGGTCTGGAAACGAGAGTGACAGTACTCATTCGTCCATACAAAGTGACTTCATTCGAATGTGTATTGTCAACGAGAAGAGAGAAAAAAGAAATAGATGGTTCTAGAATGGCGACTATGAGAGGGAGAATGGATAGATCGAAGGGAGTTGTAAAAGGTCTGGAAACGAGAGTGACAGTACTCATTCGTCCATACAAAGTGACTTCATTCGAATGAGAATTGTCAACGAGGAGAGAGAAAAAAGAAATAGATGGTTCTAGAATGGCGACTATATAAGGCGAATGGATCGATCGAAGGGAGTTGTAAAAGGTCTGGAAACGGGAGTGACAGTATTCATTCGTCCATACAAAGTGACTTCATTCGAATGAGTATTGTCAACGAGAAGAGAGAAAAAAGAAATAGATGGTTCTAGAATGGCGACTATATGAGGAGAATGGATCGATCGAAGGGAGTTGTAAGTCTGGAAACGAGAGTGACAGTACTCATTCGTCCATACAAAGTGACTTCATTCGAATGAGTATTGTCAACGAGAAGAGAGAAAAAAGAAATAGATGGTTCTAGAATGGCGACTATATGAGGAGAATGGATCGATCGAAGGGAGTTGTAAAAGGTCTGGAAACGAGAGTGACAGTATTCATTCGTCCATACAAAGTGACTTCATTCGAATGAGTATTGTCAACGAGAAGAGAGAAAAAAGAAATAGATGGTTCTAGAATGGCGACTATATGAGGAGAATGGATCGATCGAAGGGAGTTGTAAGTCTGGAAACGAGAGTGACAGTATTCATTCGTCCATACAAAGTGACTTCATTCGAATGAGTATTGTCAACGAGAAGAGAGAAAAAAGAAATAGATGGTTCTAGAATGGCGACTATGAGAGGGAGAATGGATCGATCGAAGGGAGTTGTAAAAGGTCTGGAAACGAGAGTGACAGTACTCATTCGTCCATACAAAGTGACTTCATTCGAATGAGTATTGTCAACGAGGAGAGAGAAAAAAGAAATAGATGGTTCTAGAATGGCGACTATATATGGCGAATGGATCGATCGAAGGGAGTTGTAAAAGGTCTGGAAACGAGAGTGACAGTACTCATTCGTCCATACAAAGTGACTTCATTCGAATGTGTATTGTCAACGAGAAGAGAGAAAAAAGAAATAGATGGTTCTAGAATGGCGACTATATGAGGAGAATGGATCGATCGAAGGGAGTTGTAAAAGGTCTGGAAACGAGAGTGACAGTACTCATTCGTCCATACAAAGTGACTTCATTCGAATGAGAATTGTCAACGAGGAGAGAGAAAAAAGAAATAGATGGTTCTAGAATGGCGACTATATAAGGCGAATGGATCGATCGAAGGGAGTTGTAAAAGGTCTGGAAACGGGAGTGACAGTATTCATTCGTCCATACAAAGTGACTTCATTCGAATGAGTATTGTCAACGAGAAGAGAGAAAAAAGAAATAGATGGTTCTAGAATGGCGACTATATGAGGAGAATGGATCGATCGAAGGGAGTTGTAAGTCTGGAAACGAGAGTGACAGTACTCATTCGTCCATACAAAGTGACTTCATTCGAATGAGTATTGTCAACGAGAAGAGAGAAAAAAGAAATAGATGGTTCTAGAATGGCGACTATGAGAGGGAGAATGGATCGATCGAAGGGAGTTGTAAAAGGTCTGGAAACGAGAGTGACAGTATTCATTCGTCCATACAAAGTGACTTCATTCGAATGAGTATTGTCAACGAGAAGAGAGAAAAAAGAAATAGATGGTTCTAGAATGGCGACTATATGAGGAGAATGGATCGATCGAAGGGAGTTGTAAGTCTGGAAACGAGAGTGACAGTATTCATTCGTCCATACAAAGTGACTTCATTCGAATGAGTATTGTCAACGAGAAGAGAGAAAAAAGAAATAGATGGTTCTAGAATGGCGACTATGAGAGGGAGAATGGATCGATCGAAGGGAGTTGTAAAAGGTCTGGAAACGAGAGTGACAGTATTCATTCGTCCATACAAAGTGACTTCATTCGAATGAGTATTGTCAACGAGGAGAGAGAAAAAAAGAAATAGATGGTTCTAGAATGGCGACTATGAGAGGGAGAATGGATCGATCGAAGGGAGTTGTAAAAGGTCTGGAAACGAGAGTGACAGTATTCATTCGTCCATACAAAGTGACTTCATTCGAATGAGTATTGTCAACGAGAAGAGAGAAAAAAGAAATAGATGGTTCTAGAATGGCGACTATGAGAGGGAGAATGGATCGATCGAAGGGAGTTGTAAAAGGTCTTGAAACGAGAGTGACAGTATTTATTCGTTAAAAATATTTTGATGGCCCCAATAATTTTAGCCGACTAGAATTATTCTCTTTTACGGGATATTTCCAAATACTTTTTTATACAGAAATCTTCAGACATAGTAAATCACTGTCGAGTGAAAAAAATTATAAAATTCCGACCTACTCTTGGGGCCACATTTAATTTTTGGGGCCATAAAAACTTTCGGGGACATGAAACGTTTGCTTGGGGCCATCAAAGTCGAATAGAGCCGACGATTCTAATAATTCTAATGATCTTAAGATTAATTTCAATTTGAATTTCAAAATTGTTCTCATTTCGAGCTCGTCGGGGTGCCTTCTAAAATTGATTTTACGGTAAGCATGTAAGCATAAGCTTTTTATTTTTCCAATAAAGTAGTGGATAGCAAGAATCAAAAATAAACATTATTTTCCAGTGATAGCCAATTCAATTTCTCTCATAGTTCTCAATACAGCTTCCTCTCTGAATGGCGGAGCAGCCACTTGAACTCCGATTGGCATTCCAACAGCTCCGATTGTGGCCTTCTTTGTTATCTGGTACCATTTATCGGTCTCTGGATACTCGTTGATCAGCTTCTCCTCATCAGCCTTGCTTACTTTCGTCACAGGGACAACACCTTAAAATGAAAATGCTTTGAGGAACACGAAAGAAAAACAAACCTGCTCCGAAGTCCAACAAATTGTAGAGGCAAGTGTAACTGACTCCCGAAACCACTTTCGATGGAATATCGTGTTGAGGTGCTGGCATAATCGAAGCTGGGCACAGAATGACATCCAAATTATCTTTCATCATCAATCCAACATACTCCTCACGATAGGCTTCAATGTCAGCGTAGGCTTCTCTCAGTTCTGCGAAATTTACATAATTTTAGCCCTTGAAATTAGCTACAAATTCATATAAAAATCGCTAAATTTGAAATACTTGTTGTCAAGTTATGAACTGTTTTTGAAAAGTTTTAAAATATTTTGAAGTCCTTAAAATTACTTTAAAACTATAGTAAAAAAAATGTTAAATTTGAGCCATTAAGAGTAAAGTTATGAAACTTCAAAGTCATTTTGAAGTCATTTAAATTAGCTACACATTTAAATAAAAATCGTAAATTTGACTTACCAAAAGTGTCTCTCGTGAGTGACTGCATCAAAACTCCCATTCTCGGGAAAACCAAGGAAACTGGATAACTGAGAATACGTTGAACCCATGTCGGAACCATCCAAAGAGTTACTTGGAAGTGAATAGTTGGCTCAATAATATCCTTCAACAACTTGTTCAAAACGTATTGTCCTCCATCGAGACAGACGGCTCTGAAGTACAATTGAATGACTTTAGTGAGTCTTGGTGGATAGAATGGGATGACGGTGTGTCCTGCAGCTTCCAAATGTTTCTTCGATTCAAGAACTGCTCTTTGGAGAGCTGGAGTCGGAGTGAACCATCCGTCGTCAATGTAGTATCCGATTCTGAGCTTCTTTTCACTGGAGTACAGGGATTCATTCCAATGAACTGGTGGGCAATATGGATCACGATCCGATTGGAAGTCGATGTCTCCCCAGACCTGAAAATGTTTAGCATTTCGAAATTTCAAAAAATCGAAATTTCGAAATTGCATTTCGAATTTTTTTTATTAACAAACGCAAAGTGTTGTGTGTGTCTGTCTGTCTGCGCCGTGTCTGGATCCTGCTCTAGCTCAGTTCCAAACAGGGTTGAGGGCAACGAATTTTCGGCACCTTATTCAAGTGCGAATAACTTTTTTCAGGGGGATCAGGTAAAAATACAGTAAACAAAAAAATGTTCCTTATTAAAAAAGCTATCGATTGGTTAAAAAATCGTCAAATTTTATCAAGAATTAACAGAGTTACACCCTCTGTTGCCAAAAAACTTCCGATTTCGGCAAACTTTCGGCAACGTTCTCGGCAACTTTTTTCAAAATAGGTCGTAACTCTGTTAATTCTTGATGAAATTTGACGATATTTTAACCAATCGATAGCTTTTTTAATAAGGAAAACGTTTTCTGTTGACTGTATTTTTACCTGATCCTCTTGAAAAAAGTTATTCGCACTTGAATGAGTTGCCGAGAATTCGTTGCCGCTCAACCCTGGTTCCGAAAAACCGATTTTTTCTCAAATTTTGGCAGGCTATCAGTAATTCCTGCTTGATGATGCCCATCTACTTTATTTTTCGATTGCTTAAAAAATGAGATCAGCAGAGCTCAAAAACCTCATTTCATGTTGCCCGAGGGCACCAGAGGGTCGTAGCCCGTCTGTACACAGATAAGATAAGTTCTTCAATCTTATTTTCAAAAGCAAAATCCTTATCACCCGACAAGTCTGGGCTAAAATGTACCCCTTATCGCAATCATCAAAAATCATATCTTCAGAGAAGTAAATTTCGATCATCAAAAATCAAAACTTACATTTCTCAAAAACTCAACATTCGTCTTCACATCCTGAGCCATTGGTCCATCATTAGCATCAATCAATGGTTTTCCAGGCACCGAAGCACCGCCTCCACGATGCGCGAATCTCATTTTCGACGGTTTGATTCCGGCGGTTCCAGTGAAATGACACGGAATTCTGACGGATCCTCCGACGTCGGTTCCGATTCCGATCAATGATCCACCAGCTCCAATCAGGGCACCTTCTCCTCCAGATGATCCACCACAAGTACGTGTTGAGTCGTATGGATTTGTAGTTGTTCCGAAGAGGGGATTCGAGCAGTTGTAACTGAGAAGGGATTGTGGAACGTTGGTTTGGCAGAATGGAATTAGTCCTGAAAAAAAAATGGTTTTGCTGATCGTTAGAAAACTGTCTGCCAAACTTCCTTATAGCATTTTTATCAATTCCATTATCACTATCATACCTAATTTTTTATAGTGTTCAATTTGAATAGAATCCTCGGTGGCTGGATGATAAGCATCTTGAACAAATCCTCTCGTTGTATCGTATCCTTTAACTTTCAAACATTCCTTCAAAGAAAGTGGAACTCCAAACATCGGCGGTTTTACAAAACTTGGAAGCTTCGCCTTCTCATCCAACTCTTCCGCTTGTTGTTCAGCTTCCAAGATGAAACAAGTCACTGCATTCGTCTTTTCATGAGCGAGAATAGCCTTGTGAAAATAGGTACGAACTGCTTCGACACAATATACACTTCCATTTTGAAGTTCATCTTTCAGTTGTTCGAAATCGAGTCCTCCAATGTAATCTCTCCTTTTGGAATCGAGTTTATTGGCAACTCTTCTAGCTTCTTCTACATTCTTTGCAAGATCATCACGTCTTCTTTGGGCGACTACCTCGAGTCTTTCGATGATCTGAAAAACAATCAATCTAGATTCTTCTAAATAAAGTAAAAATAGAAACCCTAACCTTCTTCCGATTGACTCTAAAATGATAGTAATAGGCGCCTACTCCCAATAGTAGAAGTACCACGTAGAAGAGCATGTTGCGATGCTGAAAACGTTTCGATTTCTGAATGGAATTTTCCCTCCCATTCACAAATGGGTGGAGCATGAAAACGAGGGAGAGGTGTGATAAAACCGATATTTTTATTGCCGCATTTTCTTTGAGGAGGTGTTTGCCGACACACGAGATTCAGTTGAATGACTAGAGAATGACAAGTCACAAAAATGAAGTTGAAGAGGTCGGGAAACGCTTTTATCTTGTTTTTTAGAATGTGGGAAATAGTGGAGTCTCCATGGAGACGGAGAGAAAAAACAGAACATTGCACCTATTCGAGGAACTTGGGAAAAAATGGGAAATCATTTCTATCTCTCATGGTTATCAGTCGTTTTTTGTTATTTTGGATTAGGGAAAAAAAGGGAAAAAGTCGAAAACGATCATGTGAAAAATAAAAAGGAAACTTAAGTAATACTTGAATTCTTGCCAAGAGAAATGTATAATGTTACAGATATAAAAGCTCTCATGAAATTTCAATTTCAATAACAATAGGATCATGAAATTTTGAAAAATTGATACAATATAAGTGTGAAAAGAAAGTTTTGAAAAACCAAAAATCTGATTACTGAACCGTGACTATTTTCTAATTGAAAAAAGTGTCTAGACATCAAGAATTGATGGAATTTTCCCTCTCATGAAAACTCAAAATCGTCATAATTTAATTTCTACAGTTCCTCAGGAAAATCTCAAAATTTCGACACTTTGAATGGTCTCTCCCACACGAAAAAGGATGACTAAATAGAAAACGAAACGAGATGAGAGAGGCTTTTCTCAAATTCGGAGAAATTCAAAGTAGACATTTCGCTGCGAGGAAGGTCATAGAGCAAATAATAAACGATTTTGTGTGTTTAAGAACTTATCAAGACTTTGATTTGACAAAAACGAAAATCATATCAACAAGGAATTGAGACTGAAAAAAAGTGAGGAATGAATCAGAGAATCGTGTTTATATATACTTGAGTCATTCGAAGAAAAGTAACGAAACCTCAAAAGGAGGTACGATGTAGATGTCAATATTTGAAATATTTTGAAAGTTGAAAAAAGCCGAGTTACCATGGACTTATGACGAAAAATTTCAGCCAAAATTTTTCGGTCCTAATCTCTAATTCCCAGTTTTAGTCGCTATTTCATGCGTAAAAGTTTGAAGGATTTCTATGAAACAACTTTAAATTAGAAATTTCGCTAATTTACCTTCAAGTTTTCGAGAAGTTTAAAAAATTTCTAAAAATTTTCGATAGTTTTTTCGAAACGGCCGGGCCGAAAAAAAGATGAAGACAATGTCGAAAAGTCATCTGCACCTGATTCAAGAGGTACAATCACATGAAAAGATACCTACAGGGTTGTCAAATCATCTTACGATCAAGATCAAGTTTATCATCATCATTCAAAATGAAAAATTGAAAAAAAAGATACAGTTGAAAGATTCAATCTACAATTTCAGTACGGAATGTCAGTAAGCTAGACGTCAATCTCAATCTACTTCAGAAAAACTTCAGTTATAGAGAAATTTGGTTCACGGTTCACAAGTAATTAAGCTTTATTCTATCCTATTATGGCTGAAAATTGTGAGAATAGTCTTCTAATTAAAACCAAAGTGAGTTGCGAGGGTTTTGTTTCAACAAGCCTCACATTTAATTTACTAGATATGAATCAACAAAACTAATGGCTATCTTAGATAAATTGCACAACACATGGGATAATCAGAAAACTCAAAAGAGCGAAAACACCAAATTCCACAAGACAGAAACCTTTCACCTATTGAAAATAGAATCCACAACTGCCCTTCTAGTGTCAAATTTCGGGAGACTTTTTACTGTTTGCATTAAACTACCGCCCGACAAACATGTAATCCCTTTTGTCGTTGTACTCTGAACTCTCTTTTTTTTCTTTTTTCAACCCTAGAGGAACGGCGAGTCTAGACCAACAAGTTTGTTGTATCATTTATCTCAAGAAAAGTTTGTTTTATCAACGAAAAAACCGTAGGAAATAAAATATTATGACTGGTGTGTTGGGGGCGAACAAAAAAGAAAGACGATATATGGGAAAAGAGATTATTGATTATTTTCCGGTGACACCCAATTCGATTTCTCTCATTATACGAAGACATGTCTCCTCCCTGTACGGAGGAGTTGCCACTTGAACACCAATCGGGAATCCAATGGTTCCACGAGAACTATTCTTAGCCAAGGCATACCATGGATCGGATGCCTCATAGTCGGATTCCAAATCGAGTTCGTCTTGTTTGGTCACATGGGTTACGTTTACGGATCCTGAAAGTTGGACATTGAAATATTGGGAAAACAAAAATTGAATTGGTTACCTGCAGCATA
Organism: Caenorhabditis zanzibari; assembly: GCA_963966625.1. Classification (NCBI taxonomy): domain Eukaryota; kingdom Metazoa; phylum Nematoda; class Chromadorea; order Rhabditida; family Rhabditidae; genus Caenorhabditis; species Caenorhabditis zanzibari. The sequence continues at coordinate 10,465,287 of OZ016471.1, forward strand.
ATCCAACAAATTGAAGATTCCGGTGTAGCTAGTTCCAGCAAACAGTTTGGATGGAGCAACATGGGGAAGAGCTGGAGTTACAGTAACCGGGCACAACAGAGCATCGATCTTCTGGTCGATCATAAGAGCAGCCATTTCACTTCTATACGCTTCAATGTCAGCGTAGGTGTTACGAAGTTCTACAGTACTCAGAGTTAAGGCATTCATGAGACTTCCAAGTCTTGGGAAGAACACTTTAATGAAACTGGCCAAGAATCGTTGAACTGGAACTGGAACCATCCAGAGGACCACTTGGGTATAGAGGAGAGGATCGATAATATCCTGAAATTAACAATTTTCAGTACTAAAAATTGAATTTGAGACTTACATTCATAAGTTTGTTGGACAAATATTTTCCAGCATCCACACAAACTGCACGAAGGAACATAATCAAAACGTCCGGGACTCTTGGAGGCCTGAATGGAACAAGAGTGTGTCCTGAATCTTCTAGAATTTGTTTTGCCTCCATAACAGCTCTCTGACAAACTGGAGTTGGAGTGAACCATCCGTCATCTGTGTAATATCCGATCTTCAACTTCTTATCACTTTTGTATGCTTCTTCATTCCAGATCACAGGTGGGACGTATGGATCTTGTTCAGAAATCCACGTATCAGCCCATACAGTTCGAAGAAAGTCGACGTTTGTCTCAACTCGAGTAGACATTGGACCATCATTTGAATTGATCAAAGGACGTCCAGGAACAGAACCACAGACTCCACGATGAGAGAATCTCAAATGAGATGGCTTGATTCCGGTGGTTCCAGTGTAGGCACATGGAATACGAATAGATCCTCCGACATCTCCTCCGATTCCGAGGATTGATCCATCAGCAGAAATAAGAGCAGATTCTCCTCCAGAAGATCCACCAGATGTTCTAGTCTTATCCATTGGATGATTTGTGGTTCCGTAAACTGGATTAGAGCAATTGTAACTCAAAAGAGACTGTGGGACATTTGTCTGAACATAGGGAATCGCTCCAAGTTTCTTGAGTTGTTGAACAAGGACTCCATCGATTTCAGTTGGTCGGAAAGTGTCTTGCACAAATCCTCGAGTCTGATCGTATCCTTGAAGTGGAACACATTCTTTCAAAGACATTGGGAATCCAAACATGGGCGGTTTCTTGAACTTTGGATCCTTCGCCTTCTCATCCCATTCCAATGCCCATTGTTCCGCTTCTTTCACGAACATACATACAGAATTTGTTTTTTCATTTGCTTGAATTGCTTTGTGATAGTATGTACGGACAGCGTCAATGCAGGTAATTGTTCCATTTTGAAGACCGTCTGAAAGCATAAAAATCAGGCCATTCTTGGCTAGAAAAATGAAAGTTCGAGAAATTGGGGTAGTTAAAAATTAAGTGCTGATAAGCGGGAAAAGAGCGAAAACCAATTTTTATAGAAAAAAAAAAGAAATAAAAAGGTCTCACCTTTGAGCTCGGAATAATCCATAGCAGCAATCTTATTTCTCGTCTCCACATCTAATTTCCCTGCCGATTCCTTCGCAAATTTCACACTGTCTTCTCTTTCGGCTCTTTTCCTTTCAACAATCTTTCGAAGTTCTACTTGTCTCTGAAAATTCGAACCATAGAATCTGAAATCCTTTTTGGAGAAATTCACTCACCTTTTCTCGTACACTCCAAAATCTATAAAAGTAGGCGGCGGCGCAGACCAAAACTGCGGTGAGTAGTAACAAAATCATATTAATTCTGAAAATGAAAAGGGGTTTTTTGGTAACTGATAACTGTAAAACAAGTTGTACGCCTTTTTATAAGCAACGGATTAAAAAGCAAACACAGGAAAGAAAAAATGACAGAATGGTGGACATTGAACCGTATTGAATACAGTTTTATAAAACATTTCAAAGTGCTTATCAGTCACAAAAGTTGGTTGGCAGTGGGGGAAAATGGGCGGAGCTTTAGATTGATTCGCGTCATCTGAAAAAATGAGCATCTCGTGATTCATTACTGATCGAAATGGGGGAATAACAAAACAACACATAAATATCTTTATGTCATGCCCAATTATGAAACGAAAAGTGGAAAACAGGAAGGAAGAGGTAAACTTGTGTTCAACAGCAAACTGATCATAAAAGTTTCATGTATTGAAGATCAATTCGAAGAGATCATTTTGATCAAAAATTTAAAAATTTCAGGTTACAGTTTGTTTTATACTACGAAAACTCAATAAAAAAAGTACACCAAAAAGAATGCGGCATCCTCATTTGAAGTAGTTCAACTTTGAATGTCTGAAAAAGTGGTTTAAAGACATTCGATTTCTCTAAAATTTTGTGGACTTATAGAGCAACTTCAGAACTCTAGTTCTCTAGTTGACCACGTTTTCATAGGACCACGATCCAGTTAGTTAGGCGAAGTAGTCTGAAGTCACTTCAAATATCGTTCATTTTGGAGCTTTTCCCCTTCTACGCGACCTAACTAACTGGATCGTGGTCCTATGTAAAATGTGTCAACTACAAAAGTATGGTTTTAGATTTGCTTGAAACTCCCACAAAATTTCAGAAAAATTGGATATCTGGAAACCACTTATTCAGGCCCTCAAAGTTGGCCTATTTCAACTGCCAGTGCACGCGTTTTTTTTGCCTTGTACAGTACTGTAAACTAAAAAATATTAATTTAAAATATTTCGAAAACCTTACAATTTGTCTGTCAAGCCATGAATAAGCCGAGAGTTGATCAAGACTGTCACCCCTTTATATTAGGTTGTCTCATAAGTTTTCTACCATAAATGTTTTTGCATCTAATTTTTCTCAGGGGTGGTGCCAAGTAAAATCTTTTTGGTAGTAGGTACCTGATATGTTTCTACTATGAACTATGGTATTCATGTTATCTCGTACCGCTTTGTTGGGAAAAACGAGATAACTTTTTGAACAGGTCCGATTTAAGATTTCAAATCGCATATTTGGGCATACTTGTATCTTGCTTCGGAAAAAGTTCTATGAAATGGATTTGCAGTATGTTGTTACCCAATTCTTCTTCTTTTATAAACTTGGCATCATGAAACTCGGATGTTGGCTAACACAGTTTTTTGAACCGAAATATGAAAAAAACGAAAAAATAAGATTTTTTGAGCGTTAGGTAAAATCTGGAGGCCAGGCTCCCGTATTATATTTTTACTCATATTTTCAACTTTGTGCCAAAAAATTAAATTGAACAACCTCTTTTTAAAAAAGTTATAATAAAAAATCGATTTTTTGGCAAATTTAAAAATCGGAAGATTTTCACTTTAGCTCTTCTAAAATTTTTCATCGTTGACCAAACTGCGAGATTTTTTGCAAATTTACAGATTATAATCTCACATTGCTATACGAAAAACAAAAAGACCTTCCATCAACTCTTGGAAAAATCTCGACACTTTTTTGGTCTCAAAACCGAAAAATGAGACATTTTGGTTTTTGCGGCGTATCTCGGGAGTGAGAAGCACTGATGGGTTGAAATGTTGCACACATAATCCTCATTATACTGGTTACAAAAGCCATACAAAACTAACCTAGTGCCCCCTCACCCCTTGCCAGGAGGACGAATTCATTTATGGTAGAAAACTTATGAGACAACCTAATAACAGTTTTTGAAAATTAAAGTACTTTGTCTTTCATATTTCAGACGAAACGTTCCACAAAACTGAAAAGGGCACTTTTAGCCATGTCATACCAGTATTAAAACATTTCAAATCAAAAATAAACGTTTCATTCTCAAGGTTATCAAGTACAAGTAAATAGGCAAAAGTACAAACAGGTGGTCCTCTCTCAAAAATAGGAAAAAAAATAAGACAAAAATAATACGAAAAGTTGGGGGTTGAAGGGGCGTGTGTAAGGAGCACCTATAGATCAAAACAAATTGAGGTTAGTGAATTGGAAAAAAATATATAGATAGGCACACAAAATTATAATAATAATAAGCGAATCTTCCAAATACCTTGTTTTTTTCTGTATTAGAATAATATTCACAGGTTCAAATTATGACTCCATTTGATCATCGTCGTTTTCTTCCTCGTCCGCAAACGCCACGTTCTTCTGAAAACCAGAGATTCTGGATGAAGAATCCAGTTCATTTCCGACTGACTCATAGCCCTACTTAACCCACACTCTGATTCACCCAGGGGGCAAAATGTTATCAGTCAAAGTTTTTCATATCAATTTCATAATAAAAATAGAAATAGGTTTAAATCAACGTTGACTTTTAAAGAAATAATATTTACTCAATCTGTCTCACCTGGAAATCTGTGATTTCTTCCCAAATGATTTTCTTCCACTCATCAATCGTATCTGCCTTCACATCATCATTCAATTCCATTTCCTCTGCAATCGGCTCATCGGATTCATCGTGATATGCTTGAAGGTATTCATGTTCCATTGCTTCTTTTGCAGATGGACGACGATCTGGATCCAGATGAAGCATCTTTTCAAGGAGATCAATTGCTTGTGGTGTTGCTTGAGCGAAGAGTCGTTTGAAATCACGGCGAGCCATTTTTGGAAGATTTCGGATGTAGTTCCGTGCCTCTTCGGATGAGATCTTTTTGAGGAACTCTTCGTCTGGAGTTCCAGTTACAGACATGATACGGGTGAGTTGATCAATGTCTAAAGCTTATTGGATTATTGGGAGATTCTAAACTGAAATCAACTCACGGTCTGACCCAGGGAATAGAGTTTTTCCAGTGATCAACTCTGCGAGAATGCATCCAACCGACCAGATATCAACAGTCTGTGTGTAATGCATCCAATTGAGCATAATCTCTGGAGCTCTGTACCATCTCGTTGCCACATATCCAGTCATTTCCGAATCTGTTTGACGTGCCAACCCGAAATCAAGAATCTTCAATTCACAATCCTCGTTGACTGCGATATTGGATGGTTTGAGATCTCTGTGAATGATATCAGCGGAATGGATGTATTTGAGACCACGAAGAATTTGATACACCAGGAATTGAATGTGATCGTCGTTGAGTCTTTGGATTTTGAGAATGTTTGAAAGATCAGCTCCCATCAGCATCGAAACGAAATAGACGTCTTCGATTTCATTCATACTGTCGTTTGGAGTGAAAACGTCGAGGAGGTCGATTATATTTTCATGTCGCATGCATCTGAGTAATCTGAGTTCTCTGTATGTTCGACGAGCATGAATTATTGATTGGAATGGGCGATTGAACTTTTTGATAGCGACGCGGGTTCCTGATCGAGTGCATTCGGCAGCGCTAAAATATGAGAAGTTTTTTAAAGGGGTAAAATACTAATTGGAACTTTTTAAATCATTCGATGCAGAATTAGGTCGCGGATTAAAATATCTTGAACCTTAGTCTAAAAATGTTTTTTTTTTTGAAATACGGGTCAAAATCAGCCGAAAAGAACTCAACTTCGAGGGTGCAAAATACTAACGTAAACCCTCAAGGATTCACGATTTCATAAAAATAGCCGCTATGCGCACACAGTTGATTTTTTAGCTGATTTTGACCGGTTATTCGGAAATAAGGCATTATTGAACCATGATCCAAGATAATTTTCTTCTCGAGCCCCATCAAGATACCAAAATCTCAAATTTTTATGGGAAATTGTGTGCTCCCCCAAAGTAACACTAAAATCACAATAGAAAAGTCCTTGAATATTAAGTCCAAATTGAAAAATCATTCACTATATCAAAAGAAGTTCCCTAGAAAAACTAACCAAACAGTTCCATATGCTCCAGTCCCGATCGGTGTGAGATTCTGATAATAATTGGGCACAACCCAGACACTCCGATTCAACTCGACGACATAGTATCCTTCGCGTGGCGTCGGATGTAACATCTGTTCCATTGTTGGCTGTGGGAACATTGACTCTAAAAAATTATATTGGAATCGAAAAACAATTGAATGAATTCGATATGAAATGGTTATGAGTCACCAGGTTTAAAAATCATAGAAAAGAGCTGATTTCAAAATTATGTACATTTTTGTTGGGTGGAAATCAATAATCAAAGGTCTGAGGTCATGTCGGTCTGTGGGAAGAAAGTTAATAAATCACAAGTAAAATAGGTTGGGAGAGTCTATGGTTTGAACATTGAGATCCTGAGGGTGGAAAAGAGATCCTGGGGAATAGAACAAAGAGATCACTAAGGAAAGCAAATATAAATAATTTTAAAGTTTGAAAAAAAAAGTTTAGCACGGGAACACATTCAATTTCATAGTTTCATTGGCTCTTCTTCCGTGTCCGTACAGCTCACGAAACTGAGTCGGCGGGCGGAAGTTTGGAATAATCGAATCTCGTTCCAGATCAATTCTCTCCAATCGTTCAAAGTGCTTGCGTTCTCTTCAGCCGGATCGACTGTGACCTGAAAGTTTACGGTTTGCGATTTTGGAATGTAAGACGGAAATTCGTACTATGCTATTCTTTACCGTATCCACGGCAACTGGCTCATCGTTCGGAACAGAGTACTCTCGGAGGTAATCGTGGCGGAGAGCACTTGTTACGGAGATTCGTTCATCTGGATCCAGAATAAGCATCATTTCAAGTAGTTCTATTGCATATGGAGACGCCATGGGAAATAGAGCACCAAAGTCTTGTCGGACAATTGGAGGTCGATTTCTGGAAGGATTCATAGAAATTGTGATCTTAAAAAAGGGCCAATAAAAAGCGCCAATAAACTTCGGCGACTCATTCACTTGTGAATAACTTTTTTTCAGAGGAATCGGGTAAAAATACGGCCATAAAAAAACTGTTCCTTATTAAAAAAGCTATCGATTAATCAAAAGACCGTCAAATTTCATAAAATATGAACAGTGTTACGCCCTGTTTTGCCAAAACGCTGCCAATTTAGGGAATTTCGGCAATTTTTCGACAACACAAGGCGTAACTTTCTATTGACCATATTCTTACCAGACTCCCCTGAAAAAAAATGTATTCAAATTTAAATGAGTTGCCGAGATTTGTTGGCGCCGAGCACCTCTTCAACTCACTTGATATAATTTCGAGCCTCTTCGGATTGAATTTTCGACCAGAAATCTTCTTTTGGAGTTCCAACGACAGACATTATTTTTGTTAGCTGGTCGATATCTAAATTAAAAATGTGTAAAAAACGAGAAGGTGTCTCAAAAACTCACGATCATCACCTGGAAACAGAGGTCGCCCGGAGACGAGTTCCGCAAGGATGCATCCGACCGACCAAACATCCACTGAAAAATTAGAGAATGGAAGTTATTGAGAACTGTTATGGAGGTGAAAACATTTAGATGTTACATATTTTGGATGAAAATTATTCGAAACTGTGAAACTATCCATAAAAATGTACAGATTCAGCAATAAAACTTGCAACGAGGAAACTTTTTGAGAGAACAAAAGTCAAGAAAGAATCAAAAATACAAAAAGTTTTATTGCGAAGTTTTCTCTCACCTGTTTGTGTATAATGCATCCAATTGAGCATAATCTCCGGAGCTCTATACCATCTCGTCGCCACGTATCCTGTCATTTCGGTGTCCTGTGCACGAGCCAATCCAAAATCCAGAATCTGAAGGAAAAATAAGAAAAATGAAGAAGAATAATAATAATGTCACCTTGACTTCGCATCGTTCGTTGACTGCTATATTCGACGGCTTCAAATCTCGATGGATAATCCCGGCAGAGTGAATATACTGAAAAGAAAGAAGAAGAGGAATAGACAATTCAGAAAGTGAGAAAAGATGGAATAGAGAGTGAGTGTGTCTTCGGTAAACAATACCGTTTGTCGATCGTCTTTATCATGAAAAAACGTGGAGAAAATTATTAAGATGGAGATAGAAAGAGAGAAAAAGAAAGAAAGACGTCATTTTTTGGAAACAAAACAGGGTTTGTCTACCTGTAGAAGGTGTGTTCTTGATCGATTAGTCTTCAGAATAAAGATAGTATATGAGAGTAGAGAGACGCAGGATGAGAGACAGACGGTACTAGATTGATCGAAGTACAAATAGGAGGAGTACACGTTTACTTGTTTTAACAAGAGTCAGTTCCATGTGGTTGCAGATACCGTAAAACCTCCAATAAAAGAACAGCGAAGTGAGCCCGAAAAGAGCACTTTTTCAGATTTCTGTGCGTCTGAAAATGTCAATAGAGTCCTTGTCAAAAATAGACTGGGACCAATATGGAATTCGTTATGAGTTGCTTTTCAAAATTAGTAATGGATACTTTTGTGAAATTCGAATTTTGATTTTGAGGAGGTTGAACAATAGAAGGACCCTCTCTTCGAGGTCTTACGATAACTCGATAACCGTTTAAAAAATTTTTGGTTTTATGGAAATACACACGTCGTAGAGCATTAATAGTCCGAAAAAAAATGGGAAAATATCTATGCATTTCTTTGGCTTTTTTCCCTTTCAACCTGTCACATTCATATATCAAAACTCTACGTCTCCTGATTCACGAAGCTTTTAGGAGAAGAGAAAGAAAAAATGAGGAAGAAAATGTAGAGACACGAAGCGGAATAATTGATAGAATCCATCCACGAAAAAGGAGATGCTCTCTTCTTTTTCATCTTTCGATTCCTGTGTGTCTAATCGAAAAAAAACATCTATCAGAATGGAGAAAAAGAAGAAAGAAGAAAAGAAGGAGCAGCAATCGTCGCTTCAGAATTTAATTAGAAAGTGGGAAAAATGTAGAAATGACTTTGAGACGCAGAGATAAATGGAGAAAAAAGGGTTCTATGTGAAGGGCGGAGCACTTTTCGGGGGAAAGAGAAAAGAGGAAAAAGCAAGACAAGAAATTTGAGAGGAAAGCCGCTAGCGGTAATTATGGGCTTTTACGAGAAGAAGAAGAAATGATACCTTTAGTCCACGAAGCACTTGATAAATGAGAAGTTGAATTTGTTCATCGGTCAGTCGTTGGATTTTCAAAATGTTTTGGAGATCCGATCCCATCAGTACCGATACGAAGTAGCTGGAAGAATTGAAAGCTAAAGCTCAATTTTTGTAAAAGTTGATAGTTTATCTGGTTTTAGAATTATAGTCATTATTTATTTGTACTCAAAAAATTGTATTAATTCCAGTATATACGAAAATAACAAAGTTTTTGCATAAAAATCGTTAAGACTCGTGAAAATCGATTTTCAAATCGCGAACTTCCTTTTTTTCGAACCCTTTTCAAAAAAGCAGAATTTTTCGATGATTCGAATGCACCTAATATCGCTGCTTAAAACTGTGTAGAAACATTTTTAGCCAGATTTTTGTCAGCAGCGGCGAGCACGACGAAGTGAAAATTTGTTCATAAAAATTTTTGAATTAGCACAAAATGTTACATTTTTCAAATAGATTTACAAAAATTTATGTTTGCGATTTGAGAATCGATTTTCTCGAAATTTAACGATTTTTGTACAAAAATATTGTTATTTTCGTAAATTTGGGACAATCATTTGAGTACAAAAAATGACTGTTATCTTACTAAAAAACTGAAGCGATTCTCAGAAATGTCTGGGAAGTTCAAAAAATGTAGTCTAAAATTACAGAAAGTTTTTAGACAACATTTTTGCTCATAAATCCATCCCTCCTACATGGAATCAGAAGATTTATGTCATATCCCCCGCCTTATCATGAATCCAGCTTTGCTATTTTTGTTATTCCTCCATTTCCAGTCCTTTATTTCTTCAGTCAACTTCAGAATCAAACAATTCACTGATCGTTGGCCATTTTGATCCATTCAAATGACCTTCTTCTTATTCTCTTTTGTTCTCACGTGCTTTGTCTAGTTGTTTCTATGCAAATCCTTTTCCTCCTTTCTTTCTCTCTAACCCTCTAATCCTCTTTCTTTCTGAACTCACACATTATTCAATGAAATTGCATCTGGATCCGGGGTGAATACATCGATCATTTCCAGAACATTATCGTGTTGAAGTGTTCGTAACAATTTCAATTCTCGATACGTTCGCTTCGCATGAATCGTACTTTGGAATGGTCGAAAGAACTTCTTGATAGCCACCCGATCTCCAGTTGGCTCGTATTCAGCCGTACTGAAATTTAGAGTAGTTTATGGGGTTTAAAATGGAACATGACTCACCACACAACTCCATAGGCACCTTCTCCCAGTGGTCTCAAACTGTTGTACCAATGAGGGAGAACCCATTTTGTCTTGTTGAGTTCAACCTGAAAAATGCAAAATATATAGAGCAACCCCGGACCAACAGGCTAGTAAACCGTCTTCTGAAAATATTCTCAACTTTCGGCAAATCACATTTGTAATTGAAGAAACTATCTTTGTTCACTAAAATTTTTAGCCCCCAATAATGAAAATTATGGTCGTACGGACTTCCGAAAGTCAGCAATATGGTTGTCGCTCTATTAGAGGTTCTACGGTAATTTATGTCACAATTATTCTCTTCTCTTATGGGTTTTCACTGGGGACAGCGACTAAGATTTATGACTTTTCGGTAAAAGTGACGAATTCACTATCAGTGGCCAGAAAACACCATCAAGAAATATACCAAAAGTTTCGAGCTTTATTTTAATTTGTTACAAACTAAATTCAAAAGGTTTGAAAAGTTTAGAAAATCTAGTTCAAGAGTTGCTACAAAAACTGACGGAAACTTATAGATTTTGACAAAAAATATCATTTTTTAGCAATTTTTTTTCGAAAAGAATTTTTATAACTCGATTTTTCGAAGAAGTTTTTCCGAACAAGCCTGGACATTACCACCTATTCTACTAGAAGCTGAGCTAAAAAAAAAGAAAAAGCGGATTTTCAGATTTTCGGATTAACTTGCAGAAATAATATTATTTTGTTTCACCAACCTCATGATAGCCTTCTGGAGTGGGTTCCGGAGGAGCTGGTCCCAAATCAGCAAAGAAGACTCCGGGAATGTTGGCAGAGTCGCCCATCGTTGCCGACATTCCCATTCAACAAGACATCTGAAGAGGTTCTCTTCTTCGTCTTGACGATTTTGGAAGCTAAGTCGAAGAAAGAAAAAAGTAGGTGTGCGTCGGATGAATACCAATCTTTGTTTCTTTGTAGAGATAAAACCTTTAAATACGAGTTTATTGAACTAATTAGTATGTGCGTAAGTGTGCAATGGACAAGAATGACGAATAAATAAAAAAAGTGGATGATGAGATGAAGAGAAGAGGACAGATGAAGAGAGACTTAGAAAGAAGAGAAAGAAGCTATAGAATGCACAAGGAAAATAAATACTCTAGGGAAGGAAATGATGAGAACAAGAAAAGCAAAAAAGAAAAGCAATCTGCACTATCACCAGTCAAAATGTGCTATCACTGAACGACAATGGGAGAAAAAAGAATGAAGAATGAAGAGAGAACATAAAGCGACACAGGGCAGAATAAGAGACAGAGAAAAGAGAATAAGCGACAATATATACAATCAGAATGGGTTAAAACCGATGATGTCAGCGATCTGCTTCTCCAGGGATCAGGGGAGACGAGTTGAGTCTTTTGTAATTCATTATCTCTGTCCAAACGGCGTCTGAAAACAAAAAGATCTTGTTATTAAGTAAGGGTGAATTGAAAGAACCTCTCCATTGATAACGGGTTCTAGCTGCAGAGTCATCCAAATCAAAGATATGATCAGCTCTTGGTTCATCTTCTGGAAGTGAGAATTCAGCCAAATAAGGATGTTGAATGGCCTCCTCTACAGTAATCCTCTTCTCTGGATCCAAAACAAGAAGCTTTTCGATGAGATCAATAAAGTCTGCCGATGGACTATAGGCAGCGAAAACTTCACGGAAGTTTCGACGTTTGTACACTTTGTAAGACTGAATTACAGCTTTCATTGCGGATGAGTTGTCATTTTCGATCTTGTTGAGGAGTTCCTCGTCTGGACTTCCACACAATTGAGTGATCCGTTGGTATTGTGCATTCACTGAAATTATTTTCTGATCATTCCAGTCCATAATTAATATTTCCTACCATCATCTCCTGGGAACAATGGGTCTCCAGTCAAAAGTTCAGCTGCAATGCATCCAACCGACCACATATCTGCTAGATTTGTGTAGCTGTCAATTTTCCAGTAAATCACTTCTGGACTACGGTACCATCTTGTTTGTACATATTGTGTTAGAGACGTGTCTTTCTTTTCTAAAGATCTCGCAAGTCCGAAATCAAGAATCATTAGATCAGAGTCGTCTGTTAAAGCGAGATTTCCAGGCTTCAGGTCTCGATGAATGATCTGGAAAAGAGCTTTTTTAGTTTCTTTCTTTTCTTCTCCAAATGAATTACATTAGCTGAATGGATGTACTTAAGTGCACGTATGATTTGATAAATGATGAATTTGATATGCTCTTCGGTCAGCACTCTCCTTCCATAATCCCTTTGTTGTTTGAGAATTCGATAAAGACTGCGACCCGCGAATTCGGTGACTACATATCTGAAAGTGAGGAGTTGTTTGAGAAGCACTTTTCTCTTCAAAAGACACATACACATCACGAAAATCGTTTTCCTCATCAGGCGTGTAAATGTCAAGTGCGCAAATGATATTGTCGTGTCTCATTAATTGAAGCAATTTGATCTCTCGAAAAATGCGACGAGCCTGAAAAAAAACATTTATTATGAATAGATAAAAAGAAATACTCACATGATGTGGATCGAAAAACGGTTCTCTCATCTTTTTGATGGCCACCCAACGGCGAAGGCCGTCTCGACAAATAGCGCTTGTTTTGCTGAAAAAGGGAAAATGATTCAGATGAAAAGAAAATACATGTCCAAATCCGGCCTTCCGTCAAAAATGTTCCGAAAAAAATCCAATTTTTCAGGAAAAAGTTTCTAAATTTCATAAAAATACTAAAAGTATGATAATTTCCAAAATCAAAGTCAAAAAATCCTATTTTTTCTAAAAAATGATCTTCAGAGAAATTGGGTCTCAAAACCCGGGCCGGGTCAGTGGAATTTCCTCCGTCGTCCCGGCCCGGCCTGAGCTTGAACATGTATAGAAAAAAACCAAAATAAACCAGATAAAAAACATACATAACATTTCCGAACGATCCTCCTCCCAAGTACTCAATGTTACTTCCATCCACATCGTATCCCTCTGGAATCGCAAAAGTGATATTGCTGACCATCACAAAATTGAATCTCCGTTTGTGGGGACCACGCGGTTTTGAAAGTACATCCTGGAACATATTTGCGTCCGGAAATGATAAATCGGCTTAGAATGAATTTCGTTAACTTGCTAAATAAGACTAGTCTCCTCCTTCTCCCTTCTCTTACCTCTTCCTCTTCATCCGTTGTCCCGTTTTTCTTCTCCTCCGCTAACTTCCTCTGCTGCTCTTGCTCCATCTGTTGTTGTATCCAGGTGTTAGGTTCGTAGCTTTCCGGTGGCTGTGATTGAATATTGCTTCGTTTGGTTGGTGGTGCACTTGGCGTCGGCACGTCTTCATGACGACGGACGTGCGAGATCGGTAAACTTGATGACGTGGAGGCGGTGGAGGATGAAGGTGATGGAGCCGAAGCCATCTGAAGAAATAGAGATAGAGAAAATATAGTAGAATGAGGAAGAGTATGAGGAAAGAGTAAGAGATTTACAAACAAAAGTGAAAGTTGTTACGAAATATCTAACACTCCAATTTAAAACTTGTCGCAGTCTTTTTTTCGAGGTGTGAGGATTCAATTTTGTTTTTCTTTTCAGTTGTTAGTAGAAGCTCATCTGGCTCTCAATTAGCTCGGGACAGATATGCTCGGCTCGGACCGACCCGGCCCGGGATTTCTGGAGTCAAAATTTTTGATGTGAACTTTTCAATCAAAACCTCGATTTTTTTGTGGTTTTTCCTGAATAAGTCATATTTTTAGATTATAAGGTGCCGTTTTAACGGCGGAAAAATACAAAAAAAAAATCAAAAATTGTTAACAATTTTCCATTTTTTGGGGACACAAAATATACAAAACCCGGCTAATCTGGATAAAGTAAATCTCAAAAACATTTTTTCAATATTTCGAAGAAACAAAACAACCAAACAAACCTCACTCAGATATTCTATAAAATGCTGTAATAGTTGAGAAGTTTTGATAATATGAAGAACTGAAAGAAAAGGATGTAAAAGTTATCAGTAGACGGAAATTAGAAGAAAATTTAAAAAAGCAAAAATATGATTCATCAGCGATTTGAACGCAGAGAAATAGTGATAAGCAAGAATTAGGAAAACATAAATATCAAAAAATTGTTTATTTGCTTTCTAGTTTGAGGTATCAGGAATTATTTGCCTAGATTTGACTATTTTCTCTTCTTCGCGACCTTCCGGATCCCTTGCTTCGATTTGATCCAGTTCGATGCAATGGTCCCATTGATTTTGATCTCTTCTGACTTGTTGAAGCTTCACTTGATTGTCTTCTACTTGTTACTGATGGTTGTCTTGATCCAAATCGATTCTCCATTATAGAGTTTGTGTCCAGGAATCCTGACTGATATCTTCCGACACTGGTTGCTCGGAGAGTGTTGTATGGACTGGCAACGAATATGTTATTTGGGGAACGACGATGAAGGGAGAGGGTTGAGCATCCGGGGATTCTGTAAATTATACTTTTTTAAAATATAAAAAAATTCAAAAATCTTACACAGGCGGATACAGTTTCTTTTCGTCGTGTGGTTTCACGACATTTGTCATTGCATGCCGATTCTCCAATACTGGATAGGCAGGTGGAGGTAGAGGTTGATAGGGATCTTTCTCGAATATTGGAGGTAGAGGCTGAAAAATCGATGAATTTATGCGAGGGTTTTAGCTTTTTCGGTAAAATATTTGAATTAGAACGCTTTTTTTTGGAAAATGTCAATGTGATTTTTCATACTTTTTTTCACAAACAAATCAAGAACTTTGATTCTATTCATCTGAAATAGCATTAGATACATAATTGTCAAATAATTATGATGGAAAGTTTGAAAAGCATATGTGAAATGAGGGCGGCAACAAATTTAGGTAACTTATTCAAATGTGAATAACTTTTTTCAGATGGATTGGGTAAAAATACCGTCAGCACAAAAATCGTTCCTTATTAAAAAAGCTATAGATAGATTAAAAGTTCGTCAATTTCGTAAAAAAATTAAGAGAGTTACGCCTTGTGTTGTCGAAAAAATGCCGATTTTCCCCGAACCGGCATCTTTTTGGCAAAACAAGGCGTAATTTTTGTTAATTTTTAATGAAATTTTACGGTTTTCTAACCAATCGATAGCTTTTTCAACAAGAAATATTTCTTTTGTTGACTGTATTTTTACTCGATTTTCCCGAAAAAAGTTATTCACACTTGAAAGAGTTGCCCAAATTCGTTGCCGCTCAGCCGAAGTTCCTGTTTGTGGAACGAAAAATAACAATCAACAACGATTTCTTTTTGGTTTTTTGTATTTTTTCACTAGAATCATAAATAATTGATCATTTCCAAACAAAATATTGCTTAAAAATGAAGAAATAAATGAATAGTCTTCACTCCAACTCTGCACCTTGAAAAATTTTGAGTCGACTTTTTTTTTTTTGAAAAAAATTAATTTTCAAGCATAATTTTTTTTCATTTGATAATTTTTTGATTTTAAATTCAGAATTTCAAAAAGTCCAACTCAATATATAATATTTAAAAGATAAATACCCACCGCATAGTGCGTAGTGATAGTCGTTAATCTCGCCGGATCATTATGCTTCTTCGTGTGATGCAAAGAGAGATCGCACAGCTTCGTCGTACACAAAAAGTATATCAACGAGACGAGCAAAAATATGCATCCTAATCCAAAAAGAATGGGTCCAGCAATCTGAATCGGAGGAGGCCGAATCCGTTGTTCATATGGCCAAGTCCAAAATGGAGATGTGTAGAGATATTTGTAACCAAGAAGAGACATCAAGAGACCACCAATCAAAAGAAAGACTCCAAAAGCTGTACAACAAATGAGAGATGAAGAACCACGGAATTTTCTGAATTATTTTTGGAGTCGATATTTTCATAAGGGTACACTAACGATGTTCTATACGGGAAGAAACCAAATGTGGCTGGATACAAGATATCCCATCCTTTGGGATAATAATAAAAATATGGGTCTCGTTGAGCCATTGGCCCAAAATGAAGAACTCTTTGATTTCCAGTCCATTGTAGAGGATCTATCTCACTCGCTCCCGCTTGTACCATCTCGTCTTTCTTATCTTTCACAGTTGCGTGTAGTTTGTCTACAGAATCAAACGTTCTTAGTTTCAGAAAAGTAACGACCTACTCTGAGCTCTTCGTTTCCGCTTCTGATGTGGTCGTTCAGCTTTCGAGCCAAAGAATAGATGTGTGCGGACGCGCTCTTGATTCGACGAAGCCGCGCCGCGCCCTCTTTTACTTCCCATCTGAAACCAATCAGGTCCGGAAGAAAAGCGACTTTTCGGCAACGACTCGATTGGACCTCGATTACAACTCTTTTGAGCTGGCCGGCAGTATCAAACAGCCCTTCTCTTCTCTCAATCTATTTTTCTGAGAGCAGTGTCAACAGATGTTTTCACTCATTTCATCTTCATCATCATGATGCACTGAGCGCTCTTTATCAATCAAACACTTACCATCTTGGAATTTATAAAAATATAAGATTCTACTAGGAATGATATCAATTGTATTGAGCCGAAATAAAAGCTGGCTCTTGCTGCTGCTGCAGTTCTTCACAGCTGGTGGCGGATAGAGACTCACGCTTGCCGCGGAGAGAGCAAAACGGCCCAGTACCCGTGTCATTATTTTGAAATTGAGATACCCGCTGTCAACGATTATTACAAACGGGGGACCTTCCAGGAGCTCCGCGGGGAGCCGCAAGGGAATCCTTTTCAATGTGCGCCCCAATGATAACGGCGCGGCGTGCGACGCGTGCATGTTTTCTCTGCGTCTCTTCAGCGAGACAGTCCGCCCGTCGGTTTTGTCCCAATTTCAGATGTTTTTCAGATTTTTCTTCATCCAAAAACGGTAAAAAATAAAATTCAGCGAATATTTGCTCAATTATGAACTAAATTAATTTTCTTTTTTCATTATGAACTAGTTTTTCCTCTAAAACGCACCCATTTGACGTTCTAATTTTTTGAAAAATATTTATTTTTGTTTAATTTTTGATTTTCAGGTATTAACTGGGGCAATGGCTTCTCTTGCTAGATCCGGAGGATTCGCGGTCAAAGTGGTAAGTTTTTGAAATTTGTGAAAAAAATTGAAAGCTTTGCTTGTGAAAATTCAGTGATTTATTTCCATAAATTCCTAAATACTTGTAGCTAGCCTATTTTTTTCAGATCAGCGGATCCCAACAACACGTCAACTTCGTGGCCGCTACTCCAGCTGCCGAGACCGTAAGAATTTCTATATTCTGTTGTGGTTAAACCATGAAATTATTACAGATCCGATCGTTCAGCGAATCTCCAGCTGAATTCTCCACCGCCGAGGCTCGTCAAGCCGCCGTCAGCCGCAGCACAGGAGGTGTCTTCACCAATGGACTCGCTGTCAAAGGAATCAACGGTATTTCCCTACTAATTGTAAAACTTAAAAAATAGTTTGTTCTTCCAGTCACTTCCCGCCGTTTGGCTCACACCGATGTGAGCTTCCCAAATATGGAAAGCTACCGTCGCGATTCGACGAAAAACACTCAGACTCCAGCTCGAGACACAGAAGACCAGCGCCGTGCTCTCCCAACTGCTCTCTACTACGGAGGTTTGATTTTAATTAATTAATATCCTATTCATTTTTGGATGTTTTCAGCCGGAGGAGTTCTTTCACTGTGGGCTGGAAAGGAAGTTGTCCAAACCCTCGTTTCTTACAAGGCTATGGCTGCTGATCAACGTGCATTGGCTTCGATCGAAATCAACATGAACGACATTCCAGAGGGACAAACGAAGACTTTCGAATGGCGTGGAAAGCCAGTGTTCGTCAAGCATCGTACCAAGGCTGAGATTGCCAAGGAGAAGGCTGTCCCAGTTGCTGATCTCCGTCACCCACAGCACGACGACGAGCGTGTGCAAAAAGATGAATGGTCTGTTGTAATTGGAGTGTGCACTCATCTTGGATGTGTCCCAATTGGTATGATTTTTATACTAGTACAACATGTTAATAATTATCACATTTTTCAGCTAACGCTGGAGATTTCGGAGGATATTATTGCCCATGCCACGGTTCTCACTACGATGCTTCTGGACGTATTAGAAAGGTGAATATTTCAATTTAAAAAGTTATGAGAAGAATCGAAATTCGTAAATGAAGAAAGAACCATCCTTGCTCTGCGAGTCGTATGACGAATTGCTGGATTAAAAACTGAAAAGGAATTCAACATCGGGTTGATTTTTTTTTTCATTTTTAAGAAAGCATGATAATCGTTAACGACGATGAACAGCTATGGCCTCTGATACTGATAAAAATATAGATTTGATAGAATTCTTAACTAAAATTTTAACAACCTCGATATTTTTTCAGGGACCAGCTCCATTGAACCTCCACGTTCCAGCATACTCATTCAAGGATACCACCATCGTCATTGGATCGAGCTAAATATTTTTTGTTTGAAAACCCCCCAGTCTGAAAACTCGCCTCCCAATCGAATGTGCGTTTTCCTGTGAAAGTAGTGGTTCCCTTCTTTCTACGTCGTATTCTTGGCAGATAAAGTTTCTTTATTTAGTTGTTCTTTTTGTTTCTCTGTCCCCTCTTTTTCCTCTTCCTTTTTTATCTATTTTCTAGGATTCTAATGCACTCCTGTTCGAAGCTTACTGTTCATTTCAGAATGAATAAACGGTAAATTTTCTAGAAGGGCGGGGCATAATGAGAATAAACAACTCTTTGGCAAACATACACATGGCATAGTCTGCGTCTCATCACACTTTCTCAATCAATGTCCTCGAAAAAACGGCACTTGATCCAGTGTTGGGGCAGACGGTAACATCTCTAGTTTCTCTCCGTCTTCTCCACTTTTGGTACTATCTCTCATACTACTATAATAAGTTTTCGTTATCAAAAAGAACATGACCGAGAGTCGTGTGTCTCGTTTCTCTCTTCTCTTTCATCCTTTTGTTGTTATTTTTGTCGTTTCTTACACCAAATCGATCGCTTACAGGTATTTTTAAAATGCCTGCGATTCCGGCTCAACTCAATTTGTCAGCTTTCAAATTCCCATTGGGATTCATCAGAGTCATTGAATTCGTAAGAGATTCCTTATTTTTTCATATTGATTTCCTAATATTTCAACAGATTTTCATCATAATTGCAATCGCAGCAGTCAACAGTTGGGGATTCACTATGGAATACAACTGTAAAGGAGAGGCTAATCAGACGATCCTTTCAACTCAATCAGTTTATACTTTCTCGTAAGTTTCTTATATTCTAGGAGATTAAAAGGGGGAGATTTCTATGCCCTCGATTGCTAAATCGGTTTTCGCCCGCGTGGCTCAGTCGGTAGTGGCGCTTTACCCATAGCAGAGCGCCCACAGGTTCGAGTCCGCCTCGACGAAATTACTCCAAAACTTTTTTGTAATGTTCAAAACGAATATTTCAGACTATCGAAAGTGAAGCTAACTGGATGTGATAGCAAAACCCACACCTTCTGGGATGGCGATGACAGTGCCGGTGGCAGTGCCGGATTCTTCTATTTCGTCAATGTCACTGCTCTGATCTACGTCATCTTCATCTGCTTTGTCTATGTCATCTTCTGGGGAATCTACCAAACCGAGAAACGTATTCCACTCATTGATCTTGGTGCCACTGCTCTCTTCTTCGTCCTATTTTTCTTCTGTAGCTCAATTTGGTGGGCTGGAGCGAACACAATCGGAAGTGCGACTTCTGATGATCATTTGAAAGAATTGTTCGGGAAAGGAGAGTGGGCCACACAGAGTGCGACTTTTTCGAATAGAGATGTTAATAATGGAAAACTCGCAATCTCAGTTGTAAGTCCCTTTTATAATATCAAATTTCACACCAATTTGTATATACTTTTCAGCTAGCCAACTGGGTATGCGTCCTTTGTTTTGCATTCAACGCGTGGTTCATTTGGAAAGAAGTCGTTCCTCGTGATTCTTCCCATCCAACTGATATTGCCTAAACTCTCTCCTGATGATTACTCATAACCATTGTTTACTTTTCTCCTCCCCATCTAACGGGCGTTATTCCATATTTTGTGCCTAACTCTTTGAATCACTTTTCAATGCATAGAAAATCACTTATAAATGTACTAATGAAAATTCAAAATAAAACAAAATCAACGAGACAGTGCAAATCGGCAAGAAACAATTCGGGAAAAAGGGTGGAAAGCGTGCGCACTTTACAAAAATTTCGCGGTTGCAAATTGCTTTTCGTTGCGAGAATTTTAGTTAGATACAGTAACCTCTAGCAATTTGCAACCCTTGCGCGCAATTTTTGCCATTTGCGCACGCTTTCCACCCTTATTCCCGATTTTCATGGTCTCAAATCAACAAATTTAATATAATGGGAATTGATCATTGATTTGAAGAGCCCATTCCTCATAACCTCCAATAATGTCCCGAAAACGAATCGACGCGATCTTTTCTCTCAATAGAAGCACTGCTCTCTGAGAGTCGTTTCCTCGATGACAGATCACAAAAACATCGGAAGTTTCAGAATTAATACCAAGACGGGAGGATAGTTTCTCAGCTGGAAGAGATCTGCATTCATTCAGAGTGATGTCTAAAAAAAGCACAATTTCTTTAGGAGGAACAATGGAAACATACTGATGGCTTCCGGCAGGTGTGCAATCTCAAATTCTACTGGGGGCCGTGTATCTAGCAGAAACTGCTTTTGAGCTCCTCTAATATCTCGATATTCTTTCACATTGACACGATCACATTGTTCGAGTAATTTCAGATTTTCAATTTTATCATGAGCACCAGCGCCGCAGAAAAGAACATAGTCAATTGGAGCGGTTATCGTTGGATTATCTCCGCAGACTGCACATTTTGGATCTCGCTTTCTCAATTTGATGGTTCTTGATTTTCCTTCTCGTCCATCGAACAGCAGCAGTTTACCCGCGAGAGTTGCTGAAAAAGTACTTTCATTGAATATCCGAAATTTTCTCAACCCACTTGAAACTTTCGCTGCAATCTTCATAACTTCTAATGCTTGCATACTTCCAATCGTTCCCACAATGGGACCAAGAACTCCTCCCTCGTTACAATTTGTCACAGAACTCGGATCAGGTGGAGAAGGGAATAAGCATCGATAACAAGGACAGTCGGGTCCATAATGATATACAGAAATTTGACCGTCCCATCGCAGAGCGCTTCCGCTGACCAATGGAATATTCAAAAGAACACAAGCATCATTAATCAGGTATCTTGTTGCCACGTTATCAGTACAATCACAGACAATATCGTAGTTTTCGAAGATTTTCAAGGCGTTCGAACTATCCAACGAAGTATTGTGGACTACGGTGTTGACATCGCTGTTTTGCCTGAAGACGCACATCAAATTACAAAAAATAGGATTATATCACATACAATTTAATGTTTTCCGCCAATCCTTGTGCTTTTGATTGTCCAACTTGAGTTTCTTTGTAAGCCACTTGTCTATGAAGATTGTCCAGAGAAATCTGAAAACCAAAGTCTCTTCACAATTTGGAAAAAGAATCTCACATGATCGTAGTCAATTATTCCCAGAGTTCCAACACCGGCTGCTCCAAGATACGTGGCAACTGGACATCCGAGTCCACCGGCTCCAACAATCAGAACTCGAGTGTTTTTCAGGTTTTTCTGTCCTGAAAAAATCAACTCGGGTTAATGTAAATCTCTGATTCTTCTCACCAGAAACTCCGAAATCATCAACTAAGAGTTGTCTGCTATATCTTCCTGCATCTTTCTTGCTGATTCCCGCAACCCAATCGTTATCACTCATTTTTTTTCAGCAGGAAAATGCGAAAAGGTTTTTTTTCGCAAAAAATAGGGTTGTCCGCAAACGCGCTCTGTCGCGAATCGCCGCAGCCCTTCGCTTTTTTTCCGATTTTTCAACTGATTATTTCCGTTTTTTCGATCGATAAACTGATAAAGCCATCTAAAATAAGTTTATTAAGTTTAAAAATAATTTAATGAGTTTTTTTCTGTCTCTGAGTGACCACATATTCTGGCAAGATGCTCTCCAAGCGCCATCCCAATTCTTATCGATTTCCTTCAATTTTAAGCCATGTCTTTTGAGGAAACCCCTTTAAATTTTGTTTTAATTTCAGATGCTGCCTCAATTGAGCCGTCTTCAAACGTCGGCCAACCTGCGGTCGCTGGGTTTTAGACGATTCGCCTCTTCTCATTCACACTCCGATGCCAAAATTGAGAGAAAGCCAGATAACTACAGGTATCGTGTGGAATTATTATTTTTAGGTATTTAAAATCGGATTTTTCTTTTTTCAGACCAGGAACCGATTCTTACGCTTATGAAAACCCATGGCCAAAGCTGAATGGTGGTCGTTTGGATTGGTTGTTTGGAGACGGATGGAGAAGACCGCTTGCCAAGGATCAAGGAGCCAAAATGGTTAGATTATTGATTTTACTGACTGAATCAGTTTTATTTTCCAGAGAAGAGAATGGATTTGGTTCTCGCAAGTGGCACATGATGAACACAAAGATTGGGCTCGCTTCCATCAAGCCGCGTTCCTCCTTTTCACCGTTCTCACCACCTGGTTCACTTGCTGGATTATGTTTGCTCGTCCAGATTGGTGAGAAATCATTCTCGATATCTTCGATAATACTATTGAATTCTTCCAGGCCAATGGGAAGAGAGTGGGCGTTGAGAGAGGCTCATTTGGAGATCGCCAGACGAGAGAAGGCCGGACTTCCACTCATCAGTCCCGACCTTATCCCAAGGTATTCATTTTTTGGTTCGCTCTGATTCTAATTACCATTTATTACAGAGACCGCGTTGCCGCCACTCTCCCATCCGACGAGGAGCTCCGCGATTTCGATGTGCTCATTTAAAAATACTGCCGTTTTCGTTTTCTATTCTCAATTTTTGTGTGTATTTTCATCTTCCTTTTTGGTTAGCTTAGCGATTGGCAGTTGTCCGTTTCGATTTTATTGTTTTCATGATTAAAATAGAATGATTCGAATGTTTTTTACTAGTTCACCGATAACAGGATATAACGGATTTAGAGAGGACATATTGTCGGATTTTTTAAAGTGAGACTCGGTGTTTGCAGACTTTACAGTATCGCAAGCCAAATTTGGCTTGGTGAACTGAAAAGTCCGCAAACACCGAGTCTCACTTTAAAAAATCCGACAATATAAGATACAAATTAATTATCATTTAGTGCCAAGGTTTCCGAGATTGACTTGATGGGCGACTATTCACCTTTTTAGACTTTTCCGCTCGTTCATCGCAAGTAACTGATTTGAGACGAGAAGCAGATGTACTTCTCCAGAGACGGCCACCGTATACACTATTCTTTTTTTGTTCATAGATCTCTTTGAGTTTGACAAAGTCGATGGAAGGTTCCACGAGACATGGATATTGCTCTTTGAATTGAGCAACATCTGAAAATCAGAAACTAAAAGAATAAAAATAAGAAAATTTCGAAACTCACTTCCTTTCAATAATACAGTTTTGAATCCTCGCTGGAAGAGGACCTTCGCAACACGATCCGCTTCTCTTCCATATATCACAAGAAGATGTCCTTCCACTTTTGCTTGTGCAAGAATCGGAGTTTCGTAGATAAGACGAGCAAGCATAATTCTATCATAGTGATATGCATTGGCTATATGGGATTTGAGGTAAACGTCATGATCATTGACATCAACAAGACAGAAACTCTCTGGACATCCATTCGTTTGCTCCGCTTGAGCAATGAGCCAGCCAACCTGAATGAATAAAAAAGCTTCGAATAGACTCAGTCAAGTAAACAAACTGACTAATTTATCAATGTCTATGGCAGTGTAGGGATCAGCAGCTAAAAGCATTGAATAGGAGGATAATTAGGAATAGAAGACGTCGTGGGAAAAAGAGGGGAGAATCCAGAAAATACTATGAAAGTGTTGGAGATGTCAGAGTAAGAAGCCAGGTAATGCGGAAAGGGGGCTCACGGAGCAGTACTCGAAGGCAGGTGGCGGGACGGAGAATATATATGTACGCGCGGAATGAATGTGTACTTGAGATGGCTGCATTTGAATAACTTGGTTGTCAAGGAAACCGAATAGCGGTGAGACGAGGAGGAGGAAAGAGAGATGAGATTAGAGAAATGATAAGGAGATGGAGGTATTCTAGAAGAAGAGGGAACATGAATAACAATTATGGAAGATACATTTTTGGGGAATTGGAAATAGTTGTATTTTCGTAATCCAGATATTAGTATGAGTTGGGACCTAATTCTTTGACGGAATTGAAAATGGATAAAGTTTGAACTCTGAACATTATGGGATTCGAGAAAACCAGTAGCATTGCGAAGAGTCAAAATTTTCCAAACTATAACCTCGTGAAATTATGATGTTATCCAGATCGGAAAAAATATATCTTTCGGGACCTAAAAGTTTGAGTTGACCGAGCTTGCCAAACAGAAACGAAAATTACAGTAAGCCCAGGATTACAGTCATTCTTTGTATTTACTCAAATAAAAAAAAAAATCGTCTCAATTTCAGTATTTACGAAAATAACAATATATTTGCATAAAACTCGATTTTCAAATCCCGAACTTACATTTTTTTTTACCTATTTCAAAAAATGTAGAATTTTCGCTGATTCGAATGAGCCTGATATCATTGCTCAAAACGCTATAGAAACAATTTTATGAACAAATTTTCACATTGTCGCGCTCGTCGCTGCCGACACATAAGCTGCTGTCGCGCTCGCCGCTGCTGACAAAAAATTGGCTAAATGTGTTTCATAGCGTTTTGAGCAGCGATATTGGGTGCTTTCGAATCAGCGAAAAATTCTACATTTTTTGGTTAGAAAAAATGTGGTTCGCGATTTGAAATTCGATTTTTTCGAGTTTTAAAGATTTTTATGAAGAAAATTATTATTTTTGGAAATACTGGAATCGGGATTATCTTTTGAGAAAATAAATAAAAATTGGCAGTAATCCTACTTGAAGCGAAAGTATTACGGTAAGTGCGTCATCAATAGTTATGTATCTATTTGAGTTTTCAATTTTTCCGGAGGATGAAGCTGATTGACAAAAACGCTCTAAAAGGGCCCCCTGGAATACTTCGATGGCCTTCTTCTTGAAATAAACTAAACAAACTAGAAATTCCGCGTGACCCTTCGAACGTGTTCACCTCGATTCCACATGTGCCTTCGTGGCAGAATGCAACTGACAACTTTTCGGAGACCTCTTCGCCTTCTTGATTTTGAAATCATCTGAAAATGTGTCTGTAAGTTTGACCCCAAAAACTTCGCCCCACTCAATACTCTTCTCTTTCAGAACCCATCTGCTTTTGGGACTTTTCATTTTTCTCTCTGCGAACTGTGAAGTCGTCAACGTAACTGCTGAAAACCATGACAACCTTATGCAGAATAGTCGTCTCAGTTTCGTTTCATTCACAGCTTCCTGGTGTCCGCATTCCCAAAATCTTCTGACTACGTTCACTGAAGCAGCAATTGAATACAAATCAAAGTATCCGGATAGGAAGACGATATGGGGTAATGTGGATTGCGATGTGCAGGAATCGCTCCAAGAGATGTATGGAATCAACAAATATCCGACGATGAAAGTGGTAGTGTTCGGAGTTATGATGATGGAATATCGAGGATCTCGTCAACCTCAAGCATTGATCGAATTTGTGGAGAAGATGGAGAATACTACGAATTTTGTGGAGAAGTACGAAGCGGAAAGTTTGACTCAATGGCAGAGCTTTGTAAAGGAGAATAAGCCAACTCTGATCGTCTGGTTTCCACGAGATTCTGCTCCATTCGATTTGATGATAAAGTCGATTGCAACGATCTACGAGAGACTGATAGTAGTTGTTCCAACGGTTTCAAACAAATTGGAACATGAAGAACATAAATTCTTGTTTTCCCTGGATGGTGAACATGTTGAAGAATACAAAGGATCGGTGACAAACTTCAGAGAAATTATTAAATGGGTTCGGGAGAGAGCTGTGGATATGGTTAGAGAGTTGACATTTGAGAATATGGAGGAAATGGTTGAAATTGGAAAACCAATGCTCATTTTGTTCCGAAAGAAAGGTGATGTGGAGACTGAGGCGAAGTTCTTGAAGGCTGTAAGTTATCCTCATTCACAGAAACCTCGATTGTCAGTTTCAAAACTGAAAATTTTTCGAATATGCCCGTGAACTCCAAAATTTCATTATTTTTGCACTGATTTAGTTAGTTGTCAACTTTTGGCATAGATTTCGGACGCAGTGAATTTTTATACATAAATTGGGTTCCTAAACATTTTAGATATTCTCAGCTATCGATACATATAGGCCGAGTGAGGACTGAGAAAAGTTGGATTTTAAAGATAAAAATAGTCTGAAAACTGTGCCAAACGTAACCAAAATCAGTGCAAAACTCATGTTATTTTGAAGTTCACGGACATATTCGAAATTTTTTCAGTTCTTTAAACTATCCATCGAGGATGATGTGTCATTTAAATTCTAATCTAATATTAATTGATGATTCTAGGTTAAAAGAGAGATGGGTACCTATTATCTCACCAAAGTCAACGCTTATTTCGCCGATGGAGAGATTCTGAAGAATGTACTAATCCATTTCAACAGAGATCCGAATGATCTTCCTTTTCTTCTCATTGATCAACTTATTCATGCATATCCATCCGAATGGAAAGGCGACGAGATTTTCGAGAGCGGAAATATCCGAATGGTTGGATGAGGTTTTTAGTTCAACGATTGAATTTGATAGTTTTCAGTTTGTGCAGGAGTTGCTGAATGAATCTCATCACCGGAGACTTCACGCAAAAGTCGATGAACTTCTTCGTAAGATTTTGACCGAGACGGAGAGAATCGAAAGAGAAGCAGAAGAGGAGAAGACGTCTACAGAAACCCCACAAATTCTAGCAAAACAAGACAGTGTATTCAAACAGCTGAAACCAGCGAAACTACGATATTCATTTGCAAAAGAGGAATTGTGAAGAAGATCTAGTTTTGATTATCTTTTGTTTCGACAAAAAAGAAATTGATTTCCTGTCTGTTGATCGCATCTTCTTGTATCTGCTTTTTCTCTTTAAACTTTTTTTTAGAAAACACAATGGTGCATTAAAAATTCTTCATTTTTACAAAAATTAAATAAATATTGATTTGATTTCCGAAAGCGATCCCATTCACAATCAAATATGTCTTTAGTACACTACACACATTTTTCGAACAAGAAAAGACAAGAAAGAAGCATCTCCCAAGAACAAAAAGAGAAATCTCATTCAATAAATAGTTATTCAAATAAATTAAAACACTCGATCGTAACAAGAAATAACGCTAGTGGAAACATTACCGGCACATTATGGGGGCCCTTTTTCAACGACTTAGCTTTGCGACTGTTGTGGAGGTGGTGGATATGATGCGTATTGCGGGAATGGAGGCGGCTGGAAGGAGGTAGATCCTGTAGAAGAAGGTGATGCCGGTGGAGCAGCCAACTGCGTAATTCCGATCGAGCTCAAGGATGGCATCGGGAAGTTGAGTGGAGCTGGAGGTGGAATAGCTGAAGTTTTCTCTTTAATGAGCTAGAATACAAAAAAGTGAACTAACGATTTACGTAAGACGTAGGTGGGGATGGAGCAGATGTCGCAGAGAACATTGGTGGTACGGCTGACGGAACTTCTGGAGCTTTGTAACCATATGCATTCTGTTGGGGTGCGAAGGATGGTGGAGAGTAGTATGGAGCAGAAAGTTATATTTTTCACTAGCAAATACGCTCAAATCTACCTTGATATCCAGTGGCATTTGGTGCCGACGAAGCTGATGGCGGATAGTAAGAGGACGGAACCGGTGGTTGATACGCTTGATAAGAAGTAGGTGCATTGACTGGCGGTTGATATTGTTGCTGTTGGGCTGGGGCTTGTTGAGCTTGATGTTGATAATAGTCTGCTGCCGGCTTCGCTTGTTCCACATAAGCCTGTGGATACGATTGAACTGGGGTTGGAGCAGAGACCGGAGCTGGAGGGGGAGAATGATCGTGCGAATGACCGTGTCCTCCATTTTCATGAGAGTGCCCGTGTCCGCCATTTTCATGAGAGTGCCCGTGACCACTATCGTCGTGGGAGTGTCCATGACCACCTTCAGCGTGCGAATGTCCAAGACCTCCATCAGCATGAGAGTGTCCATGACTTTCCGAATGTGGTGGCTGCTGAACTACCGGTGTTGGAGCATACGACGTTGGCGGTTGTGGCAAGAAAGCCGGCTGTGGCGGAGGTGGAAGGTTTTGAATCAAGGTAGCAGGTGCTGGTGGAAATGGGACAGAAGACGAGAACTGAGACGGATCGGGGAAGTTAGCGGCTGCTGGTGGCTTGTTGACCTAGAAAAGATTCGATTAGAATTTGGGTATGAAAAATGATTCTAACCTTATCAACCAACGGATTTCCGACTGGAATTCTTGCTTGACTAGCAGAAGCTGGAAGCTGCGGGACGTTTTTGGAGCGGTCAACGGAAACTGGGATACGGTGAAGATAACCATAGCCAATATCACATCCAAGACATCCTTCACCACCCCATGCAGAGTTTGGCGTAAGCGAAACCTGAAAAGTGGAAATATATATTTATGAAAATGGGACATTTCGAACATACCTCTCTAACTACGTCTGTGTCTACATTGTAGACGTACAATTTCAACGGTTTTCCTTCATTCGCCTGCACGAGAGCAATCAAATCGTCAGCCTGATGAAGAACACTTTCTGCGCCAAGAATATAGTCGGTGTCAGCGATCAATCCAGCGAGAGAGGCTGGCGAGTTTGGCTGCACGGAAATTATGTGCCACACGTGCTGACTAGCACCGTCGAACGAGCAGAAACGGATAGAAACTCCCAGAAGTCCTTGTCCACCCCAGTTTTGAGATGGAATTATACTGGTTTGCCGAACGGATTGGGATTTGCTGAAGAGAAATTATTCCGAAAAAAATAATTATGAAAAATAAATTTAAGAACTAACCTATTGTAAACAGTTATTTCAAGTGGCTTCTCGATATGCTGTTTCAACACTTCTTTCATCGTATCGTTGTCCTTATCCAAACGAATGTTGCCAATTGAGACGATGAAGTCGAAAAATGGTTCCAACCCAGCAACGGCTCCTGGAGAGTTTTCTTGGACCTGAAAAGCAAAACTGAAAGCTTGTCTGATATATTTGCTTACTCGAAGAACATGGTATCCTTCAGTCCCACCGCCAGGAATCGGTACACTTTCACTGCTTCCCATCTTTGAGGAGTACTGAAATTCTTTTGCTCAATTGAGAGATATGGGAAGGAAGGATGAAGGCAGAATTAGCCTAGGAGTTGATCGAGGTGTATATCAGTCTTAATATAAATATTGTTCACTGATTGAAGCAAAGAAACAGATCAAAACCACTGAAAACCGCAAAATTATGGGGGTTTAGCCACGTGTAGGCGTACCTGCATCGGTGTTTTGTACGCAAACACCACGACGGCGAAATGCAGACGCAGTAGTAAATTTAAAAAACAGATTTTTACTTTTTTTTCAAGGATTATTTTTTACAGCAGTTTTCATGTTCTTTTTGTGTGTTTTCTGTAAGAATAATCAATTTCAAGTCAATAATCAAGCGGGTGATATAATTTCAGTGGTTTCCTTTTTGCTATTCTGCACTTGATATCCCGTTTGTGGCATTTTGTCATGGAATATTGATTCCAGATCTAGATCAGAGTTTTAAATTTTAGAAACCGTATTTTTCTGATTTTATAGTAGTTTATCGGTGCTCCAGTTCAGTTCTTTGTTTTTTTAATACTTTAATCAGAGCTCTGCGATGAAAATACTCAATCTGCTTCGTTCCTTTCTCTTTTTTTTAATAATTGAAGAAATTCCTCTTTTTTCAATAGAGTTTGTCTTTTCTGTATCATTTTATATCTATTTTGAATCGATAGATCGAGTCGAAAAGGGAGAAACCGGGCACAGCTGCATTGCTGTCTCACCCAGTATACGAAGCAGCCGCTTATGGATGTCGGCGTCTCATGCTTTCCTACACTGTTTCCTCTATCTCTCCCCGTCCACTCTCATACACACTCCCGCTCTGTTGTCCTGTTTCTTCGCTCGTCACCGCGCCGAACAGCGAGTCTCTAGATACTATTTCTTCCACCTTCTCGTTTCTCTCTTCAGAAATTCTATCGATTCGTTTAACAGAAGTACTAATCAAGCCATTCTGAATTTCAGAAACTGGGAAATATGCTCCGTAGAAAGAAGTCCTCGTCTGGAAGGACTGGACGCAGGAGGAGAGGAGGTATAGTGTTGAACCAGGGCGATCTACAGTAACCCGAATTGTTTCAGAGTCCAATTCGTCGGCTCGGGATGGAGACGAAGTGCAGCCGCCACCAGAATTTTCCGAATATGACTACGAAAAATTGAGCCCATTCTTGCTGAAGTCTCTGCGGGGAACAAACTATCCATTTTTGTCTACCGGATATGTAAGTTGGCTCAAAAGCAACGTTTCCGAATAATTTGATTTCAGATTCATCTCGTGCATGAGCTTGAAAATATGTTCGCAACGAATAACTTCACGCTAGGCTACATGGCTGGAGAGATTCAATTCATGAACGAGGGTTATTATCCGACACCAAAGTTGAGTGAGCGAATGATGCCTTCTTTTGATACGCAAGAACATGGAGCACAATCTTCTGATGACGAGAGTAAAAAAGCACCATCTGTAAAAGCATCGGCTGTTCCAATTGAAGAAGAAGCGGATGCCAAGTGAGTCATTTCCAATTTTATTTTAGAGAGTAAAGAATTCTTTCAGAATTTGCTTGCTTCCCGAAGAAGGCGAAGACGATGACTTCGATGAGTATCCAGCTTTTCATGTGGGAACCCGTTTCTGGACTTGGTGCCGTAAAAATTTCATGGGAAAAATTGACACAGATTTTCTCGAAGATTTCAAAAAGCACATTCTCGATGAATATGGCGAAGAGCGGCTCAATCAATTTCTTGTTAACGAACCATGGAAATATCGAAAACGAGCAGCATCCAGGAGAAAGTCTTTGAATAACTCGCATAGCAAAAAGAAGGTTTCCATTTCGAATGATCTTACAACTCCATCGACATCAAATGGAGTAAAAAACGGAGCTCGCAAAGGGTATGTCGACCGGAAAAATTGAAAAGTGACGATGTTATATTCAGATCACTTTCTGGTTATCGCATTCCAAACCGGCGAACTTCGGATCGAGAGAAAGATCTTGCGAACAACAACAAAATCATGCCAATAATTGATTCAATGGTTCATTCAGCATGTAAAGAGTTCAAAGATGGTAGAAGTGCGCCAGAGACACCTGCAAGACGTGGTAGATCAAGAATGACAAGTCCTGAGTTTACAAGAGAACGCAAAAGTGAGAGATAAATAGTGTCTTGGAAAATAGGACCGAAGTAATATTTTTTTCAGTTGCAAAAATGGAAATCGACTCTGATTCTGATGAAATTGAAATGCCGAATGGTAGATCACAAGCTGGGCCTTCCTCTCGATGTAAGTAATTTTCCCTTTAAAGGTTGCTTTAAACTATTTATTTTTAGTACAATCTCCAAGACAACTGAAGCAGGAAAAAATTGAAGCTGAAGATGATGAATATGAACGAATGGGGAACGGAACCTCTCATAAAAACGGAATGAATGGACATTCTAAAGGACCAAGATCACCTAAACGAAAGAACGGGGACATCAGAAATTACTTCAGTTCGGTCCCAAAAAACTCGGCTCCAAGTACGAACGGTGCGCGAGATAATGGAGAAAATGGGTACGGCGATTTCGACCCGTCATCTGACATCGAAGATTTTGATAAGAGAGCAATCGGATCGAAGATTGTCGCCAAACTGATTGCTGGAGGAATTCTACAAGAATCGAGTGCGCAAATCTTTGATCAAATGTCTCGTGAAGATGGTGAAGAGGGTCCTTCGACTGTTTCATTGCCAGTTGAAATGAGTGAGGAAGGAAAAGATGATGCTGAAGATCAAGAAGTTGGAGAGTTAGCCGAAGAGCTTCACAGTTTGCAAATGAACTTGAAAGAGGAAATGAATACTGAAAAAGCTTTGATGATGTTAACATGGAGACGCGCCAAAGCTCATTTTGCGTTCTTCCACACATTTGATGAGCTGAAACGTGGCGACTATGATGTGAGCTTAGCACAATTTTTTTATCCATTTTTTAAAACATTTAAATTTCAGCTATTCAAAATCGGAATCAATATGTACCGAGATTTTCCAAACCGCAAACTTCCCGGAATATCTGAATCTATGCTACTGAAAGTTGGTATCAAAAAACGCAATCGTCTCGCTCGCTTGCACTATGGAAAAATCTATCGCCGTCATCCAAAGTTTAGATGGCATCGGGCATATGTTCCAACATCTAATCGCTTGAGTTAATTTATTTATCCAGATCTCATCCATCAAATCATTTTTTTCTAATTTTTACCATAAGTTTTTCCTGTTTAATTTCAAAGATCTCTCTATTAATCTTTTTTTCTAATTACTATGTTTAATTTGCTTGTATTTATTTGAGACCGGGTTGTTTTCTTCTTATTGGTCTTTTCTCCCACTTACAGATCCCCCACTTAAGCGCACCTAATTACGAGCATCCACCAGTATCATAGACATACCTCTTATTTCGTTCTCCCATGTTTTCTGCCTCAAACGAGAATTCAAAAATTGAGCATATTTAAGTTTTAATATATCGTTCGAATAACAATTATTAATAAATGTTTTCTTCTTAATAAATATCAGTCCGTGTTCGCTGCTTCTGCTCAGAGTTTCTGGTTTCTGCCAATGTATACGTATTGACGTGGCAGTGCCTTTTTATTTACGCCTTACCAGTAGGCGGACGTCGTCTCGTCTGCGTCTCAAACAAATTCAATATCAACGCTTCAGGCAGCAGAAAAATACATATATATTTACATATAGACATAATTTCTCCTTTTCGATCAATGTAATGGATGGAGCAGGAACGGGTGGAGACAACAGCAATGTTGTCAGGCAGGTGAGAATATTTTCAGACTTTCATGGAGTCTGAAAATGAATTAATTTAAAAAAAAGAAGGGTAATTTCAGGGCTTTATATGTCCGTTTTGTATGGAGGATTTCGGAGAATACGAACGATTAATTGCACATGTTGAAGATGATCATCCAGAAGAGGATAGCAGCGATCTCGCTGGAATGTTTGTATCCAATGTCAAAGGATTCTTCGATAAAGCTAAACGTGGAATTCAAAAGTTGGATGCGAAAAAGAGCATCGCTGAAATCGCTAGCGTTAGTATTATAACTCATGCCCAATTTCAATTTTCTCGTTTCAGAACGTAGAGTCCGAATTGGCAGAAACGTCTGAGCAGTTAGCTGAACGAGGAGCTCCGCTGCCACGAATTCCGAAACCGTTGCCTCCAGATGAGATCTCACCTGGAACAATTCGATCGAAAACGAGAGAATTCATGTCAACACGAGAGTTGAATATAAATGAAGTGGCTGTTAGGACGAATATGTTGATTATCAGATTGGATAGGCTGATTAATGGAGGACCGAAAGACAAGGATCCCGTTAAGAGAAAAGGTTTTTGATTTTTACAAATCAGCATCCTCGTTTGTCAGTTTCAAAAGCTGAAAAGGTTCATTATTTTGCACTGGTTTTGGTCAGGTATCAACTTTTTGCACAGGTTTCCGGCGCAGTGATTTTTATTCAAAAATCGGATTCCTACAATTTTAAAAGAAGATTCTCAGATATCGAATCATATAGAAAACTTTTATTCGGTCCGAGTAAGGACTGAGAAAAATAGGATTTTGAAAAAAGAACTGGCTTTTTTTCACTGCTAATAACAGCGCTCAAAAAAATTAAACTTTTCTCAGTCCTTAATCGGCCCAAATAAACGTTTTCTATAGGATTCGATAGATGAGAATCTCTTCAAAAATTTGGGGGAATCCGATTTTTGAATGAAAAGTCACTGCGCAAGGAAACTGTGCCAAAAGTTGATACCTGACCAAACCAGTGCAAAAATAATGAAATTTTGGAGCTTAGGGCATATTCGAAATTTTTCACTTTTTGAAACTGACAATCGGGAGTGTGCGGAGTGGAAATTTTCGGAACTTCGGAATGTCGGAAAATTCCCAATTTTATATTTTCGGAAGTTCAGAGTATCGGAATTTTCCGTGTTTCAAATAGTCGGAATTTTCGGAATTTCGAAAATTGTCATTTTTACAGTATTTTTCGTTAAAAAATCGACTTTTTTTCGGAAAACTCCTTTTGAAAGTTGAAAAGTTTTGGTAAATTGATTGTTTGGAAAAGCGAAATTTATTTGACATAAACATCATAACTTTTTCTTCGTTTTTCTTAAAGATCGGAATTTGATTCCAAAAATAGCCAAAAATTTCGGAATTTTCAAAATTCCGAATTTCGTTCCGCACACTCCTGAAAAAAAACTACAGTATCCAAGAATTTCTTTTTTAGAATTCGAACGTGAAATTGTCCCTTGGCTCGACGACGCTGAAGCTCAAGTGTGTCCACTTTGTGCAGCTCGTTTCGGTCTCACTCGACGACGACATCATTGTAGACTTTGTGGAAAAGTCCTTTGTCATGCTTGTAGTAAATTCCTCTCTTTTGATACTGCTAGTAAGTAGATCTGTGAATTTCTAATAAAATTGTCATAGTATTTCAGGATCACTTACAAGTTCCTCTAATCCACTGGGAGATGCTCTCATTGGTATTGATGACAAGCCATCGGAAGAACCGGAAACATCAAATAGTGACGAGAATAATCGACGAAGGTCATTCTTTTACTTCCAACAGAAAATGGATAAAATGAAAAAAGCGATGGCTGGAGCTGTACAAAAAGTTCATTCAGCTGCTGCTGGAGAGGAAATTATAGCTGGCGCATTGAATGAACAGGAAATGTCAGATCATATGAGAGTTTGCAATTTGTGCCTTCGAGATTTGCATTTCCGTGAAAGTCAGATGGAGAAGAGAGATCCACCAGCCTACGTACTACAGTACGAATTCATGAAGGAGATGATAGAAGAAGTGAAGAATCTCGTTCCAACTTATGTTAGAGTAGTTGTCAGCTTGAAGTGAGTTTTTTTTCAGCTAACAAAAAGACAAAATTAAGTTGTTTTCAGCAATGGTGAATCGGTGTACACTCATCAACACGGAGAAGAGTTACGATCCAAGTGTCTGGAAATCCAAAAGAATATCGACATTTTGAGTAAACGAATAGCTGAAGGAGCAGATAACAAACCGAACGCTGTCACAGAGCAAAAAATGAGAAAAAACATTCGTCTATTCGCAGTTCAATCTCTTCAAGGATTGATTGGACAAATGGAGTCACTTCCAACGGCTGAAGAATGTGCGAGTCGGATAGTGAGAAGAAAGGAAAAAAGAGTAAAAGACTTTGCGAGGGTGAACAGAACAATGATGAAAATGTCAAATTCAATGCCACAACTCATTGCACATTCTCAATTGAATAGTACCAGTAGTGTTTCTTCATTGGGAGGACCTCCATCTCTAGATGATGGATGGACTGCTGAAGATAATGATCTGTGAGTACACTATTTGAAAAAATATAACAAATAATTAGGCCAGTTAATAGTTCCTAGTGTAAAGAACATAGGGCCTTCGCGAGCCGTCGATTCTCTCTACTTTAAATTTGAATTTTTTGTCATTCTTTTCATCAAAATGTAGAACTCGATGAGGCCTAAAAAATGGTAGTAAAATCACGAAGAAATCTCCGATTTTGACTAGAAAAAACTGAGACAGGCATTTTTGGTAGCTTCAGTACCATTTCATAGGTCTCATCGAGTTCTACATTTTGGTGTAAAGAATGGCCAAAAAATTCAAATTTGAAGTAGAGAGCGGCCCGCGAAGGCCCGGACCACATGTATGGCTAAACAACCGTAAAATTCCCTAATTCTTTTTTCAACATCTAAAATTGAGTTCCAGAGTATTCGAACCTTCTACCATCGAAGACGACACAATCCAAACAGACCATCCACTCTATGAACAACGCGAGCAACTCAGAAAATTCCTCTTCCAAGCTTCATCAACTGGAAAAATGGACGAAATGGATATTCTGGAGAGAAATCTCAAAGAAATCGAAGAAGAAATGATGCGTCTCGGACTACCATGTTAATTTTTCTAGTCTTTCTATGTTTTTCCTGTGAAATAGCAACCAAATTGTGATATAATCTAAATTGCCCTTTGAGATTAATTAATTTCCCACCTCTATCCGCATACTTCTGTGATCTTCATTGCCGCTTCTGACTTTTTTCAAAAATATGTATATGTACATGAATTTCACAACAAGATTATCAATGACCTGAGGAGAGAATGAGATCGAAAACTTTGGAAGATTATGTAAAATTAGATTAGTAAAGACCTCCTCTTGATCGCAATATAGAATTCAAGCTTGGTTGTGGTCGTACTGGAATGGCGATTCCGTTCTCGTCGATGAAGACTTCGCTGATGGGTTGACCATAGGTCCAGCGACGAGGAATGACCTGGAATTGAATGTTTTTTGAAAATCTGAATCCATTTCAAAGCGGAGCGGTCACAAATTTCGGCAACTCATTTAGTTCCGGATAACTTTTTTCCGGGGAATAGGGTAAAAATACGGTCAACAGGAAACATGTTCCTTTTTAAAAAAGCTATTGATTGGTTGAAAAACCGTCAAATTTCATCGGAAATTAACAGAGTTACGGCTAATCTTGTCCAAACTTGGCCGGTTTTGGCGGATTCGGCTACAAAGAGCGTACAGAAGGCGTAACTCTGTTCATTTTTTTATGAAATTTGACGGTTTTTAACCAATCGATAGCTTTTTAAACAAGGAACATTTTGTCTGTTGACCGTATTTTTATGCGATCCCCCTGAAAAAAGTTATTCACATTCGAATGAGCTGATCCACATCTTTTTACTTACCGGTCTACCACCAATCGAAGCAATTGGTCGTATGAAACTTTTATCGTCAATTCTGATTCTAGAAATCGAATCCGCTTCGATTCTCGCTTCATCTGGATATCGTCCTCCATCAAACTGTTGTTGTGTTCTCGCTTCTTTTAACTTTCGAAATAATCCCTGCATCGTCAATGAAGAACATTCTGAAATGTCTTGTATTGAGTGTGACCAGAGGGTTGTTGTCAGATTCGATTCACAATTTGACTGATGGGATTGATAATTAAAATGAAAGGAGAAGGGAAGCCATGAGTATTTGAACCGATTTTTCTAATGCATTGATCAGAAGTCAAAAGTGTTCAATGGATCTGTTATTGTTATCATTTTCATCAATTCTGAAGATGTTGAAGAAGAGTTTATGATATAGGAAAACAGGTTTTTGGGTTAATGGCACGTAACATATGATTATAGAACACTCTGATTTTGACAAAAATTATATTAAAGAGGAATTCAAAAAGCTGATCAAGAGCTCTTAAAGTTTTGATTTTTTATTGTTCTACTATCAAAAAATATGCTCCGAAAAGTATAAATGAAGCACCTTCTTGTTAGAACCAAGGTAACAAATTTTGACAACTTATTCAAACATGAATAACTTTTTTCAGGGGGATCGAGTAAAAATACGGTCAACAAATAAACTGTACCTTATTAAAAAAGTTATCGATTGGTAAAAAATCGTCAAACTTCATCAAAATTTAACAGAGTTACGGCCTGTGTCGCTGCACAGTCCTGGTCAGAACGTTATTGAGGAAAGTGAACAAAACATTTGAAAATTATGAGACCGGCCTAGGCCAGTAATAAAATCTACAGTACTAATCAGAGGACTGGAGAATATCTAGCTTTTTCTGGAATATTATCCAAACATTTAGCACATAATTAATACTGTATACATTTCTATTTGACCTCCTTAGCTTCTGAACATCTGATTATCTCTTGTTCTCTTATCAGAGAAAACTAACCTTCAATGAACACCACGACAATAAACAGAACGATGATAGTAAATGATTTCATTGTGTGAAAACTGCAACTAACCACTCCTTCGTCTTCGTCTTCCTTTTAAACGTCGTCTCGGTGAGAGAATCGAAGACACAGACACCCCGATGACGTCGTTGGAGACCGTTCGGAAGAATCTGCTAGTCGTCTTTTGACACTTTGATTTCGGATTCTGTTAGCTGCCTTTAAAAGACCGAGAGGCAAAGACTGAAAATATTAGATGTGTTGGTATGAGTGAATAACAGAAGGGCATCAGATGACCTTTGAAAGATCAACGACGAAGAAGAGAGAATGAAATCAAACTGAAGAAGACGAAAAACAATCGGTCACGACGTCAGAAGACTGAATTTTGTATCCATCAATTGGGTTTCAGAAATGTTTATGGAAACTGTTTTTAGTATTGTAAACAATCTGAAAATGATTCAAAAGTCCTATTACTATTTCAAAAAAATTATTGGGGGAAAATATAGAAAAATATTTTTCTTACTGACTAAAACTTTTTCCCTGCTCCAAACCTATTTATAAGCTCAGCAATGTTTGACCTAATTTTTTCGCGATAAGGGTTAATCTGGAATTTTTCAAAAGTAGTACATATCGATTTTAATTATCAAGAACTATCAAGTTTTTCAAATATTTCGAGAGTTCATTGACCGAAATGAGGTCAAAATGACAATTTTGTTGACTGGATCTCTTATTTTTAAGCATAACTCTTTTACCAGGTGACCGTTTTTTTGCGTAATTTGGGTTACGGTTATTCGCTGTCTTTCATATATATGTCCTGAAAATTTGGGGACATTTGGTCAATTCCTAAAGGAGTTATGGGTCTTCGAAGTAGCAGGGAAGAAATCGGACAAAAAATCAGAACGCCCCGTGAAACCAAAATATGCTTCACGCAGAAATTTCCCACCTTTTTTTTTGGAAATTCCACACTTTGTCATGTCATCTGTCCCTAGAATTGAAGCAAAGAGACTGTGCATAGTCCATAACTGAAAATTAAAAATCCAATTGCCAACAGTTCCACTTTGCACAAAAGTCTTTCTGTGATCAAAAAGCAAGTGAAATCCAAAATGAAATGCACTGTAACGGTATGTAGATTTGGTGAAAACTCGATGAGATGGATCTCTTTCAGATATGCTTCATTTTCATCTTCATATCGTCAGTATCGGGAAGTCTTCAATATGATTATTCGGTGTCAGAAGTTCATGAAATGAAACGAAAGGAATGTTGGGAGCATGGAGGAGTTGGCTACAATCATTATGACGCGAACAATATCGGTATTATATTCAATAAGTAAAGGGTTATTGTCTATTCATAGACATCGCAGAAAAACACTTTATCCTTTTTATTCCAAATCATTCGACATCTACAACATTTGCAGTTTTT
Source organism: Caenorhabditis zanzibari (assembly GCA_963966625.1). NCBI lineage: Eukaryota > Metazoa > Nematoda > Chromadorea > Rhabditida > Rhabditidae > Caenorhabditis > Caenorhabditis zanzibari. The sequence continues at coordinate 10,504,610 of OZ016471.1, forward strand.
TGTTTGATAACTGTCTACTGAACTCAATTTTAAATTTCAAACCGATAAAGTTACAAATCGAGAACACCGAAACAGAAAAAAAAAACTTACAGGGCAATTTTTTCTTGCTATGAAAACCAACAAAACGACGGTATTGAACTTTGGAATGCAATTCAGTTATAACGGCGACGATTTTGTCACCACATCTAACCTAAAGAACGACATTGAAGCTGCTGCACACTATTTGAAATTGGCTACAGTATGATGATCTATCATCAAAAAAATTATATAATGATTTTAGGAACAATTATCATGGTCAAAAAAAACAGGGGCTAAGCAAAAATGTCAACGAGTTCTGGACTACAAATGTCTTCAAGACATCACAATCAACACGGGTCACAGCCTCCAAAAGTTCAATGAAATGAAGTGTGTCGAGTTGAAAAAAGATCTTGTTATCGATGGATTAGGTTAGTTTGAAATTTTACTTTTTGACCAAAACCAATGACAAATTCTCGAGAGCCTCGATCACGAGACATTTTTCAGAGCTCTCTCTCTTTCTCAAAATCAAAAATTTCAGATGTGAACGGACCAAACATCTTTGAAGTATTTCAAAACATCCAGAAAATTCATGGTCGACTAATTATCAGAAACGTTCATACGGAGGGACAACTTTCATTCAAAGAACTCACGGAAGTTGGAGGATACGGAGAGAATAAGAATTTGCCGAATATCCAGATTCATGGAAATGTGATGCGTTCTATTCGATTTCCGAAAATATTCATGGTGGGATCGTTTGCACCTCAAAAGTTTAACTCGTATTTTCATTTCAGAACAAATGCAAGCCGACATTAAAACGGAATTGTGTAAGCGTTGAAGATAACTGGAATATTGACAATCTTGAAGAGCCACTGAGAATACAGTTCAAAAATTCACAAAGAGCAGTTCATAGATCAACTCCGTATGAAGTAATTTCTGCAGAACCAGGATCCGAAATGTGGTTGAAAGAAAAAGAAAGACTTGAGAAAGATCCATCTTTAGTGAAAGCAGAATACAATCCAAAAGTCATGAATTGGACGAAAGACGGATTTGGAGAAGATGGTATTGTATCTGGAATAGTACTTATAAACGATTTAAAGTTTCAGCATCCATCATTCTTGCGGTTCCCGCTTTTCTGATTCTTGCCGGTTTGATTGGATACGTTGTTTGGTTTTTTAAAGTTTATTGGCCAAATTATGAGACTTATGATTTCGAAGCGATCGAAAGAGAAGATGAGAAAGAGGGTCCGAACTTTAGTGAAGACTATTTCAAGGTGGATGGAAACAAGGAGAAAGACCGAGATTCTGGAATGGATGATCTTGGATCCAATTGAATTTATGTACTTTTTTTTCATAATGTCTTTTATTGTCGGTGAAATGAAGCTTTCCTTGTATAGAGTTGACCCAAATGATCCTTGGAAATCTAAGATCACGACTTCATTTTTTTGACGAATTTTCCAAAAAACACTGAAATAGACAGATTAGTAGTGTGAATTCTAGTGAGGAAGAGTGATGAATGGGGTAAAAAAGAAAGACAAGGATTAAGTTATTATTTTTCGAATTGGAGTACGTATTTCAATGATATTTACTGCCTACTCATAGTGAATTTAAAGGCGAAAAGATAAAAGAAAAACGAATTCTTTTCAGAATTCAATGGAGACAAAAAAAAGTGGGAGAGTAAGGAACAATATTTTTGGGATTACCGTAGTAGGAGGCGGAGTTAGAGTTGGAAATATAAGGAGTTTAAAATGAAGCATTATACGAAAAATGCTACCCATCTCATATCCTACCCCGATTCCATCAACACCAACTACTCCAATGACTCTTCCGATTCCTACCGTAACCATTTCCCCTCCGAATGCATCTACACCTGGATTAACTTCTCAAACATTGGCGAATGCATGGAAACTGGGAATCTCTCCGTCACCGGCTTCCAAGTTTATGCTTCCAACGACACATGGGATCATTAAAATGGTGCAAAAACTGTGAGTTTCTATTGGGAATTTTATTTTATTTTGTTATTTTGCATAGGCACAATCTTTATGATATTAAAACATTTGCCTTCGATTTTCTTCACTTTAAATTAAACATTTTCGGTCAATCTTTATACCTAAATGTAGAACTCGACGAGACCTATGAAATGGTACTAAAAACACGAAGATTGCCTGTCTCAGTATTCGTCTAGCCAGAGTTTTCGGCCCGGGTCTTCCACAAGTTCTATACAAATACTGAGACAGGCAATCTTAGTGATTTTGTAGTACCATTTTACAGATCTCATTAAGTTCTACATTTTGGTGTTCAGAATGACGAAAAAATTTAAATTTGAAGTGAAGAAAATCGAGGGCCCGGATCACATGTATGAATATATGGTTTTTCTAGAGGTAATCCGATAAGTGGTTAGTAGTAGGCTTCATTATTTTTAGTCAGAAAAATCGACTTAGATTGACCACGAAATTCGAAGATTTTTAGCACAAGATTTTCAGTTATTCCAGCTTGCAAAAGCTACCGTAAAATCCCTAATAAAAGGACACCCTGTAGGCCAACTTTCGAGATCCGCACCACCGTAATTTTTGTTTTTTTTTGCGGTAAAACTTTCGGCAAACAAAAATAGAATCTTCAGCTATAAAACGCACTAAATGTGATTCCCAGACAGTTGGTTATATTTTGGTGGTGTCCCTCTATTAGAGGTTTTAAGGAATATCAGTTTCTCAAGTTGAGAATCTCAACTTAATACTGAACAATTTTCAAGAATATTCAGGCTAAAAATCAGCTTTCTTATATTAGTTTACACACTCTAAGGATCTAGTAAGTACCCTTCTCTCTCCATTCTTTCCCACTTCTTTCTCTTCCTCCACAATCCCACTAATGTGCTTCAGAATTCCCTCGTCGACCCATACGCTAAAGCATATTTTCCTTTCTCCTCCTATTCTCTAAGCAGAACGTATTTAGAGTAGTCTCCATTGTCTGTGTCTCTCCACTTAAGGTCTCTTTGGATAGGGTCTCTTCTTGTGTTTAGGCAATGGACGGACTGCTAGGGGCGAAACACCTAGGGTCACTAGCAGGGTCAAATCTACACTATTTCCCTCTCTTTTCTTATGGACTGCATTGATTTTCTAACAATGAGAACCTTTGATACTGTCTCTTCAACATCGTTACCAGTTTTCATAGAATTATGATGTTCTAGCAGGTTTTGTTTAAAATCTTTGAAATGTATTAGTGCTCGTGTGCAGTATTTTTTTATGTTGGCTCGAGGCTGGGCTCCTAAGTACTGAAGTTTTTTATTCCTATTCTCTATTTGTTGCCTGAAATCATTTTTTGTTGGTCTGTCACATCAGGTCTGAGCGGCAACAAACTTCGGCAACTCATTCAAATGTGAATAACTTTTTTCAGAAGAAACGAATAAAAATACAGTCAACAAGAAAAATGTTCCTTATTAAAAAAGCTATCGATTGGTTAAAAAATCGTCAAATTTCATGGAAAATTAACAGAGTTACTCCATGTGTTGCCGTAAGTTCCGGATTTGGCAGTTTCGGCAACAAAGGGCGTACAAAAGGCATAACTCTGTCAATTTTTGATGAAATTTAACGGTTTTTAATTTAATCGATAGCTGATTTAATAAGGTACAGTTTTTTGCTGAGCTTATTTTTAGCCGTTTCTTCTGAGAAAAGTTATTCACTTTTGAATGAGTTGCCGAATTTCGTTGCCGCTCAGCTTCAAAAACGGTCCATTTTTATGCCTCCCCTTCTATTTTGCAAGCCCTGAAACTATTTCATTTTTTTCAAGACACATCATCGAAAACACCTTTGAAAGTGAAACCACCCAGTAATTTTCTACAAATCGTAGAGTAACTTTTTCGAAGATTAAAACATTTTTCTCCCATCTGTGTTTTGCTTTTCGTCTCCTCTAATTATATGTGTGTATCTGTAGCATCAAAGAAAGAAACTGAAAAAAGATCAGAGACATTCCTTGTTTTGGGAAAAGACAAAGAAGAGGAAAAAGGAGAAGACAAGGTGGCAACGAATGCTTATCTAATGCTGCTATCGTCGCCTTCTGAAGGAAAAGAAGAATTTGGAAATGGAAGAAGAAGAAGGTCATCCTTGTTTTGAACTGTTCTTCTCATCCGATTCCTGCATTTCCTTATGAAATTTTATTACATTATTCCAATTTTCAGAACATTTAAAAACAAACCCAGTTTCTTCAACTCCAACTTTCTTTTCCCTAAACTTCCATTTCTCTAGTTTCCTTCTTTTTGTTTCTGGCTTATGACTCTGGTCTGACTTCAGCATCGAAGAGCCAAAGCGGATATATAAATTGTACTCATGTTATGAGTTATGTGGTTCTTGAAGAGTGTTCACGCCTTCTTTTTGACCAAAGATTTCAATGAGCTTCCATTATCTGAAAATCATTCATTTTCTTCCCATTGCTTTCTAAAATTCATTAATAAGAAGCCTGTCGATGCAGGTGGCCTTTCTTGTTTACTACACATCCTTCTCCCAACTTATCGGGGGCCAATTCGCCTAAAATCTTTCCCTAAAGGGAAGCCGCTTAACTAAGGCTTACGGAGGGAGGGAGACGGATAAGGAAATATTCTGTTTTAGTCTTCAAGGTCTTACTTATTTTTTCAATCGACTTGAGAGTAGAAAAGTAGTCTGTAGTTTGTGTAGATGGAGTTTTTGAATAAAATCGTTGGGAAACCATATTAATTTAACAGTTGAGAATACTGTAGATTTGTAACTGAAGCTTACCCGAACACTTCTTTCTAGTGTGGTTTATTTGAAGTATCGGTTGTTTCTGTATGAATTCTTAAAGCGACCAGGGGTGTGCGGATTGGAATTTTTCGGAGTTTCCGAGTGTCAGAATATTCGGAATTTCGGAATATCGGAGTTTTCTCAGTTTCAAATGGGCGGAATTTCGGATTTTTCGGAAAAAAATGTATTTTTTACAGTTAACAAGAAACTTTTTCGGAAAAAGTTCTTCTGATAGTAAAAAAGTTTTGGCCAATTGACTGTTCAGAAAAGCGAAAAACCACTTGAAAATGCATTTTTGACATACCAAGTTTTTCTTCGCTACGTTTATCTTAAAACTCGAAATTTGATATCGAAAATTTTCCTTCGGAATATTCCGGTCGGAATTTGATTCCGAAAATAGTCAACATTTTCGGAATTTTTGGAATTCCGAATCTCGTTCACACTCCTGAAAGCGACTATACTGTAGGTTTTATAGAATTTTCATTTTCTGGTCGTGAGTCATGTTAGTTTTGATTTCATAAAAAATGAAATACCAAATGTGGTCACTCTTATTCTTTCATATCCTTCTAAGTTTCAGATTTTCACATAGGTTTCATCATACTCTGACGAATTTTCACTAGCTCATCAGTCTTCAAATTCTTCAATTGTTTAAATTTAAAGTCTTTCGATTTCTTTGTCAGTTGTCAAAATTCTTCATAGAACTTCAATTCTTACCTAACTTCAACGAAATCTGAATCTCTACTGATTCCTTCATTCTCATTATCTCTTTCCCTTGATTTCTATAGAACTCATGGTTAAAATCTTCAAAAACAACCCGTTTCTCTCTTTCCGTTTTTCAATTCATTCACACACACCCAACGTAAAAAATAGTAAATAAAGATTAGATGAAGCAAAGGGGAAAGAAGAAGGGAGATCATGGATGAATTGTTAAAAAGTGGAATGATAATCAGCTGATCACAAAAGAAGAAGAAGATAAAGTGAGGACTCTCGTAAACTTCGAATTGGAAAGACAAAGTGGAAGAAGAAGGGGTGATATAGTTTAACATTTCCTGTCAAATGAGACTCGTCGTTTCTTTTTCTGCTTCTTTCTCATCAAAGTGCACTAGGTGGAGGAGCACGCGGGAGCCTACTACCACCCACACCTTTAATCGCGGGAAGAAAAAGAAACACTTCTTCTCTTCTTTTTCTCGCTATAGATTTCTGTTAGTGGTGCCTCCCGGGCTCTCATGGGTCAAGGTCCTAGAAAAATGAGATATCCGAGTTTTTGAAGTTGGCAGCTCGATGTCCTGAATGAATTCAGTGTTTATCTTATTCATGATGAGCATACTCCTTCAATCAGATTTCACAATTTAAAAGGTTTAGAAAAGCTTCGATCCCAAAACCTTTTTAATCATTTTGTGGATTTTACATCAGAGCTTCATACGTTAGTTTTAATACTTTCAATATTTGACAAAGCTAACTTAATCTGACATGTCAGAAATCCAGCTACAATTCCTTCTATAAAACCTTTCCCTCAAGGATCTTTCGATTACAAATAAGTTTACCCCGTTTAGGTTTTCTATATGAATGTGAGAAACAGCCGGTTGAATAAGGAATGCAAATTTTATCTCTTTCTTTTAGTGTACTTATTCAATTACTTACATTTTCGATCTCCTCTCGTTTTTCTGATCTTTTAGTGCTTGACTAAGCGGAAAACTAATTTGCAAGCGTTTTATCTCGATAAAGCGATTTTATATCAGAAGAATTTTTGAATGTTTGGTGTTGGAATGCGAAGGAGGAATTTTCAAAATTAAGATCTTATCCGGATTATCTGTCTAGTTTACGCGGGCGGTTCCTTACTTCAGGATCACTTTACTTTTAGACAGTTTTTCTAAAAATAATGATTGTTTTGAAGGAATGAACAAGGAAGTTTTGAAAATATCTTTGACTGAATTTGGATGGAACTTCCTAAGGTCCTTGAAAGTATAACTATTCTGGAATCGTGGGTAGTCTTGGTGTATCTTGGTGCTGACGTAAAATAGTTCATATTACCTAACTTTCGAAGATCTTGGCTAGAAATTACCGAATCAACACTATGTCAAGCATCCCCATATTGACGTAGTTTCTAGTATTCGAAAAGACTTATCCAAAGTTTTAGTAAGCTGTTCAGAAAAACATAAAATTCGCGGATACGGTAGTCCTAACCTTAAAAGCAAGATCACTTCGACACTTTTCACCACAGTTCAGCGCACATTTCTCGAACCTCAGCGCTACCGTATTCCTGGCTCCGCGACGTTTCGAAAGATGACGTTTCGCAAGTGTGACGTATCGAAAGTGCGATTTATTTCACAAGTGCAACGTTTTTCTTTTGAAATGTCACACTTTCAAAACGTCACACTTGCGAAACGTCACACTTGCGAAACGTCACACTTGCGAACCGTCACACTTGCGAAACATCATCTTTCGAATCGTCGCGGAGCCGTATTCCTAGATCAGGCTAGATTTATCTTTACCTTAGTTTTTGACATTTTCCGAACCGAAAATCGTATATTTTTGATTAGGAAGAGTGGTGTGGCGGGAAATCAAAAAATTAGCATCACCGTCAGCAATCTCTTTCCACAGCTATCCGATTGGTGGGGGTGGGGTATTAGTGATTGGTGTCCTGGACCACATTATTCTGGTTTCGAGGTGCTTTTCTAAAAGGTTTTGAGAAAGCCTCCGGCGACTGTTTATTACTGCGATCTTCATAAATCGGGTTCCTGTCCTAATTTTTGTACAAGTACAGTAATCCTTCTGTAAATCGACAGAGAATTATTTTAAGTAATTCTTAACATCACATTCCTTTTCATTAATTTTTCTATATGCTACTTGGGTATTGAAACTTTTGAACATCGGAATATGTCCACTAACAAGGGACCCATTTTTTCATACCGATATATATTTTTTCTAAATTTGTTCATTTATAGTATCATCTATGGGCTTTCGAATGTGCTATGTCGCTAACTGCTAAGATTCCTGGAAGTCACTGAAATGTTGCTCCAGGAATCTTAGCAGTTGGCGACATAGCACATTCAAAAGCTCATATTTGAAACTATGAATGAGCAAATTTAGAAAACTTTTTATGTCGGTATGGGAAAATGGTTCCCTTGTAAAATTCCTTCTGAATTTGATCCCTTCCAAACCTCACGTCATCTCAATCCAACCACCCCCTCCTAATAAGTCCCTAACCCTGCCCTAACTTAATTTACAACCCACGACTGCTGTCACTCTCCCTACCATAGCAACCACACATTCTCATTCTTATTCTCTACATTTTCTTCTCTGTTTTCGTGCCTATCTTCTAATCGTAAGGTCTCCCTTCATAAATGGCCTTCTTATTCTTCTTCTCTTTTCATTTTCTCTTCTATTCCTTACTGTACTATATTACCCCTTCATCGTTCTTTTCTACATTCTCTCTCTTCATTTGTCCCCTAATCCATGTTCGTAATCCCGATCGTCTCCTCTCCGACTACCTTTCTCCCCCCGGACTGTATTCCACCCAAAACTAGTGTCTCTTTTTCATCTCCCTTCCAATCGAATATGTACTAAACTACTCTCTACGTTTGAAAGTTGTATGTTTCCCAACCCAAAAACCTTTTTTATTTATGCTCTTTACCTTCATGTTCATGTGTCTCTTTTTGGCTCTCCGTTTTTCTTTTCGAAACTTTTAAGAGGGCCCGTTTAGACATGAGCACTTTAGAGTTTGATTGACTTTTGAAAGCATGTATTTTTCAAAAGTTTGATACTATTCCAGACTTTCTGAATTGATGTCAAACAGAAAGTCATTGTTTTCATTCCCCAATAATTAAGATTTGCTCTACTATAAGTAAAAAAGCCCTCAGAAGTTGGAGATCTTAAAAATTCTTAATGATTGAGAAGAGTCCTAGAGCTCCAATAAGTTACCCTACCGTATCCCATAGTGCTCTTTTCCACCTCATGTTCTATTTCCAATTAGGCTAAAAGTATTCGGTATCCTTCATATTCTCTTCTCAACTTTTTTCCCCATTCCAAATTTACTCTCCCCCAAAAATAGTCGTCCCTTCTTCTCTTCTTCGCCCGTCCCAAACATTTTAAAGCCCTCTAAAATGCTGTCGTTACCAGTACCGAAAAGCAATAGAGATAGAGACTTAGAGACCCCCCTACTTCTCACGTCTTCTTTCTTCTGACGACTTCTTTTCTACCAATACCACCTCTTCGAAGAAGAAGAAGAATAAATACTTGTTGAAAGTGTCGCTAACGTTTTAGTGACTAGCGAAAGGACAGAAGAACAACTGAATCGATCTTTTCTGTTTTAAGATTTTAGAATTGCCTAGTTTTCGAAGATTCATGTTCAATTCTCAAGATTATCAATTATTCATAGGCAATCTCGTTTCGAGAACTCTCTAAATTTAAACTCCGTAGAGAAAGGAGCTTTAGTATTCTGAGTATTTAGTTCCACATTCGGGATTAAGATTTCTATGTTTTAGCAGATTTTTCGAATTACTTTTTTTCAATTAAATTGATAAGTACATGTCTTTAATCTTATTCTGAATGAGAGTACGTTTTAAAAAAATTAGGTTGAAAAAGATGAAATCTAACTTTTCTTCACCTGAACACATCATGATAACTTTCAATTTCCGTGCTTTTCCTTCCCTCTGCAACCGAAAATTTTAGCGAGAAGAAATAAAGAGAGATGCGCATACAGTCCTTCTCGTTTATGGTCTCAATAAAGCGAACCCTGGTTACGGAAAGCGAAAAAATGAATGTATAACAGGGGTGTTTAGGATGTCCTTTTTCTCTCTCTTTTCTCTTTTGTACTTGTTGGTATTGTCAACGTTCCGATTCTCTTTTCTTTTTTGTATCTGTTCCTGTTCACAAACTAACACAATGGTAGATTCAAAATTGAACTGTTGGGTGGGCTCTCGCTCGCTTTCTGACCAAATATTTGAAAAGGGTCTTTGTATATAATAATTAGAAAGACTGAGTAAGTGTGTCATCAACAATTGTGACATTAAGTTTTTGAATCTTGGTTTGAATTGATTACTTACCGTAAAATCTGTATTAGAAGGGCATGTGCTTCTATTTTTCAAGCAACTAAAAAAAATATTTCTGAATTCTCAAAATGGATCATAACCTTCTATTGAAAGTGACCTTCTAATACTGTTTTTACGGTAATTTTGATGGCAGGCAAAACTTTTAGAGTTAAATCTGGAAACACGAGATTTTCAATGTCTCTAACTTCCAAAATCAGGTGCTTCGAATTTTCGGAATCCCTTCAAACATTCTGTTTAAAAATTAATAACATAATGTTAATAACTTTCATCGTATTAAAAAACTCAAACTTATAAGGACCATCCTCTACTACTCAATTCATTTTAGCTTCCTTCCATCATCATTTTGATCTTCAGAATTGAAACTTCCAAATGTCTGTGTCTCCTATCCCTTCTCTTTAAGTGCTCTTTTAAAACGCTCTTCTCCAAAAGTGGTATCATTTTCCATATAAACCCAGAGAAAAATATGGACCTTTTTTCTGCAAAAAGCCACTAGGTTTTCGTTTCTTTTTCAAACACATTCCCATATTCATAAAAATCGGTTTCCCATATGCACTATTTGAATAAGACACTTTTTCGCGAATCGAACAGCTCCATGTTTCTTCCAGTTTTTCATCTCTTTCGTTTTCTTCTTCCCATTCGAAAATTAGTATTCCTTGTGCTGTTCTCTTCTTTGCCTATTCACCCAAACGATTGTTGTCTTTTCTCTCTTTTTACATATAGACACAAAAACGGCCAGATCGTATTCAAAAAAGCATCATCAATGGTTTCCTATTCATCTTTTTTTTGCTTGAGGGGTGATAGGCTAACACCATTGATACGGTAATCATGGACTTTTGTTTTGTTAGTTTTGAATATGGTTGGTGGTTTCTACCTAATTTCGGCAACGGATTCAAATGTGAATAAATTCTTTCGGGGTTATCGGGTAAAAATACGGTCAACAGAAAACATGTTAGCCATTAAAAAAGCTATCGATTGTTAAAAAATCGTCAAATTTCACCAAAAAATAACAAAGATACGCTGTGTGTTGCCAAAAAGCTACAGATTTCGGCGATTTTGACAACTTTTTTGCAACACAAAGGCGTAACTCTGTTAATTTTTGGTAATATTTGACGGATTTTTGACCAATCAATAGTTTTTTAAAATAAGAAAAATTTTCTTGTTGACCGTATTTTCACTAGATGTCCCTGAAGAAAGTTATTCACATTTGAATGAGTTGCCGAGATTAGTTGTCTGGTTTCTATGGGTTGGCCTGTGAGTTTGGAAAACATTCTAAATTTGAAGTTGGATCTGTAAGTTTCCAGTCAAAACGTTTTGAAAGAGTCAGTTTTCTGTATTGCAATTTCAGGGCTAACTGAATTCGCCTAGTTTAAATCTTGCACTAAGGAAAACATCCAGTTGTCTAAAATTTAAACTACAGTTTGTTGTCCTATGCAAACGCAAGGTATTTGGAATCAAATTTTAGCTATTTGAACGTGGTACTCAATTACCTGTGCAGTAGTCTTGATTCTGATAATCAAGAGAAAAAATCCCTCTCCAAAATACAGTCCACAACTCCATCAACCCTTCAAATTTTCATCTAAACACATCCCCTCTACTCTACGTCCATTTGCCCTTGCCAATAACGTGTTAGTAGTCGAACTGTGAAATGGAAATAAAAAATCATTGGTTGTTGTATTAGTGTCTTTTCCCTGCGTCTCATCATTTCGTTTCCAACCAACTAATTCTATTTAATGCCCTCTGTCACAAATTGGCAAAATGTCGACAATGAATAGGATCTTAAGTCTTATTATTCATGCTAACTGAACTACAGTAACCATGAATTGTTTTTGATAACCAATGACCTTAGTGCCGTTAACTTTATTACTATTACCTTATTGCCAACCGAAAACAGCACCACTAATCATTATCACTTTTTCTCTCGTTTTCCTAAATTAAACCAATAAACTCGCTTATTTGCTTATCTACCTTCACCTGCTTCCCTATCATTTCTCTCTGCCCATTTTTGCATTTCTTCTTACTCCCTTATTTCTTTTTTTCTCAAATATCTTCTTATGTTTTCAGAATGTCTTCGGATACAAAGTACAAATATGCCGTCGTCAGGATACCCGAGAATTCGGCTGTTGACTTTTTCACACTTTTGGTGAGTTTGATTGGATCGGGTTTTTAGGATTACTATCATTAGTCAAGAAGTTCAAAGAAACCTTGAAACTTCACTGCGTTTGTAGCCTTTCAAAACTTGCATAGAAAATTAGATTCTGCTTGCTCAATTCAGCAGGCTTATATTCCAAAAATAGAACTTCCATTAAATTTTATTGAATATGTTTTATGTGAAATTTCTTACTGATTCAATTCAATGGGTTACAGTAACTCTCTTTGACTGTAAAAGCACGTACAACTTTGAGATCCAGTAAAGAGTTAAGTAGCATTAGTTGATAGATTACGGTATTTTGAATATTTCCAGGTCTCAAAGGGATACTCGGATGTTTCATTTGTAACCTCTCTAGCTCAATGCAATCTGAAAGATGACCCAAATGAAGAACAACCAACCACTTCAAACTCAGTCAAGGAAGTGAACGACGATGAATCGAATTCTGAAAACAACAAATCCTCTCCACCACGTCGTCAATCCTCTGGCTCCCAACCTCAATCAGTTTCTCGTCCAACTCTTTCAGCCGGAATCAAAACTGAAAACTTCGATTCATGGACACCGACTGCTCCGTCTTCTAATCCGACACCAGATATACTATCAGCCGGTGTTCCCGCAGAATTGTTGACTAATTTGTTTGCTAAAGTAAGTGAGAGATGGCTGGTAACGAATCGATAATCCTATAAAGATTGGGTTTTGAGTTTTGATAACGTTAACTTGACTAGCAAAATCGTGTTCATGTTTTGTATGTTTTGGTGTATTAATTTGCAATTAAGAAGTGTGTAGAGGGAGAGAGAGAGAGTTAGCGAAGATAGCGAATCTTGAAAGACATAGATTTTCAGTTTTTAGAAAGGGATTGTGTTTAATGATAGAGACACTTTCAAACTTGGCAATCTCGTTGGATTTCGCAGTCCGATCCTCACTCTGAGCTGGCTCTCACATCTGCATCTGGGCTGGGCGGCAAAACTCATTCAAATGTGAATAACTTTTTTCAGAGGAATCGGGTGAAAATACGGTCAACAGAAAACTTGTAGCTTATTGAAAAAATTATCGATTGGTTAAACAATCGTCAAATTTCATGGAAAAATAACAAAGTCATGCCTTGTTTTACAGAAAAGTTACTGATTTTGGAAATTCCGGCAACTTTTCGACAACGTAAGACGTAAACATTTTTTCTGTTCACTGTAATCTTACCTAATTCCCCTGAGAGAAGTTATTCACATTTGAATGTTCTAGTGGTCACTCAGTCTGTCCAAAATAGTTTTAATATCAATTGTCCGCGAAATTCGAGCACTCACTGATAACTTAACTTTGATGAGTGATTTCTAATTCCCTTTTATCACTTTTAATTCAATTTTAGTCTTGGTATAGGGCGAAGTTCGATGATTCTGATTTCTGACAGATTAAAGAGAGAGCAATAGAATCAGTGCAGCTCATTCAAATGTAAATAACTTTGTTCAGAGTAATTGGGTAAAAATACGGTTAACAAGAAAAATGTTCTTTATAAAAAAATCTATCGATTGTATTACAAATCGTCAAGTTTCATCAAAAATTAACGTAGTTACGTCTTGTCTTGCTGAAAAGTCGCCAATTTCAGTTTTGGCATTTTAGAAACTTTTCGGCAAGACGTAACTTTGTCGAATTTTGATGAAATTTGACGGTTTTTTAACCAATCGATAGCTTTTTTAATAAGGAATATTTTTTCTGTTAACCGTATTTTTACCCGATCCTTCTGAAAAAAGTTATTCACACTTGAATAAGTTGCCGAAATTCGTTGCCGCTCAGCCCTGAATAATGTAATCAGCTGAAGTCGTTATCGAAAAAAGAGCACCAACATTTAATATTCACAAACATGATTAAAATGACAGTGTTTCGTTTTTGTGTGTTCTGCAACTAACCCGTTTTCAGACGAATGGCACAGAATCGAAAAAACAAATCTTCGGATTCCAGGCATCTGGAGTCGACTTTGATTTGTCGAATAACGAATGGCATGAGAATTTGAAAATGACAAATGGACATTCTTCGGAAAAGTTTCATCCGTATTCTGGCAATCAGAAGAATGTGAGTTTTTCTTAAGATTTTTGTATTCAATTTTTTTCTCGAATTCCAGGATTCACCACTGCAAACCAGAATGAAGGGATGGCAGAGAGAATATATCAAGGAAGTGATCAAGGATAGTCATTATCCAACTGAAGATGAGCTCAGAGATATTGAATTGAAATGTGATTTGAGCCGAAAACAGGTGAGCTATTCTTTTGGAATGTTATGTTTTTTAAAACTTTTTATATTATTTTCCAGATTCTCCGATTCATCGCCAAAAGATTGACCAATCCGAATCGGAAGCCACGAGTCAACCATCACGACGAGAAGAGGAAAGAACAAGAGGAACGAGATTCTCTCGGTGATCCCGAAGATGAGATCCGAGAAAGCGATGTCTCCCATCTCCACCATATTCTGAGTTCCCTACAGGAGACAAGTGCCTAGTTTTCCGTTCATTCTGTTTTTTTTCAATGATTCTTTATTAAAACTTGCATAATGCTTTTGCATATAAAATAAAACGTTTTCGTTTCAAAAAATTGAGTTTTTCATAGCCGAGAAAGACGGAAAAACTGCGCTCTTCTAATAAACCAAGGCGATTTTCTTGTGGGCAATGATCAAGATGAAAGAAGGAAAATAAAAACGAAAAATTTTTTAAAGCGATAGGTTTTTGCAAACAACTCAAGTTTTTGTTCGGAATTGAAAAAAGACCTAAAGTTGGTTACAATTACAAGGGGAAAAGTTGAAAAAAAAGGATCACAACTGAAGCTATTCTGATTAAAGATCATAAGCAATGGACTCGGGAAGAAGAGAATTTTGAAACAAGAAACATTAAAACAAAGAAGGACTGGAAGGAATTTGAAAATAGAAAACGAGGGGGACTTGTGATAATTTCTCATAGAGATTTGAAATCTTTGAGAGGGGTGTACGAAAGAGAAACTGGGCTGAACATATCATAAAAAATGAATATGAATTATGAAAAAATCATTTTTGCGAGACAAATTGCTTATAATTGATGAGAAGCGATGTGGGGGGTTTCTTGTGTGATTGAGGTTTACCCGCAATTCTGATGAATGGTATTTGGTGTATACGGCGAATTCTTACCAACGGATACAAATAACCACAAACCGGGAGATGTGATGTTTCAACAGGAGAGAAATGGGGAGAAGATTGGGGAAAGTTCGAAAAGTTTGTGACAAGAAATTGAGAATGAATTCAAAATCTTACAGGAATCAAATACTACAAGATAATAAAACAAGGAAAACAAGTTTTTGGGGAAGAGAGATGAGTTAGAGAGTACGTATAAATAAATAAGCGTAAGCGATTTAAAAAATGGCGAAGAGAAGTGTGAACGCCTACACAAATGTGCTTGTGGATCCTTTCTCCGGGCGTTCGGCGGGCATTAGGCTCTTCTGTGGGACGTATTGACCTGAAGAGCTTTATTGATTGGTATCATGTTCTATGAGGATTATGAACTTACCGATGAAGCTTCCGTCTTCAGTGAAAACTCCTGGATCCGTGTCTCCGTATTGAGCCATGCTGTCGGTCTCGGATTCGGCCTTCGAGCCCGTCAGAGAACGCTTCTCATCATCATCGCTGAAAAAATAATGGAAATTAATGGCGAAAATGTAACTTTTGGCTCCGCGACTTTTCGTAAGTGTGACATTTCGAAAGTGCGATATTCCACATGTGCAACATTGTTGCTTTTGAAGCGTCGAACTTTCGAACGTAACAATTTCGAAACATCGCGGAGCCAAATTTTTACGACGTTTCGTAAATTCTTTCATATCTAATTATTTAGGCTTTCTAGACAAATTCACCCAACATTTTTTCAAAAAAAGAAAAAAAAACTAACGTCTTGTAGTCGGGTTTTCCAAGGATTGGCTCTCTTCCTTGCTCCCGTTCCCTTTGCGACACTGGGTAGTTTTGTCCACGGTGACGGCAGACGACACAGCAGATGCAGAGAATGATGAGCAAAAGTAGAAGTATGAGCAAGAGAAGAATGATGAAGTAAAGATTCCTCTCTCCCGGACTCGTTCCAGTTGTTGTAATTTTCGAAATTCCAGAGAACGTCTTCGTCGTTTCTCCGCCCTCTGGATCGACTTGGAGAGCGGCGACACGAACGTCGTATTTCGTTCCGGGGCTGAGTCCGTCGACGTGAACAGTCAATCCGTCGTCTGAAAAATCGTTGAGATAATTATAGAGCGTCTGTTGGAAAATGAAGAGCAATTTGGCCCTAATTTTGGAATCGGTTCTGAAAGTGAGCTCAAAAATCATACCTGATGGTTTGACAGTTTCCCATTCATCTCCGCTTTGTGGCTTGTATTGTACTTCGTACGTATTTCCAACCGGAGCACGGGTTTCATCATCGTACTTCGCTGGTCGGAATGAAACATTGAAGTATTTGTCTCCAATCGCGTTTTCGACGAGACTTGGCACTCCAGGATCCACTGTAATATATACATTATCATAATGTTTTCCAGATGTTTATTTTATATATGTATTCATTTGATTTCTATTCTCAAAACTAGTCCATTCCCTCCTTATTTTGTTCTTCACACACCTGCACTCGCATATCATTTCGATTATTCTAATCTCATTGAGAGGGAGCAGATCGTGAGAGTAAAATAAGAAGAGAGATGTAATTCAACACCAAGTCGTCAATCCTGATGACAGCATCTCTTCTCTACTATCCCCGGCTAAAACTTCAATTTCAATTAGCCTTCTCTTTCTTTCGATTGCCAAGCCAAAGAAGCTTTTCGTACTCATACAGTAGTCCTCTTAATCTAATTAATCGGCGCCCAAAATGTGTATTGTGCACATCCAGAAGGGGTCATCTCGAGAACAAAACATGGCTCGTTTTCTGAGAGCGCCGCCGCCTGGTGCTCTCATTTCTTTGCACAAAATGGGTTAAGTCTTCCTTGGGTCGTCTTTGGAGAAGGAAGGCTCCATCTTTTTTTCGTGCTCGTTTTTCAAATCGATTCTCTACGGTCGACGTGGGCGAGTGGTTGAAGCCGAAGCAGACGAGAATGTTGGGAAATAGAGAAAGGAAGAAGACGGATTAAGTACCAGTGCACAGAATACATATTTGTTTAGAACGTCAACGGAAGGAAAGGATTCATAAATTTGTGTTTAAAAACTTACACGGATTGCCAGAAGAGAGCAATTGGAGATGAGTAAAGAGGAGAAAAGAGAGAATATGCAACATATTGTTGTTGTTCCACTCTCGTATAGTAATTCGGATGTTGTCGTTCTCCACCTATATGTTATGAAAAGAATCGCGCGAGAATCGAAAGTGTCGACGGTTTATCGAGGAAAAGAAAATGAGGAGGCGCAACAATATGTTGGAGATGAAGAGAATATGATGTAGCAGGCAGTAGTAGTAGGAGTATATTACGGCAGCAAAACTCTGATATCTATGCTGCCGATCTAGTCGTAGACACCAACAAAAAAGAGCACAAAAAAGAATGGGAAGAATTGACCAGGCAAAAAAAAGAGGGAAGAGGCCGATGCCCAACAACTACAAAATTGGACTTCTCTCTTTTCGTCTATTTCAGCCAGCTGAGCCCCCAGAGCTCTCTTCTATAGGTGTGCAATAGACGAAACAGCGAGAGAAGGGACTATGCAACGAGACGAGAACCGAGCCCAGCAGCGGCTCACTTCGAGACGAGGAGCCCTGAGCCTCTGACTCCGCCCCTAATTGCGAGTGCACCCAAAGAAGAAGAAGGCGAAGGAGAAAAAGAAGATGGGAAAGGAGCTATCCCACCATTTCACTGTCCTTTCATGTCCTGTTCGCCAACGTCGTCCAGCTATTTCCTGTGTGCTTCTTCAACTAATGAGTCAAGAGAGTACACGGAGGATTTGTGTCGAAGCGAACGCAGATGAGTGAGCGTGTGCAGGTGGAACAAGGAAAATAGGAATTGCCGCGCTGCCTAATGAAGCATGGACGAGAACAACAAAAGGTTAGTGAATTGGGAAAAGAGAATGGTCATCGTGGTAGGAAATTGAGGTTCTAGGAAACGGTCAATTTGATTGGAGAATTTCTAATAAGCTCTGCATGAGCAAGGTCTAACTTGGTTTGGTTTTGAGCAGAAAGTAGAGTCACGAGAACTACGAATACTGTTAGAATGGCTCCGGACATCTCGCAGCCAAAAATCACTTTTTTTCGCATAAATTGTCTCAAAATTAACAATGAAAATGGTAATACATTACTGTGATTTTTGCAGTCATTTTGAGATATTTTATGCGAAAAACAGTTTTTATGGCTGCGAAATGTCTGGCTGCGGAATATCCTGGAGCCGTCAGAATTACAGAACCCCTTATCGTCTATCGTAACTTCATTTCGCTTTAGACTAGAATTAGAATGAATACATTCTATAATTTTCAAATAACACTCACCTCCAGCAGCAGTCGTCTCAGGAAGAGTAGTAGCATCCGACGAGTTCGGATCTCCTTCTCCGGAGGATGTGTGTGCCCTGAGAATGAATCGATAAGGAGTCTCATTCTCCAATCCGGTGATTCTAATCTCCTTGGCATCGGCATCGATTTGCTGTCTCGGACACGTCTTCTCGACTTGTTTTCCGTTCTGGGTCTTACAGTACTCGACCTCGTAGCGAGCCAACTTTCCGTTAGTCCGTCTTGGCTTCTTCCAGACGAGAACGACGACTCCTTTCTCGCCGGCATCTTTCGAGTTCATTGGATATGCGCGAAGGGATCGGACGGGGGAGGGAACTGCAATTTTTTGTTTCATTTTTAGTTTAATGGAGGAGAAATTGAGAAAAAGTGACAGAAGCTCATTACGAATTCCCATGAAAGTGTATGTGCATTTTTTTGATGCAAGGAGAAAACGTCAATTTTTTTTAAGCGGCGGGGACTTCTTCCTTTGTTCAGAACTTCTTAAAGAAGAGAGGGAACATAGTATTTTTTCTAGAGAAGTTCTTTTATACTTTTTGAATCTCAATTACTCACCTCCTTCATCAGTCTGGAAATCAATGGTATCACTTGATGGTCCTTCGTGTGCTCCATTCGTAACTTGAATGTAGGCATGATTCAACGTGGCAGGCTTCAGATCAGTGATAGTTCCCTGAGTCGCGCTTGGTCCAAAGACGATAGTCTTACGAACTCCGGCCTGTCTTCTCACGCGAATCGATCTCTTCCATCTGAATTTTCTCTTCTCCTCCTCATCATCATCCGACTCTTCCGAGTCTTGATCGGATTCGTCCACCCAGTAAGTGATCTTATAACCAGTGAAGTTTCCATTGGCAGTGGCCGGATCGACTCCATTCCATGCGAGGGTTACTGTAGTTCCGCTCTTCTCGAGCACACGGAGACCACTTGGAATGCTACTCGGAACTCCTTCTCCGGTACGTCCTTCTACAGTTTCTGGCACGACGTTGGTCCTTCCCTCACTGTTCACAGCTTGCACTTGAACTTCGTAAGGTTGGAAAGGTTTCACATCTTTGTCGTCATCCAGATTGATTGTAACGCGATCAGCGAATGGATCCTCCACAGCGACTTCTTTCCAATCACCATCTCGCTGATCCTCATCAACAGGTCGATATTTGACAATGTAGTGGAATTTGCCTCCGTTCCATTCTTCTCGAGCCATCGGTTTCCATTGAACAATCAAATTTTCGGGACTCGTTCCCTTGGCAGCGACTTCTCCTGGATTCTTATCGGGTTGCTTTGCCGGAGTCTCGCAGATTCCTTTGACTGTTGTGGTGGCACTGTCTCCGACCGAGTTTCGTGCCAACACACGGAAGACGTACTGAAAAATTAGATGTTTATGTTTTTGAGTTTAAATTTTATAACTCACTTTTCCGTATGGCTGAAGAGAAACTGTGGCTGATCCAGAAGTGGTTCTGAGTTGATCTGTGACTCGATCATTTGGATGAGCAGCCGATGGACTTGGATGTGTTCTCCATTGAGATCCTTCTGTCTCGGAATCCATCTGATATTGAACCCAAAATTCCTTGACTGGAGCAAGTGTGTGCTCGGATTCCATATGTTCGAATTTGATGAATGCGGTGAGCGAATTCTTGTCACAGTTGCTCACATAAGCCGAGTGCACTGCTACTGGAACGTCCTTGAATTTAATGTTGATTTCCTTCTCAACCTTGTCCAATTTCGTGCTCACGACACACTTATACTTGGCAGTGTCATCTTGTGTTGGATTGGCGATGATCAGAGAATGGTCGTCGGCGATTCTGTAGTGTCCTGAGTGGATTCGTTCTTCTGGAATCGGTTGTCCGTCCACAAGCCATTCATGTTTCACTTCGAGTTTGCTATCAGCGGTGGCTTCACATGGCAGACGCATCTCTTCTCCAGCCATTCGAACCTCCTCGGCTCTTGCGAATGGTTGAACAACTGTGGGTTCTGAAAATGGAGTAATTAAATAGCTTTTAAAAAATTAATGATTCCACATTATAAATCACCTATAAATGTTAGATGTATAATTTTAACAAATTCTAAACTGAAATTGGATGTTAATTTAATTTTTCGTAAAATAACATAAAGATTTCGAATCACTTTATGATTTTAACTGTACAGTAAATTGAGAATATTAATCAGCAAAATCCGAATGTTATTTTTACGAGAGCAAATTTTATATAAAACTCACTTCGAACTTTCAAAGTAATGGTTCCAGAAGCTTGTCCGTACTTGTTGGTACCAATGCACTCGTATTCGCCTTCCTCGGCTGGTGTCACCTCACTAAAGACAAGTCTTCCGACTCCATGTGGATCCGCTGGAATCTGATTTCCCTTCGATCCAGAAATCATCGGAGCTTCCCATTTCACAGCCGCGTTCGGACTGCCAAAGAATTTACACTCCAGAGTCACCTTCTTTCCAGCAACAGCTTCCACTTCTTCTTTTCCTGGATCGATGAGAAGCTGCGGTTTGAATGCGAGAAGATTGAGGTAGAAGTTGGTCCACAGCCATCCGTGCTTGTTTTCAGATTTACACTGATAAACCGCATTGTCTCCTTTTCCATATGTTCCTTTCTTCACGTCGTAAATCGTGAGTTTCGTTCCTTCGATCATGTATCGATCATCTTTCTGTGCTCCGAGTTCCACTCCATTCTTGTAGAATGTCACTTTGGGAGTCGGTTTTCCGTAGGTCGTACAGTCGAATTCCACTTTCTCTCCTTCACTTGTGTTCGTATTTGGCGGTGGTCCGTTTGGCCAGTATGGAGCAGCTGAAATTATAATGTTTTGAAAACGGAATTTCCATTGATTATAATCTAAAAACTACGAAGAACTAGCTGAAAGTTTATCGAGTGAATCGATAATCTTTCGAACTTCTTTTTTTTGAAATTTAAGTTCAAGTCTGTATCTTCAGAAAATTCTTCTTAAATTGAAAAAATTCCTAATCAAAACTCGCTGACTTTTTTCTAGTTTTTATATTTTTCAGTTGCTCTTACTGACAAACTGGAATTTTAAAAATTTTCATTTTGCGAGTTCAAAATTCGATTTCCGATGATACATAGGCAATATCCTACATCCACCACATCCCAATTTATTTCTGACCCGAAAAAAATATATAACTTTGGATGTTGTCCAATAAAACCAGTACATCTCTTTTTCTCTCATCTCATCTAAATTTCCACGCAATGACCCTATCGGGCACAGCGAGAGTACGAATACATCTCTAACAACAATCATTCGAATTATTTGAGAAAATTTCGAAACTAGAAAACTCACCCTCGACGACAACATTGAATGTTCGGTCGATGTCGTTTTGTGCCGAGAATCGACAATCATACTTTCCAGCCTTGGCTTGGGTCACATTGAAGACGAGAGTCTTTCCGTATGATTCGAATCGGAATCCGTCTGTATCTCCATCTTCGCTGATCTGTCGACCATTGTGGTACCATAGTGGCTTTGGAGCGGGGCTGAAAGAAGGGGAAATTAAAGTTTATCTAAATGAAAAAATAAGAAATTTGAAGTGAAAATATTGAAAAGGACCGGAGACAATTTCTATTCTAGTACTCTGAATATCGGGCTCCGGGACATTTCGAAAGTGTGAAATCGTAATTTCAGCCCAATTTTTGGAATTTGTCATAAGTTCTTTTGCGTTTATGATCCATTTTATCTTAAACAACGTTTTGTTTTGAAAAACGCAAAACTATTTACAAAACGTTCCAAAAATTAGACAAAAAACGCCATTACACACTTTCGAAATGTCCCGGAGCCGAATATCTGTGATTTATGTTAAGATCCTCCCAGCTCGATCAGATATTCAAATTTTATTTCCCTCTCATCCAGACATACTTTATCAACTCGTCATCATCATTGTTCCCATTTCTTGTTCCCTGTTATTCCTGTTGAAAATGTTTCCTCCATTTACAGTAATCCATTAGAGCTACGCTTTTCTCATTTCCCCCATTTTTCTATGCGGAAATAATTGAATAATTAGAGTGTTAAGAAGGATGGTCCACCGCCAAAAAGGGTTATATTTAATTGCTATACCATTATGATACTGTTTACTCGTGTGCACTTCTACCTGCCACTTATTTCTTCTCGTCCCCCCTTCAATATAGTCTCCAATTTCCGGCATCACAGGTGTTGTGCTCATGAATAGCCAACGAATCTATCCTGATGACTTATTAACTGGACGTTTCTCTCCAGCTGGGATTGAATATTCAACCAATTCTCTCCCCCTTTCCCACTTCCATGGTGTCGTTTAACCCAAATCTCGACTTCTGCGTTGTCTCCAAAAAGCAAAAAGAGAAAAGCGCGACAATCTTTGATTGTCCCCAGAGAAGAAAGAAGGGCTTCGTTGCAAAAACAAGATCGCTATCGAAGCGGGTCCCAACGAATTGGTTGAATAACGGAGACATCTCTCTGTCTTCCCGTTACTAATAAATTTTGTGACCACTACTACACTTCAACTTCAATTGTACTCTCATTCCTTTTTCCTCCTCTCAAGTCTAAAAAAGGGTATACGAGTGGTCTTCTTTGTTGTTGTTTTGTTATTGGCGGGCCCTTCAACAAAAACTTTGTGAAAATTGGAAGGCGCTACTGAATTGGGTAGAAGAGAGAAAGGACTGGACCGCGCGAACAATGCCTGGTGAGAAACATTCAAACGTACCAAAGGGTACGCTTCATTAGAGTTCGTGGCGGCGGAAATGGATTGTTGTTAGCGGAAGTGCTTCGAGAGTACAAACAAAGTGAAACAAATGCGAACGTCAGAATTCGTAAATGTTCCAATCTTGTCCCTTATCAATTTCTCCCTCTTCTGATCCTCTGCATCAAAAACATCTCTTTAATATTTTCTGAGCCCCGTCCGGAAAAGATTGACTGACGACAACACACGCACCCACTTCCGAACCTGGCACCGAACGGGGGCGCCGTCATTTCAAGCGAG